>JASJET010000055.1:38132500-39332500 GCA_034092305.1 Diaprepes abbreviatus
TTTATTTTAAATTTATACGTATTTAGTTATTATCACCTTTAATTTACACCCCCACCTCTATCCCTACAAAGCTCCATGCGAATTTTTTATTGTTCAAAACAGTGCTGGAAGTCTTCTTCTCTTAGTTCCTGTATGGCGTATGTCTCTTTTTCTTTCACAGCTTCAATGGATTGAAATATTGTCCCTTTTAATGCAGAGTTAACCTTGCACAACAGATAAAAGTCACATGGTGCAAGGTCTGGAATCCAGTGAAGATACACAATCGCAAGAATATCAAAAAAACAATCATATCGCTTTTAATCTTGATTTGCTCATTCTAATGCATAGATTGATACATAATTTCAGGATCATATGTGAAAAACCAAGATTCACTACATGTTATCACACTTTCCAACAGGTTCGGATCATTTTCATTGGCAGTACAAACATTTTCGAGAGCTTCTTTTTTGTTCGTTTGTGAGAATTTTAGGCACCATTTAAAATCGTTATGTAAAATTTGTTCTACATATTCTTTGTCAATTCCTACAGTTTCAACAATCGAACGATAAGTTAATCCACGGTCAGATCGATTCAGGTTACCGATTTTTTCAATATTTTCGACTAGCGCCTGAATCATCTCCCACCATCTTGGAAACGCTAAAAACCAATCAGAAACTCGCGCACGTGATAAAAATTCATTACCATACAATTTTTTTTAATAGGAGATAAGTTTCAGTAGCCTTTTTCCAAGTTTTATGTGAAATTTTACGACAATTCGTTGATCTATTATTACATTTATCATTTTTTCTACAAAACAAAAAAACATCTCTTATACAATCGAAGGTCATTGTCAGACTAATTTGTCTATAGACACGGGAGACGCCGCATTCGAAAGGGAAGGCTTTACGCGACACAGCTGTAGATCGTTCGCCTTTGGCGCATGCATACTTCTTCTGTAGGAACCTCAGTTTCGTTATTTTATAGCCACACCTCATATTTTGTTTGCACTTTCCATACTTTTTTGTCCTCAAATTCTATTAAATAGTAATACCTTCATACCATTCAAATTTAAAATGTTTTATCGTCCAAAATAAAATCTATTATTCTCATTGACAACATTAACTACATGAAAAAATATAAAGTAAGAACAACACCAGGATAAAGAAAAGCCAGCATTATAAAATATTATTGAACAAGAGAATATATGTAGATTTCATTGTTCTACTTAATTACGAAACAAATTAAAAATAAGTAAAAGATAATATTCTGTTGAAATTTAAAGAAAATTAAATTTATTTAAAATTAATATTTGTGATCTTAAAAAGAAAAGAAATCAAGATGCCAGACAACTGGAACCAGTGCTCAAAGAATTTGTTCACGGCTTAAAAATCCCTGCCCCTAAAGATTATTTCCTAGAACACGAAATTTTTTACCACACTGAGTATTCCTCAGTTCCAGCAAAAATTTTTTTCAAATAATTGATTTTTTTGCTTGTTGTGATGCTGGACTTATAAGAGGAATATTTTGACACCGTTTGGTGATATCTCTTAGTGTAACAGACTGCAGAACTAGTATGTTACTTTATTAAAATGACGTTATTTCACGACGCTCCACCACGTTATACAGAAAAAGTGCACCAGGGTCTCATAGCGTCTACACTATACGAACTAAAAATTTTCTTCAAGTGCATACCTAAACTATTGATAAAGGTGCAATTTTAGAAAATATTTTAATATAAAATATATACAGAAAATTTCAAAAATTTCTAACATATCAAAATGGCATTTTTTAGAGAAAATCATATTTACTTATAATAAAGAACTGTTTCATTCAACAGATACAATATAAAAATACCTAGTTTGACTTGGAAACATTTCTGTTCTAGCACAGTTAAATTATAAACAAAGATTACTTAAAATATTATTGAAAAATAATTATTCACAATGTTCAGTAAAACAAGAAATCCCGATAAAATATTCAGTTCAGTAAATGAATTAAAAATTTGCGGTCATATAAAGGTACGATTTTTTAATTTTGAGTTATTGGGTATTTACAGTAACCATTTATTAATTATTTCCTAGAATATATTGCCCTATATTATTGCAAGGCTCTAGAAAGTGTCTATACATCCTTTTTTTTATTTATTAAATAGCTGAGCTTTTTATTATTTACATAATCTAAAATACCATGCTTAATTTAAATACACAAAACGTAAGAAATGTTTATTTTTTATTGTTTACTATACCTATGAATACAATATTTTATTTAAAAAACTGATGCAAGAAAAATAAAAAATGTTAAATACTAGCTCTTTTTTAAGGCAAGTAAGTGCTTGTGTCAAGGTTTCTTACTAAACAATTTTTAAATGCTAAAGGCTACGTAAAGTTTTAAAAGCTCTATTCTCTTAGAAAACACCTATTTTAATAGGTTGTTATAATTTTCAAACTTAAAAAAGGTAATTTATGTTTAACAATAGAAATAAATACAGTTGATTACAAAAATAATTTTAGAAATAATAAACCCACAAGCAATATTTTTATTTTGTGTTATTTCCAGATAGAATTATTTTTGATATCGTTTATTATCTTACAGAAAAACATTCTTCAGACCGTATATATGTAATGCAAGATTTTAATAACAAAATACTTTATTTCCTTATCAAACCACAAAAATGTTTGGATGGAAAAAACAAGATGATTTATAATAAATATGAGTTTCTCTGGACAATTCTTGTTTGCTAGAAGTATCAGATTTTATGAAGGGTGTAATTTGCCTGACCTTGCTTGGCTCGCGACTTGCTCTATTACACTGTTAAAATTAGAATAATTTAAATAATACTGATATTAGTGATTTAAATTACAAAGAAATTCTACAAGATATAATTCTCCGTTGATAAAAAGTAAAAAGTAAAATTCAATGCTTTATATGTTTTTGGAAAAAGTGTTTTGATTTAATAAAGAAAAGCTTTAAATTCATAGAGTAAAGAAAAAAACTGATAACATTCTAATATAACAAATTATTTATTTTTGTTTTTCTTGTTATTTAAAGATTCCGAATGACTCAAGAGCACTGTATATAGATTATATTTTTACAAACAGTAAATACATTAACCATTCTTTACAAATATGTGTAATACAGTTTTATTAGATAATTTCATATCATATTTATTATTAATCGTCTAGACAAATATTTTTACAATAAGTTACCGTTAATATTTATGGAATTTTGATTTGGACTTGTACACCACTTTTTTGTTATTGCCACTTCTCACAATATTCAGATGTTTACTTTAAGGAATTTTTAGGGAATTTAGAGACGTATTTTCTCCAGTTTTTGACACAGTTACGGCCAGACAGGAAGTTCATACAATTTTTAAGCAAAGATATTTTGTATATAATTTCGCAAAAAAAATAGAAAACAAGACGAAATGTACAAGGTTGTTCTTTATATTTTGACAAGCTGTGGTGATTTCACTATAGGAGTTAGAAAAAAACTTTAATACATAAGTTGCTGGATCTTTTCGGTGTATCAATTGCTTATGAAAAATTGTTTTTTTTTTAAATAAATCCGCTTTTTTTAAAATAAATCCGCTTTTTTTTAATGGAACACCTCGTATATTACTAAATATTAAAATAGAGCTTCAAATTACCTTTCCAAAAATATTGCCTTTGTTTGCTCCAACTGTTTTTGAAATATTTACCTCAAAATATTAAATATTGCATAAAGTCGCCATATTCATGTGAGTTATGAAACAATTATTATAATCAATCAAATAAAATCAAGTTAGCTATGAGAAAATAATTATACGCTCTAACGACAATAAAATAATTTTATTAAAAATAACTGGTTAGAAATCAAATGATTTCTTTGCAGACATTTTTTAGAAACTTCGAATAGAAGAATATAATTACAAGCGCTGAGTATGAGCACAAACAAAATAGACGAGAACTACAGAAAATGCATTTTTAACATCGGATCTCATATTGAGCGTTTGTAATTATATTCTGTTATTCGAAGTTTAAAAAAAATTATAAAGAAATCATTTGATTTCTAACCAGTTGTTTTTAATAAAATTATTTGACCGTTGTTAGAGCGTATAGTTATTTTTTCATAGCTAACGGATTTTTTTATTATAATATGACTATAATATATTATGTTCTTTATTGGACAATCTAATTATCAATTGTTTTATAACTTACATGAGTATGGCGACTTTCTAAAATATTTACAGCAGGATTCATTAATATGATTTAAATTAAAAACCATCCTAAATCGACAGCAGAGGGCTTAAACTGACAAGAGCAATAATAAGTCAAGCAGGTCTTAAACTCTTAAAATACCAACATAAAAATGAAGAACTTGATTTATTTTCGGGATACAAATATTTCTCTTACATATTTCAAGGCTTTATCGCAAGGTTTTTATCCTTAATACCCCTATATAAGCGTTTATTTGTTGTCATATGTAATATAAATTATGACAATATCATAAGGAAAACAAAACTGGCCGACTATAAGATTTAAATTTCATAGCAACTAGATCGGGTTTAAATTTTAAATATTCTTAGTGAATATGGCTGTTAATATTTTGAGGTAAATATTTCAAAAACGGGTGCAACTCTCCTTCGTGGAGTCATTTACTTTCCATTTCCTCATTTATTTCCTTATGCTGGTGTCCAGTTCCAAACCTTTAATGGTATCCTGTTTTCGCTCATTCGTTGCAGGTGTCCATACCATTTTAACCGCTTTTCAGTTATATCGTCCATTATCGTATTTTTTACTTTCATTCTTTCTCTGATGGTCTCACTTCTTACATGATCAAGTAAAGTTAAATCGGAACATATTATCCAGTACATCTTTTCGGTTGAAAGAAGTTTTTGTGTCATATTTTTATATGTGACCTACACTTTTGACCTATACGTCAGTACTGGTTGAATCATAGCTTGATGTATCATTTTTGTTTTCTTTGTAACGTTCTTACTCCACAAGATTGGATGTAGTGCTTTAATCTATTTTTTTCCTTTCCCTGTTTTCTTTAGTATATCTTTATTATCTTTTCCGTCTTCATCTATTGTAACTCCTAGGTGTAAGTATTGTCTAACCTTTTTTTATTATTCCACTTTCTGTTTCGATGTGTTGTCCTGTGCCTCCTATAATCATGTATTGTCTCTTTTGTATGTTTATAACCAAACCCCATTTAGGGAATTCTTCTATGAGTTTATTTATCATGTAAGTCATGTCTGGCTGGTCTTCCGCAAGAACTATCTAATCATCTGCAAAAAGGATTATATGCAAGCGAGTGTCCTCTACCCATATCTCCATGGGGCTACATTTTATCCACTGTTTTGAAGCGCTGCAGAGATAAATTTTAAACAGGGTTTGAGAGAGGCAGGAGCCCTGTTTAACCCTTTTTTTGGGAGAAAGTTTGATTTCCGACCTTAACAATCGCTTGGTTTTCTCTATACAGTGTTTTTACGGCGTTTATATATACACTATTTATTCCTGCTTCTTTCATTGTGATCCATAATTTCTGCAAAGGGACGAAATCAAATACCTTACTAAGATCTATGAAAGTAGTGTGAAGCTGCTTTCCTCTTACTAGTCTCTTTTCTGCCAGTTGTTTTATTGTAAATATATTGTCCACGCTGGATTGTCCAAGTCGAAATCCACTTTGTTCTTCCATTTCTGTGGCTTCCTCTTCTATTCGGCGGGCTGTTAGGACTCTTTCGTAAAGCTTTCCGATGGACAATGTAATACTAGTACCCCGATAATTACTGTAGCCGCTCCTTTTTCCCTTTTTATAAATGGAATTTATGTAAGAGCTCCTCCAATCTCTTGGAATCATTTCCCCTTTCAGGCACTTGTTAAAAATTACACAATGCAGCTCATACGTTCTTGTGGTGGCGTGCTTAATTAACTCGATAGGTAACTCCCCTGGTCCTGGTGCTTTATTATTCTTCATTTTTTGTAATGCTGTTTTTATTTCTTCTAATTTAATGGTATCTACTCCGTTAACTCCTGTTTCGTCTATATCTAGTTGTGTATTTCAGTACTACCCACGTTGTTCTTCCAGTAGATTATTATAGTTATCTTTCCACTATTCTATCTTTATGGGATTTATTTTTCTTCATTCGTTTGTGTTTTTTTAAGACTATTTATAGTTCGCCAAGCTTCTCTAGACCTAGATCCTCCCACCATTGAGCCAATTTCAGCACATTTGTTTTCCTATATTTTGTTTTTTTTTTTAATTTATTTTTTCATATATTTATATCGATTATAGTTTTTTCGATCTTCATAGTCTTTTGTATTTAACCACTTAAGATATAGGTTTTTCTTTTCTCCTACCAGTTGGGTTAAATCGTCTGTCCACCACGAATTATTGTGTTCCGTTCTATCTTTAACGCCAAGGGTTTCTAGTGCTGCTTCGTGCATCTTGAATTTTAAAGTTTCCTCTGCTGTGCCGATAATTTCTTCGTCTAATTTTTGCGCTAAACGTAGTTTGTAAAGGAAACTAATGGATTCGTCTCTTAAGCTATCTGTGTTATACTGCTTCATGGTTTCCCTCTTGTTATTTTGTTCCTGATATATGAGATGTTTGTTGAAACTTATTTCAAACAAGTGCTTTTTCTAGTAGGTGATCTGAACCACACTTTTATATCATAGGGTATTATGAAAATTGAACATTGACTGACATTAAAACAAGATTGCGGAACGTATTGTGAAAAAAAACAAAAAAATAGTAGCTTCGAAAGTAAACAATTAGTGATATTTCACTATGAAGGACGTAATTTCTACCGAAAATGTTCGATTTAAGCAAAAGTACATTTGGAGTCATAGTACAACGATATAAAAATGATTATAGAATTTTTTCCAAAAAGTAAACAGGTCTCCCGAAATTATTAAAAGAGGGGTTATTATGAAAGAAATATTAAAAAAAAATCACAGAATTAGTGCACCAAAAGTAAAAGCTTTGTCTCAATGATGAAGACGTTAAGGTACGACTTGACCTCAGCTCAAATCGATGTACAATAATATGGAGGAGACAAACAAAAAATTCTATATGCAAGTGTAAAACACAGGGAAGGATCAGTAAAGGGGTGGGGGTGTATGTCATCGGTGGATGTTTTGACAAATTGCTTTTTATTGGTGGTATCATGAGCAGAAATGTGTGTGACAGTTTTTGTGATTAAGAAATTTGCAATGTTAATGCTGTTTTTTGTTGGTTTTGCTATATATTTATTTAATACTTAATCATATGCACAATTTTTCATTACAGCGTTGTAACTGAATTAAAATTTTTCTTATTTTCAGACCCAAACTCTGATAAATATTTGTGTCCGAATATTTTTGTTAGAGACTAGGAAAATTTCCAATTATGTCCCTTGTTTGTTAGTTACTTTTAATAAATTTATAAATAATTCACTTAACATAAAATTTAAACCTGTTTGACAAAAGTGCTTAGTGTAAGTTCTTGCCATTTTAATCCTTTTTATTGTTATATATTTAAAGATATATCTAAAAATAAATATAGTTAATTTTTAAAAACCCCAATAATACCTTAAAATGCCTTTGTAAAGTGCAAAAGAATTTTCTATGTCGTTTTTACTTTTTACTTGAGTTTGCCTTTTTACTATTTTTTTAATCCGAGTGATCCCTTAATAATGAAAAGATCATAAATACTCTAATTTGTAATGTTGCTTATCATTTTTATTTAAATACAAATATTTAATTAAAACACATGTAAAGTCGGTAAACATTTTAAAAACTAACTTTGCGTTTACACAAAACACAAACGAATATAACCTTTGTCTATGTACAGAGTAAACATCTGTGCAGACCTAACGTCAAGTTAAATTGTTTATACTGGATTATCTATTGTAATATTTTTTAATTTTAGATATTTAATTTTTTCACTTGTAGCGGTCTTATCAAATAAATTTCAAGTTCGTCAGGAGCTAGATAAAAATTTTGAACTGTCTGGTAAACCGGATATTGAAATTTTTTAATAGATCATAAAAAACTGAGATGAACGTACAAGTTATTTTTCTCCAGAGTGAACCACCAATATGCTGTCAGACAGTAGAAAATGATTTTTATATATAAAAAAAGTGTTGAGAATTTTGGGAGTCGAAAACGCTTTAAGATAAAGTATATGCTGAAAATGCATGTTAGTTGTTACACTTTTTGAGTTAATGTATTTTTGAAAATATTGTTAAATACAACCTATTTGAAACTACTACAATTTTGTAAAAACATCCTTTTCTATCTCTTATTGAATTGGAGATATGAGTTTACATGGTATCTAAGTTAATTTTAATCCAACCCAGATTGATTCTCTATGACTGCAAAGTTATAAAGGGTTAGACAGTGGCGTAACTAAGAGTATGTGCGCCCCTTCCTCGCAGATTTTTGAATGCGCCCTACTATTTTGCAACATTGGTCTCTACTTAAATTATCATTTTCATCAAGGGACTTGAGCGCGCCCCCCGCACCGCGGAGCCTGCGGGGTCGTTATTTACTCCACTGGGGTTAGATTTGGTAGGAAAACAGACTTATGTATGCAACAACTTACAAAACTTTAAGAACAATTAACTTTATACAGAAAACAAACATACTTTAAAGTATCATATGATCTCGTTTACTTTTCAAAACTTTTTAGTCAATAGTCTGAGATCATTTTCCTCTATATTCTGTAGTTTTTCCATAATATCGAAAATATGAATTTTTCGACCTAATCGTTTAAAAAAAGATGTATAGTTTTTTGAAACACGAGATGAGAAGCCTTTTCTGTTACCCTATCTAAGACATTCATGCAAGAAAATCACGGATATATTTTGTTCTGTTTTTTAAGCCATTTGACAGCTTTCTTCCTGGGGCTAATTAAAGAAGATTCCGAAAGATGGTTACAGTAAACTATACTTATTCGCTGACGACACTGCATTTGCGACGTCCTACTTGCTAACCGAAGCCAAAGCGTCTCTGGTAGCTCTTTACTCACTGCTAAATCGTAATAGCAAGTTTAGCTTTAAACTAAAATTAACGATTTACAAGCTCTTTATTAGATCAATCCTGTCATTTGGTGCTCTCACTTGGATCGCCACAGACAGGTCTAGATTCAGCAGGCTAGAGAGCTTCCAGAACAGAGTGCTCTGTATGATCTGTGGAGCTCCGTACTATGTTAGAAATACTGTCATCTACAGAGACGTCGGATGCGAGACCTTTACGAATTTTATCCATAACTCCATCACAAAATATCTTGAGAGAGCTCTACGCTTCACCAATAATTTATTCCAAGCTTCTCACCACTTAACCGCCACACCACTGCAAAGCCATCAATACGTCAGAGATTGGATACCACACCAATAATTAGGGTCAAATTTTCATAAGTTTAAAGTCCAAACCATAATTCTTGTCATTTTCAATATCTTGTTGTAACGCCAAAATAGGCGGCTCAGCCTGATTATATATATATATATATATATATATATATATATATATATATATATATATATATATATATATATATATATATATATATATATATATATATATATATATATATATATATATGAAGGAAGATTGTATATATGAGATACTTTTAATTTATTTTTGTAGATATTGTGAACTTGAACTTTGCCATGGTTGTCAAGGTCTCAATACTGATTTTCAAATTTTAGCAATCTGTATTTGTATTTTTTCTTTTATTTCCAGACACGAACTTTTAAGAGTGCGGTTATATTCGTCGATAACGCTGGTATTGACTTCGTACTAGGTATACTGCCCTTTGCAAGAGAATTGTTGTTAATGGGCACAAGAGTAATACTTACAGGAAATTCCTCCCCATCTCTCAACGATGTTACATATAAGGAGCTGAATCTGTACTGTTGCAAAGCAGCGCAACAGTGCAGTATCTTAAAAGATGCTATTTCAAGTGGTCAGTTAATTACTGTAGAAAATGGACAGAAAGGACCGTGTTTGGATCTTAAAAGTATTTCTAAAGGTAATTACTTGTATTTGATTTGTGTTTTAAAAGTTTGCAAATACTTAATTATTTTAATTTTTTCAAAATATATTTGTAAGATTAAAGTAAAAATTAGTTATTTCCAAAAACAGAACATTATTTGATAGTGATCTCAGAGATTATGTTCGATAATCCATTTATTACAAATAACAGATAATTTTAAACTTCTGTTTGATATAGGAGCACCCTGTTTATTATTTTCTGAAATTTTTTGCATGGTGACTAGAATGAGACTTGTTCCTTATTTTTCTAATAATCGCAATGTTCCAACTGGCGTGTTGTCTTTAGGTATGTAGTGAATTAAAGGTACACTAGTTGCTCCCTTTAGTCAACCCCTGAACTATTTAGAAAAAGAATTGTACAAAAGCTGGACTGAGACTACAATATTTCTATGGCTTTCTGGAAAAGTTGATCAACTATATAAACACGGTACTAATGACGTCTTTATTGCATGAAAAAATTTTGCCAGGGATATTTTCTTTTAGATTTAGAACCAGGAGATAGTCATTGCAGACCAGGTCGTGTGAATAAGTTGGGTCTTGAAGTAATTCAAATCCTGTTTCCATAATAGCGGCAACAGCAATACAGAATGTGTAATAGGGCTTGCTATCCTGATGGAGGAGCACACCTTTTGTGAATTCTCCTTTGCTTTTTGGTTACGTTCCGCATCTTCGATATAAGTTGGGTATAATAATGTCCTGTCACTGAGTGCTTTTTGTTAAATAATCAACGAAAATATCCCCTTGAGTATCCCAAAAAAACGGAGGCCATAAACTAGCCACCTGCACTTTGAATTTTTGAAAAGGGAGGAGTCACAGTGTTTCAGTTCCATATTGTTACGTTAACTTTTATTTCTTCTTACGAATTTTTCGAGAAAATATTTTAAATTCTCTCTAAACCTAGCTAAAAGAATCTGGACTATATTTCAAGTGTTATAACTTCATGATTTGTCCACCTTTGGTAGTGAATTTTTGTATTCACATACTTTCAGTTAACTCAAAAACAGACGTGAATTGTTTTTTCCACTTACCCCAGAATCATTGAATAGGTCTTCAAAAATACAATTAATTTATTCGCATCATTGCCGAAATATGAGCCTACAAAATTGTTTGCAACTTGTAGTCCCCTCTCTCTAATTTTCGAAAGGTGGATTCAAAACATTTTAAATTAATTCCGGATAATAGCAAATAAATTTAATGTCAATATTTTTCCGATAAATTTTTTTTAAGTAAATTTGTCTTCTAAAGAAGTTTAACATTAAAAATTTCAGAATCTTTAAAAATATGCTTTTACGACAGCAGTTTAAAAAAAAAAGTATTGGAAGTATTTTTGAGTTATACTTAAGTCTTGCCATCCGTTTCTAAATCAAAAAGTATTTTTGTTATTTTGTAACTTACGCAGTTTAGATAGATTTTTGTGGTTGTTATTTCATTAAGGCAAATTATGTTATAATTTTTGTTTTTTACTGTGATAAGACAAAATAAGTTGGTATATATTTTTTGTTAACAATTACTAAGTCACTCACTATATCTTATAGACGAGCAATTTGAGAAGCTAAGCCACCTAGCTCCTCAATTAGCTATTTAAGCATTTTCTCACCAATAAAACACCGGCGCTGACATTACTGAATGTAATATAAATCTAGAAGAACGATTTGGGAACCTGAACTAAAAAAAATGTACATGGTGACTTCTATTAGTACTTTGACTATCTGAAACTATCAGATCGAGGGTTGTTCACTTTTCATATTCAAATTTAAGTCGTTATTATAAATCCTAATTTCCTGAGTGGAAAGAGGAATTTTCAGGCATACAACTAATGTACCTTTAATGTTTGTTTTGTTATGAATAACATATGTTTTCTGTCAAGAGTAATAAATAGCTTCTACGATAAGAACCAAAGATAATTCTTGAAATGACACTAAAACGTGAATACTATTAGTGCCTAAAATATCCTATTTAAAGGAATATTTTATATTCTAATTCCAACTCTTACTAACATCGGTTGTGGAAATTCTGTTACCTGTTACTAACATCGGGTGTGGCAAAAAAGCTTCTTTTTAAAGCCTACATCTTCATTCTGAATAGATAGTTAATAAAACATAATTGATTTACATATTTTAAGGTTTGTTAAGGAAGGTTTAAAAATCAGAACATCCCGTTTTTCTTAATATAGTAATTAATAAAATAAAATTTTTCATTATATATATATATATATATATATATATATATATATATATATATTAGTTCATTTAAAGTAAAACTTGAATTAAGCTGTAATAGTGTAATGCTTGCATTGGTATTTTTATGAAAATAAATTGTTAATAAATGTTACAGACAACAAGCACAACTATTAAGCCATTTTTAAATTTTAACTCTAATTGGAATGAGTTCAACTCAGTTGAGTAAAATTTGAATTATTTGTTATTGATGCATCACCAGAAAATTATTTTTCATTTTAAACCTTCAATATTCTATTATTCTAAGCAGCAAATTTTCAAAAATGTAATATCCCATTTCTGAAAGTTTCCTTAAACCCTAAAGCTAGCAAATCGGTATTTGTTTTTACGAAGTAGCAAAATCGCACAGGAGCTTTTTCGCCGGGCCAATTTTAACTTAAATGTATATTTTCCTGTATTTTTACAGAACTCTGTAATTTAATGGCTGAATCTGACCTAATAGTTTTGGAAGGAATGGCACGGGCTGTACATACGAATCTAAATGCAAAGTTTGCAGTGGACAGTATTAAAATTGCTGTAATAAAAAATGAATGGTTAGCGAACAGTTTAGGAGGCAAACAATATTCTGTAGTTTTGAAATATGAACCTGCAACATAAAATAAATTTTCTGATGTTGTTGGTGTCTTATTTCAGTAGTTTTTTGCACATTGTACCTCCCGACACCATAAATTTATATAGTTTTGAAATATGAACCTGCGACATAAAATAAATTTTATGATGTTGTTGGTATCTTATTTCAGTAGTTTTTGATTTTTCCACACGCTGCCTCTCGATATGATACGCTCCTATAGATTTGATTAATGAACCAATGACGTGGAATATATATATATATATATATATATATATATATATATATATATATATATATATATATATATATATATATATATATAGGGTGGCGCGCCGCTTTTCCATCGCTTCGTATACAGAGAACGATAAAATATTTTAAAAATATTTTTAATAAGGGAGGTGTAGGTCTATTGGAACCACATTTTAAAATTATTGTGGAGTATACAGAGTGACTCACACTAAAGTTGTCAAAATTTTAAAGCCCTGTATATTATTGCATATTTGATAGCGCGGTCCAAATAAGGGTGTTACTGTTATGTTGCATATACTTGAGATGAACCGTTCTTGAGATATTTCACTATTCTTGAAATTGTAGACAAAAATTTAAGAGGCGTGCCTGCCTTACCAATTCAAGCTAGACATTTTAAGTTGTATTGGTTTTTTTAGTAAAAGAATTACAAATTATGCAGGGTTGATAAAAACCTACATTTGATTTTTATTATCATTAAAGCCAAATAACTGTCTTTTTTAAATGGAGCACCCTGTATCTAATATCGAATTTATTTCTAGTTTTAACAGTCTTTAAAATTGTATTAAGGTTTTCTTTACCTATATTTTATACTTTTTTAGTAATTTAACATTAACAATTTTAGACATAAATTTTTTGCAATTTATTTTTGAAAAGTACCATTGGCGAAGTTGACGTTAGTAGTTACATAGATGATATGTAATCACAAATCAGTTAAAAAAAATAATCATAACTAGGTTAATAGCAAATACATACTTTATTAAAGAGATACCAAAATTAATTTAAAAAGCTAATGGCTTAACAAGTGCTTAAACTGACGTCCATCTCTTTCAATGCATATATGTATGTATGTGAGGACGAGGATGAATACATTGCGACCTAATAGGTCTTTTGTGTTCCCCGTCTGCTGCCCAGTCATTGGGGATACCTTGCCAACTAGAGTAGGTAGCTCCCCTTCTTCTGTTTGGTGTGCTCCCAAGAATCGCATTCTAGGGTTTTCAAAAATGCATAGGCGAACCCTTTTCTGAAATGATTAATACACTTATTTGGTATTATAAAGCGAAATGCTGTTCTTATTCGTTCTTTCATATTTTCGGGTTTCTTTAACAGTATATCATACTCAATATTTTTAAGAAAAATCAGAACTTGTTAGATCCAAAGACCTTGTTGACCAATATCGTGTTCCTCCACGCCTTATTCACCCGTTTTAGATATTGAGTATCTAACTCATTTCTGACGTCAACTTGGAAGTGCGCAGGAGCACTGTTTAGTTGTAACCACATCCTTTCTCGAATATCCAGTGGAACATTCTCCAAAAATAGAGGTAAATTGCTCCTAATAAATATAAGAAACATGGCGCCGTTTAAGTGGTCATCGAAAAAGTATGGACCTACCACTCATGTTCCAATTATTCTACCCACACATTGACAGACCATCTGTGCTGACGATCGATAGTTCTAAATAAATTGGAATTTTTATTACGATAATAACAGAAGTTATACCTGTTGACTAATCCGTTTTTATGGAAAGTAAATTCATTCGAAAAATGAACAAAATCGAAGAAATTTTGATCATCTTCTAACATTTCTAGAACCCACAAAAAAAATTGAGTCGTAGGTCGCAATCTACTTCCAAAGTTCCTGATGTAGTTAAATGCGATATGGATGAAATTTATTTCTGTAGTTTCATAAAGTTCTCGGTGACTTTTATGCAGATTTTCGCCCAGAGATCTCTTAACTAAAAATTCATTTTTTTAATTTCCGGTACTTGGTTTCTGATGGACTGTTTCTTATAAGCATGCAACAAATTTTCTAATGAACGTTTGTCAGGATGAAGTCTATTAGGATATTTTTGAACATAAATTCTTAATACTAGCAAGCAATTTTCTTCACACACCCCAATTACTAAAATAATTTCAATCTTTTCTTCTTGGGGGTAAGTTCTCATTTTAAGTAATTAGGGTTTTCTGATAACCTCGAAAAACGATAATGGTTTAACTAAGAAATATCACTAAATTATTTATCAAAATTTTTTGTATATAATGAGTTATGACATCACCTCAGTCAATGCTTACTTTTCAAAAATAAATTACAAAAAATTTATGTCTAAAATTGAAAATGCTTAATTACTAAAAAATATGAAAGATGGTAAAAAACCTTGGTACAGTTTACAAAAAAAAATACAGAGTGTTCCATTTAAAATTTGAAAGTCACTTGGCTTTAATGATAACAAAATCAGATGTAAGTTTTTATCAACTCTGCATAATTTTTTGAGATCATTTTTATTTTACAATGAATTGTAATGATTTTCCTAAAAACCAATACAATTTAAAACATCTAACCTGAATAGGCAAGGTCTACAATGACAAGAATAGTTAAATAACTCTCACAAGTATATAAAAATAACAGTAACTTACCCTTGTTTGACTGGCGCTATCAAAATATGCCATAATATGCAGGACATTCCATTTAAATTTTGTCAACTTTGCTGTGAAACTAGACCTACACATCATTTATTGAAAATATTTTATTGTTCTCTCTATATAAACTGAGGGAAATGGGGTGCGCTATCCTGTGAATATATATATATATATATATATATATATATATATATATATATATATATATATATATATATATATATCCTATCTTTTCATTTGGCAGGCGCTTGTGAACATGCAATAAAACATGTAAAAGGTGTCTCAATGTTCTTCGTTTCTGAAAAACAATAGAATTAGTCCACACTTGTTTAATTGTTTTTAAATTATAAAGTAGTTTTTGAATTTATGAAAAACAACCATCCTTAAATTCGCACCATCCACTTCTTCCCAATCATTTAGCTTCGATCTGAAATTTTCAGTTACTCGCTGGAACATTGCTCTTGAAATCGCGTGTAATTCTTAGCTTTAGAAAATTTAAATTGGGTGGTAATGGGTTAAAAACTTTACTATACCCCTATAGAAAAAAATCAGCAGGTGTTAAATCTGGACTCCGTGGTGGCCAGTTCATGTCCCGTCGGTGACTTATCACTCTTTCAGGGACTAAATCATGAAGAGCTGCCAAAGAATCATTTGTAACGTGAGAAGTTGCTCCACTGTATTCCGATTATATCCAATCTGGTTTTGCATTTCTGGAACCAAAAATTCCTGATCATATGACAGTAACGATCGGAATTAACAATCCTCAAAAAAGTAGGGATCGATTATTCGTTGGCTTGATATGGCAGCCCAGACGACAACCTTAGGCGAGTGTATGGGTTTCTGATGCAGTTCCAGCGGATTGTCAGGAGCCCAATATCTGCAATTTTATTTGTTCGCGTAGCCGTTGATGTGGAAATTCGATTCATCAGAGAACTATATGTTATTGAAGCTACTAAAACGATCTTTCATTGTCTTGTAGAATTTAAGTAGCTAACTGAATCATCGGGTTTAATTTCCTGCACAATGACAATTTCGTAAGAGTGGAAATGTAAATCTTTGCATATAATGCTATGAACCGTGGATCTGTGCAAATTTAGAGAAGCTGCGCGGAGCCGTAGAGATTGTCGTAGGTCGTCTCTAATAGACTGGCGAACGCGGTCAACATTCCTATTCGTTCTGGATCTCCTTTTGCGTCCAGACGATTTATCCGGCATTGTGTTTCCAACTTGTGCACCCAATACTTGATCAAATTCGCACTTTGTAATTTTCTCATGGTCGTTAAATTAAAATGTGTCCTGTACAGACGTCGAATAATAATGCAGGAATGCTGGCATGCAAAATGCGCGCTGTGGTCCCTTGAAACGTTCCATCGCTATTAAACTTGAAAAGCCAATAAAGCGTTTGACACCACTCCCCTCCCCCGCTATCGATATTTGGCCCATAACAGTCAAATCAAAAACGAAAAACATTCTGAGACACTCTTTAAAATACAATATCATTGTAATATTTCGGATGGACTGGGTTAGTTCGTTGTTTTATATTTTATCCAGGGTAAAAAACTATAGATGTCAGAGGACTCACTAAAGCCCTATTTAACCTATTATATAATATTCTAAAGATAGTTTTAACACTTACTTGAAGTTTTCCATATTTTTTTTATATTAATTTACATATTTAATTTTTATGTTAAATGTAAAGTTAGAATTAAACTTAGTGCTAAAATTAACAGAAAATTTGACAAAAATGTTAAAGTCAGTTTAACCCGATACATATAAAATAAATACTGAAAATGGCCCGCAAATAAGTGGAATATGGATCCCATCAAAATGAAACATCAATATTAAAGTCGCATAAGTTCATCTCCTAGTTTCCAGTCATTATGCGCAGACACTAAATGTTTTCATTTTATTGGTTATTTTGAACGACCTCAAGGGTGATTATATTTACATAATTTTCCCAAAAAGTAGATTACATTCAAATTCTTATATTTGTTTAGTTTTCATAATGTACATAATAAACTTTAAATAAAAGCCCGTCTTTTATTTAAAACATGATTTAAAGATAATGAATAAACTTAACATTTTGTTTAGAAAATATATGCCGCCAAAACAATTTAAATTGACTTAACACTCTTTATTGGCCACAGATATTTTGAAAACACCAATAGTGAGACAGACTTATGTATGTATATATATATATATATATATATATATATATATATATATATATATATATATAATAAAGTAGAGCTCAGTGGAGGCACCTACATTTTTTAAAATCCTTTCTAAAGAAGTAATCCAATGGAAACATTAAATGGGATAACGGTATATTACAGAATCGGTGTTAGTGTAAACCTAGGTGCATATTTAGATTGATTTTATGATGTTAAAGTCAAATTTGCTTTACTTGACTCAGCCAAGTTTTGTCGGACTTACAGCTTTTTTATTTTTTATCGAAATAATCGCCATTAGCGGCAATTTTGCCTAGGACGAAACCAAATATTAAAAATAACTTGCTAGAATTCTTCTGAAACGCTAGCACAGTCTTTTTAAATGCACCGAGAGTTCACCACATCGCCTTTAGTAAGACGTTTTTCTTCGTAAAAACATGTGAGTTTCAAACGACGTAGAATTTCGTGAATTGCTCGCATAAGACGAACCCTGAAGCAACACTTCATTAAAAATGATAGTAAACATGACCACACTTATCATTATTAGATATTTGAATTTGTTTTCGCACGAGCGGTACTTTTAATTATCTACCAGGATTTGGATAACTTGTGACCATGCCCTCATTTGCATTGTCATCTGCGAGGTTTTAGATGACACTAATGACTACATATTTTCTAATTAATATTTCAAAACATTATTTATTATAAGGCATATATTAATACTATTGGAAATAAGCATGCACACAACTTACACCAATACCATGCGACTAACTGAGCGTCGGGTTTAAGTGTGAATATGAATAAAATTGAAAAGAGTAGGTAAGTAATATATTTAATAATTTCAGACTGTTTAAAATTAACAAAACGATTAGACTAACATTTTTACTTTTGTTAGTTTCCACATATTTACGTTCCGTTCTATCACATGAAAATACTTTTAAGAACAGTCACATTCTAATCGTCGACATCGAGCATTCTACGTTGTGATATTTAACTTATTGTAAGTTATGTACACGCTTATTTAACGTTTTCTTGCTGTAAATTGTTACAATCAAGGAAGTCATATCGAATATGAACGCGTACAACTTATGTTATCACCCGAACAATTGTATTTATTCTAATGTGGATTTACATTATAAATAACGATAAATACATGGTATCTGTTAGTAGTGTCATTTAAGCTCTTGCAAATGGCAATGCTGATTGCCCTAGCACAAAAGAACAGGGACAGCTTTGCTATTATTCAAGGAAAAAAAAAGAAAAACATTGCCTTACGAAAAGTGTAGGTCACCAAAAAGCCCTTTAAAATAACTAAATAAATACCGTGCATTGAAGCAGCATTATGTTACCATCTCTTTCCAGTAATAAATCTCCATTATAATTCATTCCTTATTTACCTGGATCTATTTTAGAACCAATTCCAAACCAGCCCGTACTAAACAAAGTGATGGAAATAAGTTGATGACCCACCGTAATAGAACTTTTAAATTCATTGTTAAATTCATCAATTTTCAGTTACTGTCATAAGTATTATAAAAAGTGACAGATAAACCGCTGAATCTTAATTCTTGCTAATTGCTTCATGAAATGCACTAACAGTAAAATGATATATTGAAATATTTTGTGCATTTTTTTAAATTCCAAATATAACAGTTAATAACATAGCTAAAATACCTATTTTTTACAGAACTCTGTGATTTAATGGCAGAATCCGACCTTATTGTCCTAGAAGGAATGGGACGGGCCGTACATACAAATCTAAATGCATCGTTTGCAGTGGATAGTATTAAAATTGCAGTGTTAAAAAATGAATGGTTAGCAAACAGTTTAGGAGCCAAACAGTTTTCTGTAGTTTTTAAATATGAACGTGGGATATAGAATAAATTTTATGGTACCTGATATATTTTGTCTTTTATTGCATTAATTGCTAGCATTTTCAACATGTATGCAACTTTCATCAGATATTGGTACATGACATGAAAAAAATGGTAAAATTGACTACTTTTACTATTTGTTAAAAAAATTCGACGGTGAGTGAACCTAATCTTCTTTGGATTAGGTTTCAGAATTAATACTACTATTCTGTGCTTGACGTTTCGCCCAAGGTAGTGGGCTTTTTCAAAAGTATAATCTAAAATAAAAACAAAATACAACTAACATGGTCACAAACGCACACTCACAAGACTTAGAATTAACACTCAACGGTACAATATTAATTAAAAATATCAATTTATAAAATAATGTGAAATTAAAAATCAAAAGTTAAAATTAAAAATTACAAATTAATCCCAGATACGCACCTCGATTTACCTTGGCTATGTTTCCTAGTAAAGTATATGACGATTCCTTCAGTTACTATCAACTTAATATTTTTTTTTTATTTGGAAACTTTTTTATTCAGTTTTTTCTGATTTATAAATAAATTTTATCAATATTGACTATACAGTGTGTAGCCCTTATTATTTGCAACACACTGTATAGTCAATATTGATAAAATTTATTTATAAATCAGAAAAAACTGAATAAAAAAGTTTCCAAATAAAAAAAAAATATTAAGTTGATAGTAACTGAAGGAATCGTCATATACTTTACTAGGAAACATAGCCAAGGTAAACCGAGGTGCGTATCTAGGATTAATTTGTAATTTTTAATTTTAACTTTTGATTTTTAATTTCACATTATTTTATAAATTGATATTTTTAATTAATATTGTACCGTCGAGTGTTAATTCTAAGTCTTGTGAGTGTGCGTTTGCGACCATGTTAGTTGTATTTTGTTTTTATTTTAGATTATACTTTTGAAAAAGCCCACTACGTTGGGCGAAATGTCAAGCACAGAATAGTAGTATTAATTTTGAAACCTAATCCAAAGAAGTTACCATACATTTATATAGAAAGATGGTTTAAGAAAAATTTTAGCAAATTTATATATATATATATATATATATATATATATATATATATATATATATATATATATATATACACAGTCATGGACAAAAGTATGGAAAGAATATTGTTTCCACAAAAAATAATTAAGTCTGTACTAATTAAAGAAGCAAAGTTTAATATTATGCTGAAAATTCATTTTGTAAAACTTCTCATAGATGATTTTCGTTATGAATTATTCTTTCCCTAATTTTTTGCTCCAAGTGTTCCCAAAGGTGCTCAGTCGGATTTAGGTCCGGCGATTGAGAAGGCCACTCCAGTAAAACAACGCTTTTCTCTAAAAACCAATTTTTTACTAAACAGGATGAGTGTTTGGGGTCATTATCTTGTTGATATCTCCATAAAAGCGGCATTTCTTCTTCGGCATAGGGCAACATAATATTCTGGTATGTGTCGCGGAACATAAATCGATCCATTTTCCCAGTTATTTTCACTATCGGGACCAT
Organism: Diaprepes abbreviatus; assembly: GCA_034092305.1. Lineage (NCBI taxonomy): Eukaryota > Metazoa > Arthropoda > Insecta > Coleoptera > Curculionidae > Diaprepes > Diaprepes abbreviatus. The sequence goes on from JASJET010000055.1 coordinate 38,153,539, forward strand.
CCCAGACCTGTAAAAGCATCCCCAGACAACAGTACTGCTTTCCTTATGCTTCACAGTAGGTTTTTAATATTTGATATCAAATTTTTTTCCTATAGGCCTTCAAACAAACGACATTCCGTCTGAACCAAATACTTTAAATTTACTTTCGTCACTCCAAAGCACCGTACTCAGTTTGGAAATGTCCAGTTTAAATGCCTCTAAGCAAACTATAGTCTGGCCTTTCGATTTTTTTGGAGAGTAAAGGTTTTTTGACAGCAACTCTTCCACACAATCCAACTTCGCAAATACGTCTTCTTACAGTTCGAGTCGTTCTTTGTTGAAATGTTCGCGAATTTCTGTACTAATTTGGACAGATGACTTATTCTTTTAATGCACTTTTCAACATAGGAGGTAGTTTTTCTACGACGACCTGACTGACAGATTATTAACATTCTCCAGTAACCGAAACGTCTTTGGAATTTTCGAAACAACACCCTCTCTTATACCTAAATTTTTTGCTATAGTGCATCGCTTTAAACTTTGTCTTTTTAACTCGACTAAATCGCAATTCTTTCGACAAACACTTATTTTTACCCATTCCTAATACGGTGTTGGTGACAACAGTGACACAACAATACTAAAGTGATTTTAAATTTTAAAAATGTACAAAAGAAATAATGTTTCTATACATATATCCAAGACATAAACAAAAATGGCAGATAAGAGAGGAATGTGTATAGCCCAGAATATAAACATGTGATAATATTAAATACCTTAACAAATATATAAAATAAACGGCACAAATTATTGTTGAATACGAGGCGTGCTAAAAAAATATGCAAAATACTTGTTTTCTTGAACGGTTGATATTTATTTTTATTTTTTTCTTAATTTTAGGTTGACATTAAAATATGTTTTTCATTGTTTTAGCCTTCGATCATACCCTAGATTTAAACAACAATAGATTTGTTTGAAGGCTGTTTATGGTCGGTGAGGGAGACGCTTTTTTGATGTTTGACAGACATAAACATATTTACTTATCTTGTCTTTCAGTTTAATTGCTTGTCGTGACTTTTTTCGTTGTTTTTAAGTGCTAGAAATTACTATAAATGCAAAGTTTATAATTAATATTAACAAAAAGAGGATTTAAAAACTTATTTTTATCGGTAAATATTGTTAGATATTGTTTACATATTGAAAATAACAATAATAATAATTTAGGCAGATTCAGAATTGACGTACCGATGATACTCGTTTAAATAATGCAATTAGACAAGGATAGCATAAAATCGGTATGTCTGTACCAAGAAGTTAAATATCTACTGTTTATCAACACTTTTTCAAATATAAATAAAAATATTATTACGTTATTCAGCGTTCAAACAACTGGGCCCTAGTTCTGACGTTATGCTACTTCTACAGGGGTATGTTCAAAGGTTTTAGCGTTTCGTTCTTTATTTAAAACATTTTCAATGCCACACATATAAAAAATATTATTCTCAGAAATAAAATTTAAAATTTATTATAATCATTAATATACATTTAAAACAATAACTCTAAACTGAAACATTAATTATTTAAAAGGTTCTCTTTAGCAAATTTCACGCATCTCGAGATCTCGTCAAAACTATTACCATAGAAGAAATATATAGTTGAACCGCTGTATATCTTTACGTCAAAATTTGACATATGCATCAAACTAGTGACATTTTTTTTTTGAGAACTATAACAGGATCGGAGTGGCTCATTCTACTATTTTCTTTTTCGGTTATATAACAAGAAATTTGTCGAATGGTTTATAAGCAAGTTTCACAAACTAAATATCCTTAAAAAAGAAAAATGTTATACACAAAAATTTTAAAATCGAAGTTTTTCCTTCTGTTTAGACATATCGATAATTTTATATCCCATTTGTATAGGGCTATTTAATGAAGGAGTTTATGTGCTTATAATGGGTTTGATATTTTAAGTGAAATTTTAAATATGAGAGATTTTAAAAGCGGATTAATATTTCCTCTTTTATATTACTACACTAAGAGATGTACTACTGCTAAAAATAATTTACTTTACGTACTAGTACATTCTTTAATAAGCATTGACTTTTTAATATGTTGTTAGCTGATAATTTTGAAATTGTAGAAACTATTGTAATAAAATTTTAAAAACTCTTTTTAATTTTGGGATTAGTAGGGTGATGTCTGAAGGCACAAGTGTGGGGTGCTTACGTGTATGTTCACTTTTATAAGTGAACCTATGTTGTTGTAATGTTTCACCTATGAAATTTATGACAATAAAAGCTTTATTTATTTATTTTGTAAAGTAAATCGTTTATATTCTAAATTATTGGTAACTATTTCGGTAACAGAAAAAATTATACGCAATTTGTTGATAAAGTTCTATTTTTATTATAATACTCCAGTTAGGTATAACAATATTAGGGTAGTCTAACTGAAAACTAAAAATAAATTGACTATTCTAATAGAATCGGAACTAAAAAACAGTATTCTTAGAAACAGTGGGTAAGTATACAATATTCTAGAAATTATTCAGTGTTTTATACTTAATGACTAACTTTATGATTTCTGACTGCAATAAATGAAGTAGTTAAGCTGCTAAAATATTGAATAAAAAGATAAATAATTAATCATCTTCATCAAATAGCCTAGTTTTCTTAAAAATAAATACATAAATTTAAAAAAAAAATGTATGCTTCAACAGATAATAGTTAACACAACGCACGACTCATGGCTCCGAGTCTTTTACTGACTACATTTCAAGATTCCTCATGCCCTATCCTCACAGATAAATTTATAAACATATAAATGTGTAAAATAATGAAAGGGGTTCGGTCCAGGGCATCCAGATCTAAGGCCCCAATATTGCATCAGGTTCACTGAAATAGAGTAATACATGCATAAAAAATAATACAGACATGGAACAATAGAAATCGTAAGTGAACTAATTACAATTAAGATTAATTATTTATTTATATACCTAACACTATTTTCAAAAATTATAGGTATATATACAATATCCTAGAAATGATAAGTATTTTATATTAAATTATTGTAACTTTATGATCTTTGACTGCAAAAACTAAGGTATTCAAGCTACAAAAATATTGAATAAAAATATAAATAATTAATTAGTTTCTTCTTCATTAAATAGCTAATTTTCTTAAAAATAAATACAGAAATTAAAAAAAATGGGTGCCCCAAAAGGTAAGATTTAATACATTGCACGACTCATGGCTCTGAGTCTTTTATTGACCTCATTTCAAGATTCCACATGCAACATCATCACACATAAATGTGTAAGCATATAAACATGTAAAATAATGAAAGGGGTTCGGTTGGGGGCATCTAGATTTGAGGCAAAATCTAGGGCCCCTATGTTGCATCAAGTTCACTGAAACAGAGTAACACATATATGAAAATAATACTGCCATAAAAAAATAGAAATCGTAAATGAACTAATTACAATTAAGATTGATTATTTATATATAATAAATATAAAAAAAAATGGTATCATACTCTTTCTTGTTTTATATAATGCCATGGGCAAAAGAAAAAAAATATCCCCTATAGAAATGGAAAAAGAAAAGAAGTGCTTAAAAGGTGCCAATAAAAAATTTAAGTTAAAAATTTAGAAAATATGTAAAAAAGAATTTTATGAGAATACTTTAGAAGTGGTGAAATTTTTATGTATGAAAATGCCAAAAGAGATTAAAAAAAAAACACAAATGAAAATTATTAAAAATGTCTCTACATCCACATATTATCAAAAACTGAAAAGAGGATTAAGGGTCAAAATGACTTCTCTTATTCTGAGGAATCGCCATCACTCTCACCAACATTAATAATAAGTGGCGGTAAAGGAACTCGAATTTTCTTTTCAATTTCCCACTGATTTTAAGAATATTATTTGTGTGTTCGACATAGTTAGCCCAATTCTGTTTTGTCACTGTTCCTAACGCCTTTTTCCAAGCCTCTATTGATTCTTTAACTTGTAGAATCAGTTGGTCATAATTTCTCTTTGCCTGACTCCATACCATTTCAATTGGGTTAAAATGGCAATGGTATGGAGGCAAGCGTAAAACTTTATGTCCAGAAGATTCTATTAGCTGATCTACTACAAAGCATTTTGCAGGCTTTGGTACCGAGATATCAAAGACCACAAAGTATATTTTGTAGCATCTTCTCCAAAGTTGATATATTTTTCTTTCAGCCACGCTTTCATAGCGTCCTTGCTCCAACCCTTTGTTGTTGGCCATTTTTGAAGTTGCCTACTATGATAAGGAGCATTATCTAAAACAATTAAAGAGGTGTTTCCAGTTTTGGCAAAATATCTTTTAACCAAGCTTCAAAGTTTTCTGAATTCATTTCTCCATGGTAATCTCCAGTTTTTGACTTTGATTTAAAAATCAGCATTGCATCTTCAACGAATCCATTTTCATTTCCTGCATTCAGTACTATGTACCTGAAAAAAAGTAGAGTAGTATGTGGCAGTACAAATTATTTGAAATATTTTGCAGAAACACAAATTGGTCTTAACCAACGGAAGCTTTCATGGTTTTGGTCAATTGAGAAATAGTGGTTCTTGAGTTTAGACCAAGTCAAATTTGAAATGTTATGCAACTTTTTACCTAGATTGCTCGAAACATCTTTAGGGATCTTCATTTCACGTAATTAGAACACGGAACATTGCATGTGTTGATCGTCTTAGTTAAAGGATAATATCAAAATTAATTTATTTTTCTCAATTTTTATGTCATTAATGCCTTGAAATTGGAAAATTTATTTCATCTGTTTATTTTTTAGAAATATGATGCATTGTTAAAAATATACTGTATTATACCCATTTTTGGTTTATTTTTAAGCACCTTTATGTTGTATAAATTATGGGTGAGGAGTGTGCAATTAAATAATTATAATAATTATTTCAAATCGGCTTTTTTTGGCACAATAAAACATGATACCATATCAGCAGTTTCGATTGGCGAAGCATTGACTCGTCTGAGAACGTGGGCAAGAACACTGATGTACCATATTTTAATATAAAAATATTAGTTGTGTTTCCTTAAACCGAAACAAATTAGATTCTACGCGATACAGATTTACTTCACGTTTCAGCAAAATACCTGTAAGCAGTTTTTATATTTTGATAATATATTTTTTTTTTCATAATTTTTAACGCCCTGTATTTTGAAAACGAAATATTTTAGATATATGTTTATATCAAATTCTTTTATAAAACCGCTTAAGAAATCACTACAAGATTTTTTTTTTGGATTTCTGGAAAGCCTGTATCAAAGTAAGATGATCATTATTATTTTGTAAAATGTAAATTAAATTATTTGTTTAACTTTCATTTATTAAGGAAACATTTTTATCATATTAAGTAAAAATTTTTCCTAAAAAGGTTCAAACTTGTTTGATAAAACATACAGAAATTTAAGTAAGAAATTTCTCAGTCTCCCCAGGAAATAAAGTATTAAAGTAAAAATTTAATATTTAACATCCTGCTAATAGGAAATGATCCAAGGATTATTTAACTAAAGCTTTTTGCAACCTGTTATAGATGAAAAAAATTCAAATTGTGTAGTGCAAATAACTGATTTATTACCTAAATTCCTCCCCAGATATTTTTCGTACTGATTGAGTGCTATTGTCCTGCCATGATCGTCTGTGGGTGCCATTTTGAAAAATCCATGTCTCGTCTATAAAGACTGGCTCAAATTTATTTTCCCCTTTTTCTTCGTTCTTTAAGTACTGTTCAAGAAAGTCTCTTCTCATTTTCTGAATTTGTGGTTTCTCCATTAAAGCTCTACGTGGGTCATTCTTCCTATATAAATATATAAATAAAAATGAAATGTGTATCCTCCAAAAATAAATTACACAGGTCTCCTTTGAAAAATTCTGCTTATTATTTTGGCCCAATTGCAACTGCTTTATATTTGTATCTAACATTTATTTGCTGTATGTAAATGATTGTTTACCTGTAAATAAATCCTATTTGCTTTAGTAATATGCCTAGACTTGTCCTTGCTCCATGGTATATTTCTTTTGCCTTTAATCGTTCCAACAATATTGAGACTGTTATTGAGGTACCTTCACAAATAAAAAATTGTTATGAAGAAATGACGAAATCTTAATATTCTATTTAATTTAGTAAAATTATGTTTACTTTTTGTATTCATTACAAATATTTTTTTGGGTTTTTTTTATTTTTAAAACTTATATTTTCATTATACATACACCTTGACGGGTTAGAAAATGTAAACAAAACAAGTTAGAATAAAATATAACATATAAAATTTTTTAGAAATACTTACCCTCAGAAAACATCATATATATTTCATCTCTAATTTGTAATTTTGTTGCTTCCGGCATATCTTCAGTTTTTGGTCTCTTCCTTTTTCTTGTTTCCTTTATTGTCGTTACTGGAGCATTTAGGAAAGTTCTCACAGTTGTATGGGATAAGTGTAAGCATTGGTTTCTAATTTGAATTTTAAAAATTCATAAAGTTGATTACCCAGATCTTCCCTTGCTACTTGTTTTAATTAGTAAATTAGCCTGTAAGGAAAATTTTTTAAATGTACATATTTCATACTATAAACAAATATTTTTAAAGTGATTTTTGGATAAATGATGAGGGGACACATAAACTAGATTTAAAGTTAAGAATTCTAAAAGTTATTTTTATCTTATTGACAATTATACCAGCTATATAAAATTTTGAAAAATGTTGGGGCTAAAATATGAATTAAGAGCTTCAAAATATATATTCCGGAAACGAAAAGTAAACAAAAACTAATTAGATGAAACAATCCTGTAACAAGACAAAGTAAAAAGAATGGAAGTTAATATATTCCATGGGATTTATCCGTATTTTCAAAATATTGTAATGGTACTTGCTTACCTGAATTATAGCATTTAATATTTTATGAACAAGAGGTTGTTGGTAGATGGAGAAGTTTAATTTTGAATTTACACTGTCATACGTTTTCAGGATTCTTGGGTACCAGAATTTAAAAATCATATCAACTGAATGATATGTATAATTATATCAGAATAAGAAGTCGGCACATGGGTGGAAATTTTAGTTAAAATCAAAAATAGTGACTTGGCTTAAAAAAAAATTGTTATACGAGTTCAACTGAGCAATTAAAGCACATCAAATTAATGATGAGGGAAGTTCTGGGTGAACAAATTTACTAATATTTTTATATGTGTACATTGATATAATTTTATTGACAACCGTGCAGTCACTAAGGTTTCACACTTTATTTTCAGGGTATTGTTCCTTTGTAGTCAGAAGTATGTTTTACTAAAACTGACAAACATTTTAAACACTTTCTGAATCACTTAAAAAACAAAAGTTAGAAACAAATATGACAAAAAAATGTTATGTAGTAGAAAATAAATAACAGTAGGGCTGGAGTCAACTATGTTGTTTTTAAAATCAACAATTCAATTTCTAAAAAGTGCCACTAATAACAATTAGGTATAAAAATAAGCATAACCCAAATTTACCTCTATAGGATTACAATTAGGCAGCTTCCTTTTAACATAATCGTAAGTAAATTTAATCCAATCTTGGGCTATAGGACAGCTTCTTATGGGGCGGAATTTAGGACTCTGCATACCTGAAGAAGAAGGGTGATTCTCCATATCCTAAAACACAAATGTAAGTTGCTAAAAGTGGCCTTTTTCATATAGATTATAGGTTGGAAAAATAATAGGGTCCTGTATACTAGAGAGTACATTATACTAAAAATGGAGCTACGATTTCGTTTTCTTTTCCAAAAACTACCTTAAAGTACTCTAATAATCTCCTAAATCTTCACTAAATCCAATAAATACCTAGAAATCTAAAACGTTCCCTGTAAAAATAACTAAAAAATTTGTGCATGTGTACTATTTTGTTCATCTTATTTTTTTCTTCCAAAATTAAGCATTTCAGGCATATGGTTTAAGGAACAGTTTCCCTTGTTTTCAGCTATTGTATTATTCTTTGTTATAATATTTTAAATATTTTTAATTACATTCTGTACAAGCTGTATTAACTAATCATAGTGTACACATGAGTTTGAAATACTGTGTATTTTCATAAAGCTCGACAGAATGTTGCTTAACGTTTTCGAAAGATACTACAAGAAAAAACCTCCTTATTAGTTACTTACCGGTATATCAAGCTTATTAAAATTTTCCATATGTACATCCATACCCAGTTAGAAAACCTAAATAAATCCAATAAAAACAAGCACTAGGAAAGTGTTTTTATTATAATAACGATAGTCTAAAATTTATAGGCTATCAAGTGTTTAAAGCATAGACGTAGAAGAAATTAAATAAAATTACATTTTGATTAAATAAAATGTATTTTATTTAATTTCTTCTACGTCTATGGTTTAAAGTCACAAACACTAAACACTACAAGCGGCACAAAGTGTCTAAACTATTTTATATCGTAATATAATAAAAATATCGCAACGTTGTCGACAAAAATGCCTTTAATAATATTGTTTGCCGTTATTATAGAAGGACAAAATAAAGACATAGTTAGTCTGAGGCAAGGTTATGTAAATAACAGCGGCTTTCTTTTGTGTTCCTTGCTCCTGACCTGTGATATCTTTTATCTCTTTCATTATTATTAAGAGAAACAAGGAGGGAAAATCATCAGTATTTTCCGATTTATGTTATGTCTGGAGTAGATACGGAGTAGGTAAGCGTGTTAACGTTCATATTTTTATAAAAATATTAATGGGATATTTTGAAGAATTATAAAATTTTAGATAATAAAACATGTTAAAAATTATGAAATTAGTATAAATGTTGTTTCAATTGTAAAAATAACTTATTTTTCTCTACTCCGAGAGGAAGACAGAAAATCGAAACGAACGACCCTAGTTATATTTATGAGGAACATTTTTTTTGATGTATGGCAACTAAAAACCGTTACAATTACTAAATTTTTAAAGATATACAGCGTTTTGAGTATACCAAGAATTCCTATCCTGTGCTATAATTTTGACGTTCCTAACTGGTACGCCGTCTCATTCATAAAAAGCAACTTATAATATTGTCAATGATTAGATATCAGTATTTTATTGTGATATACATGCTTTTGTTAGAAACAAGTATAAAAGATTTAAATTTTCGGATTTATGTTGAAAACGTGACAATTCTGCATATCCCTTCCTACCGACTAAGAGGGGTAAGCTCCACCTTTTTATCGATTTAAATATAAGATTGCCGCAGCCTAGCGAAGTTTTACTGAAAGGTTTGATCATTACAACGTTCCCTTTGTAAACTTAAACAAATATAATAGACCCAGGGATAAAAAAAACTTGTACCCGTAGTTTAGATCAACTATCCAATACGGCAACACTGCATATAATATATTCCTTGCCGTTTTACTACTTATAGTAGAAACTATCTTTTATCAATGACCTAGTTTTAATATTTAGCGCTTCCAATCCTCCCATAAGAACGAGCCGTCTTAGTATAATTCATCAATGCTATTACTAATATCATTCACGAGGTATACTTCTTCTATGCTAATATCAACAAACTACCAAGGACTGGCATTTTATATTCAGGGACATGATGAACAAAGAATTAAAAGAATTTGATTTTGCTTGAAATATACTGCGTCTAAATAATATTGTAGATTTGTACATTATTAATTTCTAATAATTTTTGCCCCTTTCAACTATTTTGACATCTTCGAAGTTAAAATAGTGTTTTCCATTTTTTTTTCTCATGTTGCTGTAGTAGCGTTTTTGGTATATTTATGTCCATTTAGCCGATTTTTAAATAATTGGCTTGTCATTCCTATATAATTTTTCGGGCAATTTGCACACGGAACTAAATATACAATACTGGAAGTTTGTGTTTTGCTTTTCAGTTTGGTAAATATTGAGTTTAGTTGGTTGTAACTCTTATGGCATGCAACAATATTGTGTTTTTTAATGTATTTTAATTTTTCTGAAAAATCTGTTGTATAAGGTAATGCTATGTATCTTTTTTGTGTTTCCTGTTGTGAATCATCCTTTTTTTGGGGTTCTTAGGTTCTAATAGTGTTTATATGTTCTTTTTTTATTAATTTTGTCGATATCTTTACTATTAAAATTGTTTTGTGTAAGTGTTTCTTTAACTTTTCTTAGAACCCAAAGTCTGAAGGTAAAGGGCGTTAATAAAATGGCTCTGTCAACCAAGCGCATGATTACACTTCTTCTTTGGTTTGTTCAATAGTTTGAAAAGTTGTTAAGACATCTTCCTGACAAGGTTTGTTTGGCACCAATGCGTTAAAATTTAATCATTGTTGCATATTAGAGTCATATCTAAAAAGTCTATTTTCCCGTTTACCTTAGATTCTGATGTAAATTTTAGTTTGCTAAGGAAATTATTAAATTGTTGTACAACGTAATTTATTTTGTCATAAGTAATTGCCAGTAAACAGTTCTCAGAAAAACGTTTAAAACAAAAAAACAAGTCTAAATTTAGATTCAATGACTCTTTCCTCCAAATATTCCGCGACCGCGGATGAAATAGGTGAACCCATTGTACAATCATCAATTTGTCTGTAAAATTGATTATCATATTGAAAGAAGTTTGTTAATAATGTCAAACTTACGGCATATATAAAACTATTCTTAGACAAAGATTAATCGACTTCTTGGGTCGGTGTGGCTTAATTCCCAGATTGAATTGTAGGAATTAAAGTCTCAAATGAGTAGGAGTTGGGAGGGAAATACTTAATAATATTAGAAAGCTCATCTGGGTTAATGATTGTGTTAGGGGGGAGGTATATATTGCAGATGGATATTTGGAATATTAAATAAGCTGAGATCGCTATTGTTTGTAATGGAGAGTTTAGAGGGATTTTTGTGAAAGGAATGTTGTCTTTTATGAGAAGAGTTAAGTCCCGCGATGTTCTGAGTAGGTTTAGTCTATCCTTTCTAATGTAGATGTTTCCTCTTATTGGAAGGTTATCTGAGGCATTTAGATTTATTTCTTGAATGACAAATATTGAAGGGTGGAATCTGTTTATAAATATCTTTATATCATTGAGATGATGTCATAAGTCTTTGCAGTTCCAGTGGATGAAAGTGAGGGTAAACGGTTTTATTTAGTTATTTTGAGAGGTGTGGATCCACTGGTTTTAGTGATGTAGTTTTATTTACCTTTCGGTTTGGCAAGTTTCTTTGAATCAGTATTCAATCCTCATTGAAGATGATCATCAATCATAATTTCTAATACAGATTCAGTAGAGGATTTGGGTATTGACTTTCGAAACAAGTTTTTTGGGGGATTAAGTGGTGGTGGATGGATTCGCCTTTGTAAGACACCTGTATAAAAAGGGACCCGTCTTTAGTCTTGGAAGTTTCTTTCAGGGTTCCAAAATAGCATTGTAAGCATTTATAAAGAAGAAAGGTGGAAGTATCCTTGAAAATTCGTTCTTTTCTTGTAATTCCAGGTCCAGGAATGGACAAATATAGATTGAGAAAGAAAAATAAAACTATCGTTCATTAGAAACACATAATTTTATAAGTTTGGTAATCAAATCAAATCAAACCGATAGTAGAGAAGCACATAATCGAGTTTAGGAACGAAGAAAGGAACTTATGTGACTTTGATATTGCTATTTCATATTGTTGGGATCAGATGCCACTCATTGGTTTTAGTGGCCTTTATCGGTATTTATTTTATCTGTGTATGATAAATATCGAACCAACAATGAGCCATGATCTGTTGAATCGGAGGTTGCACATTGGATCTTCATCGGGTCTTTATCGCTTTCAAAGATAGGGTTCTGCATAATACGTAAGATTGATTGGTGATGTTTCGGGTTTACTGACGAAGCAAAGTTTGTTAGATTGATAATCGGAAAACAGTAAAAGTAGCGACAAAGAAAATGCCTCTGCAAGACAAGGATTTAGGATTGTGTTAGTTTTGATTGTTTTTTTTTTAAGATGTGGTTGCCATAGCAAACGAGACGATCTACGAATTATCTAATGGGGAGCCACAATATTAAATAGTACTAGCTAATTAAAATTAAATGTACATTCCCCATTTTACCTTTAACAAAAGCGAAGGTGCATTAAAGCTTAAATTTTTTTTTGAAAAAGTGATTGGGGATTGGGCTATAATTTAATAAACATGATTGAGATGTAATTTATTACGGGTGTAAAATTTTTTAAAATTATCGGTTAAATCAGAAAGTCGTTTGAACTTCTTTAGGATTCTTGAGGGGAAATGGACAACTGAATCGGATCTTTAAAATTGGTGTTCCAGACAGTCCGAATTATCAAAATGTCCGCTTCTCCCGTTTTTATCCTTTACAGACATCGCATTCTCTTGAAGGGACCATTTCTTTGTATGTAATAGTCACTCCATGAGTTCCAACCACTCCTATAATAAGGACAAAGTGCGAAACGAATTTTATCGATAACGTCACGGCCTGGGTACCTATTCTCGTTCTTGAGAGAACGATCATCTTGATGGAAAGTGGGCGTGGTTCTCACGAAAAAGTACGAAAACGTATTCAGAATACGGTTTCTTACTTTTTGTGAGAACCACGGCCACTTTCCATCAAAATGATCGTTCTCTCAAGAACGAGAAAAGCTACCCAGAATACGGTTTCATACTTTTTCGTGAGAACCACGCCCACTTTCCATCAAGTGATCGTTCTCTCAAGAACGAGAATAGGTACCCTGGAGTCATTAGCTCTTCGCTTACATTTGTTTTGGTCTTATTGTCGAACCAACATCGTCAAATTATATGAAACAGATTTTTCTGATTTTAATTTAAGAACTGCTATAAAAAATTTTAATTTTAAAAAAATTTATTTATTGAGGTGTTTTAAAAATTACAAGGAAACGTTCTCTCAGGGTCCCGTTTCCCATTTCTCCCCGTGTCTCTGAAATATACTGGAGTATATAAAAAATATTGAACATGTATTTTTTACGTCCTAAATTACATTTTTAGTAACTGATAACCACAAAACACAAAGTGATAACTATACCTAAAGTTCGTCACCAAAAACCCCAGAACAAGAAATTTGGCTAAAAACGTTTGATATGATTGAAGTTAGATTGAATATTCTACTTACCCTTTTCATAAACTCTTCCTTCTTTTTCTTTCAACTTGAAGGAATCGACCTAAAGTCATGGGTTAAATAATGCAAGGCCTTCAGTGCTAAAAAGATGTTACTTTGTTTCCTGGCCACGAATTAAAAAAAAAATAAATTCCTAGCATAAGAAAAATTATATAGCCCGTTAATCATATCTGTATACACACCTATGAATTTAATTTTTTATAACCAGCGGTTCATCAAAATATATGTTCCCTATTATCTGTTGTACACAAAAGAGAAGGATACAAATAAACAGACCAGACAATTCCAAAATAATTGAAATTGTTGATACATCAACTTAACTTAACCTTACTTTTGTGATCGATATGTCTAATTTTTTTTTGGGTGTTAAATCTAATAAAATATGGAATTTGCGGAACTAATTACTACACCCAAACTAGATGGTGTTATATTGCACAGTCCTTTTAATGAACCTATAGATGGAACACTCTGTATTACTGGGCATCATTTGATATTATCAACAAGAAAAGAAAATGTTCAGGAACTGTGGGTAAGGATAAACATAATTATATATTTCACGAATAACGTGTAACTATTTAAAAAGTTTTTGTTAGGAAGTCTAAGCATAGGGGTCAAGTTTTGGGAAAATTTATTGCAGACCAACAATTGACATTTCTTTCTCTGACTATCTTGAAGCTACAATGTTATAATTATCTTTCCCTCAAATGCCTATGAACATAGTACGAGGTACAAGTCTAATATCTTAAATGATGCGCATAAGCTAAATACTTTCCTAGTACTGTTTTCAATAAGTTACCTGAGAATCTCGAGAAGCTACCAATAAAGCAGATTAAGAAACAAGAGATCTCATGTTTTTGTGCTAAAGCATTTTGTTCCATTAGGATGTATTGAACTATTGTTATATTCTGCTAGTTACTCTACATTGTATTGCTTTTTTATTAACATGTTAAATTCGATGGAATATTGTTTTTTTTTAAATAAAGATTGATTGATTAAATTTGTTTAGAACTGACTTATACTGTCACTTCATTAACTTTTAGTTAGGTAGATAGAAAAGAGATCTATTCGAAAAGTTAATTCAGTTAAACGTTACAAAGGTTCAAGTTTTATTTTGAATAGGTTAGGAGACACAGCTTAAAATCTATAAAAATAAAAGTGTTCCAGTAAATTAATAGAAAGCAGCAGTTTTAATTTATATTTTTAGATAATGTTTTATATAGATTGGACCAAAAACATATTTTTCTCTTAATAAATAAAGCTCTTTAATACAAGATTTATGATATAGTTCAAGGGCAAACTTTCCGAGTTTTGAAATAAAATAAAAAATATGCTATAAGATAAAATTATCACTTTCTGAATGTTCGGCTGGTATGTCCCAAAACAGATGATGAAGAAATGAATAGTTATGGAGTAGAAGCATTAATTTATCCTAAAAATAAGTAAAACCCACTTAAAACGATTCTGAAAGACCAAGCAAAAAACGCGTTTTAAGCAGAAAAGCACAAAGAAATGAAGTACATACATGCATAAAAATTTAACATTTTTGTGTTTTTATAAAATTATGTTATAAATATCATATTTTTGAAGTAGCCCACTATACACAGATAATTATAATTATAGTAGTTACTTATTTTGGTTTGATTAAAAGATTTTGATGTATTAGTAATTATAAGACTTTCGATATAATTTAACTTTCAAAGTGGGTCTTCGCTGTCAACAAAAGATACATAACGCCTTAAATCGTCAATTGCTGATAACAAAATTGGAGCTGACTCTTTATCAACATTGTGATCATCACCTAGGGTCACTTTTTGGGGATATACGCATCTTTAATAAGATTTTCCATTAAATGGACTTTGTAGGTTTTCAACATTGTCGTCGATGGATGAATATTAAGGAAAATTCTGCAGTATTGCGCGTTCTCCTTCTTCCAACATAATGTTATCTTTTTTATTTTGGAAACTGCTTTCTTCAAATAATTTTATATACTTTCAAGCTTAATTGCTTACCATACCGCCGTAATGTTAAGTATCGCATCATGCGCATTCAGGTGTCGTTTGCAAACAGGGTTGTCTATTTCCTTCAGATAGTAATGCATCAGGTGTGTTCTATAACCTTGTTTGAGGACTTGTATAATGCCCTAATTCATTGGTTATAACTGGCTCGTCGCATTTTGTGATAAGGAAACAAGCTTGATATTCCTTAGCTGAACATCTTTGGGAGGAGCAGGGCATTATCAATGGACATTATTATTCGTCACATTGTAAAATACACAAGAACTGACTATTTCAAGCTTTTTTCATTACATTTCTTGATTAAATATTGCTATCTACTTTCAACCTGTGTCAGTAAACCCCAGAACAAGAAATTTGGCTAAAAACGTTTGATATGATTGAAGTTAGATTGAATATTCTTCTTACCCTTTTCATAAACTCTTCCTTCTTTTTCTTTCAACTTGAAGGAATCGACCTAAAGTCATGGGTTAAATAATGCAAGGCCTTCAGTGCTAAAAAGATGTTACTTTGTTTCCTAGCCACGAATTAAAAAAAAATAAATTCCTAGCATAAGAAAAATTATATAGCCCGTTAATCATATCTGTATACACACCTATGAATTTAAGCACAAAGAAATGAAGTACATACATGCATCATGCGCATTCAGGTGTCGTTTGCAAACAGGGTTGTCTATTTCCTTCAGATAGTAATGCATCAGGTGTGTTCTATAACCTTGTTTGAGGACTTGTATAATGCCCTAATTCATAGGTTATAACTTGCTCGTCGCATTTTGTGATAAGGAAACAAGCTTGATATTCCTTAGCTGAACATCTTTGGGAGGAGCAGGGCATTATCAATGGACATTATTATTCGTCACATCGGAAGAGATCATTGCACGTAGGTGATGGTTAGTGTAGCGGGTAGCAGATGGCATATTAAGACAAAAATGTAAGGGAACATTCTTCAAGTTGCAAGGACCAACGTAAAATGGCGTATTACGCGAGAAATCTTATTAAACACGATCATATTAAGCAGGTTTTACTATATATATTTTTAAAGTCATGTTGAGTTTTAAATCAGATTTGCAATAAAACTATTTTAGAGCCTATAATAAATAAGTGAAGTGTGAGTTAAATTTGCATGATCATTCTTCCATTCCAAAAATTTAATATGTTAATTTATTACAATTATATAAACCCATTACCGTTTTTTTCTAATGTTGACATTAGATAATTAATTCAATTTTAATTAATTGTTAGACCTACCAAGCTTTATAATGTAAAATTCATATACATTGTTAAAACCCATGAAATTATTTTAACTTAAAAGGGAAATGACTCTGACATAATTTCTGTTGAATGTTGGCACATTTGCTTTTATTTACATAATCGAAATTAAGTAAGTCAGTTAGTTCTAGCGGTGATTGGGTAATATATTCTCTCATGGTAAAATACACAAGAACTGACTATTTCAAGCTTTTTTCATTACATTAAGAATTAACATTTTTTTTAGCCTCCATACTATTTTCACTTTGTAAAAGTTCCATTTGTATCATCTTTGACCGGAGCATTGTTTACTGCAACAAAATTAAAACATTGTAAACCTCGTAACTCCTCTTGAAGCATCAAGACGGGTGCAAAATTGTATAGCGCGTTTTCAAAGGTCTGCAGGGTGGCGCACATAATTTATCGTTTCTGCCACCAGGCAGCCGGAACAGCAAAATATATAGAAACCGCTTTTATAGTAATAAACCTTATCGAAAAACAGCATAAAGGTACTTTTTTATGGAAAGAGTTATATAAACAGGTACACTGTCGACCGCTAACATGACTACTACACTAGTGGAGATATAAAGTTTCTTAGTACTTATTTTTAACATCGAAATTACAAAATTATCTTGTCGGTTTCTGCTTAAATATAAACATTTTTTGGAGTTGTTAAGGCTCTGTAAAACACAGATTAAGCACCTGAAAGGTGGAGGACGCAAAAATTAAGTTTTTGAGAATAAAAAAATTAGGCAATCTAATAGAAAAAATTTTGGTTAAAAATCGATAACAAACTAGGAATTTTAGTGACTAACTAGTATATTTATTATTTCAGCTTTTAATACAGGCCATAGATTCCATTGAAAAAAAGCAAGTCTCAGGGCCTGCACAAAATGGAGGCACCATTATTCTCAAATGCAAAGATTTTCGACAGTTACAACTGGATATACCTAGCAGTTACGATTTTCAAAATGTTTATATATCAATTGAACGGCTCTCTAATTTAGATAGATCTGAGTTATCATACCCATTCTTTTACAGACCAATGTATAATATTCTCGAGGATGGTCACACGTTATTTCGACCAGAAACGGAGTTTGCCAAATTACTAGCAAGTGAAGAATGGCGAATTTCGCATATTAACAAAAATTTTTCTGTTTGTAAAACTTATAGCTCCGTTTTAATTGTACCTAAAAGTATTGATGATAATACGCTTATAAGTGCAGCTAGTTTTCGTGAGGGAGGACGATTTCCTATTTTAAGTTATAGACATGATAATGGTAAGTAATATTTTGTTATTTAAATTCTTAATTAATTCTTATTCTTTCATTTGCCACAAATATCTGTGAACTTGCAGACCGGAAGTGATCAAAGGTCCAAAATACTGAATTTGACTCTAGATAATATACAAGCGAAAACGTGGAAGACTTGAAACTATTGTAATTTAGGTAATAGGTTGCAGAAAAAATGTTTAAAATTTCCCGGGATCTGAAAATTCAAAAATGTTGCAAGTTTTTCTATTAATAAATGAAGTTAATTTCAACATAGTTTTTCTTGGGACACAAAAAATATAGCCAAAAAGAAGGACAAAATCAACTGATCGAAACGATTTTTCAAAGAATAATCTCTCACTTCTTTCATAAATGATCTATTTTTCCCAAAATTTGGCTTGTGCTTGAGTACAAAAAGTCTAGGTGAATGAAAGTGAATATCTAGTTCTTCAGACAGAACTTCAATATAGTATTAGAGTTAAATTTCAGATGACAACCTAGAATAAAAATATAAAATACATGTAAACTTGTTAAACTGAAAAAAAAAAATCCTTAAAACAGAATACTGACTTTAAATTAACAACTAGAGTCGCTTTGAAGACATTGAAATTTTGTAGGTTATCGAACAGTCTAATAAAGGAGTTCAAAAATATCATAATCAGGTGAATAGTGACTTGCTGAGGGGCTTACTGTATATGCACTTGACATTGGATCAACTTATGTTTATCTAGGTCATATTATTCTTTTTATATTAATAATAGATATTTTATAATCTGAAGGCTGAAAAGAAAGAACAAAAGTAAAAACGTCGAAGGTTAAAGTTACATCTCCAGATGTGTTAGACTTCATATTGATACCATAACAAGCCTTTAAACACAAAAATCAGGCCAGTTGGCACCAATCTGTTTCAATAGGTATAGTAGGTTCACTCAGCTTCACTCCAGTCACAATTTTCAGTAACCGTGAAAAAGTGTCACCTCAGTTGCCCTTCGAAAATAATACAATATTGTAACAAATACCGCAGCGATAGGTTCGAGCTTTATGGGGTAATAATATTGTGAATTGTAAAATTTGATCTCTTTGCATTTCAAATTATAAAAGAGAGCAGGCACAATTGTTGCATATCCTTTAATATTTGTTTTAACAATATTTTTAATGGAACTAGTTATATCATATCATCATATATGCGTGGGGTGTAATCTTATAATAATTTTGATCATCTTTTTCAGTTTCAGACACTTCATTCTAAATATATTAATAGTTTACACATTTCAGTAAATTTTAACTACGTCTATGTTCGTGCAATTTGTTGCTTTTTTACAAAAATGGAAATTATTTCACGCCACTGAACCCAAGTGTTCGAAATAGATCACAGAATGGCCGATATCAGTAACGCTATAGATTAATAAACTTTAATGCCCTTTCTTTCTGCCTTTTCCCCCCTTTTTTGCTCATTGCCAATAATTTACTGATTTTAAATACAACTGACAGGGAATTCAAGAATGGAAACTCATACAGGAAATCCCTACTCAGGCTTTCACACACTTGTGTGTAGTTTTGATTTTTGGAAAGTTTTATTGCCGTGTTATACTATGACTGTGTGTGGCATAACCTCACCCTTTTGGGTTGTTATTGAAAATGTTTATTGTTTTAATCATGTCAACGTGCACTGTGTATTGAGTGTTCTGGTTTTAATTTTAAATGTTTCTAAAAATTTTTTAATTGTATACATCTTGTCCTGTGTGGAGGCTAAGCTCGCGACTTTTCTCAAACTGGCAGGGTTGAGGTGTGCCCTTTGACGAGTGAGTGTGGTTGGTGAGTACTGAGTAAACTTATTTGCTGACCATATTCTCTCGTTTTTAGGGTCTGAGCCCTGAGGATGGTCCGATAGAGACCGAAAGCGCTTGGCCGATTGTAATAATTCAAATATACACTGAAATACAAAGTCTGTCAATTTCTTGATTTCTTCGGTGTACAACCTGTTAATAACTTATTTAGTTATATCATACTACACCAAAATTAACTCTTTCATAATATACGTATTTTGAGTAGATTTTGTACCTCTTTAGGTTGTCAACGCTTTATTTACCATTTTCCCTTTTGTACTTTTATGATTATCGATTTTTTTTACCTAAAATCATAAAAATTACTCCTTTTACTTAGGACACTTTTGGTAAATAATGGTATTATGGTATTACGCGATTATTGTTTTTAAATCTAAAAGGGCTGTTAGACTAGTCCCGTCATAAATCAGGATCCTAGATCAGGGGAAAATGATTGTCGAGCATGTCAATACTGCAGTATTTACCATGGAACCGCAGTTTCTAAGCATGTAAAAATAATTCTGGTCTTGGCCCAATCGCTGATTGTAGGAAAAAGAAAAGGGAAAGTGCTGGGCCAACAGCAACGTATAAACGTCGTATCCAATATTTATGTTAAAATAATCTTTGAAACTTATATTCCATAAGTAAAGCATATCTTCATAATCACAGATAACATTTATATAACTTCCTTTCCTTTACTTGCCATTTTCGCGCAACACCGTCGACTAATTATCCTAAATTCTATTAGACCACTCTTAATCGTTTCCTACGTGAGCAAGGAATATCGGCATTCCTAATTGTCCTAAATGCTATTAAATCACACTGAATGCAGTTCCTAACTCAGTTATTGGATAGTCTAATAAGCCCATAAAGGACGAAGTTCAGATGTTACAATAACCGACATCGCACAAAAACAAAACAGTTATGTTTTTGTTTTTTGTTACGACTTTTAACTTTAACCGAAATTTGATTTCCATTACTTTAAAAATCAAATTGATTTCGAATTTAAATAAAATGGCACTAGAAATAGTTCTGCCAAGAAACAAAACATCCATACATTTTTTAGATAGTGGTTATTTAATATCTCGAATTTGTCTTAAGTCCTCAGTGTTACCAAAATGGTATGAGAATGGTTTATATGACCTTAGCAAAAAATGGATAAATATAACGTTAAAGAAAAGAAAATAACAAAGCACTGATAACCTGAAGTCTGATATTGGTATATGATTAGAAAAAATATCTCAAAACGTCAGAATACACCATTTAAAAAAATTGTTAATTTTGGCATGTTAAATAATTGTCAAAACTACCAAATATATATTATTTTTAAAATAAGTAAAACTGATAATTATGTTAATAATATCCAACAAGTCCTAATAAATGAGGCTTGGCTTTTGTGTAATAGTAGTTCTTGTTTGAGTTCATTCATTTAGCAGCAGTCAAGATCAGTAACTCTAGAGAATTTATAAATTTTTATCTGCCCCTAGTTTTGAAGTTACTCTGGCCATTGGTTTAGAGACTAAAAGTATATCTCATTTTATTTGGTATTTAGTTTAAAGTTAAATCAACGCGAGTATGTTTAATCTTTTTTCAATTATTTTCTATTTACAAAAAATATTTGTAGGTTCTGTTTTATTACGTAGTAGTCAACCACTTCTAAGCAACAGTAACAAAAGATCCAGAGTAGATGAAAAAATTTTAAATGCTGTATTAGGACCCTGTAAAAAAGGTTACATAATCGATGCAAGAAGTCCTAGTTTAGTTAGTCATTGCAAAGGGAAAGGTGGCGGGACAGAACCAGATGGACATTATACTCAGTGGAAAAAGATCTTCAAAAATTTGGATAAGTTAGTCAAATGTGATGGATCTGTTTTGGAACATTTTTGTAAATTAATAGAAGGTGAAGTATATAGTTATTTTAAAATTAACAATATTTTATTCAATTTCTGTAAGCTTACAGATAAGAACGATTACCGATGTTATTATTTTTTCTTATTTAAGTTATAAGACAAACATAATATTTCCATGTTGTCTAACACATTAAATTACTCAAAAATCCTACTGTGATTAAACATTTCAGTAACTTTAAGGATTGATCCTGTTCTAAATGCATTTACTCATTTCAAATACGTCAGTTTAATTCATACAGAGAAGTTTATTTAAGGCAGACCACATAAAATAAATCTGTCTTACCTTACGTATGTAATACACTTGATTTTCTACCAGCATATGTTCAAGTGGAATTTTAACGTTATTGTCAGTCACGCAATTATAATATAAGAAAATATTCCCCACATGACTGGTATTTTTCTATATTCTAGATAAAGTTAAACAGCATGTAATATTTGGACAGACAAGAGATTTCATATATATATTTTAAAGTGACTGCTGATTCAGATATCACACATTTTACTACAAGATCGTTGTTACCCGCTTTCGTGACTAGCCGGATATCCCTCTGTTCCTTCAAAAATATTTACTAATACCCATTTTTCTTCCATTATTGTGACTGTTACTTCAATAAATACAAATAATATAGACTTATTTTAGGAAAACTGTTGCTTTAATCTCAAAAAGGTCCGTTATATATTTGAAATTACCACTATTACAAAGATATATGATAACCAGCCAAATATCAAATGCAAAATTAATCATCTATTATTATAACTTTGTATTTATTTTGCTCTAACTTTGTGATTGGCAGCTGTTCAGTAGCTTTGGTAGTATGGTAAAACCGTCAACATTTTCGTTTATTTGGAAAATACCACTTTCCATCTTTTAAAATTATTTTTAAATATTTTACATACTAATTTTTAAAACTCTGAAGGTAAATGAAATAAAATATTCTTGTAGCTTGCAATGATACATCCATAACAACTGATAAATGGTTATCACGTTTAGAAAATTGCCATTGGCTTACCCACGTACAAAATCTTCTAAGTACTTCATGTTTAGTGGCACAATGCTTAGATAAGGATGGTGCTTCAGTTCTTGTACACGATTCTTCAGGTTTGGATGCTACATTGCTGGTCACATCTGTTGCTCAAGTCATATTGAATCCAGACTGTCGGACAGTCAGAGGTAAGTTCAAATTACAGTTAAATTTTTAATATTTTATATAGTATAGTAAGGAGTTTTATTAGAAACTAGTACGAAAAGAATTACACCTTACATGTAATATTAGCAATAGATTTATGATCCTTGATTGTAAACACTGTTCTTCTAAGCTAGCAAAAAATTTTGTTTTATAAGCTTAGGCACTATTCAAATGTCCAAGTTCAACAAGCTAAAAAATTACTAATATAAAAATATGTGGTACTGCAGGCAGGTCAACTCATATTTACAGAACTGGGCTAAATCGAAACATATTACAACTAGTGACTTGCTAAACTTAACAGCATCTGGAAAAATTTTGTGGATACTTCGTTGACCTGTTTGATATTGTCTGTTTACAAAATGTCTCTTTCCCAAAAACAGTTTATTCCATGTTTACAAATTGTCGGTAAAGACGTTTCTGTAGTATTTCTGTACTGTTTTCCATTTAGTGACTGGACCTGCAGTTTAAAGTGGATTCCGAACCACTGTCACTGGGTCTTTCCAGGCGGTCACCTGTCCAAGTACTAACCCGGCGTTTTCTTAAAGAGCCTATTAGGTAGAAAAATCTCAAACAATTCTAGTATGCTTCTAGAGTGACATCTTCTGCCTACACAACCGTGTTAATTATTGGTCAAAAATTTTGTTCTCACCATTATTCATCTTTTCATAAAAATTAAAAGAAACAGTTTTCCAACAGAACTTTCACATGATATTTCAAAGTTCAAAGTTGCATAAAGCATTATTTTTCTAGTGACCCATCCGTAAGAAATAATTAATGAATTACAACCATTTTTACTGCATGTGATATTCATATATATAAAGTAGGTACATTTACATAATTAAAAATGATTAATATTGCAAATGAATTATCTTTAAAATGGTAAGTTATAAAAGAAACAGGCGGCTTTATAACATGATTTAAACTTTGACGCCTATTTTAAATATTATTATTATTTAATTTTTAGGGTTGCAAGCTCTCATAGAACGCGAATGGTTACAGGCAGGCCATCCTTTCCAAACGAGACACGCGAAATTTTGTTATTCTAATACCAAGACCAAAAACCAGCAACCGACATTTTTGTTATTCTTAGATTGCATTCACCAACTTCATTATCAATTCCCGTATAGTTTTGAGTTTACAACTCAAATGTTGATACTTATATTTGAAAACTCGTATTATAGTAATTTTGGTAAGTATAAATTATATTTTAAAGTCAAATAGGAATAACGCCGTTTTCTGCCAAATAGAATAAAGAAAATATATTTAAAAAATAAATAAATAAATGCTTTATTAACGGTCAAACCATTTAAAAATTTACAACATTTTACAACTACAAACAAGTTTCCAAATAGATAAAAAAAAACAATAGTAAACAATAAACAAACAAATCCAAAGCATCCGGTAAACTACAGTAAGCTCAAATTTAAGACTACATATAGAACAGTGAGAAGTAAAAAATTTGGACTATAAGTTACGCTTTAAAAAATTTTTAAAACTATTTAAAGACATGTTAAAAATGTCCAAATCAACGTGATCACGGGATAATTTATTAGCTAAAATGCACATTCTATTTAGTGGTGCATAGGTGGAGCAGTTGGTTCTATGAACATCCACAGAGAACACTTCAACCCATCGACTACTTCTCTGAGGCACATTGAAACCAATATGCATTAGTAGTTCTGGAGAATTTATTATACTCTTAATGATTTTAAATAGATAAAGTAAGTCAATGTATTCCCTGCGATGTTCAAGAGGCTTCAAATTTAATTGGAGTAATAAGTGAGGGTAGTTGATATATTCTTTAAGAACACCTAATTTATAAGCTACAAATCTTAAAAAGCGCTTCTGCACCCTTTCTAGCTCCAATTTGTGTACATTGTAGAAAGATGACCATATTGGTGAGGCATACTCTAATATAGAACGCACAACACTGCAATAAACATTTTTAAGACAAATAATATCGTTGAAGTCGATAAATTTCGTGTAACAAACCCCACGAATTTCATTCCCTTATTAGTGATATTATGTATATGCTCTTTAAAAGTTAACTGACTATCCAATATTACCCAACATCAGATATAGAATCGGTCAATTCCACAAACACACCGTTAATCTTATAATTGTACTCAATTAAAGTCTTCTTTCTACAGAACCGCACTGTCTTGCACTTTTCAATGTTAAGGTACAATCTATTAGTAGTACACTATACGCTAAATGCATCCAAATCAGACTGCAAATCAATGCAATCTTGCAAAGATCTAATGCACTTAAAAAAAATTTAAATCATCAGCGAAAAGCAGTGCCGTTCCATGCGAAAAAGACTTGACGACATCATTCAAAAACAAGTTGAACAGAAGAGGGGGCCAAATGCGCACCCTGAGGAACCCCAGATTGTACCCTAATTTCACGCGACAAGTAGTTCTTATATCGTACAATTTGTATTCTCCCCGTAAGATAGCTTCGCATCCACGAAAGGAGCGGATCTTGAATACCAATAAATTTCAGTTTAGTTAAAAGACAAGTATGATTCACTGTGTCAGACGCCTTGGGAAAATCAGTATATATAGCATCAACCTGGCAACGATCCTCCAAAGCACATAGCAAAAAGTCAACATAAATCAAAAGATTTGTAACTGTAGACTTCCCCTTACAGAAACCGTGTTGTTCCGGAACTATATAATTGCCAAAAACAGTTGTTAATTCATCAGTTAAAAGAGAATCGAATATTTTTGAAAGTATGGAACATTTAGAAATTGGCCTATAATTTTCTATATGTGCTCTATTTGAATTCTTATATATAGGGTAAACAACCCCTCTTCCACTCATCAGGAAAAATCCCACTTTGAAGGGACAAATTATATAATTTACTCAAAATAAGTGAAAAGATACATTGGCATTGTTTTAAAAAGAACACTGTTATATTATCAGGACCAGAGCCTAAGTTGTCCTTTAATGTGTTTATCTTATTAAAAACATCAGTGGGTGAAAATGTACAGGTTGTACAGTCATCTTATTATAATGTTGTAAATCAATCCTTTTACATGTTCCCTGAACAACGTAGAGCTCTCTATCTGCCTAATGTTGATGGGTAAGATTCTAAATGCTTTACTGGCGGTCCCTTTTTAAAAAAAATAGTGTCTAAGAATATTAAAATCATTACCGTTTCTAGTGACCATTTTCATATTCAAAATAGTTATCCCTACTGGTTTGAAAGAAGTCTCGATTTTTCTTAAGAAACATTACAAGTTCATAAAAATACAAAGAAGGTATATTCCCAATTGTTGAAAATATTGCTTACGTGATATTCTGGGATGCAACTTTAGTATATACCTCAGAATACACTTTTGTGCTCTAAAAGCTTTAATAGCCTCCTTCGATGCTCCCCAAAAACATACTGTAGGTGATCACAGAATGTATGACCAAAGTAGAAGACTAATAGTATCCCCATTTACAATGTCTCAAAGTCTGCATATACTATCAGTTAAAACCCCCAAAAGTTTTGTATTCTCTATACTAGGAATGGATTTATTATTCCATTTCACATACACAGGCTCAGTCATATTTGGCTACTTAGTAAAATATACCAAACCTGTTTTATCTGCATTAAATGTGAAGCGATTCCCAGAGCACCAAAGACTCACTGTCTCCATTGCACTTGAAGTACCCAGGGACAAATCACGAGGACTAAGATCCGCAAACGCAATTGATGTATCTTCGGTGTCCTAGCCGACTCGACCAGACCCAAGGTCGCCCACCAGATCGTTCATATAAAGTAAAAACAATATTGGCCCCGAAATAGAGCCCTGGGAGACATCCACAGCTACATTGGCAGATCGGGAGAAGGACCGCGAACACGATCCCGTTACGCATACAATCTGAGTTCTGAGAGATACGCCTGTAATACCCTGCCGCAGCCCCCTGTATACCATATCTGTTTAACTTATGTAATAGAAGAGCATGATAAATAAACAGTATCAAATGCCTTTGAGAGGTCAAAATATAATAAAGCCACTTTTCGATTTGCATCCAACTGCTCTGTAATGAAAGAAACTATTAGATATTGTCATTTCTATTGATCTCAAAGGACGAAATCCAAATTCACACTAGGCCTTTCAAAGACCTTCGATACCGCAGCTCTCTTTCTATCTCCTTTTATATCTATCGGAATTATTTTAGCTCTTTTAGATTGTGTTGGAAAAATATTTTCAGTGATGTAATCATGTATTATCACAGTCTGAGCATCGCATACTTGATTAGCCACACTTCTCAGTACACACTGTGGGATCCCGTCTATGCCAGAAGAATACTTACAGTACTTTGCGTACCTCATGCATCTCCATTGGCATAAGGAAAGTAATAGGATAAGCACCTCTGGTCTTCACTTATTCTGTTTTTCTCTTGAAAAATAGCTGAATCCAAGTTATGCTTTTGTATTTCTGCTAATAGTATATTAGTAAACTGTGGATATTCTTCTTTCTCTTCTATATAAGTGTCTATTATTCTTGTAATAATAATTATTCATAAATCGCTTAGTCTATGTAGCACGAGATTCAGCTTTTCCTTTTATTTATTTATGAAGGACCATCTGTTGTCCGTAAATTAAACAATAGCGGAATATTTTTTATCAAACGTTTAATAAACACTTAAATTTGCAGAACTTAACAATAATTCCGTATTTGCCAATATATATGAGAAAAATATATCAAGATTTGTTAAATCCCAGGCGTGGGTTCACTTTAGTGGCCAAGCCGTTTCACGGCTGATCACTGTAGGTCAATCCATGTTGAACGTTAGGTCCACTCGCCAAATGGTCTCCGTTACCGACGCGACTTCAAAACAAACAAAACAATTTGTTAAACCCAATTTATGTGTAACAAAATAGAGAAATTAACATATGTGTGTGAGTTATTTAAAAACAAACCGCGAAGTCACTTCTTCAAAGGACTAGAGAGAACTCCAGAGCAAGAAAGTTAGGAGAGAACAGGTCTATCATGTGATGCTGTTCTTCGCGAGCTAATCATGTAAGCAAGCCAATAACTTGTCTGTCGCTCAATGATTGCTTGAAACTTTGTCTTGTTTAATTTTTAATGAAAACACTGGACCTAGCGCAACATACTGTCTAGGGAAATGTCTAAGGTATTGCCTATATATTAAGAGAAAATAAATTAAATTAAATAATTTTAAAATTCCTGGCAAAAGAAAACATAAAATTAATGTCTGCGGCTCGATTTGTAACAATAACTATGTTTTAAAAATTTACGAAACCGATGGGATCAGCTTTACACTAATGATCTTGCTATTTGTGAATAATTTTCTTGATCCTTGAATCTTTTTAATAAAACTTTCTAGAATTTATCATCATAATGCAATAGAATTTGCTGATGAAAACTAATATACTTGCCATTTATTTCGCATCATTAGCTTATCTAGAAAACTAGTATTTTGAAAACGAGAATAAAAATTTTTAATTAGAGTAGCAACTTCTTACTTATATAAAACGAATTAAAAACTCCAGACTTATAAAATAGTACTTTATTTAATATAGAATACCTTACAATGGAAGGGAAATAAGGCATGGTAACACAAATTGATAGTGTAGAAATAAATAGCTTCTCAAAAATATTCTTAAATTTGCAAGATGAAGCTGGCTTATATACACAGGCCTATGCTGACGAGCTGTACCGAGCTGAGGGGCTCTGAATAAATCCGAGCAAGGCCGAAGTTGTACTCTTCGCAAAAAACAGGAAAATGGGAAGACTACCCACAATTATGCTGTCGGGAAGGACTCTTGAATAAAAAGGAACTGTTAAATAGCTGGTAGTAATTCTGGACTCACGATTGAGCTGAAATGATCATATTGAGGTTCGGGCTAAGAAGGCCATATGTGCTTTCTGGGCTTGTAAGCGAACCTTTGGGTGCACATGGGGACTAAACCAAAAGTGATATACTGAATATACGCCAGAGTGATCCGTCCAATGATTATGTAATTAATGTATGGTGGCCTAGTACAGTCAAGCGCAAACACCGTCATCAACTTGACAAAGTTCAAAGAATAGCTTGTAAAGGAATGATGAGAACCGCCCGCACTAGGACGCAGGAGGTTCTAATGAATTTCCCTCCTCTCCACTTATTCATAGAAAATGAGGCCCTGAAGGCAGCTTACCATCTTAGTTGCCTGGGGCATCTCGGAGCAGGAACTGGCGGCTACCCGTATAGCTGGGAGAGCCTTGTAGAAAGATACCCATCTCTCCCTATGCATTTTGAAACCAAAGAATGAATGAGTCGGAGCCGGAATGTTCGGAAGAAGCCCTAGAGTCAGATAGTTTTACTTTCTGGCGCAGAACGCAACGGTCTTTCGAGCGGCGATTTATGCTATTTTGCAATGTGGCCATCTCTGTAGAGGGGGGTTTGGTAAAGATGAGGTTCCCGGCTGAACCCTATTATACCTGTTCCAATTAAGAGAGAACAGAAACTGTTGCTGGAAAAAAATTTATTGAATGTCGAAGGAAAGCAACTGGGATGAGATGTGCTGAGGAACCTATAAGTGGATCTAATGTGTGGCTTACTAGGGAGCTTCTTTTCCTGAAGAGGAATTAACTGCGGATCGTGGTGGGATTGCTGATGGAATATTGCTACCCGCGGGGCCATCTTTATAGAATTGGTATCGCAGATGATCCGATGTACAGATGATACCTCAAGGAGGATGGAAACTGGAAACGACCATATTCTCAAAGAGTGCCCAGCGCTCAATGGACTGAGGCAGAGACAACAATAATCTCACCCAAAGCAGTTAGGCAAGATCAGGTAACGAGGCTGCTTGGATTCGCCAAGGCGGTCGTCCTCGACTAACCTGCAGCCATGGTGAGATGTAATGAGCCCAACAGTTTCTAAGCATCTATGATCGAGTATCACCACTCTTATTCATTTATTCATTATGGGAAAGATTTTTTTAAAATTTATTTTAGGTGACTCAATTCTATTTCAAATTAAACATTGCATATTATAAATAGCTGTGTAGCTTTTTGCGTATGAGTTCTCTAAACTGTTAAAACCTAAAAAAATTATTATACCATAACAAGATTTGAAAAATATTTTTTGTCAGAAAAATGCATTGTTACTGTTTGAAGAATACGATTTTTCATTTTATCCTTGAGTTTGTACTTAAAATATTAATCCTATCTTTTTTTACAACATAAGTTAGCCAATAGCAGGTTTTAAAAAGATTAAATTGTATATATAATCTGGATACAAGATTGGGTAATTTTTATTTCAGGGACATTTGTTGGAAATAATGAGTGTGAAAGACATGAAATGAAATTATCAGAAAATACCACTAGTTTTTGGTCATATTTAAACCGACCAGATGTAATTACAAATTTTCTCAATCCGATGTATGAACCTAATAAAGCTGCAATATGGCCAAGTATAGCTCCCGTCAGTTTAGAACTGTGGACTGAACTTTATCTTAGGTAAGTTTTTTCCTCTAGATTTATTCCAACTCAATTATAGTTCAGTATAATAAGTCAAGAGCAAACAAGTGCAAATAAAGATTCAATTGAAGTATAAAATTTTGAATATTATGCTGTAAGTTACTCTATGTCATGGTTGACACTGCTGTAATTATACTATTTAGTCTTACACGCCACAATGTACCCTAAGTGAATTTAAGCTACTTTCTTAAGGCTTATATCCTATATAACTACCTTGGGGAGTGAAATATTTTGTTTTGCATTTGTAACTATCGTATTTATCAAGCCATTTTAACTTTTGCCTCAATTACTATAAAGATTAGAAAGGATGAACCTTTTTTTTGCTTATTCAATAATAAATATAATTTTGTAAGATCTTATGAACTTCAGTATTAAGTGAGGATAAAAAGTACAAGTAATCAGTTTTTATTATTTAATAAATGTTTAAACCATTTATGACATTGTAAAATTTAGAAAAATAGTAAAATATGAAATCTAAATAAAAAAAACTTTTTAAAATGACGACAAAAAAAATAGCCGTTCTTATATGTTAATGAAACTTTGCAAATACAAACAGCTTTCAACATATATACATATATAATGTTATTGGGTCTCTAGTTCTAATCCATATGTACGTTTTACCAATTTGGCCTTTTATTTTTTTTATTCGGGGTAATCCTAAGAGAATGCAATGCTCATGGTAAATACTGGAAACAATAAAAGATCTCAAAATACTAAAATTAAGAAACTACATTTGATAGGGAATTCGTTTTATATTTATCAGATACAACTGATTGTGAGTCAGATATTAGAAGGTGGGCTATCCGAGAAATGTAGAATTTAAAGGGTATTAATAGTTATTTAGCTTTTTTAACTTTCGACTTATTTATAGTTTCTGAAATACGGAAATCGAAAACCTCGTTTCAGACATGTCATATAATGTATATGTTTAAGGTGGGTTATTGATCAGAAATCCCAAAGAAGCGCTGCGCAGAAAATTCAGAAGCTTATTCAAAACGATAAAGATCTCAGAACCAAAGTGATACGAATGCGAAGACAACTGATGGATCTTCAAAAAGAATTACAAAGTTTGTACCTGGATAATGAAGACGAACTATTAGATGAATGATGTAATGGAAGCCCTATTTTTAGTGGCATTATTACTTAACTATTTTTATATAAAAACTTTCACGTTAACTTTACGCTACTGTCGAAACCGATTTACACAGGATAATATCAGCGGAGACGGGTACGAATAAATTGGAGGACGCAGGAGGTTTTGTCTTACCTGTGAGTAGCTTGTCAAAGCCTCGACCATCATTAGATATTACTTGACTTTTACTATATAGCACACAGATCAATGTGTCAGTGTTAATTTGCTTCGCGTTTTAACCGTTTAAAGGTAGTAGTGTAAATTAAGCGTGTTTTTCAAATATTAAGTTCCTACTGAATCTCTAGTTTAAGATCCAGTTATTAAGAATAATAGTCGCGTACAGTTGTTTCAGTGAAAGAAGACCAGTGCGTCATCAGAAATATTTGTCTGAACTTAATCACAATGCCAATCCTTAAAATAATCCATAAATAAAAAAAAATTGTTTATAAAACATCATATCAACTGCTGTGATCTTTCTGAGTCTGTGTTATTTGCTGCCTGACGTATTATTACTGGTTCAACTTCCATATCTATCAAACATTATTTTCTGGTGTAAGTTAAATAACTGTTCAATGTGTTTTACACACTCTCCCCATGCTTCGAGACAATACTGTTCTAAAACTTCAGTACACCTCTACCAATATGTTTGTTATATGATTTAGAGTTTCCCATTTAAATTGTTTAGCGTTAAAGTCACAGTGGTATGGTGGAACTCAGGATACTTCATGACCATGCTGACTTAACTCATTTTTCCACTTCTAACTCAAGCTTTGGTAATTTTTCACCAAAGTTTTGTGAATGATGTAGGTTGATAGATGGTCGAAACACATATGGAGAGAGGGCCAGAGTTATATTTGCAGGAATTAAACTGCTTGTATATATTCTTTCCTTTGACTGCTTGGAAAATGGAAAATAAATATAGGCTATTATTTAAACACGGCAGCAAATAGATTTAATTATTTCTTACTGAAATATTAATTTTTAAACTTTTAATATTGTTATCCTGCCAAGAAAATATTTTGTTGTCCTTGGAATAAATCCAGCTCTCGTGTAACAAAACGACTTCTCTTGGATAAGAACTATTGAGCTTTTGCAGAAACAATGCTTGTTCTTTCAATTAACGTTGTTCTGTTGCCATCCTTTTTGTATTTGAATCCCAGCTCCTAAAGCAGACTACTTAAAGGCGTTTTTTCTAGAGACACAATCAATCTGCTTGTTGGTAAGTTCAGTGTTTAAACTTTTTAAAGTAACATGTTTTTCTAAAAATAAAAGAGACATTAAGGCATTAAGATTGTTAAATATAGACCAATGATACTATCTTCTAGATTAGCTTACATTATAACAGTTATATTCTTACTTTCTTGGTATATATTGTAGGGTGTATTTCGAACTTCCATTTTGGTTCCTTCAGAAAGATCTGTGTATTTTTTTCTTTTCGACTAGGTCTATTTTTCTAGGAGAGGAAAAAATTGGATTGTTTTCTTTCCTTTTTCTGATAGCATATAGGGTTTTCCTTGAAATTTTAAGAGTATTGATTATTCTCTAGAAATAATGATACCTAATTGAACACATTTGTTTCCAAAAATAAAATGATTTTTTCTGCCTCTTGGACATATGAAATAGATTCCATAGGATCACTGTTTCTCTTCTCCAACTCAAAATACACAAATTAAGTACAAGCCATTATGTTTGCATCTTAAGAGTTTCACCACGCATTATCTAAAAGAACAAATCGAATCTCATTACTTTATTCTAATTTTATGTTGACCGATTAAAATAGTGGAACGTCGAACATTTAGACACCGGCGACAGACTTGATGGTTTAAAATATTGTTGTTTGAATGTATGTTTTTAATTGAAACAATACATACTTATTGGTAATAAATTATAAACAATAATTAATAGCTTTTATATGAAATAACCTTCCGTTTTAAATTCACTCAAAGGCCCCAAATTGTTTAAAAACACAATATAAATAAAACCTGAATAATAGCTGTCAATAAAATAATGTTTTGACTGAAGAGTCAAACGAATGTTTGTAATCATACACGAAATGACACATTTGACTCGGTTGTCTCTTTCTATCTTGTTTTACCTATAAGATTTTTTGCTACCTATGGCATAGATTAAAAGAATTATGTCTTGTTTTCTGTACTTTTTTTATTCATTGACAATTTAAGAAGTCTTAAAACTGTCTTTGAAATGTTCGTAGATTGGTGAGGTATGGGTATTCTTTCAGAGAATCAACTTTATATATGTTTATGGTGTTTTCTGGAACATTTTTTCCGAAATTCTTTTTTACTGAATTGCAGTTGAATATAAAAATTCTCTAGATGCACATTTTGTTCAGTTTGGAAGTAGATTTTGAAGAAACTTACTAAATAATTAAATGTTTTTGATTATAATATTAATTATTACATAATATTCCTTATTTGCTATAATTTTTGCAAAAATTTTAATCTGAGTCAGTTTTTTTTATATATTTATTGTGTTTTGTTGCATCTCTAGTTTTTGTGACAAGTTTTTTATATTCTTAAACCTTATTTGATGTTCTACAGTAAAAAATATGACACCCCGTAATTACTGTCTGTACATGTATGGTATTTAGAAGTTTTGTTAGTTAATGTTAAAAATTTTAAACAAATAATGGAAATTAAGCATTGGTTTAATTATTCCGATATGTTATAATATTGGTTTTTATATATCATTATGTAATAGGTGAAAATAAAAGCTCTGACTTTAGGAGTATTCTGGCCCTAAATTTTTGATCTAAGTTTACTAAATGACTCGTGTTATACCAAAGGAAATTTGCTTAAAAAATATACATATCAGTGATTTGGATTTTTCCAAGCATTCTTAGATTATTAAATTTGATATTCCTTTATTGGCATTAACAAGTTAATTTTTGCATGTAAAGAAACCACCACTAGCTGTTTTCAGTCGCGAACGTTTTTCATAGAAAGAGCATGGTTCACAGCAGCTATGCGAAAGAGCAAAAATGATCTTATAAGTTAGATCTATATGATCCAACGATGGAATCATAGAAATCATATACTGTCTTCAAAATATTTTCTCGTCGTTTTTACCACTGTTAAAAAAGTGATTTTCGAACACAACCCTTTTATTCAAGTGACTTGAAAAAATTTTTTTTTGTATTAACAAGAGTTGTAATTTCATCCGATATCTTAATGATAATTGAATTTTTTTAACTTAAGATTTTTAAGTCGATCTAAAGAAGTTTATTATCCATTTACCTGTAGGTTCAAACCTGCGGTCTTATCCCTAGAGGCTTATTTATTACTTTTAGCACTTTACTAGGTTTGTTCCAACCCATGTCAAACAGTTTCTTACTGTCAAGATTCGGCGCAGTAATGTAAATGCATTCCAATCAGAATTACAAACGATTAGTAAACTATCAGTTTTCTGTTCTATCTAAGATTCAAATTTCTTAGAAAACCATGAGAGCGGTTTGCGGATTATCTCTGACTAGTCATTTGGTGCAATTGTTGTTTCTTTAATTGCAATATAAAAAATTTTGGCTGTTCTAACCATACACACAAATTGATCAGAAAGCCAATTATCTTACAGGTGACTGTGTTGAGAATGATTTGCGAACTGTTGGAAGTCTGGTTGTGATTCAAGGTTTGGAACAAACCTACTGTCCTACAATTATATATATTCTTAATAAGCAAGACTTATTTTTAGAGGAAAATTATCTCACGAAAAAACTAACAAAAAGATATAATCACTTGCTTCATATGCTTATCTCATGTTTATTAAAGCTTATAAAATCATAAAAAAAAATTTTAAAAACACCTGATATTTAATTTCTTTCTTCTCATTTCTATCAGTATATAGATAATTCTATTTATTGCTTATTGCATTTAGACCAAACTATGCTTTAAGCTGATTGCATGTACATTTACATTAAAATAGCACATGATAAAATTATGCGAACCACAGTTGCAAGGTGCTTTTTTTTATCGTTTCTAAAGTATTATTATTAATAAGATATGTATTCAATATCCATAGCCTACTGCGAATTTAAATCTAAATTTAAAAAAAAAATACTAGAATTATTAGTGAAATCATCAGCTATTATACATTTTTGAAAAGCTTGAAAAAAATTGATTTTGAGCTGTCAAATAATATACAGGGTGTTCTATTTAATGAAACATAAGTTTGGTCTATAACTCAAAATCAGATACCTTTAGAAATAAACTAAGAACGCTAGCAGATTTAATGTAAAAAAAATCTATAGTAGCCCGTTTTTTTTTCATTAACTCGCGTATTAACTAAGATACGAGGGAGCTTGTAAATGAAAAATTTTCAATTTCGCCTTGTATTTTAAAAACGGAAAGGACTAGGAAAAATTTGATTGTTGCATCTTTTGTTTAACAAAAAAGTAGCACAAGTTGCAAAAATCGCAAGTCACCCTGGACATCTTGTGTTTATACTCTATTTACAGTTTTTTTTTTTCATTACGTTCACAGAAATATTCTAAAAAATAATGTATTATCACTCCTAATTTTGGACGAATAAAAATTTGTACAGCAACAATTTTTCTCTTCAGGAATGCATTATATTTCTTTTTCCATTCCTTCCCATTTCTTCATCCTTTGATATAAATTCAAATACTAATTGTTCAAGAACGAATACTCAGTTCAGAGCGACTTCTGTATATTTTCTGTTGTTTAATAGTTTATTTGCGTACGATCCAAAATTTTCTAGAATTACAAAAAATTCTTCAAATTTGTACGCGCTGTACCCTAAAACAAAAATACAGTTATTTCATAATTTACAAATTATTTTTAACAAGGAACAAAATATGACAGTATTTCTTTAATTTCTAATGTGGTATTCAATTCAACTGAAATAATAACTACTGCATTTAATTGGCATTAGATTACATTGTTTTGAGCCGAGGTATTTAGAGCTTTAACGTAACTTATAACACGCATTTGAAGCTTTCGCAAGATTTGTAATTTAATAGAAGCTGCAGATTTATCAACTTGAATTAAAATTCAAAAATATAAGCTATATCAATTTTAATGTCAAATTAATTTTATACCTAAAAAATGTAATGGATTTAAAGTTTGTAACAAAAAGTACCAAAACTGAAAAACTATTATTCTTTTGAAATTGTAGTGGTCGTTCTGAGATGCTTTGAATACTGAAAACTGCAGCCTTTTTAAATTGAGAATTTGCTTTTGACTAATTAATCTGTTCCCTGCTTATTACCACATAATATTTTTGATGCATAGCGAAAAAGACTAAGAAAATAAAATATTGATTATTTATCATTAATGAATAATTTTTTCTTACTACAATCACGCTTTAGTTTCACTAGCATGATTTAATTTTAAAACGGGTCTAAGCTGGCAAAAAAGGATTACAGAAATAAAAAAAAATGTTTCTTTTTATAACTAAACCAAGAAAAATGGAAAAATTATTTATTTTTAAGACAACTATTAAAAGGCTTTATTTTTAGGTTTTTATCCTTAATTTTCCTAAAAAAAAGGTTTGTTGACATTTATAATACAAATTATAATTTGAGCGGCTACTAGATGCAGTTTAAAACTGAATCCTTTTTAATGAACTATGGTTGAAAATGTATTTCAGAATTGACATCTTCAACAATAATTAACTCTTTTCAAAGAAAAAGACCCTTTCAATTAAGTTCGGTCGCATGACATTTTAACATGACGCATGACATTTTAACATGACGCATGACATTTTAACATTTATCGTAAACTTAATTTGCTCTAAAGAGGTTAGTCAGGAAATTATTTCTTTATTTTTATAATTACTTAAAACTACACAGCAACTTACCTACAAGACTATGAAAGACACACGGTTGGAATAAGACGTTGGTCCCACTAATGGTTGAAGTAATGCAATGCAAATATGTATTTTTTTGTTTGACAACCAAAAAGTCGTTGAATCCTGTTTTATGTTTTAAAGCAAAATAAAGACAATTACGGAGATCTAAAAATGAGAGATCTTCGCTTTTCCACGTCTCATTGACACTAAACTCATATATGTTCCTTTCGAATGGATTTAACAGCCCTGTCCACTCCGATCCTGAAAATATATTTTTTATATTTTTATTACTTAATTAGTATTAAGAATTAAACGCATTAAGCAAACAGGTTGGAGAGTAGGTAAAGTGAAAATATCAGTTTTATAGTAAATGACAATTTTTATATAAAATTTTTAAATATTGCCATAAGAAAAATTATGAGTTGACAAAACAAATATATAAACTAAATTGGAGTCAATAGTCTAGTTTATTCGTCAGTGACTTAGCCCGATTTTTCTTACAATACAAATAAAAAAAATGTCCTGAAGAAGGAAGAGAAGGTAGTTCCACTCTTATAACTTTGAAATTAATTTTTGATATCGATTTTCGTAACTAAAAATTTTTAAAATATCAGATCGTAAAAGAACTGATTTTCATAAAACCAATAGGCACTTTTTTACATTTAGGGTTATATGATAAGAGAAAATTAAAAACAAAATAAACTTAATTTCATAATGGGACGGGAAAAAAATTAGTAAACTACAATTAAAAAATATGTATATAAAATGCTTGCTCGAGATGACAAAAAAGAAAATATATTTTATTACTCAGAATGTTAAATAATCATGAGAAACAACAATTTTGATAAAATATAGATGCAGACAATCTATTAATATTGTTTAATTTAACAGGTAAACAGAAATTCGCTGTAAAAGATGATTTTTAAAGTTATGTAAATGTAATAAAATCTTTTATTTTTGTTCTGTTGAAAGAGTCCAAAATTATAACTTTATTTTTTTGCATTCGATGGTTTCCTGGTTCTGCCTCTGTTATTTGTAAAAAAAATTAGGAAAATTCATTCATGTTGACTACCTTAAATTTGATGTTTAAATAAACAGATTAATATTATTACCATAACTCCTAAACTTAATCATTCAAAGATACGAAACTGCCATGCATTTAAAATTATTTTCCTTTACCCCTAAGATAATATGGCTTGTAAAAGCAGTTCTTTCCTTTACTTCAACCTCTTTGTTTTAAATTGAACTGTTACATCAGTTCTAATTGTCTAGTCAATTTATAACTTTAAGCAAATATTGTACAAAAAATTAAAATGTTTAATATGATTATGATATAAAGATTATATAGTTCAGTGATGAGGTTTTCATTTATTTCTATTACTCGTCTCGCTACAAATAATATTCTAAGTTAATTACGATTGAAAATTAACCACTAGTAAATTAAAAGTTTCCCTCCGCACGCTAACTTGACCTACTTGGACAATGGCAGCGACTAAATGCAATTAAAATATACAATGTTCTAATGACTCCTTTACTACCTTTATAATCTCTGTATGTACATCGCTGCTATTTAACTTTTTCATATTTCCATTAGCTGCGATGAAAATTTGCAGCTGTACTGTCAATTGATACAAAGACAAACCCGAAGAGAAATAACAAAAAAAAATGC
Source organism: Diaprepes abbreviatus (assembly GCA_034092305.1). Lineage (NCBI taxonomy): Eukaryota > Metazoa > Arthropoda > Insecta > Coleoptera > Curculionidae > Diaprepes > Diaprepes abbreviatus. Next base: position 38,192,207 of record JASJET010000055.1, read on the forward strand.
GGAACCTCCCCGTATGAGGAACAGACTGAATTTTTTTCTCGCTTATCACATCGAGTGGAGTAAGAATAAAATTTTAAAAATACGATTAAATATGTAAGAGTACTTTTTTACTTTCAACGAAACTTGATTCAATTAAAGATTTACTCATTAATTATGAAATACAAAAAGTGAAGCGAAATTAAATACAAAATGACCAACCACAAAATCCTTAATAATGTATATGCGATACATACTGGGCCAATTTTCTCTTTTTTTCTTTGGGCATATCTGAGCTAAATCTTAAAACACAAAATATGATAACTGGAAATGTATCTTGGGGAAAATGTATTCAGTCAATTTTTTAAAATTGTAGAGATTCTGGATTGTGAGTGGGTCATTAAAGCCTTTTACCTATAAGATCTACGTTCAAAACAAAATCATTCATAAACACTTCTAATCCTAAGTCTAGGTTGTGAAAGAAATAGCGTTAAAGTTGTATTTTCAAGTTTTCATAATAAAATTTTCGATTCATCTATTTAGTAAGCGTGTATTATTTGAGGACAGCAGTTTTAATTATTATTTTCAAAACAATGTTCTTTCATTAACAAATCTTCGTTTCCATATTTTCAGTTTTAGTTTTATTTTATATACCTTATGATTAGAACTAAATAGTACGTGAAAGTTTCAGTTTAAAATACAGGGTGTTTCCAAAACATGTATCAAAGCTTGTCTGGAGATTCACCGTCCCACAATAAAAGGATCCGGAATGGCTAATTAATTAAATATAATTTTGTCAAAGATAATTAAATATAATGTTTCGAATAACTATTTATCAAAAAAAAAAATAAATAAATAAGAACACAATATCAATAGTATTAACCATACTCATTTAAGTAAAAAAAAATTACCACGATATATTTTTGCAATTTCCATCACCCTATATTTTAACCATTCCGGGTCCGTATTTATAGGACCTTTCCTGTTATTTTGGGATGGTGAACCTCGAGACAAGCGTTTGTGCATGTTTTTGAAACACCCTCTATATTAATTTCACAAATTATTATTCACTAAGACAATTCCAAAGTGATGCAATTACAATCAGTAAATCATCTTCAGTTTTAAACTAGTCATAAAGTTGAAATAAAGTATAAAAATCAGTTTTACTAGTATTGTTATCCAAATATTAAAATTATTTAGCAATAAAACTGCTATAAATCGATACGTTTGATTAAATTCACCTTTGATAAATAATTTTACCTTTGGACCATCTTTTTGAAAGTTTTAAATGTAAAAATGTTTTTGGATATATTTACGTCTGTTCTATTAAAAAAAAGTTCAATTAAATAGTATATAGAAAATATTCATACCAAGGCTTAACGGTTAATTTCAGTTAATAAACCAAAAGATCATGAACCGCAAACTCAAGCATACAGTATACAATTATTTCCAAAGAGATAGAGACGGTCAAGCCCATAGATTAAATAACGTGTCAAGTCTATTCCATAGTTTAGGTAAGGGAGGAAGCCTATTCCAAACCATACAATTGTTTACAGCCAAAATTGCTATGAATATCTACTACTACCATTTTATGCGGCACGACAAAGTCTCGTACTCCACCATCCACATATTTTTCTAAGAGAAGCGTGTACTCCACACATTACAAATTCCACTGTTTTTTTTTGTGTGTCTGTCTCTGTTTTAATCCAAAACTTTTTTAATCATTTCTTATTAACGAATGTAATCATTCCCAAACAAGATTTTATTAGTATGTGCGAATTTGTCTACTTCTTTTCTCATTTCTGTAAGAATATTATCTTCCCCTGGAGCTTTATTGTTGTGTATATTGTTGAGGACATACATGATCTCCTTTTCGCTAATTCCGGAGATGTCTTCCGACCCAACGATTTTTCAGCCTTCAAGTTTTCTGCTTCAGTGACTCGTAAAATATAAAGCGCCTTATAAAAGTCTTCTGTAATAACGTTTCTTGTCTGTTCTGAGTTGGGATTTTCAAATCAACCGTTTTATTTACTATAATAAGAAACGAATCTAAGGGTATTGGATAGTAAAAGGCTTATATTTTTCATAGAAATCTTTTTTTTTTTTGCAAAAAAACTCTCCCTTGATATAAAAAATAATTCATAAAATAGAGTGTACTAACGACAGATGCGGACGTCATGGTTTTTTAGCTTTCTTGTAATGTCCAATCCATGAGGGCTAAAATTAAAGGTCTTTTAATTATCTATAAGTTTGGATTAAAATATTACTGTCTAAAATTGTTGCCTTAGCTTTTAGGCTAAAAAAATTGTGTTTTGGCAACTTTAGATGCTCCTGGTTCAGCCCTTATATTCAAATTACCCTGGCAAATATATGGGAAAATCTTCCTTCATCCCCCTGTACATCGCACAGTAGGTCTCACCCATTCCTGAATTAATTCCTATTTATTACTTATTGATTGGAGTATAAACCCACTCTTCAATATTTACACTATAAAATCAGACATAGAGCAGATGTCCATAATTCAAATATCAGAATTAAGACTGTCTCAAGTCATTCTCAGTGTGCTGTGTTTTAAAAGTTAATTTTCTTACCAAATAGCCATTGTAATGAACAATTTGATTATTAAAAAATATGTAATAACTATACATATAAAAAGTTGCTTTTTACTAGGCAAAAAAATCCTAATTCGATTTCTATTGGTTATAGGGAACTGTTTTTTTTTAAATCTTTGTATACTGTAGCGTTATTTATTTATAAAAAAAGTACCCTTACAAATAACGGGTTATTCATTGAACATTTGATTTATTCTTATTACCACATGAAGAGTTGACTGCATATTCAATAGAGTTGGAAGTTTTGTTAACAAATAGCCCGTTTTAACAAAATAAGATAGATATCTCTGCAGCTATTAAAGATTTCGAGATGATCAAAAAAGGTTCAAAGGTTTTCTTTCCAAGAATCGAAAATATGAAAAAGTTATTTTTGCAATAATTATATGATATGCCAAAAAGGGCAATTTTCAATGTTTTTTAGTTTTTTTTTTACAATCAGTAATGGTTAAATTTTATCTCATATTAAAGCTCTTTCAATTATCTATAGTTATATACTAACGCATCTTGCTCTAAAACTATTACATTGACTTCTATTTAACAACTTATAACGCTCGTAGCCAGGGGTGGATCCAGCCTCCCTCTTTGGGGGAGGAGGCGGCGATATTACCAGAGCAAAGAAAAAACTGAAATTACCCCCACTCTATTTGCATACAAAATAGTAAAGTATGACAAGCGAATTGTCGATGAGGGGGGGGGGGGGGGGGGGAACGACATTTGCGTTCCTAATGCAGCAGGCAGGCGAGTCTATTTTCCTGAATTCCGAAGCGCCTGCTCGTGGCTCGGTTTCTCTATTCGAATTGCCAGGCAAACGTGTGAGTATTTTTTTTTTATTTCCCTCTACATCGCAGAGTAGGTCCCACCCATTCCTGCATTAATTCCTATTTTTTTTACCTATTAATTGGAATATTGTTATTTTATTATATTCAAGGTAAATTTTCTGATGTTTTCCTTCTCACAGCCCAAGTTAAAATAAAGCATTTATTTTCCAAGCCACGCGTTTTTTTTATAACAATTTATTAATAATTTAAACTTAAATATTTATAGAACGACTAGTCCGAACGTTAAGATAATATTATTTTTAAAATCGGGATATACGGAACTTTCGTATTAAATTTTTTTTCCCACCCCTTATATAATAAAGGCTATATTCTTTTGAGTAATTATCAATTGAACAAAGTGAAACTGATAACTTCATGTTCTTTTAAATATGCATTTACTTGTCATTGGGCTGAAGTGATCATGATTACTTCAAGTGATAGAAGTGAAAGTGATAATGATTCAAAAGAATAGCCCTAAAGTCTCTCCACGCCCGCCAATTGCAACAGAACACGAAATCTGTCAAGACTACAGCCAGATACAATTTGAGCCATTTACCACCGAGGAAATTTCAGGAATAATCAAGGAATCCCATAACTGGGAAGCTCCAGGTCTCGACGGGGTCTATAACTACTGGCTCAAAAAGTTCTGGTGTACTCACCAGCAACTGGCTAATCTTATTAATGATATTTTTCTAAACCCCTCAAAAATGTCATTGTTTCTGACAGAAGGTGTTACGTAGGACCAACATAACATACATGACCCAGCTAAGTATAGGTCGATCACCTGCCTTCCCACACTATATAATGTAATCACCTCCTGCTTGACCCAACGCATCTATGCACATTGTGAACAAAATAACAGCATCACAACTCAACAGAGAGGATGCACCAGGGGAGCAATGGGATGCAAGGAACAATTAATTGTTGACTCTGTCATATGCAGCCAAGCCTGTACCAATCGAAGAAATCTCTTTGCTGCCTACGTGGATTATAAGAAGGCCTTCGACTCAGTGCCACATGAGTGGCTCAAAACTATATTGAGAATACATAGGATCGATAATCATTTTGTTTCCTTTTTAGAACGCATCATGCCAACCTGGAGAACTAGGATCCAATTGCAAGTGCCATCCAGCGATACCATCGAAACTAATGCAATCCAATACGAAGGGAAATATTTCAAGGCGGTTCGCTAAGCCCAATGTGGTTCTGCCTTTCAATGAACCCACTGTCACACCGTTTAAACTCTACCAGATACGACTTTAGTATTAGAAATAACAACGAGGAGGTAGGAAGAGTGAATCATCTATACATGGATGATCTTAAACTGATGGCTGCTAGAAGAAACGAGCTGGAACAAATGCTCAAAATTGTGGAGGAGTTCTCCGGGGATATCGGATTGCTAGTTGGACTTGACAAGTGCCGTATTTTGAACATCGTTAAAGGAAAGATACAACCGGGAGCATTTGAGATGCAGAACGGTGAAACTATAGCTGCAATGGAAGCGGAACAAACATACAGATATCTAGGCATGAAACAAACTAAAAGAATTGACCATCGCACTGTCAAGGCCGAATTGACAACTGAATTTGTTAGAAAGGTAAGGCGTGTATTACGGACTGACTAAAATAGTAGCAATTTGTTTAAGGCACTCGGCACATACGCAGGGCATCTGCACCTAGCTATTCTTTTGGAATTGTGAAAAGGAGCAGGACAGACACCGAGAACCTGCAAAGAAAAATAAGAACACTCCTAACAAAAGCACACAAACACCATCCTCGTAGTGCTATTGAACATACAATGCTTCCAAGACATCAAGGAGGAAGAATATTGGTGGATATTGGTAAGCAGCTCGACCAACATATAATAAACTTACGTTCATATTTCCACAGCGGACTCTTCTACACTACATCGAGCAATATATGAGGCAGACGATTCCACGCCGCTACCGCTGAGGGAACAGGATATTGCGTCTCGCGAGCAAACAGACCAAGAGAAGGTACAAGCCTGGCTACGGAAGCCATTTCATGGGCGGCATCCAAATGAGGTCAGTCAGGACAATGTCGACAACTCAGCGTCGAACTACTGGTTGGTTTTTTGTTAGCTATCCAAGACCACGTTATTCCGACGAAAAATTATCGGAAATTCATCATCAGAGATCCCTCAATAGAAAACTACCAATGTAGATACGGCTGTCAAACATCAGAGACAATCCAGCACATAACTGGAGGATGTCAAGCGTTTGCCGCAATGGAGTATAAGGAAAACATAACTCAGCCGCTAAGATACTCCACCAAGAGCAGATAAGTTAAATCTATTGCAGGTAGAAAAAGTGCCTTATTACAAATACAATCCAGAGCCTATTCTTGAGAACAATAAGTTCCAGTTATATCGGAACCAAAAGGTTCTTACGGATCAGACCGTTATTCATAATAGACCAGACATTATACTAATAGATAAATTTTTAGACGAATTACACTAATCGACGTTGCTGTACCTAACAACAACAACCTAAGGCCAAAATACAACGAAAAGATCACCAAGTACAGAGATCTGAAGGTGCAAATTCGAAGACGATGGGCAATGAGCAGCGTCAAAACGATTCCCGTAATTTTATCAACTGGAGTGATACCAAAGAATTTCCTGCAGAACATCAAGGGACTGGGCCTTAGCATCTGTATAAGCCGATTCAGAAAGCAGTTCTCCTTGCAACCGCGCGGACCGTTCGAAGGAAATACAGCAGACCACGTTACCTAGGACCAGATAGCATGGAAAAGGTTCCCACAGAGCTTCATACTTTTGGTATCTTTGTATACCTGGTATGTTAATATTCCCTGGAGGGAGTGCGAAGCCGTTTGGCTTGAAATCATTGATTAATAGAAGAATTTTAAATTCGCAGCTTAAATTTTCTTCACCCTAGAAAACTTTATCTCTATAATAATCATATTATCTTTTATTGTAGAAGTGAGGGGCGGCATTTTTGCATCTGCCTCTGGCAGCAGAAATTAACGCTACGCCACTTGGCCCAATTCAGCGTGGAGTAATCGATACACTCAAAATTTACTTCATTCGTACACCCTAATTAGGGACGCCGAATATCACCATTCTGATACTTCTAGAAAGCGCTCGCCTCTCTCAATTTTAATTTTCAAATGTATTTTTTTATTCAGAACATTTGAACGGGTCAAAATCGTTCTATTACTTTAGATATATGTTGGTTTAGTAAATTACGCAGTTCATACTAAATACGAAAGAATAGAAACATTCTACAGATGGATATGTACATATATTACCAATAAATACTTTATCCGTTATAAAATCAGTGTGTCTTTGATGATCTATTAATAAGCATTATGAAAATTGCAGGGAAGTGTATCGAAACAATTGAAAGAGTATTTTCGAAACTATCGATAGTTGTAGCCATCTCTACCGGTCACCCTACCATAGGTGCCGGCCACGTGCTTGCAGTGTGGCCTATCACTCGGCATGTCATAAAGTTTAATTCTACGCCATATTAAGTGTGAATGAACTTTCTCGAGATTTACTTGTATTATTTTGTATAGTGTGAATTTTTCGTTGTAATAACAATAACAGTAACCCTGAATTTGATAAAGCATATAAATCGTTCCGTGACTGGAAGTCTACAGTTTTTAAGAAAAATGGCATCTTCATCTATTTCTCAAGTTCAAGACGTTAATATCGACCCCAATGGTACATTTAAATACATTTTAATTAAAGTGACGGTTCCTAATGCTGAAGGAAAGTTGGAAGATAAACTGGTTGTAAGGGGATACGAAGACTGTCCGTATCATGCCGACATCAATGACAAAGTAACCGAGGAACTTCAGTCACTTAAAATTTCGAGAGCGATTAGAGACTGGCGATCTAAAGTTTTAGGTGGAGGAAGAATTAAGCATGATCGGGCGGCAAAGACTATTAGTGTTTATGGATACTCTCAAGGTTATGGAAAAGCAGATCATCAACTTTCTGTAGACATTTTGAAAACTAAATACCCCGACTATAAAATTACTTTTTCTAATGAAGGATATTAATATATTTTTGTTTATATACTTTTTCTTAATTTATAATATTAATAAAACATCACCAAAATAGAAAGGTTAGTCTATTAAATTTATTTCTTACAACAGTCGTGGGTTTTTACTTTAAAATCTGAATTCAAGTGACAAGATCTAACTTGAACTTTAAAATTAGTGGTAGGAAAAAGCACTTTAATTTATGTAGACCAGTGAGGTGAAAACTAAACAACTGGAACAAGGAAATGATGTAGATAATACAGCTTATAATTTTCATGATTTGCAGCTTGTATCACAAAGCACAAGTTACTCTTTGTGGCTAGTACATTCAAACTGGGGTATGTTCGAAGTTCAAAACAATGAAACAAGGATATTTAATAATAGTCCAAGCCATAGGTAAAAATTTGTGCTGTTTTTAACGTAAATTCCGAAATGGATGAAATCTATCCAGGGGTGTTGAGGGTAATGTAAGAACCAACTACATAAAATATAATAGCAAAAAATGGGTTGGGGCCAAGAGAGGGGGATCAAAGTTGCCAAAAACGGTTTTTTGAATCTACAAGCCTAGGAACGCATTTTGGAAAAAAAAGTTTCAAATAAAAGTTGTAGAGATTTTAAAAACCTACGATTTGAGCTTTTGTGCAATCATTTTCATCAATTAGGTATTGCAAAAGTGCGAAAAAACCCTTAAAGTTGGCAATTTTTTGCATATCAATTATTTATTGCAAAATTAACTTGTTTTTGTACTTTTTTTTTAAGGGAAACCCTCGTCATTTTGAACAAAATGATATTTTATAATAGTAAATCCGATAATTTTCAAAAAAAGTTGTATCATCAACATTTTGCGTCTAGGGATAAACAATTAGCCTTCGATCACACTAGATTTAAACAACAACAGATTTGTTTGAAGGCTGTTTATGGTCGGTGGGGAGACGCTTTTTTGGGTTTTTTTAAGTTTTAGAAATTATTATAAATGCGAAGTTTACAATTAATATTAACAAAAAGAGGATTTAAAAACTTACTTTTATTGGTAAATATTGTTTACGTACTGAAAATAACAATAATAAAAATTTAGGCAACCATACATTTATACTTTATGTATTCAGAATTGACGTACCGATTATCATATGATACTTTAAAAAATGCAATTAGAAAAGGATAGCATAAAATCGGTATATGTGTACCAAGAAATTAAATATCTACTGTTTATCAACACTTTTCAAATATAAATAAAAATATTATTACGTTATTCAGCCTTCAAATAACCGGGCCCTAGTTCTGACGTTATGCTACTTCTACAGGGGTATGTTCGAAGCAATTAGCAATATCTCAGCAACAAAATATCCGGTTTACTATTATAAAATATAATTTTGTTCAGAAAGATGAGGGCTTCTTAAAAGTAAAAAAGTACAAAAAAAGTTAATTGTGCAATAAATAATTAATATGAAAATAATGGCCGATTTTAAGGTTTTTTTGGTCATTTTGCAATAACAAATTGTAGATTTTCAAAATCTCTACAGCTTTTGTTTGAAACTTTTTTTCCGAAAATGCGTTCCTTGGCTTGTAGATTAAAAAAAACTGTTTTAGCCAACTTTGGTTCCCCCTCTTGGCCCCAACCTATTTTTTTGCTGTTACATTTTATGTAGGGTTTGTTCTTACATTTCCCCAACACCCCTGGGTAGCTCTCATCCATCTTGGAATTTATGCCACTATTTTTACTTATGGCTTGGACTATAAGAATATATAAAGTTTCGGGTAACTTGGCTTTGTTTGTGCTACGCGTCGATTTCGGGAGTAAAATGCTGCCAAAGAATTAAAATTTGATTGTAAAATGTCTTCCGTGTAGCAGACATAAAAATAGAAAAAATACCAAATAAATCAGTGGTTTGCCCTCTAAAATCCTAAAAATTATTAGAAAACCAGTTTACATTGCACTGTCAATCACTGAAGAACGTGGGAACAAAGCATTTGTAGTAGAGATGGGCAAAACGAACTTTTTGATGATTCGGACCGTTCGGATCACTAATATTAAAGGTCCGGGTAAAAAAACCAGTTCAATGGTCCGTTTCCCGTCAAGAATTCCGAAGTTCAAACGACTTTTCCATTTCACATTTTTAATATATAATTTTAAGAAATATAAAAACCTATTACATGCCTCACTATTTTTTTTTTCAAAAAAAATATTTTAAGCTTAAACATAGCTTTTCTTACAATTTTGAAGATAAAACAAAAAGGCGAATGCGACCTTTAAGTTGCATTTGAAACAAAACAGGTTTCTCTGTGTCTACATCATACCACTAAAATATAATTTTCAGCAAAAAATATATGTAGGTACTTTAACATTCGTAAAAACATCATTCTGGTAGTTGGTTTAACGCCCTGTAAATGTGGTAATATATATTTTGATAAAAGTAGTAGGGTGCGGTATAGTACGATGATGATACAAAACATTTCTTATTTTTATATTTAAAATTACATTCACTTTTCTGAACATTGCAATTAAATATCATTCCCAATTAAATTTAAAACGAGCGAGAATATAATGCTCGTATATATTCGATAAGCGTCCTAAAGAAACATAATCTAAACTAGAGCTATCCTAAACCCTTGCATTGCACGGCATAATTTTTACTTTTACTGTTCCTCCAATTATTAATCTAACGAACTGAGGTGTGCCAGCGGATCCGAAACATCAGTGATCTATCGTACTATGCTGAATCGAATGTTCGAAAACGACAAAGACCCGTAGAAGGCACAACGAACACCTTCCGGTTAAAACGATTCAACGAATTCCGGCTCACTGTAGGTCGGATGTAACGTGTGACCAGCCGGAGGGCGAACTTTCGTACCGTCCGAGTCCGATATTTTCAATTTTAGCATCTTTCGGACTATAAACTGATCCGGGTAAAAAAGAACGGGTCTGTCAGGTCCGACCCACTAATTTCTAGTCGAGAGCACTGAATCTATGGTAATTCTATGCTGAACCGAATGTTCGAAAGCGACCAAGACCCGTAGAAGACACTGTCCGTTTAAAACGATTCAACGGATTCCGGCTCACTGTAGGTCGGATGTAACGTATGACCAGCCGGAGGGCGAACTTTCGTACCGTCCGAGTCCGATATTTTCAATTTTAGCATCTTTCGGACTATAAATTGATCCGGGTAAAAAGAACGGGTCTGTCAGGTCCGACCCACCTCTAATTTCTAGTCGAGAGGACTGAATCTATGGTAATTGTGGCCGATAACATAACTTTACCACATGCTAATGACGGCTGTAAATTTTGTTTGGGTTTAGCTGACAATATTTTTCATATAAGTATCAAAAATTATATTACGCCACGTCCACATTAGTAAAAATTTACGTTGTGTGTGGCATGCTGCAAAAATTTGTGCGTTCATATACAATTTATGCGAGTGTGGACTCGCATAATTTGCCACACACAACGTAAATTTTTGCTAATATGAACACGCGGCTTTTGATTTCAACTGATATACTTCCATAAACGCTGGTTTATTTTCTGCAAGTGATAATCAAAAATCTTTAACTCGACTTAAAAAAAAAACAATTATAGGCAAGGTCATAGTTTCATATCTTTAGATGAAACAATACTGGAACTTAATTTAGTTCCCAATTTTAGGTAGTCCCAGACATTCAGCCAGTACACCAAGGCATATGCAGGCCTATTAACTTTCTTGTATCGGCAATCAAAAGTAAAAAAAAGTATATCAAACACTACAAAAAAGTATAATTTAATAGTTTGCGTACCGTTAAAAAATTAAAACTTGTTATAAAAAGGAATAATAACTCTTATATTTAAGTAGGTCGCGGGAGCAAGTGGCGAAGTTTGCGTAGAACACTAGAGCGGACATTCTCTTGAACTTCTGTTTCTTAAAAACTGTATACATACATTAGAATATCTCGAGAAGTAATGCGATTTAAGTTGATTATTTCCGATATAAGTTAAAAACTGTACTAGCTAGGTATGGGGACACTGTCGCAATTAGCAATGCCCCTGGTGGTAGGGACATGTAGCTAGCGATCTATTTTCGACCGCCGTAGTAAATATATGGATGTTTCGTCCCGATACCGGTGGTGGACTCATCAGTGGGATCCACCGATATCTTTCCCAGACATCCTGGTACTTTCCACAGACTTGAACCTCTATTTAAGTCCAGTTTTGCCGGAAAGCGGTGGTGAGATGTTATGTTCCACAACATGCCCCCCCTAAGGCATTTGCTTTCCGGCTTAAACTGTCGGACAGTCCAAGCCGTTAGAAAGCACAGGCGTGAAAAGGAAGTGGAACGGACATCCTCGGTGGTCTTCCAATGGCCGGGTCAGGCTAAATCAAAGCCCACGCCGGTTAAGACCCTCGTCTGCCGCCGTCCCTGCTCGGGCGCCATGTCGCAATTAGCTATGCCTCTGGTGGTAGGGACATGTACCTAGCGATCTATTTTCGACCACCGTAGTAAATATATGGATGTTTCGTCCCGATACCGGTGGTGGACTCATCAGTGGGATCCACCGGTATCTTTCCCAGGCATCCTGGTACTTTCCACAAACTTGAACCTCTATTTAAGTCCAGTTTTGCCGGAAAGCGGCGGTGAGATGTTATGTTCCACAACAACACTCTCTAAGGAAAGATAGGGAATGTTCTTGTCTATCTACTGAATGAATCAACAACATAGCATCGTATTTGAAAAAACAAAGTTTTTTAAATTTTTTGATAGAACTCAAAATTTATTACTTTTTCACTTCCCTTTATTTAAAATGTCATTTTCAGACAATTCATTATTGAGTCCAACAATATCTAAAGCTACAACCAGAATTCTGAGTTTCACTATTTTGTTTTTGAAACAATATTCAGTTTTAGGCGACACGCTATTAAATGTCAAAATTTGGGTAAAATATTTTATTCCTCAAAAAGGCTAGAGTAAGGAAAAAAAACTTTAAGAAAAAATTATCGGTAATGAAGGAATGAATAAAAAAATATATAAGTTACAGGGTGATCCATTTAAAGTTTCGAACAAGTTCCGGTATAACCGGAAGTCGCATAAGATCGCTGTTACTTCATCTGAAGAGAGCGTCACCGAAAACCTCGTTATACAAATTTGCAGGATTCAAATCGCATCACTTCCCGAGATATTCTAATGGACGGTCACCATGAGACACCCTGTATATGTGTATATATGGTTAAAACAAAATATCGTACTTTGAAAAATAGCAAGTAGTTTAAATTGCCATATTTTTTAGTGTGTATACATTTTAAAACGTAAAATAAAAGATATAAGGAAAAATCCTTTAACCGTACGTAAATATACTATGAAAGCAGATAAAAGAATAATAGTTTTTCTTTATATAGTTTTGACAAGAACTAAATCCCTGCAAATTCAAAATTAACCAACAATTTGCAACAACAAAAAAATAGAACAACGGGTATATTTGTGGTTATTTACATTAAATAGTTCCCGAGATATTGACATTAAACTAGTTTTCTATTCTCTACGTATGACGAGAACCTAAGAATGTTTTCGTCATATGTGGGAAGTCCCATAATTAATTGGCCTGACAAAGAAAACACAAAATATTTGGCAAGAACTTTATATATTTCTCAACATAGCCTCTTTTTAGCTCGATACACTTTTCCCAATCATGTTCAATAGCTTGGATACCTTGTTTATAGTAAGAAATGCTGAGCACTTCATCCACTGCAGACATCACCTCTTCCTCGTTGGCAAATCTTTTATCGCCGAGCCTTTTCTTCAAGTTTGGAAAGAGAAAATAGTTCGAGGGTGCTAAATCTGCCGAATAGAGTGCATGAGGAAGCAATTCGTACTTTAAATCATTGATTTGGGCCACTGCCATAATGGATGTGTGAACAGGCGCATTATCGTGATGGAACAACACATTCCCTTTCGCCAAATGCGGCCTTTTTTCCCGGATTTCATCACTCAAATGCTGCAATAATATTCACCGTTGAAGGTTTTTTCCTTTTTTAAGATAATCAAAAAAAATTATACCATGCGCATCCCAAAAAACTGAAGCCATGAGCTTGCCGACAGATGGAACTGTCTTTGCCTTCTTGGAGCCAATTTTCCCCTTTCAGTTCATTGTTTTGACTGTTCCTTCGTCTTGGGTGTGTAGCGATGGACCCATGTTTCATCCATAGTTATGAATTGACGCAAAAATTCGGCTCTGTTGCGGCGAAACATGGTCAAACACTCGATTGAAACATCCTCACGACACCATTTTTGTTCGATTTTGAACAAACGCGGCACCCATCTTGCAAACAGCTTTCTCATGTCCAAATGTTCAGTCAATATGCGATATACAGCACTTTTTGAAATGCCTACCTGGTTCGTGTAGTGGACTGTATGGTTAAATAAATGCACAACTTTTAACAAAAACAAAACTGTTTGTTTATTGAAAATAACTACAATAATATTGAAAACAATGTAACGTATTAGCTTGTCGAATTAAGGGTCGAATCACGATTCGCAGCTCTTCGGCAACAAACGTCGGAACGCCTCGGGCTGCCAAGGGCGTAACATAAGGTCAGGCCGGAACACTACCATTTCTACTAACTCGCACACTTTTAGTCTATGGTCATCCAATACCATTTTGTGGAATTTTTTTAACATTTCTGGAATGGTCGCCTCATTTGGTCGACCACTGTGATGTTGGTCTTTGCAGCTCGTTTAAACTCTGTCACCCAATACTTCACTGTTGAAAACGAAGGTGCAGACTCCTCCAAAGTAGAGTCTAGCTCGGCTTTGATATTGGTTGTCCTTTCAAATAAAAGTATTGAATGACATAACGATGACCAATTTTTTCCATGTTTACAAATTCACTGAGAGCGTTCACTATTGATGGCTATCAAACAAATAAACAACGGAGCTTAAAACTTGGTCTTTCTAAGATTGCTACCATCTAACACAGTCATTATATTTTACCATCTACCGCCATCTACCCAGATAGCACAAGATTTCCATTGGATATCCAAAATAGGTACATATAATGTCCTGTATGTCCATGGACCGTTTATGGATGTCCATTAGATGTGATGACCTGTAATCTATATGGACGTCCATATCTGGATGTCCAGTGTAAGTCCATCAGACGTCCATTAATTAAATTTCGGGTTGTCGGTAAAATCGGATACTGTAATATCGGCGTGTAGAATTGTTATTTCTTAACCCGCCGGCCCGCCATGATCACAAAATGTCGCTTCAGATATTTTGTGCCCATTATTGTGTTGACGTCGAACTAAAAAAGACCTTTGGAGTTTTAGTTGAGCTAAAATCAAGTGTGCTTTTTATTTGAAGAAGATGCCACTGTTAAAGGTAAGTATAGTTATTTTTAATTTAATTTTTTTAATTATACCAAAAATTACCGAACGAAACTACAGACATGCCCGACGAAAAGCTGATAATTTAGTATCAAACTCGCACAAATTTGAAAGTGAACAAAATATTCAGTATCAAAACACGTATGTTAAAATATAGCTTTTGTAGCTATACTTTTTCATACAATCACTTATTTAAATGGAAATTACTACAAATAAGTGCAAATATTTTGATAGGCCAATGAATTTTGTATCTTGTTGGTTAAAATGGAGCACAAATAGAGTTGTAAATTTGTGTAATAATAAAATTGTAAATTTTAGAGAAAATTCTCTCTGACAAAGTCATTATTAAGTAATTAATCTAATAAGATTGCTGGCATTAATAAATGTTATCAAAATTTATAATGGAATAAAAGCTATAGCAAATTTGAATAATTATATTAATTTTTTTATGACTATTTTGGATTAAACGCTAGTAAAAGTTTACATTGATGTGTATTTTTGTGCAGTATAATTGTTAAAAAATATATAATAAAGTTTTGACAGTTCGACTCTAGGTTTAGACTTGTAATTTAATTTATTTTAATTATTTTTTAGATAAATTTTCCACAGATTGGTCCAAATAAAATTCCTATGTGAAAGCCAATTTGTACCAAATTAGAGAGGATATTCAGGTAAGCTTAAATAGGGAAAAAACAACCAGTATCTACAAAGAATTTTCTGCAGGAGTTCAACTATCTTTTTAATTAAGAAAATAATCAGCTGCCTCAAGTCACATAATATCTTCAGGACAATTTAAACTTTAAAGATGCAGTAAGTTTATTACACTTCTCCTGAAATAAAAGCTGAAACTTATTCGAGTAATGCTTCTTTATGTGTATGATGAAAAAACTTAATTTACAGGATTATTTTACAGATATTTTTTTACTTTGATTCTTAAAGTCAAAAATATTCTTAGGTTAGCATATGTGGAATTAACGTTTAATTATCTCAATAAAGTAATATAATTTTAGGTTTTACAATTAGCGAAAATTGGAGGAAATTATACCTATTAACTTATTAAAAGATATTTTATTGTAACAATGACAGATAGCCTTTCCAAGAATTATACATATGATGGAACAGTAAAGTGCCCTTTAAAGAACTTATGTTCACTATTTGTAGGTAAGTTACCACTTAAATATAAAAATTTGATGAAAAAAAACTCTCTGTTTTATTTGTCATACTCGTAAATAATAAGAACAAATTGGGTGTCAGATTTCACACGTTGAACTCTAGATCCTCTTGTTCTGATAATACCCAGACAAAAAGTGTGTTAAATTTTTTTTTCTGGTCTGTTGGTTTAAGCACTCTAAGCAATAACGATGCATTTGGTTTTATATATATATATATATATATATATATATATATATATATATATATATATATAACCATAAAATACTGTATCTTTTAACGTTAAACCTTATTAATTTTCAGCTGCGGTAGAAGAATGGGGGGCCGATAAAAAACAGCCGAAGATGAGATTAGACAATGGCTGAAGAGAATAAACGACAGAAATAAATCTAGAAAAAAATAATCATTGTAACAATAAAAAGTCTTTATTTAAATAATTGGTATATTTTCTATTACCCAATTGAAATTGTACCTATTACTATGGAACCAGATAACTTATTCATAGCGATCCTTCTACAGCTTGAACAATTTAAATCAATTGAAGCTATATTTTGTTGCACTTGCAATTCGACTAATTATAAAATTTTATATTCTTATATAGTATTGTATTAAAAACTTGACAATTGTAATCAATAAGTGTAATATGTGGATCCAGTTCCTGTTTCCTGGTTCGCTAATGTAAATTATATCTGTTTAATTTTTGGGACTAATGGGGCCATCTATGGTTACTTGTTATCGACGTTTTGATGACATGAGTGGTCTGGGTCTTCAGAAGTGCAGATTAATTAGGTACTGTAAGCTCTCGGACCCTAAGCAAATTCTGAAAATATCTACCATTCACGTTAGCGGAATGTCAAGAAGAGGGAACAATAGATTATGACCTATTTATCCAAAAAGCACAATACTGTCGGATAATATGTCCACAATCGGGTCAAGAATGTACAATATATGGACATCCAAAATTAGTCCTATTAATATCCAAAAATGATCCATACTTGGACAATATATGTAATCCAAAAAGACATCCATGAGTGGGACAATCGTATAGTCCAGTGGATATCCATAGGATGTTGATGAACAAATTCTGGACATCCCATGGATACCCAGTATGTCCAGCTTTGGATAAACGATGGATATCCAGTGGACTGAAGTGTGCTATTTGGGTATGTGTCAGATCGGTTAATTCTGGGACTGCCCTCGTACCCCTACCTTAACTTTTTAATTCGGTATCTAATAAGCCAACTTCCGATCTACCACTAGTCAGATAAGAAGTTAATAGTAAAAATTTGCTGCAACCTTGCTATTGGTTTTCTTTGCTCTTAGCTTTGAAATGCCAATTTTAACCAGTCAAAACTCCAAACCAATAATTTATACAAATGAAATCCCCAAAGAGTTCCATAATATTATCCTTAATTACAAAATGATAAAAAAGTGATGATGATAATAACATAGCTAAAAAGCGTGGTATAATATATCGATTGATTGAAATGTCAAGTGATGACGTATTAAAGAGTACTTCTTCCTGTCACGAAGTGAAAACACTAAATTGCGAGAAGATTTTCCATAGCAGTAGCACTAATAAAAATATTTAAAATTAATTTTCAAAACCGTTAATGTCAGTAAGTAGCTATTTTAGGAGGTACTTACAACAATTTTATAGAGAACGTAACCAAAATTGATAATTTTACTAAAATAATATTCTTTTAATACCTGTATGCAATTCTGTTGGACGTAGTTGTACCTCAAATTACCCCGTTATTGCGTGAAACTGATATTCGTTCCTGTATGAAATCAAGAAAGGCCAACTTTCAGGCTGCCCCGCTGTAGTCTCCATTAACCGTTTTACCGTTGCGAATAGTTTTGTTTCGTCTGCTAAATCATATCACACTCGCTGGATATAATTCGATTTTCAAGGAATCGTCAGCATAAATATGAAACACAATATATCATAAACTGAGCTTTATATTGTTTATTGTTCTTTATTTTAAGATACGTCATGCATTTAGGAATTTTAAAATAAAACTGACCTGATAAGAAAGTAGGATATTTAATAACAATGTGTTAGCTTGGTAAAATTTAAAAAAAGGTATTAATCACGACGAGACTTATTTTTTTTAAGTCAATTTAAGTTGAACGAGGTTACATGTTTTGTCTAATTACACATCGTCAGACCTGACACGTTAAAATTATAAATTACAACAAAAAATACAAACTAAGATGAAGGCTACTTAGCTAAAACATAATAACTTCTTTTAGCAATTAAATTTATTGAAATCATGATTTTGCGTTTGTCTTTTATTATTTTAAGTCTATAAAACTGCTATAAAAACTTTTAACAACAGTTTTAAATTATTAATATTATTTTTATTAAATTCTCTACCTTTATTTTTGGATAACCCAATGTTTTCTTTTCTTATTGACCTTTATCATAAAATGTCTTCTTCATTTTAGGTAAGAATTTATCTGCTAATTCTTGGTGGATGATCCTAGCAACGGAATCGTGTCTCTCCTCGTACTTCAATGCGGCAAGTTCTTGACATTCTCCTGTTATGGACTTGGATTGTCTCTGATGTTTTACATCCATATCGGCATTGGTCGTTCTGAATCGAGCGGGCTTTGATTACATATTTCAGAGAGTTTTTCGTTGGTATAACCTGATCTTGCATAGATAGTAGGAAGCCTTCCGTTTCAGGAAACATTTGCCCTGACGTGAATCAGCAGTTCGGCGGTAATTTGTCGGCATTTACCTGGTTGACCTCATTCGGGTGTCGTCAATGAAGGGGCTCCTGTAGCCAAGTTTGAAGCTTCTCCTGATCTGATTGGCGATAACAAGTCATCATCCCTCAACCGCAGCGGTGTTGGGTCGTCTGCCTCGCATATTGCCCGATGTAGCACAGAAGACTCGGCTAATGTGAAAATATGAACGTAAATTCGTTAGTTGTTGATCCAATTGCTTACCAATATCCACCAATTCTCTTCCTTCGTGGTATCTTGGTAGCGTTGTCCGTTCAACAGCACTACGAGGATGATGTTTGAGTGTTTTTGACAGGAGTGTTCTGACTTTTCCCTGCAGACTTTTTATGCCCGTCTTACTCAATTTCAAAAGTCCAAAAGAGTAACCGAGTGCCTTAAATGGATTTTTACTATTTAGATTGGTTCGCAATACGTGTCACCCGTCTTATGAACTCATTGTGTAATTCTGTCTTCACGGTTCATTGGTCAATTCTTTGTGCCTATTTTACCCTCAATTATTTATAGGTTTGTTCTGTCTCCATTGCCCTAATTGTTTGACCTTTTTTGCATTTCTGCATCTCAGATACTCCGGGTTGTATCTTTCCTCTGATTGTGTTATAATTTTGGACAGTTGTTCAAGCTGGTTTCTAGTGGCAGCCATCAACTTAAGGGCATCCATGTACAGAAGATGATTTAGTCTGACTACTTATTCACCATTGTTTTCAATAATGAAGCCGCATCTGGTGGATTTTAAGGGGTCTGATAGTGGGTTCATGGCAAGGAAGAACCATAATGGATTTAATGAATCTCTTTGATATATTTTCCTTCATATTGGAATTGTTTGTCTCGATGTTGTTGCTGGAGGATATTTGCATTTGGATCCTAGTTCTCTAAGTTGACATGAGATGTTCTAAAAAGGAGAGAATATGTACTATATATTCTCAGTGTAGCTGCCAGCCAGTCATGTGGTACTGAATCGAAGGCTCTTTGATAGTTCACGTAGGCGACGAAAAGATTCTTTCGATAATAAGTTACTCCTTGCAACACATTGAGCCTCTGGCACTTCTTTTTTTGCTAAATTGCAATGATGTTGTTTTGCTCGCAGTGTTCATTGATACGTTGTATCAACCAAGATGTGACCACCTTGTTTGTACATCGTGAGAAGGCAGGTAATTGATCAATATTTGGCTGGATCTTCTGTATTGTGCTGATTTTTTGGCAATAGATACGTGACTCCTTCTATAAGAAACAATGGCATTTTCTGTGGATCAAGGAAAATATCATTTATCAGAACAGTCAGTTGTTGATGCATACTCCGTAACTTTTTAGGCCAGTAGTTCTGGACATGGTCGGGATCCAAGGCTTTCCATTTATGAAGTTAGTGATTTCCTCGATGGTGAAGAGCTCGAATTGCATCTGACTGTAATCCTGGCAGACTTGATGCTCCTCATTGATCTCTGATTTCTTCAAAAACTTCTCTGTCTGTTCTTTGTTCTATTATCTGCCATATTTGGTAAAGGGTTTAACTTTCGATAAAAAGGCCATTCTGATCGCTAAAAAAGGGCATTGTCTCGTTTTCAGTTGTTTAGGTGGCTTTATATCTCTTTAATCGTTCTGCAATGAAGGAAAATTTTTGTTTTAGTGTGTCGAGGCATTGTTGGGCAGTGCTGTTTATTGGATCATGTTGTGGGTGAATGGTATTGGACCTGATGCAATATTTTTATACTCATCTCTGCAGTTTTCTAGTTCCAACACCTCCAATATAATTCCGAAGATTTTCAACCTTTTTATTAAGTCTTTTGTCCCATTGCGGGATCCTAGGTTGTGGGCTTGGGTAGTTTTTTCACTGTCTCGTGGTGATCACAACGTCCATAGTTCTAGCTACTGCAGTTGCGGCGCAGCAGATCAGCCTCTGAAAAATAAACTGGCAAAATTATGCCGTTTATAACCTAATACAATCCCAAGTTTTTAAGATAAGTTTGCTCTTGCCTTCCAGATTTACAAGCCAAACGGCGTCGCACACCCTCCAGAGATTATTGACTCATACCAGGTATACAAAGATACCAAAAGTATGAAGCGTTGTGGGGACCCCTTCCATGTTATTGGGTTCTAGGTGGCGTGGTCTTCTGTACTTCCTACAAACTTTTGGACGACCCGTGCGAACTGCTTTTTGAATCGATTTGTACAGATGCTCACTATGGCCCAGTCTCTTGATGTTCTGCAGGAGGTTCTCTGGTATCACTCCAGTTGTTGATAGTATTATGGGAATCGTGTGGACGTTATTCATTGCCCACTGTCTGCGAATTTGCACCTCTAAATCTCTGTATTTGGCGATCTTCTCATTGTACTTTGGTCTTAGGTTATGTTATTAGGTATAGCAATGTCAATCAGTAGTTCGCCTAGAAATTTTATCTGTTAGTATAATGTCTGGCCGATTATGAGCAACTGTTTGATCTGTTAGAACCGTTCAGTTCCAATATAACTTGAACTCGTTGTTTTCAGAAATAGGCTCCGGATTGTATTTGTAGTAAGGCACTTTTTCTACCTGCAATAGTTTTAATTTATCTGCTAACTCTTGATAGAGTATCTTAGCGGCTGAGTCGTGTCTTTCCTTAAACTCGATTACGGCAAACGCTTGGCTTCCACCAGTTATGTGCTGGATTGTTTCTGATGTTCGACAGCCATATCTACATTGGTCATTTTTTATTGAAGGATCTCTGATGATGCACTTCCGATAGTTCTTCGTCGAAATAACTTGGTCTTGAATAGCTAACAAGAAGTCCACTTCCGGAAACATTTGTCCTGAAATCAACCAGTAGTTTGACGCTGAGTTGTCGACATTGTCCTGAATGACCTCATCTGGATACCGTTCATGAAAGGTTTCTGTAGTCACGCTTGTAACTTCTCTTAGTCTGTTCGGTGGTAAGAAGCAACATCCCATTCCCTTAGGTGTAGCGGCGTTGAGTCGTCTGCCTCGCATATTGCTCGATGTAGTGTGGAAAATCCCGCTAACCTATGGAAATAAGAATGTAAGTTTATTATTTTTTGATCGAGCAGCTTACCAATATCGATCAATCCTCTTCCTTCTTGGTATCTTGGAAGCATTGTACGTTCAATAGCACTCCGGGGGTGGTGTTTGTATGCTTTTGTTAAGAATGTTCTAATTTTCCTTTGCAGGTTTTCGATTTCCGTCCTGCTCCATTTTACAATTCCAAAAGTTACTCTTGCCATTATTATTATTATTATTATTCTCAACGACAAATCACATTGGAAACTTTTTTATTCATTAATTTATGTTTTTAGCCTGAAAGGAAATTATTAATTAAAAATGACTTAGCTCAGTTCCCTGATATTAGTTATGTTTAACAAATCTTTGTCTATTTCTATTTGGAACTTTCAGTAAAATTCCATTCCATATGTCAATGACGTCAACAAATGTCAAATAACGGTGTCACTTTTTTTAATGGAGTATCCTGTATGTTATCAGTTATTTTAAAACTCCAATAAACTCAGAATAGTTTTGTATGGGATACCCTATGGACAAATTCAACTGTTCCGAAAATATTAACGAACTTGAAATCCATTTCATCCTTATCCTATCTTTTTATCCTCCCTTCTAATTAAAAATCTCAGTTTCCATGATTAGTGGGTATTTACCTAAGTAAGTTTTGATAGTCTATCTAACTTTTTCCTGACATTAGTTTCTGATCAGTGGTATTAGTCTTTTTATTATCGAGTATTACTTTGCTTATGATGGTAGGATAAGGGAATAGATGGATCTTTTCTCTGAATGGGAGTCCATTTCCAAATTGACTGTCAATAGGACATTCCATAATTTTGAATATATGGGCAATTAAAAAAAAAAGCCTACTAAAGGAATGGAATGGAAAGATCCATTAGAAGAATCCTCAAAGAAAATAAAATGCACCCTTATAAAGTAACGTTGCTTCAGGAACTATCAAAACCTGATAGATATATGCAATTTTGTTGAAAAATAATTGACTTTGTAGACCTATAATCTGCTTGTGAAAACCATATCTTATTTACTGATGAGACTATATTCTGTGGTAATTGTTTCGTCAACAGACATAACTGCCGGTATTGGTCTGATCATAATCCTCATCGGATGATGGAACAACATCCTCAAAAATTAAATGTTAGACGAGGCATCGTTGAAAACGACATAGAACTTTTTTTCTTTTAAGAAAATTTGACGGCTAATTCCTACTTAATTTTGCTACAAAATATTATTATACCCGAATTAATTAATTTATTTCATAATGCACAACAACCTAATATTAAGAAACGACATTTGGTTTCAAGATGGAACGCCAGCATATTTTGATATACATTCTGATGAAACGTTTCCTGGAAGGTGGATAGGTAGAAGAGAGCCCATTGAATAGCCTCTAGGGTCACCCGATCTAATACCTTTAGATTTCTATCTTTGAGGCCATATGTACAGTACATCAACATTTGTTGAAAGTAGTAAAAAATACTGACAATAATAACGCGGTTTTATTTTTCGTCGCCTTTTGTCAGTTTATACTGGCAACTATTAAATCTATCATTTGGAACTGGCAATTGTACATGTTAAATTAGCAATTGTACAGGGTGAGTCAACGATTGGATGAAGTAAGTTTGTGCCTTTTCGGTGAAATTTACAAAGAAACTATATTTATTGTTTGATACAGTTTATTTTTACGCAGATTTTAAAAATATTTAGGACTCTACAGGGTGAGCCGAAAAACTAGGACAGCATAAAGTTGTATTTTTTTAAATAGAACACCCTATATACGAATCGTATTTTCGATTTAGCTTATAATTTTAAATCTTTTTTATTAAGAGTTTACTATAACAAAACTTTATAGTTTCTGAGATAATTAAGTTTAAAGAAAAAAGTCACATTTTCAAGCATCAATTCAATCCTAAATAACGTTTTCAATTTTGTGACAAATATATTCAAATTTGGAATTTAGCAAGGCCAAGGACAAGTTAAGATAATTTTTACCTAATATTTGCAATAAAAGCTACAGGGTGTTGAACACATCGGCTCAAATTTGAACAAGTTTAAATGAATAAATATCTTTTTTTTTAAATGGTACACCCTGTATATTTTCATGTTATTTAATAGAGTAATAAAAACCCTAAAAGTTTTGTTCAATATATCCTATACCTATTTATAATAGTTTTTGAGATATAGCCATGTAAAATAATAAAAAGAAACTACAGAAACAAACAGAATGTGGTTAAATATGATGAAATACATTATTCGTTATATTACAACGGCAATAGTTTAATTAAACATAATGTGAAAAAATTAACACAACAATAACGACAAGGCAAATACATATTTACTTTTATACTAAACTGAAACAAAAAAATTACCTATTAAATACTGAGATTAATTATTTCTTTTTAATAAGTGTTCGAATAAACGACCCTCTTGTGCAATGCACAAATTTAGTCTTTTTTGCAGATTTTCTCGGACCCTGGACAAAATTAGTGGCGTTATTGTTCTACAGGTATCCCTAATCCTGTTTCACATATCTTCCGCTGTTGTTGGTGGATAAACATACACCTTATTTTTAATATAACCCTATAGGAAGAAATCTAATGGGGTGATGTCGCAAGACCTTGGTGGCCACTCAATGAAACCCCCACGTCCAATCCATTTTTGCGGATATCGTTGGTCCAAAAACGCACGAACTTCACGATGGTAATGCGGAGGCGCACCATCGTGCTGGAACCACATACTGTCGAGCTCATCCCTATCGAGACCTTGAAGCAGTTGGGGTAGTTCTTCTTGTAGAAAGTTCAGGTAACTATGGCCATTTAGTGGTTCATTAAAAAAGTGGGGTCCAATAATTCGATTATGATGATTACCACACCAAACATTTAATGACCAGTGGTTTTGATGTTGCACCTCTCTAATCCAAAATGGGTTTTCTGTGGCATAATAATGCATGTTGTGTCTATTTACGGCACCGTTACTTCTAAAAGTAGCTTCATCACTAAACGTTACCTTGCATAATAAATTTGGATTTAATTGAATCTCCGCATTTATTATACGACAAAAGTTTACACGACTTTCAAAATCCTGTCCATGCAATTCTTGGTGTAATTCCATGTGATATGGATGATACCTATATTTCTTGGTAGTACGATTAGCGGTGGATTGTGATGTTTCACATAATGCTGCTAACTGACGGCTACCAATATAAGGATTTTCCTGAACATTTAACAATACTTGTAGTTCTTTTTCTTCATTAGTTACTGGTTTGTTGACCACTTTACGTTTTGGATAATCAACAGCACCAGAAGAATCAAATCTTTGCATTAAGTTTTGAAAAGTATGGGTATTAGGCTGGCGTCGATCAGGATACTTCATTTTGTAAATTCTTTGAGCAAGAAGGCAATTTTTTTGAGCCTCTTCTATTGTATAGATCATATCTATTAACTCATTCTTTGGAAAATTCATTTTACAATATAAGATGAATGCAAAAAAACCAAACTACACTACATAAAAACCAAAAGAAGCGATTGCGGTTATAAATTTGACACACAGAAAAATGTTCTTTTACATTGTTTTTGCCATGGCTACTATGATAATGAAGACTATTTCTGTAAAAAAGTATGGAAAATTATAAAAACTGAAATATCTCAAAAACTATTATAAATAGGTATAGGATATATTGAACAAGACTTTTAGGGTTTTTATTACTCTATTAAATAACATGAAAATATACAGGGTGTACCATTTAAAAAAAAAAGATATTTATTCATTTAAACTTGTTCAAATTTGAGCCGATGTGTTCAACACCCTGTAGCTTTTATTGCAAATATTAGGTAAAAATTATGTTACCTTGTCCTTGGCCTTGCTAAATTCCAAATTTGAATATATTTGTCACAAAATTGAAAACGTTATTTAGGATTGAATTGATGCTTGAAAATGTGACTTTTTTTCTTTAAACTTAATTATCTCAGAAACTATAAAGTTTTGTTATAGGAAACCCTTAATAAAAAAGATTTAAAATTATAAGCTAAATCGAAAATACGATTCGTATGTAGGGTGTTCTATTTAAAAAAATACAACTTTATGCTGTTCTAGTTTTTTGGCTCACCCTGTAGAGTCCTAAATATTTTTAAAATCTACGTAAAAATAAACTGTATCAAACAATAAATATAGTGTCTTTGTTAATTTCACCGAAAAGGCACAAACCTACTTCATCCAATCGTTGACTCACCCTGTACATGTTAAATTAGCAATTGTCAGTTCAATTAAAAAAAAATATATATACGACGTTACGCCACATGTCGTGTTAGCACATTAGAATATTAGGACATTCATAGTGCATTCACCCCTTTTTATTTCATTTTCTTCAATTTTACGGCTATAAGAACTTACACAGCTGAATATAACTACTGACTTTATTCAGAGCTACGGCAAAAATCTTCAGATGAATAGACATCCTCAGTGTGTGGTAGATTTTTTAGGTGAAAATTTCGGATAGTTGGGTATACCCCTGATTATTCCAAAGGCCGAAACAATTTTTTTATGACTATTTTTAATAAATTTTGCTAGACAGAGTTCATGTAAACTCTAATTTACCACGTATATGACTAGTTCACCTCATATGTATGTGGAAAGATCATAATGTCTACCTACTCCAAAGCTATTACAATATTCAAGCGAACTCCTTCTTAAAATCTTATCCTGGATTAGTCAAAAAAATGTTTGTCTAGTGCATTTTTTATTGTAAAAGTAGTATTATTTACTTATTACCACTATCATTCTCAGTAAAAAAAGTGGGCCTTCTGCCTAAAAAGTAGTAGATTCTAATGCTTCCTCAAAATTATTTACTTCATAGCTTCTTAACTTATATATAGGTTTTTGCGAGCGGTTTCCTCTCTTTTACTATAACCAAAGATTATTATTAGCGTTAGCTATAATAATCTTTGCTATAACTTAATGATTCCTTAAAAGTAAAAGTCCCTTTAAGCATTGACGAAATATGTTTCGGTATTAGCGCACCAAAACTAAGGTAAAATTTAATTGATTTTATTTTAGATACACTTTGGCTGTTGTCCAATGTAATCAAATAATCAGTTCCTGAATCAATTATGATAAATTATTAAAAAACAATAGGTGGACCATAAGAGCCTATCTATCTGGGTTTTTTAGGTCAACACTTTAGCATTTTATTCCTGATTCGCGGTGCTACGAAACAAAGAATGTTTTAACAAAACAAATTTTAGAAGGAATATTGTTACAAAAATGTATCACAAGTAAAAATGCGAAGCGAAAACTCTAGAGTAACGTAAGTTTCGTTATCTGTATAATTATGCATTTATTATTACATATCCTCAACAAATAAGGCCTGTATTCCATGAGTCATCCATCCGCATTACATCTTCAAAAACGTTAGCTACGTATTACAAACCAATACTAAGATTAAAGGTAATTAAAATATGGGTATATGGTAATTTTCGATAAGTCTCAGTTTCGACTGAAATTAATGTCTATTCCACCTATAATACAAAATAGACAACTCGGCTATATCTGTAACATCCCGTAAGTCCACAAAATAAACCGTCGTCATCGAATAAAAAATCAATGACAAAGAACTTTTTACTCGGCCGGGCCGGTTATAACCTCAGGCTTAAAAAAACATGCTATGATTATCCAAACATTGAGACCTATGCGTGATGCTATAACCTAAAGCAGTACCGTATTTAGATTGAATTTTTGGATGTAAGAAGTTGCAATAAATTCTTACAGATAAATTGTCATCTTAATTTAAAGACTCGTAATAACATAACATTTCAAGTAATGTCTATAAGAAGTGGGAGATTTTATCGAACACAAAGAAGGCTTACAAGTATTTGTAATTTTTAAGAGTTCACTCAGTTTACATGGTAAGTGTTTATAAGAATACAGAACATCATAAATATTTCTTGTAATAACACTAGTCAATAAATACAAAAAAATTGCGACTGATGTTATAATGACTGCCCGTGGGAGTTTAAAGCATTCGGATTGCGAATTTAACAATGAAAATTTTCCACCACGTATAGATCTGAGATATGCAGATGATATACTCTTGCTCAACGCTCCAACGACGATTAAAAATGAATCTCAGAAAAACAAAAGTAATGTCAAATTCAGACGAACAACAAGTTATAACAGTAAATGCAACCGAAATAGAACAGGTGAATGAATATATATACTTAGACCAGGCCATAAGAGCAAGTAAGGACAACCAGACAGCCGAAATAACACGA
The DNA here is from genome assembly GCA_034092305.1 of Diaprepes abbreviatus. Classification (NCBI taxonomy): domain Eukaryota; kingdom Metazoa; phylum Arthropoda; class Insecta; order Coleoptera; family Curculionidae; genus Diaprepes; species Diaprepes abbreviatus. Next base: position 38,220,177 of record JASJET010000055.1, read on the forward strand.
AGAACTCGATTGGGATGGACGGCGTTCGGAAAACTCTCCTATGTTTTGAAAATCAGAAAATTCCCTTATACTTAAGAACCAAAGTATTTGATTGTTGTATATTGCCGGTTCTAACATACGGAGCGCAGATGTGGACCTTTATAAAATCAAATTTGGACAGAATCCGCAAAACTCAAAGGGCTATGGAACGACACATGTTAGGAATCACTCAGAGATAAAAAAAAAACGAAATGAGTGGATAAGAAGAAAAACCAATGCAGTTGACGCTATAGAAAGAGCAGCATCACTAAAATGGAGATGGGCAGGCCATAACAAACGAATAAAAGACAACCGTTGGAATTCAGAAATTGGAAAATGGCGTCCATATGAAGGGAAAAGACCCAGAGGCAGGCCACAGATGAGATGGAAAGATGACATAGTCAGACATGCCGGCTTGATGTGGCAAAGAAGAGCCCAGAATAGAGAGATTTGAAAACAAATAGGGGAGGCCTATATCCAGTTTTGGAAGGATGAAAACTAGGATAAAATGAAATGAAAGGAATATATTTTGAGTTATAGAATCTATCAGTTATTTTTATTTAATACAAACATTTTTATATAATATTTATATATAAGTTCAAAACAATGAAAAACAACATTTTTAAGAATAACAGGATTTATTTACAAAAACACACATGAAAATATATTTATAGTAAGTCTTTTTTACATAACTTTATGCAAATGTTGATTTTCCCTAATATTCCTGATCGCTTTGTCTCATAAGAAACCAACAATAATCCCCCATCATTCCTCTATCCCATCGGCTTTAGTAGCGTTGCTCCATTGCACTCAAATTTTCTAGAAAAAAATTTAAATGAGAGTGCAAGAAGTGTATTTTAAGAGACATATGACAGCCCATTTTGCAGTAACTTTCAAATAGTTTTTCAACAAGTTTTTCGTAGTTTTCTAATTTATGGTTTCCTAAAAACTCCGCAGCAATTGTTTTAAGAGAACTTCATGCAGCTAATTCAATGTCACTTACTTTTTGATCAAACTGTTGATCCCTTAATATTTTCCTAATTTGTGGTCTAACAAATATTCCTTTCTTAAGCTTAGCATCACTTAGTTTAGGAAAAATTTGTTTAAAATATTTAAACGCATCTCCTTCTTTATCTAATGCTTTAGCGAAATTTTTGATCAATTGCATTTTAATGTGTAATGGTGGTAACTTACTTTTTGAGATCAACAAGAGGTATATTTTTTATGTTAGCTTGACCTGGAATATATTGATCTCTGGGAAGCCATTCTTTAACTTGGTAATGGCTCTGTGTTGCTCTACTGTCCCAAAGACAAAGAAAACAACAATACTTCGTAAATCCACCCTGAAGCCTTAATAATAGTCCTATGACTTTTAGGTTACCACATATTTGCCACTTATACGATCATAGATTATTGTATTTAGAATAAGTGACATACTTTCGTATGTTTCCTTCATGTCAACTGCATGTGCAAGAGAAATAGAGCGTCTTTTGTTGCCATTATGGAGCGGAACTACTTTTAAAGTTATTAGATAAGAATCTGTAAATAAGAGCCGTTCGTCCGGGTTATATGCAAATCCTAATTTTTCCATAACACTATTTGGACTAACACAAACGCATATTTTATCCTGCAGAGTCAAAAACTAGAGTAGCTCCTGGTTACGGTTCCTAAATATTGTAACTTTGGTTCCGGTGGCAGTAAATTCCATTGTTGTAATCTAGAATCTAATACTTCAGCATGTTCTTTGGACAAATGGAGGTCCCGAACTAGATCATTTAATTCAGGTTGTTCAATTAAATGAGGTGTTTTTCCTTCACTTGGGGGAAAATAAGAATCGTCCTTTTATCATCATACATTTCTTCCTCTCATTTGGCTTGGGGCGCTGGAACTGGTAAACCTTCTCCATGAAGAACTGGTTTTATTGCTGAGGGAATATCCGGATATTTAATATTATGTTTGATCTTTCTTGAAAAACCAGTTTTGTCATGCAAAAGTAACAGTTGTTAAAATTTGTTGATTCTTGCCAAATAATCGGAACTGGAAAAGGCATAGAAAAGCGTTTGCCATTTAACCAGTTATTTAGATTTGCTACACAGGTATGGCAACATAGGTGAGGAGCCAATCAAGACATATGATGGTCATTTTGTTAATTGTCCTTTTCTGCGATTAGAGGTAAATTGACCACATATGTAGCAAAAACTATCTGCGGGGTTAATACAGCCACGTTTCTTTACTTTAGATATTTTTTTTACTGTCACGTACGTCGCTTCAGAGATGTAATACTACGTTTACAGGCATCAACTTTATTCAATACAAATATAACACTAATATTGGCTTGTTCTCGCACTTCGCTTCTCTATCTAATACTTGACCACTGCTCGTGCTAAACCAATTCTGATGATACGACTGCCGGCCGGCTGCTTTTCTAGTCGTTCTGTACTTTTGGTATTTTCTAGAAACATTGGGTATCAGAAGTTCGAAAAGCGGCGGCGTACTTCTCGTATACGGGGGCCATCTATAAGTAGATTCGGCTACGAGGCAGAGTGAAATTTGGAATTATATGGGTTTAAATGGGTACTTCCGTTATTTTAAGCCCTAGGGGGTTGAGACTTCGTGGTTGACTTATCATTCTAGACACCTCCACGTGGTGTTGCCAGATTGTACGCCATTTCCCGAACTTATGGAAAACGTAAATTTGGACACGGCGCGCGACGGCATAATACAATTGCTTTTTTAAAATAACGTGATTAAAATATTCATTCATTTTTTCTGAAAAAATTATAACTCAAAAATCTTACGTGTTAAGAAGTTTTTACCACCATTTTCGCATTTAGAGACCAAAAATTAACCAAAGGCTGCCTTTCACATTACAGTCGCTAACTGGCTGGAAAGTAATGTAATATTTTTAACACTTGATAACTTATTAACCGACTTTTAAAAGAAGTAGGGTCCAAATTCGACCGCTCTGTATTTTTTTTTATGTGGGATTTGAATGATTTTTTTGCGTTATGTTCTGGAAGTTACTGCAGTGGTCCCATACCATTTTGGTCGATATTGATTTTGTAAAATCCAAGATGGCGCTTATAATTGGCTAACAAAAAAATTAATTTTAATCGATTTTTCCAAAATTGGTATGGGCGAGTCGCACATAACGAATCCAAAATTTATTTTAAAAAATTCAATATGGCGGATCTAATATGGTGGATTAAAAATTTTATATCTCTCGATTTTCTCCAAAATTGGTATTGACCCTTCAATTTTTTAGGGATGTAAATTACGAATTAAAAATTATTTTTGAAAAATTGAATATGTTGGATCCAATATGGCGTTCTAAAAATTTTACATCACTCGATTTTGCCCAAAATTGGCATAGGAGGGTTCTTAAGGATGTAAATTATGAATTTGAAATTATTTTTAAAAACTTAAATATGGCGGATCCAATTTGGCGGACTAAAAATTTTGCTACTGGTAAGTTTCTGATGTAAATAACGAATTTAAAATTGACAGTCTAAATATTTTACATTTCTGGATTATGTCCAAAATTGGTACTGAGGGGTTTTCCGAAGGTGTAGATTAAAATTAGATTGAGTTAATTTTTTTTTAATTCAATATGGCGAAGCCAACATGGTGGGACAAAAATTTTACGTTATTCACATTTTTCAAAATTGGTATTAGGGAATTTTCGGTGTCGTACATTACGAATCTGAAGTTAATTTATTACAATTTAATATGACAGATATAATATGAAGGACAAAAAATTCAACATTTTTCCGGTTATTTCCAAAATTGATATCGGGGGATTCTTGGGGCGTATATTACGGATCTGAAATTAATTTCTTCAAACTCAATATGTAGGATAAAAAATGTAGGACTAAAAAATTTACTTGTCTCAAGTTCCTTAACTATTGATATTCGGGGATTTTCGGGGCCTATACTGCGAATCTAAAATTAATTTCTCAAAATTTAAGATAGCGCATTCACTAAATATTTGCTACAATTTTATTCCAAACTGGTATTTGGAGGATTCTTAGAATCAAAGAATTTTTTTGTTATTCAGTTTATTGTGGTTTACAACTCTGAATAAAATGGGTACTTTTTGCGACCTTGAAAACATCGCGAGGTAGACTTCGCATCTCGATTAGTATTTAATTCAAATAATTTATGAATATCATAACGAGTTCAGAACTAAAAATTTAAAAATAACTTTTTTATTAAAAAAAAAATGAACCGACTTCTAAAAATACGCTAAAAGCAAAAAATAACAATGTAAATTTTTATATAAAATTGAAATTTTTGAAGTCGGCGCCCAATTATTTAGTACCAAATGAAACACAAATTAACACGAACTAAATACAAGTTACGGTAAGAAAACCATTTTATTACAAAGTATTTCTCAATATTTTTATCTAAATCGCATTTTGTTATTTATTAATTTGGCGCCGACTTCAAAAATTTCGATTTCATATAAAAAATTATTTTGTTATTTGTATCTTTTTAGCGTATTTTTAGAAGTAAGTTCAATTTCTTTACAAAAATTTTGTTTTTAAAATGGTTTAATCCATTAGTGCATAACGTTTATAACACATAATTTGGTCACAAATACTACAAAAACTTGTTAATATAGAGAAAAAATAGTAAAAACATTCACAGCGTATTTTTTCTTTTACTTAGAAAACAAGTAACGCCCGTGAAAAGGGACTATATGCCTATAATAACATTTCACACTGTAATAAAAAAACGACTTTTGCGATCAAAATATTAATTAGAATGGTATGTTTTGAAGCAGTTTTGTCACTTGTCACAAATAAAATGCGCCTTTTTCAGCACATTCCGCATCTTCTCTCTATCTGGTTATATTCTATAAGATGATTTTTGCCATCATATCCTAAATTATCACTGTGAGGTTGATTTTTCCCCTGAAGTGATGGGGTGCCAAAGGTTCTTAGTAGGTATAATTCAATAGCTCTTCGAAAACTTAAAAGATCTCAAGGTGCCAACGGATCTTTTGGACAAATCTTACGCATCAGCAACCACGCATTAAAAATAAAAATACGTTTAAAAGGTAAGCTAAAATGGACCACCACCATTTTCTTTGGCCTATTCTGGTACGATATGCAGCCACGAGTACATATAGTCCATTTAGTCTACTCCTCCCATTCTCTTATTGCAATTGGCAATGGTTGAGGAAGAGAAAACGTCCTTTAGGATCTCAAGAGTATCTAGTGCAAGTGCCTTCATCCAAACGATCATAGTTGGTTATACAAGTAATACTTTTGTTATCTTGCAATCTGATAAACGATATTTTGTTATTTGTATCTGTTTGATAGACATATTCACCCCTAGTTTTTTATCCATAGATTTTGTGTCGGTAAGAGGATATTTTCCTTTTCTCGTATCTTGGATTGAACCTGTTGCACAATTGCATCTTGAATAGGTAATTTAGTAAACAACTTGAAGAAAAATAGTTATCAAAAAATATTTTATAACCTTTGTAAGGAAATATTTTTGCCTAAGTAATAAGCGACACCACTGTATCTCCACCATTACCAAACACTTTGCCCCTTGCCAGTATCTATATCGAAAGATATAAGGTACCCAAAAGCTGAACAAAGAGTTCGGTTTTTAAATCCAAATCTTATGAGTTTACCTTTGATGTATTATTTGGCGTAATGTTTACCATAATATGGTATCATACTTTCATCAATGGAAATGTTTTCTTCCAATCCACCATAGAACTGAAAGGCGTTATTGAAATGGATTATAAGCGGCCTCAGTTTGAATAAACGGCCAGTTTGATCAATCTTGGAATTAACATTTAGGATAAATTTCTCAATATTTGTTCAAATTTGTTCGATCTTATACTGTTTTAAATTACAACTGGGATATCGGGAAAGCTAGGCCATATCATTCTCTTGTTAGGGTACTTTCGATAGCCAGAAAATAACAAAGTACCAGTAACACATACAATTCATCAATTGTCAAATTTAGAAAATAGTCTTTTCGCCTTGAATATACATTTGTTTACTGTAGTATATGATTTATAATATCTTCGTTGAAAAATAGATGAAAAAATTTAAGCGAATTTTTACAGGCTCTGGCTGTAGTCAGGGAGTATGTCAAAAATTGGTTTGATTTTGGCCCAGCTAAACTGCATTTTTGTGTATTTTTTGTTTGCCCGGGAATTCTTTGAGGGTAGCTCTTCTGTAGTAGTGTTTTGAACTTCATTTCTTCGAACATACTTGGATCAAGGTTCTTCGCCGCTGGAATCCAAAAATGAGCATAATGGCACTGACCGCGTTTCCTTTGATATTTCCATTTCCCCATGTTCAATTGGCTCAACAAGACAAGAAGTTTTAAACATTTTTGGTGCCCAACAGTTCAAATCAGCTATCGTCGCTCAAATCTTCATTCATATCAGTATCTTCCCCATCCTCCGGTGCTAAGCAAAAAATATTTACAGGCTCGGAACTTTATATTTTTTCTACCTCTTGTTAGAGCTGTTCAAGTGATTATCTGAAATCGAAAAAAATTAAAAGGACTTGTAGTATATACTCCGGTATAACGGAGGCTGAAAAATGAAATCCCGTAGGAAAATAGTTTTCAAAAAGTTTACATTTAATAATACTGAAACCTATTATTAGTATCATAATGGTCAATATAGCATCATAAAATCAGTTCTGAAGAAGTAAAATTTAAGAAACCTACCCTTTGCCACGGGTTGACTATAATGTTGAGTTTATAATTAACAAAGTTATTAGTACCTTCACAGAATCCTCACTTTTTCCTACTATATTTTGTTCTATATGAAACAAACTCTAAACAATACACGTGTAACAGTGAATACTTATATAGTCCAAACGGTATATATCCTTACGTCAAAATTTTTCAAATGCATCAAACTAGTGACATTTTCTTTTTGGCAATTGTAACAGGATCGGTGTGGCCCATTCTGATATTTTTTTCCGCAAGAAAGAAAAATGTTATACACAAAAATTTTAAAATCGAAGTTCTTTCTTCTGTATAGACATATCGATAATTTTATATCCCGTTTGTGTAGGTTTGTTTAATGAGGAGTTTAAATGCTTTTTATGGGTTAAGTGAAATTTTAAATATGAAATGAAAGGTTTTAATAGCGGATTAAAATAACCATAAAAAACCAAACTGAACATGAAGTAAAACCCATATGGCAAAAAGTAATGATTTTTTTCCAATTTATTGGATATATATATATATATATATATATATATATATATATATATATATATATATATATATATATATATATATATATATATATATATTCAACAGGTTATAAATTATTTAATTAATATATCCCCACATTTTATAAGGTTTGAAAACCAATAATTCGATATAGCTGCGTCTCTTTTTCATTTTTACTTTTTTGTTTTTTTCTGTTCTAAGACTTTATTTTATCTGTTTGTAATTTAGATATTTTACTGCTGATGATGACAATTTGTGCTTTCGAAACACGTACTGTGTCAGAACTAAATTAGAGATTATTAACACACTAGTGGAGTAGAAAAACAAGCACTATAAAGTGGTTTTTATTGCAATGTGATACCAATAGTCTAAAACCAACAGGGTATCCAGAGTTTAAAATCACAAACATTAAATAGTACAATATTAAATAGCGGCAAAAAGTGTCTACACTATTTTATATCTCAATATAATAAAAATATCACAACGATGTTAACAAAGTACATAAACTGTGTTTAATAATATTTTATAGCCGTTACTATAGAACGACAAAGTAAAGACGCCATTAGTCTGAGGCGAGGTTATGTATTAAAATTTTTCTGAAAGAAAACAGTTGTTTTTTTGTCTTCCATCTTTGTTACGGCCCTATGAGGCAATTTTATCTCTTTCATTATTGTGGATAAATATAAGGAGAGAAAAACACTAACTGTTTTAGTATTTTACTACTACTGTATCTGGAGTAGATAAGCGTGTTAACCTTCATATTTTTATAAAAATATAAACGGGATATTTTGTAAAATTAATATATTTTATATAACAGAGTAACAAAACATGTTTAAAATTATAAAACAAATATAAATATTGATTTAGTTTTAGAAATAACTTATTTTTCTCTACTCTGAGAGAAAGACAGAAAATCGAAATGAGCAACAATAGTTATATTTACGAGGAAAAGTTTTTTTGGATGTATGCCAGACAGAACTATTAGAAATAGAGTTTTAAACTTTCAGTCATTTGGATAAAAGTACTGTGAACGAAAATTTTTAGTATAAAAAATTAAAGAAACCAACATTGCAATTTAGCATTGAAGACAAAAAAATGTAAATATATAATACTAAACGAATATATTGTAATTAGTGAACCAAAATTTTGGTACAGTTATAACAAGCTTTCATCAAAGCTGAGATGGAATATACAGGGTATTTCAAAAAACATGCACTAACGTTCGTTTGGAGATTCACCATCCCACAATTACGGAAAGTTCCTATAAACATGGGTTCGGAATGGCCCCATTATTGAAATACAGGCTGATAAAAATTGAATTGTAAAAAATATCATATTAATTATTAACTTAAGGAGTACTCAAATTTACTTCTTTTAAAGCATAGGGTAACTTATTTGATGCTAGAAGGTAATTTTTTACTTATACGGTTGCGAGTTATCAAAAAAAAAAGAACACTGGCTATTTAATGGGATTTTGTTGTCTAATCGATGTAATGGAATACAATTTTATCAATTTTCTCTGAAATGGCTTACTTTATCGAAAAAAGAGACAGACTTTGTTTAGATAAATAGACAATTTTTAATTCTAAGAAAAATTGATACAACAACAGCGGCATACTACATTTTTCTAACGTAATATCAATAGCTATTACCCATGCACGGCTCTGATTCAAAACAAACCATTTAGGTAAAGAATATCTTCTACCATCAAATAATTTACCCTACATTTCAAGATATCTGTAAGCAGTTCTTAAATTAATAAGAGATATGATTTTTTTTTGTAATTTTCATCACTCTCTTTCTTCAATAATCATTTAATACTACTTTTATACTTCAAAATAAGCCAAATAACGATTACCTACAATTTTTTCTTGCAAAGTTACAACCAATTTAAGTACACGTTAGTAGGTTTTTAAAGAACAATATCGTTTTTTTTTTTCAAATTTCGATCCGCCATTTTGAATCCTTCATCTTAAAAATAAAAATTTCCATTTTCTGACATAAAACTCGTAATCAGCGACTCGGAAAACCACCAAGTGAAATTTTTCAGGTACCAATACCATTTTTTATTAATTTCGATCTGCCATCTTGGAAATTAAAATTTCCTCAACGACCCAAAAAACTGCCAAATACAAATTTTGGAGAACAATGTGTGGCGGCTCTAAGCTCCTCATACTCTTTTGTTAGAAATATCCATTATACCTTTTTCTATTTAACTATTTGTTATATTTTATTATACTATTGTATTTCAATATTTTTTGCAGTTCATTTTATAACGCTGCACTGAAAACGTGATATTTTTCTTACTTTAGTAAGTAGTGCCAGTGTGGGGTTGTTAGTCCCCCATCGGGCGCCTCCCCAGGTGGCGGATAGGGGAACGCCTCTCAGATATGAGTGGTACCGAGGAAATGAAATACTCGGGGCGGACCAAAACTAACTAACACAGCAGCGTCTGACTTAGAGTGGGCGGCTGCGAACAGCGTCGGTACTCATGTTAGAGTCGGCTGACATAAAACCTAGGAAAGCAAGGGGAAACTACCTAGCTAATTACATCCCCAGGATAATCACAATGGATCAAGTCTACTCAGGAACGGCCCTCAGTGCCGGGCACCTCTTAAGTGAGGAGAGGGTGCTAAGAATCCCCCGGTTACCCGATAAATTTACACTGAAACGCGACAAAAAGATTGGTACATGGAATGTACGAAGTCTATTCCAAGCCGGCAAGGTAAATAATGTAATTAAGGAGATGCGACGACTCAACATAGATATTCTTGGATGCAGCGAAGTTAGATGGCCCAACTCAGGCCACTATGAATTAGACAATCACACGGTATACTACTGCGGAGATACAACAGCAAGAAACAAAAACGGAGTAGCTATTATAGTCAACAAAGAGGTTAACAGTTGTGTACTCAGTTTTGTAGGCATATCGGATAGAGTTGCACTACTTAAGATTAATGCCAAACCATTTAATATGAATATTGTACAAGCATATGCTCCAACTTCGGAAAGCTCAGAGCAGGAAATAGAAATTTTCTATGAACAGCTAAAAAAAGCCCTTAAACACACCAAAAAACAAGAAATCAATGTCCTGCTGGGAGACTTTAACGCTAAAGTAGGCAAGGGAGTGGTAGATAATACTGTAGGCCAATTTGGACTGGGCAAGAGAAATGATAGAGGGGATCGTCTTATTCAGTTCTGCCAAGAAATGGACAGTGCGATAATGAACACCTTTTTTCAGTTACCGCCTCGAAGACTCTACACATGGAAGTCTCCAGCTGATTGTCCCCAAAAAGTGATAAGAAACCAGATAGACTATATCATCATAAACAAAAGATTTCAGAATTCCGTAAAATCCGCAAAAGCATATCCGGGAGCGGATGTCCCTTCAGACCATAATCTTTTGCTGAGCCGGATTAAGCTACACATGAAAAAGATCTGGAAAGAAAAATTCCAAAAACGACCGGACATTCAGAGGTTGAAGGATAACACCACAAGAGACGAAGTCAAAGAGGAATTAAACAACAAAATAACGAGCATAGCCACGGATATTAACAAGGAGAACATAAATGTGGATGATATGTGGAAGAAGATAAAAAATGTCTGTAATTCAATAGTGGATAATAAACTAAAAGCAGGAAAAAATATAAAGAAACATCCGTGGACGACAGAAGAAATATTAGAACTCATGGAAGAGCGAAGAAAATACAGACATAAAAATGAAAGAAGGTACAAAGACATAAACAAAGTTATTAACAATAGGATCAAGGAAGCAAAAGAGTTGTGGCTACAAAACGAATGTAAAGAAATCGAATCCTTAGAACAAAAACATGACATTTTTAACTTGCATAAGAAAATCAGGGCCCTAACCAGAGGAAACAACTCACGCAGCAATAATTCAGTACTGGATAAACACAACAATCTGCTGTACGAGAATGAAAAAATACTTGAAAGATGAGAGGAATATATGGGAGAATTATTCGACGAAGAACAGCAGACAGAAACAGGTGTCCTTGGATTTTCCAGACCAGGAATAACACTCAGCGAAGTAACATATGCAATAACACGACTAAAAAACAATAAGTCACCTGGGCCGGATAATATACAATCAGAAATACTAAAACTATTTGAAGATGACCAACTTAAACTCCTAACAAGTCTACTTAATAAAATTTACGAAACTGGCGAATTGCCTGGAGATTGGCTAGTTTCCACCTTCATTCCTCTTCCTAAGAAAACAAATGCTACCAGATGCTCTGATTACAGAATTATCAGCTTAATGAGCCATGCGCTGAAAGTCCTTCTCAGTATCATTCACTCTCGAATATATAGAAAACTTGAAGAAAACGTTAGCAATGTTCAGTTTGGCTTTAGAAATGGACTTGGAACACGAGAAGCTCTATTTTCTATTCAAATTTTGATACAAAGAGCTCGGGACGTAAACTGCAATGTCTATGCATGTTTTATCGATTTCGAGAAATCATTCGACAAAGTGCAACATCACAAACTGCTTCAAATATTAAATGAATCTGGTATCGATGACAAGGATTTACGTCTTATTAGAAACCTTTACTCACAGCAAAGGGCGACTGTACGTGTAGGCAACGAAACATCACAAGAATTTACAATAAAACGGGGAGTTCGTCAGGGCTGTATTTTATCGCCGACGTTATTCAATACGTACTCGGAAATGCTGTTCAGGGAAGCTATCAGTGGAATGAGAGAGGGCATAAAAATTAATGGTGAAAGCATTAACAACTTGAAATATGCAGACAACACAGTTCTGTTGGCCGATAATGCAGAGGATCTGCAAACACTAATAGACCGCGTAGTGGAAGCCTGTGAAAGATACGGCATGAAATTAAACTGTAAAAAGATAAAAATCCTTATAGTAAGCAAAAATGACGAAATACACCACCAATTTAGAGCAAATGATGAAACTTTGGAAACTGTTGACAAAATTACGTATCTAGGATGCAGTCTGAACAGAGAATGGGACCACTCACAGGAGATTAGGTGCCGCATAGAGAAGGCGAGAGCTGTCTTCAACCGCCTCAGAAAGATCTTGTGCAATATGCACCTGAACATTGATATAAGAACACGAGTCTTGAGATGTTATGTATTTTCAACTCTTCTATATGGAGTGGAAGCCTGGACTTTGACAGAAACAACATCTAAACGACTGGAAGCCTTCGAAATGTGGTGTTACCGCCGCATGCTCAGAATTTCATACATCCATCATGTCACAAATAACACCGTGATGCAACGTATGAAAAAAGACCCAGAAATTATGCGGAATGTGAAGATCAGAAAGATATCATACTTAGGGCATGTAATGCGCAATGAGAAATACCAACTAATTCAGTGGATTTTGCAAGGTAAGATAGAGGGTAAAAGAACTCAGGGTCGCCGACGAACATCATGGCTGAGGAATATCAGACAATGGACAGGAATGACGACGGTACATTTATTTAGAACAGCTGTCAATAAGGTCATATGGGCCAATGTGATTGCCAACATCCACAGAGGATAGGCACCAACAGAAGAAGAAGAAGAAGAAGAAAGTAAAATAAGCTATACCTTTTCTTACAATTTAAGGATTGCATCAATACGGACCATTTTACGGTCACCAATGACTCGAGATTTCCAACTGCTTGCAATAGAATCTCTACGGTGGGGGTCATCTCATTAGCCCATTGGTGCCTATCCATCTTTCAGGGAAGTTATTCTGTAGAAATGGCCTTAACAGCCCAGAGTTGTGGCTCAGAGCACCGCCTTGTTGAAGATAAACGGAACTGAAATGGGCCAATGGAAGGATTTCTAGGTATCTACGTTCGGTGAGACCCCCTTTATACATCCTGGAGGCTATGCGTCGACCCAAAATAAAACACGAGACACCAACCCCGAAGCGCCCTTGTTGTGTCCTTTCGAAACTTAAATATTGATTTTCTGCAGACCAATGCCTTGTCTTGTGACGATTAAAAATTACCGTACTTGAAAAATAATATTCGTCAGATCAGATGACAAATCTGCCAAAAGATTAGTTGGTTCGGATTTGTTCTAAATACTATTGACAAAACGTTATTCGGCGCTCATCATCTTCGGGGTGTAAATGTTGCACTATTTTAAATTTATATCGATAGTATTTATACTTTTTCAAAATTCTTTCAGCGTCAGATTTAGCTACACCAACTTCTTCCTCTATTTTTCTTCAGAATGATGAAGTTGTTGTTCCTGCGTAAAATGACACATCTGTTCCTTTTCTCTCCCTGTTTTCGTTGACGTATGTTTCCGGACGCGGCTAAATAAAAGATCCGTGTTCAACTAGATTTCTTTTTAAACGAGCAAATATGTCTGGCTGCTTTATTTCTGGATATCTAACAAAACAAAAACGACCGCCAGATATGATAACCCTTTAAATACATTACGTATTGGAATATAATTCAGAAGCTTTTTGGAGACTTTGTATAAAACATACTAACATATCATACTTTTCATAATTATCATAAACGGCAATTCTTGATATAAAATGAATAAAGAGTAAAATAAAAACACTTATATAATAAAAATAAAGGGTGCTTTTTATAGAGGAATAAAACTTTAAGTTGGCAACACTTTTTTAACTGGCGGCCATTTTGTCAGCTATAGAGCTATGATTCCTGACTTTTTCATTCATCAATTGAACAACCATGATGTGCAGGAGCTGTGGTTTCAACAAGACGGCGCAACATGTCACACAGATGGTGCCACAATTGATTTATTGAAGGAAACGTTTGGTAACCGCATAGTTTCACGTTTCGGATCTGTGAATTGGTCTCCAAGATCGTGTGACTTAACGCCGCTAGACTATTTTCTGTGGGGATATGTGAAGTCGCTAGTCTACGCCGATAACCCCGAAACGATTGATCACTTGGAGGACAACATTCGCCGCGTTATTGCCGATATACGGCCACAAATGTTGGAAAAAGTCATCGAAAATTGGACCTCCAGATTAGATTACGTCCGAGCCAGCCGTGGCGGTCATATACCAGAAGTCATATTTAAATTATAATACCAGAAGGTTATCTTTCGAATAAAGTAAATTTCATGTCAATTTAAAAAACTCATCTTTGTTTTATTCCATTTAAAAGTTCTATACCTCTATAAAAAACACCCTTTATTTCATAAATAATAATGATCTGACAAAATTTTGTTTCTTATAAATTGACCAAGGCCTATTGTTACAAATAAAGTAAATTATTGAAAATATCGAATTTTGACCTTGTTTTTGAGAATAAAATAAATACATTATATATTTTTGAAAAGCCTAAATTATACTTAATCAATATCTAAAATAATATACAGGGTGTCCTATTTAAAAAATCATAAGTTTGGTTAATATCTCAAAAACTAAATTTTTTAGAAAAAGAAAACTGACTGGGCCACTGAACTCTACTTAAAAAAACTCTATAAAAATCAGTTTTATTCTTTCTGAGAAATTAACGCATAACGGAAATACGAGATGTGCCTAAAAAACGACGATTTTCAAAATCATACTGTAGATTAAAAGCTAAGAGAGGCATGACTAATTTGACACTGAAATCTTTCGTTTCGTTAAAAAGTAGGGCACTAAAGTCAAAATCGCAACACTCCATCTTTGAAAAACCTATCTACACAATGCTAACTAAAAAAATGTAATTACAATACACCCGATTTTCGAACAGTCGGTAATAGAAAAGACAGTAACATTTTTTTTTCATCTTCTTAAATAATATTTCAAAAATTACCTGCTATTTTTGAATGCACTTGTTCACTACAAATTTGACAACAAGTCTTAACATTTTTCGCCGATCAACTGTTGGTTTGCCTCATACGTAGTCCAAAATGGATCTGGGGCTTAGAACCATTAAAAATTTGAAATTAAATGGGAAAAGCATGGTTGAAAATAAGTTTCAAATTAGCAAAATCTTTTCCAATACGTATTTATTATTTCGAGCGGAATGTAATCAGTGATAGAGAGCCGACTACAGTCGGATAACTAGCGCACTGATCTTACGGCATTAGAACGTCCTTTCTGAACTAAGCGCCAAAGCATGATATCGTCCCGATGATAAAACCGTAAATTACAGTATTTCGATCAAGGAAGTTGGAAGGGGTAAAAGGAAGGAGAATACCCTAAACTAAATTTGGTTCCTCATGTAACTCTATACTCCCCTCAATGTGGCTATGCTGCACTTGCGCAGAAGGTCAAGGGACAGGACTGGATTTGAGAAACCTCTTATTTATGTTGTTATATTGAAAAATTACAATTTAAAGTTCAGGTTATAAAACGACTAATGAGATAAACACTGCCTTAAAAGAAATTTAAACATAATTCGAAATAAAATCTTATCTTATCTACAATGTTAAAAAGGATCTGGTCATAGGGATTAACTATATGTTACTCTTCCTTTATGTTATTATTAAGTAAAGTGTTTTCCATGTTCCTTCTAAATTTTAAAATAATTAATTTCTGATCAAAAAAAAAAAATGAAATGAAAAAAATTATAAAAACTACACACAAAACTTTAAAATCGTCGATCTATTAAAAGATCTTCAGTATCATCTTACATATTGATATAATACAAAAAACGTAGGGACTTCCCGATAATAATGAATTTCCGGGATCGAACCACGCGATTTACAAAACAATACCATACACTGATACATTGTTATAAATTAAAGTCTATAGAAATGTCTTGACAACGTACACAAATATAAATTCCGAAATTTAACTAATGATACTGCACCGCACAACAAAGAAAATAAGCGTTGAGGACGATGACAAACAACCGCATTAAACATAAAGAATACGCCGTGACGCCGATCGTGTCGCAAACCTTGCTCTGGTTTCCCGTTCTCACATTACTAACTTCATGCAACAAATTTACTACGAAATTTCTTTTTGCGCTTTCTTATTTTCTGCATGGTGGAACACTTTTTTGGGCATTTAGCCTATTTTTGTAGTTTTCCATCCCCTTCAAATTTCCTTGACTTCGATACACACAACAGGAAGTTCAGTACGTATTTAACATGGCTACATAAACTTTCACTTAACCAATACACTGCTTTATCATCGATTTATACAAGAAAAAAAAACCTATGGAATTGGGATAAATTAAGAAAAACATTTATATATGCATTTATATATTTAATTAACTTTAATACTCATATGTTGTCTTAGGCATTCTTCGTCAAGATAGTCAATAAAACTATAATGTTTTTATATAATTCTATTAGCGACCCGCCCTGGTTTCGCATGGGAGTTGTTATAATTGTTATGTTACTGTTTAACCCACAAATTAAACACCTATACACTATCCATTAGTAAAAAACGGGAAAAAATCCATTCAGTAGTTATTGAGAAAGTCGTGCTTGTGTTATTCTAGTATTGATTTTGCAGTTAAAGTATTTAAACCCAATGTCACATAATAATTAACAAAAACCATCCCCATTTCACTTATTTCCTTCTTTCATAAAAACATACTGAATTGCATGTCACTTAATTGTGAGTTTAATCAATAAAATTTCGCTAGCGCAGCGTTCCAAACATAAAAATATTTTATTCTATTTTTTTTAAAGAGGTGATGCCAATAAGAAAACAGTCTGACATAAGAATACTCAGAAATATTCTATAAATGCCCCTATTGCAGCTAAATTCTTATATACAAATGTAACTCGTATCAATATCTAGGTTAGCTTTTCCCAAGTGGTGGTTCTCGAACCCTTAGGGGTTCGCGAGCTTCATGCACTGTGTGACATTGATGGTGCAAAATCAATAATCGGAACATTTTCTGATCTTGTGGTGTGAGTAAAGAAGATCAACGAGAATACTAAATGGACTCATTGCTGTATTCCTAGATAAGTAATGGCATGTAAGCGGATTTCTGCAGAGAAATCCAGTATTTTAAGCGACACTGTAAAAATTGTAAACTTTATAAAATAGCGTGCTACAAACTCTCGCCTATTCCGTGTGCTTTGTGAGGACTTTTGAAGCTTCCACTTCTTCTTTACTACTTCATACGGAAGTTAGATAACTTTCGCATGGCAAGATTTTGACCCACTTGTTTGAATTGAACTCTGAAGTTCAAGCATTTTTTCTTGATCATTCGTTTTAGTTAACTTCTTGTGTATTTGATATTCTTTGGCTGCAAAAACGTGCACATTTGTAGACATTTTTTTCTAAATGAAATGATTTAAATCTGTTTTTACAAAACCCAGATATCACCATGTTGAATTATAGATGGAATAGCAGCCATGCTAAAGAAATTCAACTTTTGGATTCGATGTTTGCAGGTTCTTTCGACAGCATTTTATTAGCAAATGAAATTCAACTTAACGAAAATATTAAAAAGGATATTACTGAACATATCAACAACTTCAATTAACGGTGAAGGACTATTTTCCTAATAAATCTATTATATGTGATTCGAACAACTGGATACGTAATCCTTTTCAAAGAGATATAACTTATCCTCTGACATTCCCTAAAAACTGTTTCTAAAGATCACTCTTTAATTGATTTTTGGCTTAAATTTATAGCCAGTTAAACGACATTTATACAATCACCGGAGTAGTGCGAACTAAAGAAATCTAGCTGCCGTATTTAAATATTTGTTTATATGTGTTATCCTTTCAAACAGAGATAAGGAAAGAATATATACAAACAGTTTGTTTCCTGCAAATACAACTCTAATCCTCTCTCCATACGCATTTCGACCACCTTATGGTTTTGTCAGTGGAGCTGTATCGAGCCGAGAGCAACATATAAATATAAATTCCAAGGTATGTCGGTAGGATACTAAAAAACCTGCCGCTTATGGAGAGAGGACCAGAGTTGCATTTGGAGGAAACAAACCGTTTGTATATATTATTTCTCTTTCTCTGCTTTAAAGGATAATACATATAAATACTATTTAAATAAGGTAGATACATTTCTTTATTTCTTACTGAAATTTTGATTCTTTATAAATTTCGCACTGCTCCGATAATTGTATAGATGTCGTTGGACTGGCGATATTTTTCAACCCGGCATCGAAGTCCACAGGTTTTTAATATCCTACCGACATACTTTGGAATTTATATTTTATATAGCAGTTGTTCCCTGCGAATGTTGCTCTCGGTTCGATACAGCTCCACTGACGAGACCATAAGGTGGCCGAAACGTGTCTGGAGAGAGGACCAGAGTTGTATTTGCAGGAAACAAATTGTTTGTATATATCTTTCGTTTTTTCTTGAAAGGATAATACATATAAACATGTTTCACACATAATTCTTATTTTCTTCAAAGCTTTTGAAATAATAACAAGCAGCGCCTGTACCTCTCCAAAGACCGTTTGAGCTACATTTCTTAAATCCACCATGGTTTGGTACTGGATGATATAAATTTTATTTTTGTCCAAAATCGACAATTTGGGTGCTCCAAAACGCATAATTTTTAAAATCGCTCTGTATTCTCAAAACGAAGAGGTTTATGAAAATTCTGTTAGTGGCAGCATTCCTTTCTTAAAAATGAAGCACAGTGCCACGAAAACCTAATCCTTCTATTTTTACTAATAACGGAGATAACCCGTAAAATCATCGCAAATTGGACACCCTATACATACACACGTAGACATGAGTACCCTTTTGTCGGACCCTCTTGTGTGACTAGTGGTGTAGCTGAAAGCTCGCCCACTCCTGCGAAATCTCAATGGGCCCCCCTTTTTAATTTAGCAATATAATTTTTGTTCCAATGCTAAATAAACTGTAATACGGGTTGTTTTTGACATTTATTAATCATAATATCGACGTTTAAATGTTAAGGTTCCAATCTCACATACCCCACGCGTGGCGAGATCGACGTTCGTTGCACAGCAGATAGGCAAGTGGAGCGAGTTTGTAGAAGTGTATAGCCAAAACCCAAGTTCCCAAATCCATATACTCCTCGAGCAGCGAGATCGATAATCGTTACACAGCAGACAGGCGAACGAAGCAAGATTTTAAGCCAAAGCCCGAGCTCTCAAACCCACAAACCCCACGCGCTGCGAGATCGATAAAGCCCACTGGTTCGGCTCGGTTCAGACCGCTCGGCTCCGCGCAATCGGCCCGTTTTGGTTTACACGTAAATAAATGAGAGCCCGCTCACTGGCTCCGACCGGCCAGAACGCTTCCGCGCTTTCAGCATCGGCGTGTTCGACTATTCTCAAGAAGGCAAAAATTGCCGAAAGGTCTGAAAGCGTTCGACT
Organism: Diaprepes abbreviatus; assembly: GCA_034092305.1. Classification (NCBI taxonomy): domain Eukaryota; kingdom Metazoa; phylum Arthropoda; class Insecta; order Coleoptera; family Curculionidae; genus Diaprepes; species Diaprepes abbreviatus. Next base: position 38,239,661 of record JASJET010000055.1, read on the forward strand.
ATTTTAAAAATAGAAAGATGTAGTTTAATCTGTGGTATAGACGTAGTGTTTGTATTGTTACTATGTTGGACGAAGAATTGATAGAAAACGTGAGAGCATACAGAATATATAATATTAATAATATTCTCTATACACAGTTGTTGCCTAATAAACTTGAAGTAAATTGTCTAGGCGTTCACGTCACAGTCAAAAAACATTAGTTATGTCACAAAAATCTGTGATGTAAACGTCAAATTTAATTAATTCGACTATATAATACACTTACTTTAAAGTAACTGCTAAACGTTCCTCTGGTGGAATCGATTTTCGAAGGTTAGTGTTTTGTTTCCTGAGCGGCAACATATTTAAAATTTCATAAAATTTTATACTAGACATTCTAAAATATTTGAAAAACTTTTCATTGTCGGTCATCAGCTCTGGAAATAAATGATAAAATTCCCCGTGACCTTTTCTTTTAAGGTAAATATCATGAACCCAATATCTTCTTCTCCGCTTTTCCTCCACTTCCGCTTCAACACAGGCTACAGCAGTCACAACAATATCCTCCTCAGAGTCGGAAGAACTACTCATTTTATTCACTTTTCATCAAAAATAACAGCTCTAGAAACTCTAAGGGTTAAAGCAGTTTTAATCACTGTTTAGTCTGAATTGTGCGGAGCCAGTGAGCGGAGGCCATCGGCGTTCTGACTGAAGCGGACGGAACGGTAGGAGCCGAGCCCATTCAGTGGACGCGCTGCTTTGTTACATAGCAGACAGGCGAGTGAAGCAAGATTTTTAACCAAAACCCAAGCTCTCAAACCCACATACCACAGGCGCCTGAGGTGCGTTCTTGACAACTTATGTTTTAATAAAGGTAATACGTCAACATTCTAAGGGCACATAATAATGTTATTTGATAAAAAAACAATTCTACATTGATTTGAATGAAAATAATTTTATTCATATACATCAAAACAATAAAATACATCATAAAATATTCAGTTTTATGTATTATTACGAAACCGTTCCAAATGTTTGGCCTTTTTATTTGCAAACTCTTCTATGAGTAGACATATCAAGTTTTTTAGTTCTTTCGTATTCTATAGATAACGTAGCTGAAGCTGCTAATTCTTACTTGCGTGATTGTGCTGCTTCCTACATTTAAAAAGCATTGTAATGCAAGGGCAACTACTTTAACTTCAATCGCCTTTAGAATCGCGAGTTTTGGAGCTTTTTAGACGTTCAAAAAAAAAATGCGCGTCTCTTGAAGATGCTTCATTCTATTTTGTAAAGGTCCGAAAAGCTCTAGTACTCGCGATCCTATAAACTAATAAAGTATAAAAAATCTAAATGGTAATTGCGTTTATTTCAACTTTAAATAATTGTCAAATATCGGAACTCACAGTTTTTTAGACGTTTAAAAAAAGGACTTACGCGTTTTAAAAATAAACAGAATTTCTTTTTTTGAATGTCTAAAAAGCTCTAAATCTCGAGATTTGACAAACATTTAAATTTGAAATGAACTAAATTTTTCAAAGTTTTTCGCAACTTTGCCTGTTGAGAACCGAATTTTGGAGCATTCTGGACGGTTGAAAAGCAGAAACAGCGTCTTCAGTTCCTTATTTTAAGCATTCAAAAAACTCCAAAACTCGCAATTCGACAACAATTGAATTGTTGAGTAATCGCTTTTTAGTCCGGTCAAGTTAGCCCTAAAAAGAGAGGTAAGATTACCAAAATTCGCATAGAGCTGAAAATTTGTACAAATGTTCGGAACACCATTACAAATAAGTTGTTAAAAGTTCCCAACGATCCCATGCCTGGAAAAAAATTTATTCAAGGTCAAAGTGGGGAAAAATGGGTTTTTCGCGTTTTTCAGCCAAACGGTAAGTTTTATCATCAAAATAGCTCAGATCAAAATTGTTGATCAATTACCTATAAAAATTGTTTTTATACTTTTTTTCCTAACAGTCACCGTTTTCGATATATCAGCGCTCAAAAAGTTGAGAAAGCTGCGTTCTCCATAATATGCATAAGTACGCCGCGTACAGACATCATTGAAGCTGTAATACGAGTTAAAATATTTATCTATTGGTATATTACCTTAGACTTATAAAATAAATCAATATTAACTTCTAAGAAACTCAGGCAAGGGTCGTATACCTGCTCTCTTTTCAACGGCCGAATAAACAAAATACTATTAGTCTGTAACTTTCCTTCATAGTGAAAACACTTATTTTATGTTTATCGTTAATATTTTCTAACCTTATTTGTGCTGTTTAAGTTTAAAAAAAAACAAAATGTCGAAATTTTGTTTTATTTGTAATACACTTTTAACTAAAAATGGAAGTGTTACTGTTGATCGTGGAATGAAGGCATTAATTGATGCAAGTACTGAAAGAGTTGATGAATTTTCGGAATACATAAAAAATAAGAAATCTGTGACAATCCACGTGGAGTGTCGTAAAATGTAAACTCGAAAGAGTTCTATTGCAGCAGCTAAAAAACAACACGATGAAGAAGAAGCCAATACATCTAATACAACTCCTCCTCGTACTAGAGCATGCGTAAGTGATTCTGCTTTTTGTTTCAAACAATATTGCTTTTTTGCGGTAAGCAGTTGAATGAAGAGTGTGAGAAACGGAAAGCACTGCATTCTCGCCGTAAAATCTACAAAGTAACTACACTTTCATTCAAAGACTCTGTTTTAAAAATAGCTCGGGCTCGTAATGATGATATGGCAAAAGCTGTTATTGCTCGCATTGAATTTGAATATGATTTAGTTGCTGTTGAGGCTAAATATCATAATGACTGTTGCAATTCCTTCTTGACACCGGTCAATGGGGGTAAAGTCGGTCGCCCCAAAGATGAAGCTATGAATCTTGCAATGGAGGAAATATTTAAATATATTGAGAATAGCGATGACTGTCCGTTTACATTAAACGAATTAAAAGATATTGGTAAAAATACAACATTAGATAATATGACAATTAAGGTACGGTTGAAAGTAAAGTATGGCAATAAAATTATTATTACTGAAAAATCCGGAGCATCAACATTCATATGCTTGATAGACAATCATCATGAAATTTTAAACCAAGCTTGGTACGGCTGCGGCAATCATCCGCGAAGATATCCAATCTGCAACATTCGATAATACTAATTGCCCTCCACCAGGTCGTATGTTTGAAGATTTAAACAGTGGGATTCCAGAATCGCTGACGCATTTTTTAGAGCTAGTAATAATTCTAAAGAATAAACGATCAAATTTAGATCATTTAAAATTAGTATGCACAAACATCAGTCATAGTATTACGACTGCTGTTCGGCCGAGGTCTGAATCTGACGAATAATTGACCTAAATTCAATAGAATCCAGACAGCTTCGATTATTTTTAACTATTTCTTCTTCTTTTTAATCATTACATAGTACAGTATGGTTCACTACCTCACAGGTGACGTGGAAAAGTGTGCATATTTTGGAGAACGCAGCTTTCTCAACTTTTTGAGCGATGATATCTCGAAAACGGTGACTCTTAGGGAAAAAAGTGCAAGAACAATTTTTATAGGTAATTTTATGATCTACAATTTGGACTAAACTATTTTCATGATAAAACTTACCGTTTCGCTGAAAAACGCGAAAAACCCATTTTTTCCCACTTTGACCTTGAATAAATTTCTTTCCAGACATGGGATTGCTGGGAACTTTTGACAACTTATTTGTAATGGTGTTTCGAACATTTGTACAAATTTTCAGCTCTATGCGAATTTTGGTAACCTAGAATGTCTACTTTGACCGGACTATTTATTTAATTTACAATGTTTTTTAAATGGGAAAAAGTTTATCCCGCTATTTAAATGGAGAAAACTTCAAACATATATATCTCGGGATCAGCTGCGATTTCAAACAAGAAAGTTTTGAGCACTATAAATTATTACCCAAGTCTCTGTTGAGACTGATTTTGTTGACATTTTACTTTGAATTAAAGTTGCTTCCTGCACGCCGTGAGTATAGATACTAATACAGACTGTCTCAGAGGTCTTGCGTTCAATGGGTTTAATTAGTCAGTCTTAAAGTGATTTCTTGATATATATATATATATATATATATATATATATATATATATATATATATATATATATATATATATATATATATATATTTAATATAAATCTAAACCCTCTTCGTTGCATACATGTCCATTTATAATAAATAATGACTGACATCTTGCGTTAAATAGATTGTAAAGTATCAAGTTTATTGGAAATTGATTGAATTGAATTCTAAAGATTTTTTTGGATGAGTGGGGCCCTTCTAAGTCTGGGCCCTCCGCGCCGCTGGCCCTGCGGGACCTTCGTTATGCCACTGTGTGTAACTAGCAGTCATAAAAATACTTTTTCGGTTCGGTTGGGTCGAATGGAAAAAAAATAAGATACTTTTGTAAGAAAAATAACATTTCACGGTTCAATTATTTATCCAAATTTATTGTATCCTCAATTTATAACGTCTGTAGCATGTGCCCAATATTATTAGCTTTACGTGTTGTTTACCTAAATACTGACCTGTTATGCTCTATTCACAACTCGACGATTTAGGCAACACGGAACCTCTTGACGGTACTGTACACAGCAATAAATAAATCAGCAATCTCCCAAGCCTATCGCATTTCTTTAAAATGATGACCTGTTAAAAATAATAAATTTTTATAAGTGGCTTAAAGAAGGTGATAACTTGATAATTATTTACAATCTTTGCATAAATTAAAACCTAATGTTTGTTTTTAAAGTCTGGCCTTTTAAATATTATTTTTAATGAATAGCTTAACTGTTATTATTATTTATAGCGTATTTCTCAGCAATTTTTTCAAATACACACGTATATTTGAAGGAAAATTGTGTTTTTAATACTTTTAAAACACAAAAATTTATATATATATATATATATATATATATATATATATATATATATATATCCTGCTGTAGGTAGGTCCTCCGCTAATAGACAATTTGCATTTAATAGGTCATCCCGGTGCGATAGGTCATCCGTATATGGATGACCTATCGCTTTTCATGTAAAACAAGTTTATGGATTATCCTGATACTCCTGACAAATTTTCAGAAGGATGACTTATAACGTTTTTTTTGATATGTCGTATATTTTAGTTCAGGATTTTGACATAAAAAAAGTGGCGCCACCTTAGTGTGTATATTTCATCTGTATATTTGTAGCTAAATTGCAGCGGATATATCCTCCGTGAATACTATAATTTATCTTATTTGCGGTGGATAGGTCCTCCGAAAATATGGCAACACTGTATTCATCTCGATTATTTAAGAAATATTAAAACACTTCCAAAAATCAACCGTTAGATTGTGACTTACTAGGAAGGTATCTAAAGAGTCCGACTCCGATTACAATGAAACTCTAATATGTTGTAGAGGGTATAAAAATAAGAAACACGTACTTTTTTTTATCTGAGGAGATTTATTTTAACTGGGTTAAATCCACCCTTAAATTCCACCCCTAAACACAGTATTTTTGAAATATCTGAGGTTTTAAGTCAGATATCGTTACAAAACAAAATGAAAATTACTTGTTGTTCGAAATTATGTTAAACTAGGGTTGTTTCATCCCCAAGAATATCATTCTTTATTTTTTATAGGATTAAACCATGTATTCGCGCCCGCAATTTAATTCTAAAAATTACGAAATTTAATATAATTGTTTGAAAATATTTTATTCACGAATACCATAAGTAACTTAAATTGAGGGGTTTTGGGGTTTCTAAAAACAACTAGTAAAAGAGGGGAAGCCACCCCTAAATACTTGTTTTTCTTAAATTTGAAGTTCTAATTGAGATATATTTACAAAACAAAATGGAAATTACTCATTATTTAAACTGATGTTGAGGTGTTAAATTATTTTCATCCCCAAGAATATCATTCCTTATTTTTTATAAGGATAAACCATCTATTTGCGCATGTAATTTAATTCTAAAAATTACGAAATTGTTTGAAAATATTTTTTCCACGAATAATATAATTAACTAAAGTTAACATCTTGCGGGGTTTCCAAAAATAAACTAGTATAAGAGGGTGAGTCGCCCCCAAATATGTATTTCTTAATATCTCAAGTTCTAATTAAGACAATTCTACAAAACAAAATGAAAATTATTTGTTATTCGAAATGATATTAAACTATGGTATTTTCTCCTACAAGGATATCATCCCTTACTTTTTATTAGAGTAAACCCTATATTTGCGCACGTAATTTAATTGTAAAAATTACGAAATTTTTAAGTCACTTAGGTTGTGGTGTTTCGGGGTTTCTAAAAATAAACTAGTAAAAGAGGGTGAGACACACCCAAATACTTTTTTTGCATCTGAAGTTCTAATTGAGATAACTTTACGAAACAAAATAGAAATTACTTGTTATTTCAAACGAAGTTAAATTATAGTATTTTCACCCCCCAAGGACATTATTCGAAGGATGTTATTTTATACATGTATAATTATTCTTAAAATTGCCAAATTTCAGTTGATATGAACGTTACAGAGCTTACAGATTTTTTTTCTTTTAATTAATAAGAAAGTATAAACTTATTTCATTGGTTAAGCATTCACGTCTATAAATTACACTGGAAAACAACTACTAAAATTGAAACTAAACTTATTTTCTTAATATTAGTTCAAGTTTTAGAGATACGTGATGTCATGTGTCCCTATATATTAACAAAGTAACCGCAAGAATGCATGTGGTATATTTGTATTGTTATTAAAAAGCTTTTTCTTGAAAATTGCAAGTAAGTTTTTAATTTCATTGTCATTTTTGTAGTCAGCGCCCCAAAATTAACAAACACTTTTCATACAAGATACAACCAATATACTAAAATTTGTTGCGTAATGTTATTCATGACCAATAGTGATTTCTAATTCTGTAACGTTCATTTAAATAAAAATTTGACAATTTTAAGAATAATAATATATATATGAAATGATAGTTTACTTTTATAGAAAATAAAAAATAATTTCCTTGGGAGTAAAAATACCATAGTTTAACATGATTTCGAATAACAAGTGATTTTAATTTTGTTTTGTAGAGATACCTTAATTAGAACTGGAGATATTAAAAAAGTATTTGGGGGTTGCTCACCCTCTTTTACTAGTATATTTTCAGAAACCCTGAAACACGTCAACATAAATTACTTATTGTAATCGTAAAAGAATTATTAACAACAAATTTGGTTTAATTTCGTAATGTTTAGAATTAAATTATGTAAATGAATTACAAGATTAACCCTCATAAAAAGTAAGGAATGATCTACATATGTGGTTAAAGCAATATGGGGTAACCTCGCTACAACTAGAAAGTAATATCCACTTTGTTTTGTAGGTATACCTCAATTAGAATTTGATATTTGAAAAAATGTATTTGGGGGTGACTCACCCTCTTTATTACTTTATTTTTTAAACCCCAAAACAGGCCAACTTAAGTTAGTTATGGTATTCGTGAATATGGAAATTTTTAGAATTAAATTACGCGCGCTAATAGATGGTGTACCATGATGTACCCTTATAAAAAATAAGGGATGATACTCTTGGGTTTGAAAATACCTTAGCTCAACATCATTCCAAATAACAAGTAATTTTCATCTTGTTTTCTAAAGATATCTCAATTAGAACTTGAGATTTAAGAAAAAAAAGTAATTGGGGGTGGCTCACCCTCTTTTACTAGTTATTTTTAGAAACTCCGAAACCCGTCAACTTAAGTTACTTATAGTATTCCTGAAAAAAATATTTTCAAATAATTATATTAAATTTCGTAATTTTTAGAATTAAATTACTTGCACAAATAGATGATTTACCCTTATAAAACATGAGATATTTCAAAAATACTGTTTTTAAGGGTGAATTTTAAGGGCGGATTTTACCCCGTTAAAATGAATCTCCGCAGATAAAAAAAGTGTCTCTTATTTTTGTGCTGTCTACAACATATTGAATTTTCATTAAAATCAGAGCTGGACACTTCAAGTACCTTTTTGTTAGGCTTTTCGAAATGGAATAAAAAAATAAATCGACTACAAATCAGTTATAAAACCATTACGACGGCTTATGTTTGCATTAAGTTGTGGAGTAGCTTTTCAGTTAATCGATTTTTTTAATTTTTAGTGCCGATGTTAAAACTCTCATTTAAATAGAAAAATGTGGAGAATTGTTTTTCGGCTTTGGCCCTTTTTTAACTTAAGGTTTAGGACAGTAACAAAATCTCTCAAAAATTAACCTCGGATCTGTAACACCGTAGAATTTTTGTAATTTGGGAAATATTTTGAAAATCAGATTATTTCATGAATAACCAAAATTATCGCTAAAAAAATGTAAACGAATACAGAGTAAGAATAAAATACCGAAGCGGTTGGCTAATTCAAAAAACTATCAAGTAAAATAAACAGAGATAATGGATGTATTTGTATAATCTTTGTATTAAAATTTTAAAAATATTATTTTACAGGATGTAAAAGATTTTGTCAAAATATTCTATAATTTTTTCTTACATTTGTGCTTAAAGTTTCGGAAACATTTTAAACAGCCTGTCGATACGTCCTTGATATGAAAAAAAAAGAATAACTTGTATTTATTGATATATTTTCCGATAAAAATAAACAAAACAGAAACATATTATATCAAATAACATTAAACACAAAAATTGAAAAGGAAACTTACAAGTATATACAATATTTCTGTATTAACCTCCTTTTTCTCTAGTTTTTTTCCTAAATCATCATTTTCGAGGAAATTTTCGTCTAAATTCAAATCAATTTCATCTAAACTTTTGCCCTTAAACTGATCGGCTTCCCCCTTTTCCATAAGTATGAGTAATTTGGATATTTTTGATGTTTGGTAAAAATCATCAGGGAGTCTGTAAGATGATCGGTGGATTCCTAAGGTGTGACCCATAAAAGAGGCTAGTTGCTCCATATCATTTTCACTCATATTAAATAACTGGATTAATGTAGCCAAATGCTTCCGTAATCGAGTACATGTGAGGGCGTCAGCGTTTTTAACTCCACTTAGTATGGCATATTTTCTCAAAACATTATAACCCACAAATGGCTGCCCAGTATTTGAATTTCCAAATAGATAACTACTGGGTTTTTTGAGAATATTATCTCCACATTTTAGAACTATTTCTAAATGATCTTGGATCTTACTAATGAGCACCGGGACTCCCCGTCCCCTTTTACCCCTTATGACAATTCTTTTGAAGGAATTGATTAATATTTTTTCTGTTTCAGAGACAACTTCGGAAAATTCTTCGTTACCTTGTTGATTTATATTTAGAAGCGCAGATTTATATGTATTTATTTATGAAAAATCTTTGAAACAATGGCAACATTGTCGGGCTAGCGATCCACTGTAATCTATAAAATTACTATATATTGGAGGATGTATCGCTTCGATTGTGAAAAAGGAGTATACGTCCGGGTGATATAAATACCGTGATTTCGTTGGAGGACGTAAAGATAGGGGCTTATGTGAAAATTAAAAAAATTTATTTTAATTATTTTAATGGATTTATAATAAGAATAACAAAATACTCTATATACATGAAAAAAATTATATATATATTCACTATTTCTGGTGGATGACCTAAAGATGCGCCACATGAGGAGGACCTATCTACTGAATGATGTAAATATATATATATATATATATATATATATATATATATATATATATATATATATATATGTTATTGTATATACTATAGACCAGGGCTTATCTGTAAAATGTCGGGGTTTCGTGGATGTGAAATGGAATATGGAGATTTTTGCATGAGAGCCTTCAGAATGATCTGAATAACGATAAACTTGATATGCGTCAATTCAAAAAGTTGGGCAACATTGTTTTTATTAATAAAAATATAAAATTAACGAAAAAAAAAACGTTTTTTTTTCCAAATTTTCTCTCGTGCAACTTTGAAGGTATTTATTCTAGAGGAACGTTGAAGAGTAAAAAAAGTTTCGTAAATAAATTTGCCATAAGATAGGGTTAGTCGGAAATCTCAAAATATATTTCCCTTATTGCAAAATAGCAAGAATTAAAAAGGGTAAAAAAGCAGTTTTTTAATCAATTTTTTTCGACCATTTAAATTTCTCTGAGGACCTTCATATTAGAACAAAGAAAACTTTATGCCATGATAAAATAAACGCTAAAATTCGTTAGGATCGAATCTATAGTTTTTGCACAATAATTCTGCAATCCGATTTCGTTTACAAAAATTGACCATTTTTCAAGTTTGTCTGTACTTGGAAAGAGGCTTCTTTTCGTGAAAAAAATTTCAAATCCGTCAGTTGTTTTCGAGATACAAACTGTCAAATTTGACAACCTGTTGCGGTGGATCTATAAACAAAGCAGACCTGATTCTTGAACCAAAAACTTTATCATGCCGAGTTCTTTTTTGATAAAAATATTTAAATGTTTATGTTATCGGAAACTTCAATAAAAATTGAAAAGAATATCGCCCACGCACGTGAAAAATCGAAACGTCGTAAAAAACAAACAAAAATAAAGACATGCCAGTCCGACCACATTTTAGTCAACCATTAGGATCCTTGTGATAGCATCAAATGGTGGTAAGGGTCCGCTAATGTCCACTGTTTTTAAGATTGCAAAGTCATTAATATAAATTAAAAAAGGGGTCTCAGCGCGGAATTAAGAGGCACAAGTGCTGTCAGCATTATTAGTTAAGATATATACCCAATCTTAATTCAACAGGAGCGTCCAGATAAGTAATACTGAACTCACTCAAGCATAAATCCTCTAAAGCCATAGTCAAAAGCCATGGTCGGGTCCCAAAATACTGTTGCAGTGCCTCCCCTTGACTGGGATGAAACTATAATTCTTCCAAAAAATGAAAAATTAGTTCGTTGGTACTCATTATCTCAAGGAACCTAAACTTTTCTGATTTCAGAACATTATGTTTCTATAAAAAGGATATCATTATTTTCTTGACTAATTTTTTCAACAGGGTGGGAAACAGGAAATGGGCCAATAATTCAAAAGTGACTCGGTATCCTCTTCGTTAAAAATAGAGACCACATGAGCCCTTTTTAGGCACGACAGAACTGGTCAAGCTTAAAAGTAATGATTGATTCACAGCTTTGATCAGAGCCCTATAAACAAAAGCAAAAAATTTTTTTAGAGACATCCTATCCCAACCAGATCAACTTGTCTTTTTCATTTCGCTATACATATCCTTTAATTGAAATATATCGATGAGAATAAAATAAAAAGTTTCACATGTACCATCTAACACACAAAAATAGAATTGTACAGAATAATTCATATTAGATTATATTAGAGCATGTTGGTTTTCTTAGAAATAATTAGTATCGCTGAGTCGACAGAGGCAATTTTATCAACCGCAAAATTAAGTATGTTGCTATTATTAAATATTTCATATATCTTGAAAACTATGGACCTGCAAATATAGTTGTAGTTTTTCGGAAAATTTTAGGTGTACCTTCTGTACCACTACTTGGCACGAAATTTTATTTTACTAGTTTTGGATAAAATACATTATAACTGTCAAATTTCAAATATTTTGTATCAGTCTCCGAGGAAAGGGCTATGACGATGAGAGATAAGATATTCTATAAGGGTGGCGTTTGTCCTTTTGAGGCCAGGATCCCTCGAAAATGCAAATAGACAGATAAACTTTCTCCACAGTTTTTTCCGTTAACAAAAAAAAACTTTTTCGGCTAGATTCACTAAAAAGGTTTAAGATATAGACACAATCTAGTTACCATGGATATTTGATCTTCAAGTTGGCCAGTTTTGTTTTGCTAGAGATTGTCGTATATTCACGTCCGTCGTTTCAGGAAAATTATTCGTGGAGATCGGATTTTTCTCAAGAACGCCACGAGGTACGTTTCGATCGAACGCAAACGACGTATACGAGCTGTGAATGACTTGCCTATCAGGAATTTGGTCATTTATGGAACGTGTTTGTCCCTGCATTACGTGGTCATTTAAAAATTGTTGCATTCGAGAAATTGAAGTGTTAGGATTTAATCGAGTATTTTGATATATTTGGGTCATTTCAGACTCATTATGAGTGTAGAATCTTGTTAGGTCTAGCGCGACCCCACGAGGGGCCGCGGAGATTCCACCAAAACCACCCGGACAGCCTGAAATGCCACTCGCCTTATCAGACCGGAAGGAATTGTGAGAGAAGGGATTGGACATATTGAAATAAATTATTTTTCCTCTTAAATTGGAATATTTTTGTATAAAAATACAAAAATCACGGAAGGCTAGGCTTAAATATACTTAATATATGAGAAAATTTAAGTATAGGGAATTTGGGTTGGATGAGAACTTGGCCAATATTTACTCTAATTTGTTTTTTATTAGACGTGAGCTCTTATATAATTTTTTGCAGTAAAAGTTTTTTAGACTGGGACTCTTAAGTTTTGTGTCGAAACTAAAACGTAGTGTTGGGACTCTTAGTAAAATTTCCCAAATTCAATTTTTTCGAAAATTCTTATTTTTGTGTTAAGCGCAAACTAAGGCACGTTTAGTGTTCTTAGATCCGTTAACGATGTAACTAATTTTCTCTTGATAGAAAATTATTTAAGTCGCAATCGGGAATGTCTAAATCGGGTATGTCGCAATCAGGTTTCCTTTGCCCAATTTAATTTCCGCAAATTATTATATTCGTAGAAGTAGGCGCGTGAATACTCCGCATATTAATTTCAAACAGTTTCCGCAAGAATTAAAAAAAATCGTCGTGAAAATGTTTCTAGAGAACCTTATTTTTTTTCCTACTGCGCTGGAATTTTACCAAAATTTGCGTTTCACGCCTTTTATTTAACTGAAGACTTTACTTTGAGGTTCTTCCCCCAGCACTGAACTGCTATCAGCTACTAGAGTTCACCTCTAACGAATTTCCGCCTAACAGAGGAGGTTTCCTGGCCTTTCTAGTACCGCAATCTTCTTTCTTGAATCGAATTCTTGATTGTCTTATCAGGACAACCAAGAACCTCTCTTCTTAAGCCGTCGTAAGCAGAACGGCCTCCCTCGTTGCATTAGCGTAAACAGCTTAGTGATCCTCTTGATGCCGAAAGGGGCGCTCCAGGAAAACCTCTTGGAAATTTAAAACTCCCTATTCACGTGTTAATATGTTGAATTTTTTCTTGTGGAAGGGAAACTGACAATAATCTCTTGCAAGATTACCGACGAGTGGCCCACCTATTGAAGATTCCCGTGCCATTCTCTGACGTGGTGCAAGTGCCAGAATAATCAGCAACGGCAGAGAATCTCACGTTTCGCCCGAGTAAATGCTTCAAAAGACTTAGATACTCGTGTGCGCGTGTGTAAGAAATTTGAGAGATCTGTGCTCTTTGACAGATTCTGCTAACAAATCGCGATATCGGGTGCTTTTTATACCTTCTCGGCACTCTGTCGGGTCTTCCGAAGGGAACCAATCAGCGCTTAGCGCAGTCCGCCAAAGCTTTGTGTCTGTGTCGGTGTCTATGCGCCGTTCCCGCCGACAATGTGCAGTTTATGTCAACAGTCTTTATACGTTTATTTAATTTTTATGTTTTTTTTAGGCTCTTGTAGATAGAATTCTACAAGATAAAGATATTAATTTTGTTTTACTAATTTCAGTAATGGAAATAGTTGTCTCTCGAAAATATCGAAAATATTCCTTTTTGCCAGTTTCGTAATCATATAAAATTACATTTTTAGCATTGTATTTTTAAGGTTAAAAATTGTTCTGATTTATTGTTGCATTTGTCAGTTTAAATCATCTACTATCAACTAAGACCGGTTTTAAAATTAGACCAGTTCAGTGAATTAGGAGGTTAATATTTTTCGCATCCGATATTTCTTTAAAAAAAAAACAATGTGACCTAAATTTAACGAAATTAATAGATTGTCCTATCAAAAATTAAAACAATACCCGGAAACCACACTTTTTCGGAGAACTTGTACAGGGTGTCCAATTTTCGATGGTTTTACGAGTTATCTCCGTTATTAGTAAAAATGAAAAGATAAGGTTTTTGTTGTACTTTGCTACTTTTTTAGGAAACGAACAGTGCCACTAACAGAATTTTCATAAACCTCTTGGTTGTGGAGATACAGAGCGATTTTGAAAATTAAGCATTTTGTTACATCCCTCGTATTTCAGTTATCTTGCAAGTTAAAAAATATAACTATTGGGATGTTTCATGTAGGCTTCAGTGGCGTAGTTAAGTTTTTTTTATAGGTTCAGCTGCTTTGGAGAAATAAATGAAACTTGTCTTTTTTATACGGGACACCCTATATATTTTTGAATAATTTGATTTAGTTTGTTACAAGCCTTTCAAAAGTATATAACACTCTATATTTATTATGTCATGTGAGATGCTACTCAACTACCTGAAAAGTGAAAATCTCTACTGCCTCAATACTTTTTACAAGAAACCTCCTCAGCGAAAATGGACGTGGAAAAGCCCGGACAATAAAACTAAAAATTAAATAGATTTCGTGATCTACAACAAGAAAGAGATATTTGTAGAGGTCTCAGTCTTAAACACATTTAATACCGGCAGTGATCATAGACTGGTTAGGGCAAGACTCCTCATAAACCTCAAACAGGAAAGATATAAGCTGATCCGTTCACACTCAATTCCCGCAGCTAAAGAACTATACACACGACAAAGCGAATATCAATACGAAATAGCGAAAAGTTTGAAATCGACTAATACTCTGAAACAACATAACATCAATGAAATGGTAGATAAAATCCAAACTACTATAAAAACATCAATGAAAAAATTATTAAGAAAAACTACAGACAAGAAACTTAGTGCAAATACATTACAGATGATGGAAAGACGAAGGATGACTGAGAGAGGCAAAGAGGATTTTAAACAACTAAATAAAAATATCAAGAAAGAAGTAAGGAAAGACATTAGAACGTTCAAAACAAAATTAATACACGAAACAATAGAAAGAAATGCAAATATGAAAGTTTTGAGATCAGGTATCTCAAGAGGACGAACCAAAATAACAAAATTAAAGAACAGAGAAGTGGTGACAGTAACACATATAGATGACATTATAAAGGCTGTGGAAGCATTCTATTCGGACTTATACTCCTCGATCAATACGGATCCAAATCCAACAAAAACAGTAAAATAAATAAAAAAATGTAGGATCAGAAGATTTGCCGGAGATATCGTTAGATGAAATAAAAAGAGCACTAAAACAGATGAAGGATGGAAAATGCCCGGGCGAGGATCAAATTACAACTGAGATGTTAAAGATGGGTGGAGACAGTCTTGAAAAAGCGATACAAACACTGATGAATAAAGGCTTATACGAAGGTACAGCACCAAAACAATGGTATAACGCACAAGTCGTACTTCTCTTCAAAAAAGGGGACACGACGAATATAGAAAACTAGCGTCCTATCAGTTTATTAAACCACCTATATAAACTATTCACCCGCATATTGACAAATCGCCTGACTGAAAAGCTTGACTATTACCAGCCTGTGGAGCAAGCCGGCTTTCGACGTGGATTTAGTACGATAGATTATATCCAAGCCCTACGCACATTCCTAGAAAAACCCGAGGAATATCCACCTGGCATTTGTAGATTTTCATAAGGCCTTTGACTCTATAGAAACATGGGCGATCTTGAAATCACTTAATAATGCTAGAATTGACTCCAGTATACCACTATCATACAGAACATTTATAGAAACGCAACTATACAGGTTAAAATCGACGAAGACACAAAAACCGAAAAAATAAACGTTATGAGAGGTGTGCGTCAGGGAGACGTCATCTCTCCGAAACTATTTACGCTAGCTTTGGAAGATGTCTTTAAAAAACTAAATTGGGATGAGAAAGGTTTGAGAGTAGACGGTTCTTATCTTAGTCATCTTCGTTTCGCCGACGATAAGTGGGACTTAAGATGAACTTAGGGAAAATTAAGTTAATGAGCCCTGACGCAAATGTACAAATCGAGATTCAAAATGAAATCATAGAGAATGTCCAAGAGTGCATCTATTTAGGCTACGTCATGAAACTGGGCAAAGAAAATCAAACGGCGGAAATAACAAGGCTGACATGGGCTGCCTTTGGAAAGTTGCAGTACGTATTAAGAGATAGAAACACACCAATCAACCTTAAACGGAAAGTGTATAACACGTGTGTCTTGCCTGTTGCTACTTACAGCATGGAAAAGATAACACTAACCAAACAAAACGCAAATAGGCTCCGAGTCACTCAACGCTCCATGGAGAGACAAATGTTAGGAATCTCGTTACGGGATAAAATACGAAATCAAGTAATAAGATCAAGAACCAAAGTAGTTGACGTCACTGCATGCATATCACGACTAAAGTGGCAATGGGCGGAGCACATAGCTAGACAACAGCCCGATAGGTAGACGAGTAAATTACTGTAGTGGCGACCGCGAGAAACGAACCGAAATCGTGGCAGACCAAAACGCAGATGGGTAGATGATATAAGACAGTTTGCTGGAAAAGACTGGCTCCAGAAGGCGAGAGACAGATCCCAGTGGAGGACCATCGGAAAGGCTTATGTCCAGGAGTGGACGTTAATGAGCTGAGAAAGAAGAAGAAGATTTATTATTAGTATTGAGTCTTAAATTTGCGTTTTTTTTTAAATAATTATATCCTGTTAGCAGGTACTGACGAGTATTTAAAGACACAAAATATCAAAATCATGCCCTCCGGGGTTTCTATATTTAGATATTCTTCATGTTTGTATTGAAATTTTTGATTAATCAATTTCTTCTTAATAATGGCAGGTTTTGTAAACTTTCAGAACAACGAAAAATTCGACATGTTCGTTTGTTATATTTAATTTAACAAAAAATGCAGATGAAGCTCTTAATTTGAAATTTATAAATGCCTGTAATTCATAGATATTCAGAGAGAAGTGAGTTAGACAAAAGAATATTTTAGAGGATAAAACTAAATTTAATTCAACACGGTTCATTTTCTAAACCACGGTCTAAAATCTACAAGAAAAACGGCGAGATTGATGAAGTTAGTGTATTAACTTCTACTGAAGCAAAGCCAAGTAGTTTTTCAGAATAGTAGAAGGTTCTGTAAGAGTTAATTAGTCCAGGGTTCAATCAGTCTTCAAAAACACAGGTTTAAATCATATGTAAATTTACATCCTGGTGACACACAGTCACTGACGGCTTTTGCTTAGTTTATTTTTAATTTCTACTGATAATGATTAAATTTAAATAAACTTTTTACCTAGATTATACGCGAACAGCAGTCCATTATTGAAATAATGTAACTTACTTCACCTAAATATCAAGAATTATTTGTCTGTATTACAGTATTAACGCCTGGAAATGTTATCGCTTTGCTGGTGTGCAATTTTCATGTTAATCCATTGGAGCGTATAAGGAGTTGTCTATCTAATTTCGTCTCATAAGCTTCATGTAAGTTGCAAGTCGACTTGCAAACCTGTGTTTAGTTTGCCCCACAAAATATCCCTCTACTAGAAAAAGTTTTCTTATATATATAAATCCTTTATTTAGTCATAGACTAATATATAATTACACACATATCTTAACAACTAAATTCATGTTTTAAAATTAAAAACAACAATCAAACATCGTCAAGCTTTGCAGAACAATGACATACTAAACTAAACTGACACAAATTTTAAAAAAAATAACAGCAAGTTCATGTCCCTCAAGGACAGACCCTATTAACAAAATATTGCTTCAGACACTGCTTAAACTTATTTAGAGATTTTAAACATTTAATATTTGTTGGCAATTGATTAAAACTGTTTAAACCTTTAAAAAATACAGAGGTTTGTATTTGTCTCTTTAAAACTGGAGGAATATAAAAGTCATCCTTCGATCTAGTGTCATATGCATGTATATTTCTATTATAATTCATATGATTTT
Organism: Diaprepes abbreviatus; assembly: GCA_034092305.1. Lineage (NCBI taxonomy): Eukaryota > Metazoa > Arthropoda > Insecta > Coleoptera > Curculionidae > Diaprepes > Diaprepes abbreviatus. The sequence continues at coordinate 38,257,597 of JASJET010000055.1, forward strand.
GTAAATATATAGGAGAACTACCCGATCTGATTTTAAAAATGAAGATTAATGTTTGATAGTGAAAGAAGTCCTCCACCGACAACCATTGCATTTCTCTTAACATGTAGTTAATTGATGTTCTTCTTGTACATGAGAGTATAACTCTCAGGGCTCTATTTTGCAATTTTTGAAATCTTGCCTTTTCATTTTGATTAAGAAGGAACAAAATTGTGGAGCAATAAACAAAGTGCGGCAATATCAGAGTGTTAAACAGGATTGTTTTAGTCCACCTTGTCAAAAAATTAGAACATCTTTGAATATAGTTAATTTTATAAGAAATTATTTTTATTAAGTTATTCGCATGTTCTTTAAATTTAAGTTGTCTATCTATGATTACTCCTAAATATTTAAACTTTTCCACCATTTCAATTGTTTCATTGCCTACTTTAATAATAGGATCTCTACGAGAAAAAGTTCTGTAATGATTCTCATTGCAGATTATCATAAATTTGTTTTTTTCCATACTTATTTTTAATTGGTTACTAGAACACCGCCAATATTAATTTTGTAATGTAGAGTTAAGTGTGTCAACCAATTGAATACCACATGCAAAATATAAAAGAACATCATCCGCAAAAAGATATATAAAATAATCACCAGCTGTATCACTATATATATATATATATATATATATATATATATATATATATAAGAAATAATAATGGACCTAGTACACTACCCTGTGGAACACCTATGCTGCTTTCAATCTCGTCAGATACCACGTCATTCAATTTCAGACTTTGTCTTCTATTAATTAAGTAATTATTCATAAATTCCAACATTTCACCCCTTATACCGACACTTTCTAATTTTTTAAGTAATCTTTCCCTATCAAAAGTCTCAAAGGCTCTCCTCAAATCCAAGAATACAGCACCCGTAATAAGATTTTGATCGAGACTATGTTTCCAGTCATTAAGGACATACTGCACTGCAGTTTCACAGCTATGCTTAGCTCGAAAACCAGATTGCATACTATTTATAATTTTTTTGGCTTCTATAAATTCTAACAGTTGTTTCATCACTACTTTTTCCATGCAACCCACTGGACGAGTATTTGGGCTTTTGCTTCCAGTCGCGCGTGGCGCTGCCAGTATCAAATAAAGGTTTCTTCAAGCAGCAGTTAAACCATTCCTTTAGTTCAGGTTAGAATACAACCGTGGTGTCTACCGTACTGGTATTTCTATGCGTGATGTCTACTGCACTGGTCTTTTTATTTTTGTGAAAGTGACTATGTTTTTACTTTGATCAAGATATTTTGCTACGTTTTAAAGAGGTTAGAAATTTTTGACGAGAAAAAAAAACATCCAAAATTAAGTGCTCTGTCCCAAACTGTGCAGACAAATGTAATGGCAGATTTCGATTTCTGAATTCAAAGGATTCCGAATTACGAATGAATTTCTAAAAACGCAGTTAAATATAAAGCAGTTCCTACTCTCTATCTTCTTGTATGGGTAAGTAAAAGCAAATGAGCGTTTATTTATTTTCTAGAAAACATGAGCGATTCGTCGAGTGGAGTGCATTGTTATGCATATCAATTAAATTTGATAATGTTAAACGCTGCATTCGTCATTAAAAATGTCTGCATATTTTTTCGAACTTACAAGGGATTTGTTCTTTTTTTTACAAATAGTCTTCAAAGAACCCGCAATACTAAATCAAATTGTTAACAAACGCTTACCTCGTTCGACCCTAACAAGATGACGTTTTAATTCTAGAGTTGTTTGTACCATATTCGAATACAAAAAACTTATTTTACAAAATAATGCCTCAAGTTGATTTGTTATTTGGAAAGTTTCAAACAAGACAAATTGATGCTATTATCGCAAATAAAAATATATTACCATTTGAATTGAAATTAACAGAAATTACAAATAATATTACCTCAAACGACGTAAAGCCATCTTCTTCTTCTTCTTCAAAACGACGTAGCTCGATGATTCATTTACAAAAACGAAGTTAAATATAAAGCAGTTCCTACTCTCTATCTTCCTGTATGGGTAAGTAAAACCAAATGAGCGTTTTTTTTTATTTTCTAGAAAACATGAGCGGTTCGTCGAATGGAGTGCATTGTTATTCACAACAATTAAATTTGATAATGTTAAATGCTGCATTCGTCATTAAAAATGTCTGCATATTTTTTCGAGTTTACAAGGGATTTGTTCTTTTTTTTCAAATAGTCCTCAGAGAACCCGCAATACTAGATCAAATTGTTAACAAACGCTTACCTCGTTCGACCCTAACACGATGGAATTTTAATTCTAGAGTTGTTTATACCGTATTCGAATACAAAAAACTTATTTCACAAAATAATGCCTCAAATTGATTTGTTATTTGGAAAGTTTCAAACAAGACAAATTGATGCTATTATCGCAAATAAAAATATATTACCATTTGAACGAAAATTAACAGAAATTACAAATAATATTACCTCAAACGACGTTGAGCCATCTCCTTCTACTTCAAAATGACGTAAGCTCGAAGATTCCGCGGAGTCTTCTGGGGAAGCAAAATAAATTTGTGATATAATTATTTGTCAAGCAAAAGAACGATTTAGCTTTACAGGTTACTTGGTAGCCGGTTTTCGGAACAGTATGTCGAATGTAGTACGATTTCTTGAACAAAAATCTAAGGATACGATTAAAATTTACCACTTTTTTTATCGAACAAAAACTCCGTACAGAACTGACCGTCATATATGAAACTCAAAAATTTAGATCAATTTCTCGACTTCTTGTACTTCATGACTACCTTTCGCAAAAAATCGAGCTAACTTTTAAAAATTTTAATTACTATTCTGATGGCATCGGCTGAAGCAGAACGGTGCTTTTCTACCCTCAAACGGATGAAAACGTTTTTACGGAATACTATGAGACAAGAATGACTTTCTGCTTTGACAATGCTTTCTAAAGAAATCGAAAGCATACCTGATCTCAATCAGCGGGTTATTGATAAGTTTCCTAATGTCATTTAAAATACACTGTTTTGTTTCATATTAACTTAATTTTTATAGACTTTTATTTTCTCATCCATCTATGGCAAATTTTATACATATCTATTTTTTTAATGTACCATTGGAATTGCAACCCCTACTTTTTTAATGCACCAGTCGCCACTGAACACAGCGCCAAACAGAGTTTTGTAATTGATATTTACAAAATATAAACAGAGAAAAGAATTTTGAAACAGCCGTTATATGGTCTGATGAGGCTTATTTTACCAACGTCGATATATTAAATATATGAAGAAGGCAGGTTTACCGCAAATAAATATTTCTTAATTCTGCAACACACTGTTCCGAAAATAAGAGAAGAGTCCTTAATGCGACTTAACCTGAACCTGCAACAAGACGGAGCTTCCGTAACTGTAAGGACCTATCTGGACACTAGTTTTCCGGGCGACTGGATTAGAACAAAAGGACTTATAAGATGGCCATCCAGGACTCCCAATATGTCGATTTTGGACTTCTTCTTGTGGAGATTTCAAAAATAAAGTTTATACGGCCCAGTACCAAACAATGGCGGAATTAAGAAATGCGACTCAAAGGGTCTTTAGAGAGTTACCGGCGCGGCCTTCTATTATTTCAAATGCATTGAAGAAAATAATAATGTATGACACATGAGAACAATTTAAAACAACATTTGTGAACAATTTTTTTACTTTAACCTAATACACAACTGTTTGTTGTTATAAAGTAAATTATGTTAAGAATCTGAAAAGATACTTGGTCTTTTTGTGTTCATGAACATACTGTTGGTACCAGTAATAGCTTTTCTTTATTTAAATATCTGTCAGGGCAGTGGCGTAACTAAGAGTCTGTGCGCCCCCCCCCCTCGCAGATTTTTGAATGCTCCCTACTATTTTGCACACATCTTGATCCTTCGTATTTATTCATTTTCATCAAGGGAGTTGAGGCCCCCCCTGAAATGGCTATGCCCGCCCGCACCGCGGGGCCCAAGAGGTCGTCATTGTCGCCACTGTGTCAGGGCCTACTAACAGTATCTGATTATTTTTAAAAATAAACGTAAATTTAAGACTCAACACTAATAATAAATATAGATTGTTATATATTTTTGAAAAGCTTGTTACAAAGTAAATCACGTTATTCAAAAATATATAGGTTGTCACATTTAAAAAAAAAGACAAGTTTGATTTATTTCTCCGAAGCAGTTTAACCTATAAAAAAAACTAACTACGCCATTGAACCCTACATGAAAAACCCCAACAATTCCAATATTAGCTTTGCGATAAGGTCCAAGATAACCAATATACGAGGGATGCCATAAAATGCATAATTTTCAAAATCTTGTAAAAGGAAAAGGTTTACAAAAATTCGGTTAGTAGCATCGTTCGTTTCTTAGAAAAGTAGCGGCATGTCACGAAAACCTTAACCTTCTATTTTTACTAATAACGGAGATAACCCGTAAAACCATCGAAAATTGGACTTCTTCTTCTTCTTTATCCAGCCCTTTGCGTCCATTGCTGGACATAGGCCTCCCTCATTCTTGTCCATTGTGCTCTATCTTAAGCGATTTACATCCAGTTTGTTGCAATTCTCTTGAGATCGTCAGTCCAACGAGCAGGGGGTCTTCCTCTACTTCTTTTATCTAATCTCCGCCCTCACTGGAGTAATCTCTTCGTCCACCTTCCATCACTGATTCGGGCGACATGTCCAGCTCAGTTCCATTTGAGTGTGGCAATTCGGAAAATTACGTCGGTAACTCCCGTCTTTTGTCTCAGGTCTTCATTCCCAACTCGGTCACGCGGCGATATATCCAGCATTGACCTTTCCATCTTTGCAGTTGTTAATATCAAAGTTTTGGCACCGTAGGTCATAACGGGTAACACACATTGGTCAAATATTTTACGTTTTAAAGAAATTGGTACATCGCTTTTAAAGATGTCTTTAAGTTTTCTATAGGCTTCCCATGCGAGATTTACTTTTCTCCGTAGCTCGCATGTTTGATTATCTCTTGTGATCTTTATTTCGTGTCCAAAGAATATGTATTTTTCCATAAGCTCCACTTCGTTGTCTCCAATATTGATATTTCCACTAGGTACCAGATTGGTCATAAATTTTGTTTTTGATATATTTATTTTAAGACCCACATTGGCGCATACTAGTTGAAGTTCATGTAACATTGTACATATTTCCTTGAGATTATTGGAAAACAAAACTATGTCGTCTGCGAACCTCAAATTTGTTAGTTTTTGGCCGTCTACATTCAGGCCTCTTTTTTCCCAGATAAGTTTTTTACAGGCGTATTCTAGTACTGCAGTAAACAGTTTAGGCGATAAGGTATCACCCTGTCGGACTCCTCTGCCAATTGGGATATGATCCGTGTTTCTGTGTAGTTTCACCGACATAGTTGCATTCCTGTATATATTGTAAATTAACTTTGTGTATCGATAGTCAATGCGGCATGCTTGCAATTCGTCCATAATTTTGTCAAGCTCTACCGTATCAGAGGCCTTATGGAAATCTACAAAAGCCAGAACGAGTGGTCGATTGTATTCGATAGTTTTTTCTATTACAGTTTTGATGCTCTATAGGTGATCGTTTGTTCCAAACCCAGTACGAAACCCCGCCTGCTCTATTTGTTGGTAGAAATCAAGTTTTTTCTCAAGTCGATTCGTTACTATTCTTGTTAGGAGTTTATATAGGTGACTAAGAAGGCTTATTGGTCTGTAGTTTTCCAAATCATGGGGATCTCCTTTTTTGTAAATCAAAATTACCTCAGCATTGTGCCACTTGTCGGGTATTGTACTGTCCAAAAGGCACATATTAAAAAGGCATTTTATTTTCTTAAGTAGATAAACACCTCCGATCTTGATTGCATCAGTAACTACACCATATTCGCCTGGAGATTTGTTATTCTTAGTTTTTCTTAGGGCTAGTTTTATTTTGTCTATTGTGATTTGCGGCATTTGTTCTGATCCTTGGTTGACAATGCCCCTTTTCCTTGTCAATATTTCTGGTACTTGATCTTTGTTATTCTCTTTGTTTTGGCTTCTGTATAGTAATTTGTAAAAATCTTCGACTACTTTAAGGATTTCCTCTCTGTTGTTGAAAACTGACCATCCTTATCTTTCACTTTGATTATTTGTCTTGTTCCCGTTCTTAGTTTTCTTCTCAATACTTTCATACTTTTATTGTTCTCAACGGTATGTTCGATCTGTTCTTGATTATATTTTCGAGTGTCTTGTCTAACAGCGTTGGATATTTCTTTATTTATTTTTTGTAGTTCGTCAGCTTTAGTGTCCGTTTCGCTTCTCATTCTCTTCGCTTCTTTTCTGCATTAGTTGTTTGGTATTTTGGCTGAGCTTCTCTTCTTTTTGGGTTTTAGGACAAAATTTGTTCTGAATTTCTAGTAAGGCAGTTGTTAATTTATTATTTAGATCGTTAGCGTCAGTTTCTGCTTCGGGGTTACTAATTAGGTCGGCAATACACTACTGAAAACCATCTACATCTGGGTACCTATTCTCGTTCTTGAGAGAACGATCATCTTGATGGAAAGTGGGCGTGGTTCTCACGAAAAAGTACGAAAACGTATTCAGAATACGGTTTCTTACTTTTTCGTGAGAACCACGGCCACTTTCCATCAAGATGATCGTTTTCTCGAGAACGAGAAAAGCAACCAAGAATACTGTTTCATACTTTTTCGTGAGAACCACGCCCACTTTCCATCAAGTGATCGTTCTCTCAAGAACGAGAATAGGTACCCTGATGGTTTCATCCATGGTCTCCCTTTGTTCTTCTTCTTGATCATCATATACCTCTCCTTTTTTAAACATATTTCTATTTTACCTCGTACCATTCTATAATCGCTATTGGTAGCAAACCTGTTTAATACCATAATGTCTTTAACTATGTGGTTCTTGTCGGTGATAATGAAATCTATTTCGTTCTTTGTTCTTCCATCGGGACTTTGCCATGTCCATCTTCTATGTGATTTCTTTTGGAAAAAAAACTGTTCATTTCGTATAGTTCATGTTGCAGCATACCCTGTAAGTATTGCAAATAGTTTTCACTTTTAGTCAAAAATTATTTAAAATATTCAAAATCTATTTAATCATTAAGATGCAAAGATCCACGCTATTTTAATATAAATAGTTATTTATTTAAGTCTAAACATACTGCCCTCATATCTTTATATTTTCTAAATAAACGATTATCAAAATTATGCCAAGTCATGTTCCGCTACTGATGCCTTTAATAGTACGTTACGCTATGGCAAAAGAAAAAAATAAAAAAGTGAAACACAGCGGACTGGAGATTATGACCTCTTTGTTGGGCAGCCTTTGAGATAAAGCAGATCGTTATAGGTACTTTGGATCGTGGTACTCCGTGCTACAGGTAAATTATGCACAGGTATACGGTCTTACAGGTCAGTATTTAGGTTATATTTAAACTTCGAATAGAAATATTAAATATAAAAATGGAATTGCCGTTTCTATCGTTAATGAAGTGTCGAGGTGAAGTTTTAACAAAAAAAAAAATATTTTAATGTAAAGTACTTCTATCTCCCTTGTAACGGTTAGCGGTGGATTTAAATGAACTAAATTAAAATTTTTTACCAATTATACATTTATTAGTATATCTAGCACGACATAAAATATTTATATTTTTATTCCGTATTTTAGCAAAATTTCAACTTTCTTTTGAATTACTGTAAAAAAGCAAAAGCATTACACCCTCCAGTTTTTAACGTGTAAAATAAAATTGTATTGTGCCACTGACTCCCCAATTTCAAAAAAGAGTAAACAGTCACTTTTTCAATTTTTAGACCGGACCTTAGTAAAGCAAAAATATTTTGTTTTTATCTATAAAGTTTAAATAAACATCAAGTAATGGACAATACTAGACATGAATATAAATATACAAGCTGTGGCATTTATCTTGAGACAACGGAATATCTCGGTGAGATCATATTTTCTCGGAAAATATGTTATACAAAAATTATAGGGCGGCAGAGGGGCTAACTAGAAATGACTTTGACCTTGTCCTTTAAGGCCACTTGAAGGTCAACTTCAGAATTTTAAATGGGTCCCCCCCAACTTTGACCTCGGGAATAAAAAAAGGCGGGATATTTTACCATATGATATAACCTTGACATCAAGGTTTTGAAGCTCAATTTCAAAATTTGAAAAGGAAACTCCCAATTTGACCCTTGGAAATGAAAAAAAAAACGATTAATTTCACAGTAACTTCATCATCAGGTATGTCTATGACCTCAAGGGCTAGAACAAATTATTATGTTCAGTTTGCAAATTGAACGTGTTCGTTGTTCTAAAATTATTTATAACATCGTCAATTAGTTTTAAAGGATAACCATTCTGTTGTAAATCGGATTTAATATTTGCTACCTCTATTTCCAATGATTCCGCATTATTGCATATAGATATAGCGGGATTATAGAGGTTGCGTATAATTCCTCGTTTTGTTATAACAGAATGATTAGAACTATGATTAAGATATTGTCCAGTATGTGTTGGCTTTCTGTATACTGAAGTTTTAATAGTTCCTTTTGAATGGTTCGGCATGACATCTAGAAAGGGCAATTGATCATTTACCTTTTTCCATGGTAAACTTAATTGTAGGTTGAATGGTATTTAGATGTTTCAAGAAATCATTATGTTCTTGATCATTGCCCTTCCATACGATGAAAGTATCATCGACATATCTCAACCAGACCTTCGGTTTTACTGTGGCCGTTTCTAGTTTCTATGGCATGAGTTTCGAACCATTCCATATATATATATATATATATATATATATATATATATATATATATATATATATATATATATATATATATATATATATATATATATATGAAGTAAAATGCGAACAGTAAATGCAAACTTCCCTCCATCATATTCTTTTTGTGTTAGAGGTTGCACAGTTAGAATAAATTGTTATAAAACGCAATTTATCCTATTCCACCACCATCGAGATGATGGCCTACCTGTACCACCATACCGATAAGAAAGTCAAAACTTACCCTCTCCGCCACAGGTTCCGGACGGCCGATCTTCTGACACACACTGGATTATAGAACACACTATTCTTTCAAAATAATTTTTATTGTCAACCTTACTTTTGACACTTGTCAAATTAATTCAAGTTGCGTCGACAAGCTCTCAAATTACACTGACCCAGAAAGTCGGTCTGGACCCTTTATATACCCTTTTGGTCGATACCGGAAGATTCCCTAATTCTCTAGAAGGATTTCCATACTACATAGGGTAATCAAAATAAGAAAAAGGAATAATCCGGTGATTTCTAGACCTTCCATCATGGGCGTTCCATGTTAAAAATAAGGAAATCGAATTCTCTAAAAAGTTCCAGACCTTCTTTCATAGTCGTCTCCTGAGGAAATTAACAAAGGTAAAATTACTTAAATAACTTATAAACTTGTAAAAAATATACCTAAAATCCTACAAACTACGAACACAAACTAATACTAGGAAATGTACAACGCTATAAAGTTTGTAACATTGCCCCCCTTCCAAGCCTTGATCGTCCCGATCAACCTTCTTGATCTTGGTAATGGGCCAATCTGTCCAGATGCATGACTTTCATCTTCGCATGAGGGCTTTTCTGAATTCGGTACACCAGATCGTTTAGTCGAGTCACTACATTGTACGGACCTTCCCATGACTTTTGGTGAACGCCCTTTGGTTGTTTTCGGATTGTACAACCAAACTCTTTTACCAACTATGAATCCGGCCGTATTGGCTTTAAGGTCAAGTCTTCATTTTGTCGCTTTCTATTTGTAATCCTCTCTGTACCTTGCCACGAATGGCCTGGAAGACATTTTTCTTCCGGAGTCTCTCTCACCGTCGCGGTCCCTCTCAACGTGCCTTCTCGAGGATGACCTGTAGAACGTTCTTCTTCCGTGGCCCCATTCGCGGTCACGGTCCCTCTCGCCACGTTCTCCTCGATCGCCGCGAGTACTCCTTCTATGTCTTCCGGAACGGTCCTTTCTTCTATCGTTTCCACCAACAGTAATTTCCGGGCAATCTCTGTAAAAGTGATCCTTGTCTCCGGACTGGTAACAACGCATGGTATTCGAATGGTACCGGCGACCCTGATCCCTTCTTCTCGGTCTGGCATAAGTTACTCTAATGCGACAACCGCATACATCAACTCCATCGCAAGCTTTGATAGCAACTGCAAACTTCCTTAAGTTCACCATAAGGAGCAAAGACTTTCTCCAAGTCGCTTCTTCGAATATCATCACCTATATTAGCAATATGAAGCCGATAGCCATCAGAGCTTCTGTCAGGAACAGTATTGCGAGTACACTGGCTTTGTAGATTCCCCTCTTGACCACACTTCCAACAACGAATTCTATTTCTGCTACGAAAGGTTGTATTTTTGTTATCTTGTGTTTTCGCTTCATTCAAAAATTCTAGCAACTCCCTCATAAGCCTCATGAAAGTTTTCTCGTTGATCTTGCGATAATATCGGGAAATATTGACTCCTCTTATTATTCGTTCTTCGTTCCTTGATGTCTGTTTGGCGATCTCAAACTGCAGAGCGTAAGCAAGAGCCTCAGAAATTCTCTTCAGTCTGGCCATTCTTAGTGTCTGACTTGTTTCTGGGTCGCGTAAACCTTCAATAAAACTATTCACTGCTAACTCTTGCTTTATTTCTTCTGGGTATGTTGGATAGGTCAAATTTATTAACCTCATTATATCCGCCTCATATTCTTGAAGACTTTCGTTGTATTTTTGTCTTCTTCCTTGGAGTTGGGCTTTATAAACTTCTTGGAGGTGGGCTTCCCCATAGCGCATCTCCAAAAAAGTAACAATGAACTCGTAATCATCCTGTTTTTCTTCAGGAATGTTACGTAGGACCTCCATAGCTTCACCTCGTAGTGCTAGAACAAGAGCACGTGCCTTCTCCGGTGAACTCCAGTTATTGCCGGTGGCGGCGGCTTCGAACTGACGGACATAGGTAAGCCAAGGTACCTTGCCGTCAAAGGTAGGTGGCTTCATCACACTAGTTGCAGGAACACCATCTACCTTTATCATACCCGTACTGGCTACCTTCTCTATATGCAAATGTAACTGTTGCACCTGTTTCTGGATTCCTGTCACTTCATGTTGTATTTCAACATGTACGTATTCTCTAATTTCGTTAATCTTCTGTTGCATTTCTTGTTCTATGCGCTTCATATCTTCTTGATTTTTTGTGATGTCTTCTTTCAGTTCCTGTTTGATGTCTTCTTGATTTTTTTTGAGTTCCTGTCTCATGTCCTCCAGACTTGTTTTTAGTTCCTGTTTTATACTTTCTTGATTTTTCTTAATCTCTTCTTGGCATGTTTTTAGTGTCATCAATTCTTGTTTCATATCATCTTGGCTTGTCTTTAATTCTTGTTTCATGTCATCTTGGCTTGTCTTTAGTGTCATCAGTTCTTGTTTCATATCGTCTTGATTTTTCGTCATATCTTGTTTCATCTCTTCTTGGCTTTTCTTCATATCTTCTTGGCTTGTTTTCATGTCTTGTATCATCATCAGTATCTGGTTTAAACTACCTTGAAGTTGTTCTTCCATCTTTGCTTTCTGGCTTCCAGTTTCCACTGGCATACAATTTCAGTTTACTTTTTTTTTCCTTCTTTTTCTAATTTTCTAACCTAAACTAACCTCTTCTGGATTTGATCCACTTCCGACACCAATTTGTTCCGGACGGCCGATCTTCTGACACACACTGGATTATAGAACACACTATTCTATCAAAATAATTTTTATTGTCAACCTTACTTTTGACACTTGTCAAATTAATTCACGTTGCGTCGGCAAGCTCTCAAATTACACTGACCCATAAAGTCGGTCTGGACCCTTTATATACCCTTTTGGTCGATACCGGAAGATTCCTTAATTCTCTAGAAGGATTTCCATACTACATAGGGTAATCAAAATAAGAAAAAGGAATAATCCGGTGATTTCTAGACCTTCCATCATGGGCATTCCATGTTAAAAATAAGGAAATCGAATTCTCTAAAAAGTTCCAGACCTTCTTTCATAGTCGTCTCCTGAGGAAATTAACAAAGGTAAAATTACTTAAATAACTTATAAACTTGTAGAAAATATACCTAAAACCCTACAAACTACGAACACAAACTAATACTAGGAAATGTACAACGCTATAAAGTTTGTAACAATATATATATATATATATATATATATATATATATATATATATATATATATATATATATATATATACATATATATATATATATATATATATATATATATATATATATATATATATATATATACATATATATATATATATATATATATATATATATATATATATATACATATATATATATATATATATATATATATATATATATATATATATATATATATATATATATATATATATATATATATATATATATATATATATATATATATATATATATTGAGCGAAGAACTTGTCCTTTATTTGAAAGTAAGCACTACGCAGGCAACACTCCAAAATGTCCATCACCCCGTCCAGTGGTAACGTGGTTCGATGTGATAAAGTAGTATCATTTGAAAGTCTAGTTTTGATTATGTCTAGTGATTCCCCTAATGGTACATTAGTATACAGACTTTCCACATCAAAGCTTATTAGTCTGTCGTCTGGCTCTAGATTGATGCTACTAATAATGTTCACGAAAGGTGTAGAATTTTTAAGATGTGTTTGTCTTACCTTCTAAAGGTTGTATGATTTTTAAGAGAAACTTCGCCAGTGCATTTGTTGGGGATCCTCTGGAGCTGGTTATTAGCCTCAATAGTACGTTCGTTTTATGAATTTTTGGAAGTCCGTAAAAATGTGGTGGCTTACTGTAGTGTGGTGTGAGCGCCGATTGTAGGTTCTCAGATATATTGTTTTGGTATTTCCTGAGTGTTCTGTAGATTTTTGACTCTATGGATTTTGTGGGGTCACGGGCTAATTGTCTATATTTTCCTTTCTCCAGGATATCTCCGATTTTTGGGTCGTACGTTACGATGTCCATTATCACTGTTGCATTTCCCTTGTCTACTGGTAAAATCTTTATGGATTCATCCTTACGAAGTTCTTTGAAGGCTGATGCTTCTAGTTTGGAGAGATTTTAAACTGGATTTTTCTTATCTTCCAAAGTTGATTTTATTTTCCACCTAAACTCGTCGGAATGGTTTTCGTCTACTTGTATAGATTCTACAGAGCTTATGATGTCTAAAACGGGCATGCTTTTTGGTGTTACTGCGTTGTTCTTCTGCGGTTGAAAGTATTCTTGAAGATAAGTTTATGATGGTTTTTCTTGAAGTTGTTTCAGGTAGAGTCGGTTGTTTATGTGATTTTAGTTTCTCTAGTTTATTTCGGTGTTTCCTCGCCATATTTTCTTTCAATTTGTTGCAACCAAACGATCACTAGAAGTTAGAATTAAGGAACATATAACTCATACCCAAAAAGGGGAAACGTCAAGATCAGGTATTGCAGAACACTCCTGGGATTAACAACACCATATAAAATGGTCTGAGGTTGCGGCAATATATATGGAACCCAATATGAAAAAAAGAAAATTTATAGAAGCAGCATACATTAAAAACAATAATGGAATCTTCAGTAAACCGAGTGTTGAAATACCTAATCTTTGGCAACCACTACTTTGTAACATCAAATCTTTGAGGTGTGTACAGTGAAGCGAAACTTTGTGCTTCAATGGACACAGTCCCTATATAAGCTCGTAGTCTTAAGACAAAACATTCAGTTTATACGTGATAACGATTAGAGATACAACCTAATCGAAACGTCGTAAAAATAAAAATAAAGACAATGCAAGTCCGACCACATTTTAGTCAAAGATCACATTCGATGGTAAAATTTCCTGCCCTTTTCATTCCTCGGGTAGAATTTGGAAAGGTCCCATTTAAAATTCTGAAGTTGACCTTCACATGACCTTGAATGACATGGTCAACGTCATTTTCAAGGTCACTGCTAGTTTTGTATGAAACATTTGAAAAAAATGTGATCCCACCGAGATATCCCGTTGTCTCAAGATAAATGCTGCACCCTGTATATTTGTTTAAACTAGAATATAAACGAATCTTGCGGTTAAGCGGATTTATATAGGTCCGGTAAAAAGAATACAACAATTTTATAAATCTATATGTAGGTTTTGTCGTATTCATAGCTTATTTATATTTTGTCAAAAGATTTTTTTTCTAAAAAACTAAATTATATTAAAAGGTAAGAAATAAATTAATAACTTTTACATTGCAATTCATTTAATAACACTGGTCTGCAAAAAGAATTTTTTTTCTGGGCCCTGACATCATTCTTGCTACTTGTTATGTCTAATGACCTCCTGGATCCGAATATGACCCCAGTTTTCTCCCAACGTTTTCGGGAGTGCACCCGCCCCTCTTTTTATCACTTTTCGATAATAATTTTATGACAATGAATTTGATTTGGAAGGGTGAAAAGGATTATTTTAGCTGTATAATTTAAAAATAAAAATTGGAAATATACCTTCATTTGTGCTTACTTTCCTTTTGTATACTGAAGTGGAAGTTTCTCCTACCAGTCCCCAGCAGTAATAAGTAGCCTGCCAACATGCTCGCATTCCACTTTCCTCGAAATCTACTCTCGAACGTAGTTATGTCTTGAAGGAACCGTTTCCACTGTTTATCCGACACTGCTCCCAAATTTCTAGGAAAGAAGTTCACGTGTGAGTGCAGAAAATGTACTTTAAGAGACATGTTGCACCCCATGGCTTTGTACGCTGACAATAAATCCTCGACATAATCATCATATTGTTGTTTCCCAAAAAGTTCTCACACCCGTTTTTGAATGCAAGCCAAGCACGTTTTTTTTTCGATTCAGGTGTTCAATAAATGTCGAATTTTGGAAAAGGTGTCTGACCTGGGGGCCCACGAAAACTCCTTCCTTGGTTTTAACTTCACTAAGACGAGGAAACTTAGTTTCGTACGATGTAATGTTTGTCTCGGACTCGGTTATCCCATTCACATAGGAAGCAACATTATTTTGTGAAGCCTGATTGCAAACCCGTGAGTAGAGCAACAATATTTAAGTCAGAGCAAAGTTTCCAATTTTAATCACGATAACTGATTTTATCAAGGAATCGGCTGATGTTTTCGTACGTCTTCTTCATATCCACAGAGTATATGATCGGGACTGATGGTAACTCATTCCCACTGGTGAACATGACAACTTTCAAGCTTTTCTTTGATGAATCTATAAATGTCTCTATTTGTCTGGGTTATGTTCAGTTCTATCGCCAATGCATTTGAATTAGGGCAGAACATTAAGCCTTAATCTTCTGAGTAAAGTCACTTTAGTGTTGACTGCCTGGACGAGATCATTCAATCTCGTCTGTGTACGAGATAACGTTGTCCATTAGCTAAGTTCCCTGAAAACTCCTCATCAGTCGTTAGCGTATTATTTGATGGTCCAGGCAGTGGCTCAAAATCTGCCAAATCCGTTTTGAGTTGCATAGGTTTTCGGGAGCACTGGGATTGACAAAGATTCGTTGTGAGGAACTCGTCTTAGAGCCAAAGGAATATTAGGATACTGAATTATATGCTTACTTTTGCTAGAGAACCCGATGGTGGAAGTCATACAAAAGTAACAATCTGTAAGATGACTACGAGGTTTGCGTCAAACGATGGACACAGCAAATGACATTGATTAAAGATACCTTTGAGCTATTTGGTCAAGCTACTATTATATGTAGTGCAGCAAACTTTCAGAGCTCAATTCTTGTTCTGATTACCAACTTGACCATGAAAGTAAAATTTATAAGCATTTTTAAGAAGCGGAGAAAGGGGCTTTCATTGCGCTTTTAAAGTCAATTCTTTAGCAAGAGCAGAAGCTATCGGGATGATTTTTTAAACTCGTGTGACATCATAACATTAAACATTAAATGGATGCTCGATATTATTCACAACTCACACTCATGTACTTGAACACATTTATACAACTTGGAAATACAGAATCCCTGTCTAGAACACCGAAGTTGACTCTACCAGTTGGCGCCGATATCAAAAAAGTGCTAAGTAAATAAATAAATCTATATTAGACTAGTTTTTTGAAAAAAAATTCATTCTTTTAAGTTTTAACTGTTGTTTATAAATGAATCTCCACAATAATATGTTACACGAATACATGAAAGATGTTTAAAAGAAAGTGGAAATAAGAAAAATTTCGTTGAGATATCGCAGAACAATCAGAAACTAGTCAGTGCTAATCACATAGTCCAAGAACAGGTTGCTAATTATCACGTAAATATTTATGCAAATTCTGACTGGCGCTGTCTGGTGATTTCTTTATGCACATGCCTAAGGTGAAAACGTGATGGTTCGAAAAGAGACACACAGAAAGGTATAAAGTTCGCTAACCAATAATTTTTTTCAGCTTCTAATCTCTTTGCAGTTAATTATAAAAAAAAATTATAAAATTCGTTGATCACATTAAATTCGCAAACTATAAAATCTCATTAGTTATGTTGAATTTCTAAATTTAGACTAAATATTGATATTCAGAGACACTAAAAATCTTCAAATGTTGAATTGGATCATAGACGATAAAACTTCTCCGACATTCCGATTTTTTAAACAAAAGTATTAAAATAGATGGTCGTGCAAATTATGTTATCTACGATCATTAAATTAATTACAATATTAAAATAGCTAATTTATTTCTTACTCCGATTTGCAACCAAACTACCTTGAAAATTTATTAATGGGATTACCCTGGAAAACACTATAAACATGCTGAAATTTTTCATCATACCTCGCCCCTATCAAACTTTTGAGTAAACATAGAAAATATATTTTTCTTTTTTTTGGAAATTGGTTAATAATCCTCATAACCGGTTAGGCAATTTTGCATATGGTGAAACTAAGCACTAAAGATATGTTGCCAGAACTTCTGTGGAAGTTGTAGCACATATTTTTTGAAATTAACGTATGAGTTCGAAGTTGGTTGAAAAAAGTCGACAAATGGTTGAGAGATTGAACAAAACGCAGGAAAATTACAGCAGAATCGAAGTAAATGAACAACAAAAAAACTGGGATAAATGCATTCAACTGTTTTTACTAGTCTATCGTTCAGCCATTCACGAAACCACTAGAAAAACACTTGGTAGCATAATTTTTGGAAGGGAATTACGTCTTCCCGTCGATTTACTTACTGGACGTTCACCCGATACTGAGGCAATTTGGGAAGACTACACCAATTAACTTAGTAAGCAGCTTCAGGTCTTACACGAAGCAGTTCGTAAAAAATTACATATATAAAGAGACAGAATGAAGACCCGCTATAACCTCAAAGCCAATACTGGTGGATTCATGGTTGGTGAAAAAGTTTGGTTATACAATCTGAAAAGAACCAAAGGGTGTTCACTAAAGTTTCAAAAGTCATGGGAAGATCTGAACAACGTAGTGACCCAACTAAACGATTTGGTGTACCAAATTCAGAAAAGCCCTCATGTGAAGATGAAAGCCGGAAATCTTGACAGATTAACCCATTATTAAGATCAAGAAGGTTGATCGGGACGATCAATGTAACGGATTTTATAGCATTATACATTTCATAGTATTAGTTTGTATTTGTAGTTTGTAGGGTTTTAGGTTTATTTTCTATTATTTAATTAATTTCACCTTTATTAATTTTCTCATGAAAATGAGAGAAGGTCTAAAACTTTTTAAAAAATTCTATTTCCCTAATTTTGACATGGAACGATTATAACAGAAGATCTAGAAATGGCCAGATTATTCAAGCAATGACAGACATAAATGAGAAGGTTTTTAGACATATTTTATCTTGAAAAAACATTAAATACATTAAAAGATAACATTTCAATGTGTAGTATACACGGTCGTCCATTTGTAGTATGCTGGTTCTTCGCTAAATTTTTCATACTTATAATTATGAGAGCGTTGGCTGCCGTTACCGTTATAAATTCGGCGATATTATTTTCGAATTATTGAATATCAAACAATTAAATTCCTTTCTTAGGTAATGAGTATAGGGAGTTTGGGTGAATATGAAAATTAGGTCAAGATAGGTGAATATATGTCGGCAACATGAAAATAGTTTTTAATTTTTTTAGTATTTGTTAGGTTGTTTTACAAAAATCATGCCGAAACAAACAAGTAGTAATGTCTAGAAATGGTAGTTCGGATAGATACGACATTTTGCTACCAAAAATCCAAAGCGCCAGAAAAAATGTCAAATACCCCGAAGTTTTATCAATTTAACACTGTTAGAAAATGAGTTGGCTACACTATTCCCTCAGGAAAGCTGAGACGCGCGTGCGGCAAGGCGAGCTTGTGCTTGAATAAAAAAATATTAGTCTGCAACTTAAATAATTTTTAAAACTGTTTTTAAATTTTCCTATTAATTTTTTTATAAAACGTTAGTGCCCAAGGTTGAATCTTCTCGCGAATGTTTATTTTATTATTCATGGTTTGTTTTAGTAGTTAATAGCAAACCCTGAACTAAACTGGACATCCAAATAAACAAAATTAATGAAATGTTTTTTCGTTTTTTAATAGAATACTATTAAATGAGTGTACAATGTTTTTCACTTAAGAAAAATTAGAGTTCTTTTGTAAAAAAATCAGATAAAATTAACGTGGAATAAGCAAACAAAAAATGATATTTCAGTAATAATGAACCTCCCACAGAACAGTGTCCTCTAAGATACCATCTCAAAAAGACGGGCAAAGCCGAGGACAAGAATTAACGTTTCTGCGACCGTACAGCCGAAACAACAGCGGAACTTCTGATATGCGAATGCATGTCACTGTTTTACAAGAGACTTAAATTTCTGGAATGCGTCACTCAGACGCCCGAAAAAATAAGGAACTTCCCCTGTAAAAGTCTGAATATCCTGGGCCTAGATCTTATAGGACGAGGTACTGTAGAGGGGTAAGAAAAGCCTTAACGACCCACTCACAATTTACATTTACACAGAAACGTAAAAATAGGCCTTGTCCTAGCCGTAGTCGCTGATTCTATGAAAAAAAAAAAAATGAAATGCTGGGCAAACAGCGCTTTATAACCATCGTATCTAATATTTTTGTTCAAATAATCTTCATAATTTTTATTTCATAAGTATGATATATTTTGTATAAATATTGATCATATATAAAAACTTCTTTTTTTACTAGCTATTTTCACGCGTTAACAATCATCAAGATAATACGTGAACTCGGTCACTTACTGCATATCCATTTAGACTAAATTGGTTTCCTAATTAGGATACCAACAAGTAATGGAAATCGTAATAGCCAAACCATCCTAATTTGGTCCCTCACTGCCCTAAATTATTACACCACAGTGAGTTAAACGTCTCACTCAATCATGATTCCTGAATATCGGATGGTCAAATAGGCCTTTTAAGTTATACTTTTTTTTTTAATATTCCTGCGAAAAATCCGTATCGAATATTTTTCTACTCTAAATTATGTTTAGAATTATCTATTGCATATATAATAATGGCGGAATTTTAAATTAAACATCGCAACAGGCAAACATTTATAATGCGACGAGTAGCTACGCTACTGGCGATGCGAGTACATTCTCGAACGAGCCCGCAACTTCTACTTCCCGAACGAAGACTTTTCCCAGAATGGCACGAAAGAACGCAAATAACCTCTGCCGGTAAAATTGGTATTTTAAAATTTATTTATTTGTAGGGATTCTGGTGTTTCCCGTAATAAAAAATACTAAAAAAAAATTTATAGTATTACATATTTCGGTCGAGCATGTAATTGTATCGCAAAATTTCTAAAAAAATTTCAATATTAGTGTGGCTTTTAAAACTAATAATTCAACTGGCAATATTATAAAAAACAACAAAATAAAAATGAAAAAAGAAAATAAATCTGGTGTATATAAAATAACATGTAAAGATTGCCCAAAGCTTTATATAGGACAGTCAAGCAGAAATTTTTCAACAAGAATAAAGGAACACTTTGGTAGTTTTATTAAAGAAAAAACAGATTCTCATTTTTTAAATCACGTAATAGAATCCAATCATAATTTCGATCAAAATTTTCAAATTTTACATACAGAAAATAAAGGCACTAAATTAGATTTGTCGGAATCCCTAGAAATAAATAAATTTAAAAATAACCATTCTTTGTTAAACTGTCAATTAGACCAAAACAACTCTTATTTATCGAACCTATTGTAATGACCTATTTCAATTACCTGCCTATTAATGGAAAATTAGTTTATCCTACCTAGATTACAATAAGAAACATGTTGAATATCTTTTTATTCAAGTTTCAATTAAAATGGAATCTTTAAGTAAAAATCGAATTTTATTACGTTATCTTTAAAAATGAATGTAATTGTTACCTTTTATCCTTCACCATCTTTTTAAAAAATGTATATAACATGCATCCATCATATCCCTGTATATATTTTTTTATATTGTATCTTGAATACTATTGAAAATACGTCCCTGAATAAACCTATAAGAACAACCAGCGCCATACTCTCTGTTCTTAGGTATATCTTCTCTTCCACCTGCCTGAAAATTAGAAAATCAGTGTCGACTCGTTTTAACATCATTTTCAACAAAACTGGCGTTTGTGGTCTTCAACAGGCAAGAATCTAAGAAGTATCCTAATTTTTATTCATGAAAAGGCTAAAGGGTGGCATTTGTTGCTGTTAACTTATTTTTCTGAAACCAAAAACGAAAATTATAATTAGTTTTACATTTGCTTTATTTTTCATTGTCGCCTAAAATTGTTATTCAATTTAATATGTTCACAATTCCTTTCGTATGTCATATTGACGTGGTTAGTATTACATACCAGAGGAGAATATTAGTCCTATTATACTACTATACAGCCAATCTGCGACTGTAATGTAAAAGGCAGTCCTTACACGTAAGATTTTTGAGTTACGATTTTTCCAGCAAAAATTAATGAATATTTTAATCACATTATTTTAAAAAGTAATTTGTAATATACCGTGGCGTGACGTGTTCAAATTTACGTTTTCCATAAGTTAGGAAAATGGTGCACAATTTGGCAACACCACGTGGGGGTGTCTAGGATGAAAAGTCAACCACGAAGTCTCAAGCCCTTAGGGCTTAAAATAACCGAAGTACCCATTTAAACCCATATAATTCCAAATTTCACTCTGCCCCGTAGCCGAATCTACTTATAGATGGCCCCTGTATACGAGAAGTACGCTTTTCGAACTTCTGACACCCGATGTTTCTAGAAAATACTAGAAGTACGAATCGGCTCTAAAAGCAGCTGGCCGGTAGTCTTATTATCAGTATTGGTTTAGCACGAGTAGTGGTATTAGATAGAGAAGCGAAGTGCGGGAACAAGTCAATAGTAAGAGCCTTGTATGTGTTGTTTTTGTGTTGAATGAAGTTAGTTGATGCCTGTAGACGTAGTATCACATCTCTGAACCGACGTACGCGACAGTATAAAAATGTCCAAAGTACAGAAACGCGGCTGTGTTAACCCCGCGGATAGTTCTTGCTAGGTACATAAATCGTAGAAAAGGACAATTAACAAAATGACCAAAATAGCTTATCATAATTATTTTGGATGTCTTGTTGGCGATCAAGATCGGGACTGGGCTCCTTACATATGTTACCAAACCGGTGCAGCAAATCTAAGTAACTGGTTAAAAGGCAAACGCTCTTCTTTTCTATGCCTTTTGCAGTTCCAATGATTTGGCGAGAACCTACAAATCCTTTTAACGACTGTGACTTTTGCATGACAAAAGTGTCTGTTTTTTTCAAAAAAGAGCAAACATAATATTGAATATCCGGATATTCCCTCAGCAATAAAATCGGTTCTTCATGGAGAAGATTTACCAGTTCCAGCACCCTCAGCAAAATATAAGGAAGATTTAGAAATGTATGATGATAAAGCAGAACCCGATAATGTACCAGAAAAGGACGATTCTTATTTTCCCGAAAGTGAAGGAAAAGCACCTCATTTAATCCAGCAACCTGAATTATATGATCTAGTTCGGGACCTTCACTTGTCCAAAGAGCATACTACATTACATATTAGGGTCCAGATTACAATAATGGAACCAAAATTACAATATTTAGGAACCGTAACCAGGAGGTATCTTCGTTTTTTTTTCTGCAGGACATGTGTCAGGGTGAATTAACGAAGTATTGCTGTTCTCTTTGTCTTTGGGACAGTGGAGCAACACAGAGCAATTACCAAGGAAAAGAATGGCTTCCGAGAGATCAATATATTCTAGGTCAAGCTAACGTAAAGAATATTGTTGATCCAAAAAAGTACTGTTACCTCCATTACACATTAAACTGAGATTAATTAAAAGTTTCGATAAAGCATTAGCTAAAGAAGGAGATGCGTTGAAATATCTTGAATAAATTTCTCCTAAACTAAGTGATACTAAGCTTGTTGGACTATAAATTAAAAAAAAAATACTAAGGGATCAATGGTTTCATCAAAAATTAAGTGATGTTGAATTAGCTGCGTCGGGTTCTTTTAAAACAATTGTTTCGGAGTTTTTAGGAAACAAACGAGTAGAAAACTACGAAAAACTTGTAGAAGAACTACTGAAAGCTACTGCCAAATGGACTGTTGCATGTCTCTTAAAATACACTTCTTGCACTCTCATTTAAATTTGTTCCCAGAAAATTTGAATGAGGTTAGTGACGAGCAAGGAGAAAGACCAGACATATGAAAAATGGAACAACGCTACCAAGGCAGATGAGATCCAGCAATGATGGGGTATTATTGTTGGTTTCTTATGAGAGAAAGTGATCAGGAATATAAACGAAAGTCAACATTTGCAAAAAAGTTATGTACTTACTATAAATGCATTTTAATGTGTATTTTTGTAAATAAATCCTATTATCCTTAAAATATTTTTTTTTATTGTTTTGAACTTATGCATAAATATTATATAAAAATATTTGTATTAAATAAAGATAACTGATACATTCTATAACTCAAAATCTATACGAGGTGGAAAATTTTCGTTGTTGAATTCGTAATTAGGATGCTTTAAACTCCCACGGACAGTCTTTATAACATCAGGCACCATTTTTTTGTATTTGCTGACTAGTGTTATTTAACGTATTCTTTCCTGTACTACCTTTTGTTCCAAAGCTGAACACATTAACACTGTGTTTTAAGATCACCTGTCTACAGTAACATTTTTGGGGCGAGACTAAGCCACACACACATTAGGTGAATCTGCACTAAAATCTCGATTTATACGGTTGTAATTTACAACCCTGCAAAGACATAATTATCAATTTTCACCGAAATCAAACATAATAAAAATTTTACTACTCTACGTTGAATAAGCCAGTTGATATCGTTTAAAACTATAATTATTGATATTCGTAATCTCCGACCCCAAATTTTTTTTAGTCCGCTATCTGACCTATCATCACAAACATTTGCAACCGGATTCACAAAAAAGCTTTTAGTTCTAAATTGGATCCCTTTACCATGGAAATTAAATCTTAGTTGATCAGTTTTATTTTGATTGTGATATTGTTATGATTTGTATTATTTACGTCAACAAACTTTGTATAGGATAATTAAGGATAAAAACCTAAATAAGGGGTCTCCGGTAAGCATCTCCTAATTTCTCGGGAGCATACAGGGGAGGTCAAAATAACCCTATTTTGTCATAGAAAAAAATGCCTAAAGTGCCCTTTAACGGAGATATAGAGCCCTAAAAGGGTACACAGCGATTTACCTTATCGGCTCTAAGTTTTGAACCTTCTTCTTCTTCTAGGTAGAACCAAGTTCTGTTATCTATACAATGCCTTATCGATCCTCGTTTGAGGTCGAAATCCAGCTGTCTCCCCATGTTTTGGGGGGCCGTCCAGGCGGCCGTTTGGTGTTTGGTTTCTCTCTCATCACGGTTTTTGCTAGTCTGTCATTGTCCATTCGTTCAACGTGATCTCTCCACTGCCTACGACGGTTTCGAACCCACTTCACAACATCCCCCACTCCGCTGTCCTCGCGTATTTTTGCGTTTCTTATTCTATCTCTTAAACTTGTTCTCGTGATCATTCTCAGCGTTTTCATTTCTGTGGTTCTCATAATTTGTTTTGTCTTTGTGGTTTCATTAATTGTGTCTGCGCCGTAGGTCAGTATCGGTCTTACACAGACCTTGTAAATTCTTGCTTTGCTCTCAACCCTCATATATTTATCGTTCCAGATTATGTCTCTTAGTTGGCCTGATATCATGGCCGCTTTGTTGGCCTGTGTGCGTACTTCTTCCGTTACTGCCCTGTTACTTGTTATATGTGCTCCTAGGTATTTAAACTTCCCAACCTGTTCGATATGTTTGTCATCAACCATTAGTTTGCATCTTACCGGTTCTTTTGCTATTACCATTTCTTTGGTTTTCTCCACAGATATCTTCATATTATACTGTTTGTCTGCTCGAATGAGATGGAAAAGCATTCTTTGTAAGTTGCCCTCGCTATCTACTGTCAAGGCAACATCGTCTGCAAAGCATATAATCTGAACGGTGTTGTATCCCATTGGGTACCCAATATTTGTGCTTTTTACCTCATCAATGATTTCGTCCATGATTACATTGAAAAGTGTTGGACTTAGGCTATCACCCTGTCTTATTCCTATGGATAGAGGGATTTCCTCTGTTAGAGTGTTATTTGTTTTAATTACCATGGTGTTTTTGGAATTCAGTTCGTATATTGTGCGTATGATTGCTTCGTCTACTTGTTTTCTTCACAGTAATTCTGTTATGTGTTCCAGTTTGACTCGGTCGAACGCTTGTGTAAAGTCCACAAAACAAATGAACAGCGGTTTATCGTATTCGATAGATTTTTCAACCAGCTGTCTGAACCGACTTGTATAATTTAATGAAATTTTAATATTTGATAGAGGCCATAAAGACTCATTGAACCATACTACAGTGGATGTTTTAGATCATCAGAGAAGACAAGAACGGACTTGCAGCCACACTCGTTGAGCCTAATTTTTGACAGGTGTCATTTTACAGAGCTGAAAACCGGTTTTTTTAAATACTTTGGTCATTCCTCTTCAAAAATGGTACTCTTAATTTATGCTAATTATGCTAAACACAAATAGGCAAAAATAAAATACGCAGGGTGTGCTGATATGCTTTAATTTATGGGGAAGCGCTGTCTAATTTTTCGAAGGCAAGAAGATGTCATGCTGCAAGATTTTCAGCTCAGACATTGTCCAGTCCAGAAACCTTTCAAAGGTTTGAGCGAGACTCAATTAATTCACAATGTTATTAAAATGCAAATGTTCAATTTGGGCTCCACGTAGTTCAATACATTTTCTTATTCTTCGAATAACTGCAAATAATATTCCGGCATTATTACGGACTTCGTTAGAATGCTGTGCTATTTTCTCTAATAATTCTTCGTTAGTATTTACTGGTGTTGAATAAACTAGTTCTTTTAGATGTTCCCAGAAGTAAAAGTCCAAGGGATTTACGTCTGGATACCTTGGTGGCCATACTTCTCTTGAGTATTACCAATATTCTCTTCGCTCTTTCCATACAGCCTGGAGTCGATTATTCCAAGGAAAACTCTCAGAACATGGCTTAGGAGAATAATGATTCTAAATTAGTCATAGGTTTTAGCTGCTGACTTGTTGCGAATAGTCACAAAGGTAGAGAAAAGCCAATCTTCTGAGATAATACCTGTGTTATCGATTTTATTATATAATTTTGTGAGAGTTTTTATAGACTCGTCCTTTAGAGCTTTCACGACTTCGACTGGTAAATCGTCTGCTCCAGGAGCTTTACCGTTTTTCAATTTTCGAATAGTATTTTCACTTCAGTAACAGTAACGTTCTGATTCTCAAGAACTTGTCGCCTAGTAGGTCTATGGTCGCCCAACGGTAGATTTCCAATATAATCTTCCCAACAAGCAAATTTCTCATTGGTTTCAACAATGATTCGACTTTTTGATCCACTTGATTTTCAGTGCATTGAAGACTGATTTTTTTGTGGGCACTGGATTTAAAAAATAATTTTCTCCTCATTTTTTTATAAAGATTCGCAATTTTCTATAAATTTAATGTTTTTTTTTTTAATGGAAGAAGCACCCTATTTTTATCGATTTTTGACAGGATTTTAGGCACTGATAAGAATTCGGATAAATCTGACGGAAACACAGAAATTTGCCCCTATTAATATTGATGAACTGAATTAAAAATTATAAATATATTTTCTGCCAATATTCTTAGGTTGCATCAAGACATGACGTTCTACGTTAACGGATAAACATTATTTATTTTTAAAATTATTTGTATATAAAGTAATTAATTAAATTCACTGTTTGGCTGCTCTCAAGTGCACTTCGGTGATCTTTTAGACCCCCCTTGATAAAGCATGTGTCAAGTATACAAAATAATTCAATTTAAAAAAGAAATACATCATATATATATATATATATATATATATATATATATATATATATATATATATATATATATATATATATATAACATTAAAGTAAAAAATATTTCACTTAAAAATTAGTACTAGAAATCTTCAGAAAATATATGTTATGGCAGGAATTAAAAATCAATTTTACTTTAGATATTATTGATGTAAATACCTCACAAGTTTTCGAAAAATTTTACTTGATAAAACCCAGTAAAAATCTGAATTATATACAGGGTGTCAGGGAAAATGTGGGAAATCTTCCGGATATGAAAAAAAAAACACGTGAAAGGAATACTACAGGTTCATACAAACTTTTTTCATATAGGCCTCCTCTTCGGAGGTATGGGCTCCCAAAAAGCTGCAATAGAAGCAAGTTTTTTACACATAATTATTGAACCGCCAGGTATATTTCAATTTTTTTAATATGATTTATACCACGTAACACCCTTCAAATTACTATCCAAGAAAGTGTTGCGAATTACTCACAGCTCCAGGAATGGGCTAGCTTTGGACAACGTTTTTTACATACCTTTAAGTATTGACTAAAAATTAAGTACTTTTCATTCATGTCATTAATCCTAACCGTTTTCGAAAAAACGTCATTATATTTACACTGTTAGTCCCCTAACTTCTGGCAGGTTCAATATGAAAAAGAGGAATTTTCCCCTGTCATCATAGTTTCAATAAAAACTTAAACTAATTGCTTAGTTAAAAACTTTGTTAAAGGGTTCAAAACGGGCTCCGTGAAGTCTGATACACTCGCAGGCACGACGAATTGAAGACTGCTGTACCCGTCACATTAACTCAGCATTGTTCCTTATTTGATCACAATGAAACGTGATTCTACGTAGAAGTTTCCCCCTAGTAGCGACCGGGTTGGAATATAATACAGGAAAAATCCAACGGCGTTAGGTCGGGAGATCGAGGAGGGCAGGCAATATGTACTCCTATACCTATCCAACGGTTTGGGTAGACGTTATTCAGGTGTTACCGTACAGCAACGCTGAAATGAGGTGGTGCCCCATCGTGCATGTAGTACATGTTTCAGCGAGTTTCAAATGGTAAGTGCTCTCCTAAATCGTGAAAAGTGTTCTGAACGAACTCCAAATAAAGTTCTCCATTTAGTCGTGCCGGCAATACGAATGGTTCAATCAAAAAATTGCCGATGATTCCTGCCAAGACATTAACTGATTGCAATTGATGTTAATGATGCGAAACAATAGTAGCATGGGGATTTTCATCAGCCCATAAATATGAGTTGTGTAAATTTATACCATTTTTAGTAAACCTTGCTTCATCCGTGAATAGAATACTGTTAATGAAGTTTACATTATTTCGTTGCTGATCCGGTAGCCAGTTTGTAAACTACGTTCTACGGGGAAAATCTTCAGGAATCCGTTCATGCACTTTTTTCAAATGATATGGATATAACAGCTGTTCTTGAAGAAGTTCATATACTATTGTTTTCGACGTATTAAACTGCGCTGATAATTTTGGAGTGCCCGTTGAAGAAGTGTCATCTACAGCGTTTAAAATATTTTCCTCTAATTGCAGCGTACGTACTGTTCTTCCCCGACCATCATCAGTACTTATTTTCCCAAAATTTCCTAAAATTATAAAGAAATTTAATAATATTACCTTACTAAATGGAATTGCATACCATTCTCCCTTAGACGTTGGTCAACTCGTTGAAATGTTTTTCGATCTGGAAGAGTACGAATAGGATATCCGTCGTGATATAACCTCCTGGCTTCCAAAGCATTGCAAGACCCTACATGAGATGCATATCTGCATACACAATAAACGTGTATTCCATATTTCGAATTATTTCACAATTAATTTGACCATGAAATCCAAAAATCGGCACCAAAAACAATACTTTGTTTTTATAACTAAAGAGGGACACTCTAATTTTGGATAGAATTTTTTTATGATAAGGCTGAAGGATGAACATTTGATACGAACAAAGATGTATCGAAACACGCCAAATACATGATGTAAATTAAATGACGGTTTTTCTAAAACCGTTAGGATTGGCGACATAAATAAAGAGTACTTAATTTGTAGTTAATAGTTCAAGGTATGTAAACAATATTTTTATAAAAAAAATTGAACCGACTTCTAACAGTGCGCAAAAAATGAAAAATAACTATAAAGTTTTATATGAAATTGAACTTTTTGAAGTCGGCGCCAAACTAATACCTGACAAAATGTGATTCGCATAAACATATTAAAAATACTTTATTTGTAATTGCTTTCTTACCATAATTTGTATATATCGGTAGTTATTTATTTCATATAGAAATAATTTGGCGCCGACTTCAGAAATTTCAATTCCATATAAAAATTTATAGTTATTTTTTACTTTTTAGCGCACTTTTAAAAGTCGGTTCATTTTTCTTATAAAAATATTATTTTTCGATTTTTAGTTTTGAATTCATCATGATATCCATAAATTATTTGAACTAAGTACTAATCGAGATTACCTCGCAATGACTCCAAGGTGACAAAAAAGTATCCATTTTATCCAAAGTTGTAAATCACCCTCAAATGAACCACTAAAAATTCTTTGATTCTTAGAGTTCTCCAAATACCAGTGAAATTTGGTAAAACAAATATTTAGTCTGTCATAGTAAATCCACTATCTTAAATTTCAAATTAATTTTAGATTGATAAAATAGGCCCCAGAACCTTCCAATATCGATATTTAAAGAACTTGAGACGTAAATTTCTTAGCCCGATATATTTTATACTACATATTGAGTTTGTATACGTCGCAAAAAACCCCGCAATATCAATTTTAGGCAAAATCGGAAAATATAAAATTTGCAGTCCCTTATATTGCATCTTGTCAACTTAATAGATGTAAAAAATTAACTTCATATTCGTCATACACGACCCCGAAAACCCCCTAATACCAGATCTAAAAAAATGCGAATAAGGTAAAATTTTGGATCCGCCATATTAAATTTCAAAAAAATAATTTTAATGTCTTAATCTAATCTAAATCGAAACCCTTCAAAGCCCCCTAGTACCAATTTTAAATGAAATTAGGAAACTTAAAATTTTTAGACCGTCATATTGCATCTGATATATTAGATTTTCTTAAAATTATTATTACTATATTCGCTATTACATCCTCAAAGACGATTCAGTCCCACCTTTGAACAAAATCTAAAAATGTAAAATTTTTAGCCTGCTATATTGGATTCGCCATATTGAATCCTGAAAAAATAGTTTTAAATTCATAATTTACACCCTCAAGAACCCCCTATATCAGTTTTGGAGAAACCGAAAAATGTAAAATTTTTAGGATGCCATATTGAATCCGCCAGAGTGAGTTTATCAAAAAATAATTTAAATTCAAAATTAACACTAACAAAAATCTTCCAATACTGATTTTAGACAAAATCGAGAGATGTAGAATCTTTAATCCGCCATCTTGGATCCGCCATATTTATTTTTTTTAAATAATTTCAGATTCGTAATGTGTGACCCCAAAAACTCCCTCACACCAATTTTGAAAAAAAATCAGACAAAATTAATTTTTATCCGCTATATTGGATTCGCCATGGTGAATTTTTATAAACTTTTTATAAAAAAATTGAACCGACTTCTAAAAGTGCGCTAAAAAGTGAAAAATAACCATAAATTTTTATATGAAATTGAACTTTTTTAAGTCGGCGCCAAACTAATACCTGACAAAATGTGATTTGCATAAACAGATTAAAAATACTTTATTTGTAATTGCTTTCTTACCATAATTTGTATATATTAGTAGTTATTTATTTCGTGTATAAATAATTTGGTGCCAACTTGAAAAAGTTCAATTTCATATAAAAAATTTATGGTTATTTTTCACTTTTTAGCGCACTTTTAGAAGTCGGTTCAATTTTTTTATAAAAATTTTATTTTCCTATTTTTAGTTTTAGAATTCATTATGATATTCATAAATTATTTAAACTAAGTCTAATCGAGATTAGTGTACCTCGCAATGACTCCAAACTGGCAAAAAAGTACCCGTTTTATCCAAAGTTGTAAATCACCCTAAAATGAACCACTAAAAATTCTTTAGTTCTTAGAGTTTTCCCAATACCAATCAAATTGGGTCACACGAATATTTAGTATGTCATAAAAAATTCACTATCTTAAATTTCAAATTAATTTTAGATTGGTAATATACGCCCCAAAACCTTCCAATATCGATATTTAAAGAAAATAAATTAATATTTTATCCACCATATTGGATACGCCATATTGAATTTTTTTAAAATAATTTTAGATTCGTCATGTGTGACCCCGAAAACTCCCCCATACCAATTTTGGAGAAAATCGGACTAAATTAAATTTTTTGGCTGCCATATTGGATCCGCCATTTTGAATTTTTTAAAAATAATTTCAGATTCGTTGGGCACAACCCCGAAAATTCCTCCATATCAAGTTTGGAGAAAATCGGACAAAATTAATTTTTTTGGCTGCCATATTGTCAGCGCCATCTTGGATTTTACTGCACCAATTTCGTCCAAAAAAATATGGGACCACCGCAGCAACTTCCTGAACACAACGTAAAAAATTTCATTTAAATCGGTGCCGCCGTTCCGGAGTAATCGGTGTACATACATAAAAAAATATATATATCCACCACGAATTGAGAACCTCCTTCTTTTAGAAGTCGGTTAAAAGCTGATTTCATTGCAGTTCTTTGCGAGCCCATATTTCCGAAGAGGAGGCCTACACGCCAAAAATTTTTAAATGAAGTTTATTTGAACTTTTAGTATTCCTTTGACGCCTTTTTTATATCCAGGAGATTTCCCACATTTTCCCGGACACCCTGTAGAAGTGCACTGCCCACAGAAGTACTTGAAGCGTGAGTAAAGTATCGCAAGTAGCAAATATTCATGAAGTAATTTACACGAAATATTGACGGCTTTAGTATATAGTAATAAGTAATATTATGATGGGCTTCAGGTAGAACGGGAAATAATAAACTTAAAATTATGTAATGTAATGACTTGCAATCGGCAATCGCATAAGTAAAAGTAACATTCGTAAACCTACAATATACGGGCCAAAAGAGAAAGTACCAATTATTCCCTAAAAAATTGATTTTTAATTTACTCTATCACTGATTAGTCATCATACTACGACCCTTCATTTTACTTTATACTAATTATGCGGGTTTTCTATTTAAAACTATATTTAAACTTCACTTTTTATTACTATATAGGATGCGAGAAAATAAGCGGTCGCGTGACCCGCATTTTTGCACAGGGTTTAATTATATTTTATTTACCATGATCCAATGTCGGCCCTAACTTTGGGAAATCATTAAATCTTATTATGAGAAAACCGCCGACAAAATAATTCTCTCAACAATAACGTCCAAACTTTTTCGTCTAAAAATAATGCATATCCATAGCATATACTTTTTAATTTCTACTAAGAAGTACAACTTCCACGTTATTTTAGAATAGTATTCGAGAGTTTTTATGTACTAGAAAAATATGACAATTTGTACTTAAATGATAAAAGATAATATGACAATGAATTTTTACGCGAAAAGTTGTAATGGCGATTTTTTAAATATTTATTTCATAAAAAAATTTACTTCTGATGAAAGATATTAAATGTTATCGAACTTTATTTTGGATCTGACAGATTTTACATAACTTACAAATTGACAAAATGGGACTTTTTAACAAAAAATTTTTTTTTGGGAACCTGTACAACTATCATTTATAAATAAATAATAAAAAAATAAATAGCTATTTATTTCCAACAGGCCAACGGCCCCCTTACAGGAAATTCAATCATAGATGAACAAGCTAATAGAATAAAGTAAGTAAACTAACTAAAGCTAAAACTAAGACTAAATATCCATTCAAAATCAGTTCCCCATCCAGTTGAATATCGGATTTACAAGCTGTAGACATACAATATTCTCATAAACTATCCATATAAACAGCAAAGTAGTAAGCTACCAAGGATACCCAGATACCTTGCCCAGATGTCTCAGAATAGTTGGTAGACTGTCAAAATGCAAATCGCATAGTGCAGAAATACGATTAAAATTGTTGCAAATTTTGTAGATAGGACATTGAAATAAAATGTTTGACCTAGCAAGGGCAGTGGAGAGAGCTGGTGGATGCCTGGCACCAACACGGGGAACGCGAAATGATAATTGCTCTAGCAGAAATGGGCAATCAATCCTCGCATTCAGAAGCTTGTAGATAAATGATACGGATTGGGAGTTACGACGTACAGCCAATGGCAGTTCCTTAAATCTTGCGAGAACGTGGTCATGATTGAAACCCCACTGAGGATAAACATTGTTCTCTCTAAACATTAACCCCCTGATTCACTAACATGGTTTAATTTTAAAACCGGTCTAGACTGACAGTAAAGAATTCAAATTGACAACGGTAACAATACGTCAAGCAAGTTTTGAACCTTTAAAATACAACTAAAACAATATCACAAGAAAAACTATTCTGGTCATCTAGAAAATCTAATTTCCAAGGCGTCTAGATCGGGTCTAAGGCTTAAAACTTTTTAGGGAATCTAGCTATAAATATTTTAGAAAATTCTTTTGGGCGGCCTCTATGGCAAGGCCACGACAATTGTATATGGGGGACCACACAATTGATCCATAATCTAGCCTCGATCTTACATAACTATAATACAACAGTTTGAAAGTAGCAAAACCCAATGTTCGAGATGCGCTAGCCACCATCTGATCAATGTGGGGAATAAAGGAGAAACTCGCATCGAGGACGACACCCAGATCCGTCACAGAAAACTATCTATTAACGATAGAACTATTGATATGGTAATTAAACCGAACAGGACTTTTTGTCCGAGGGGGACACCTGACGTTGGAGTAAACTTAGCAGATTTATATTATTCTATTTGCACAAACTGACTACGATTAAATAACTAGGATCTCAAAAGGGAAATAAGGTCGTAAGAGAAGCTTTCTGTAAGAGTATGAGATGATCGATTTGGTCAAAAGCTTTACGGAAGTCAGTGTAAATAACATCGACTTGACTTTTTCTGTTAAAGGCATCGCAAACGTAAGAGGAAAAAGGGCAAAGATTAATCATACATGATCTTTTAGAAAAGAAGCCGTGTTGGTCAGTCGATAATAAATTTTGAATTTTAGAAAATAAATATTTCTGCAAGATAATCTCGAAGATCTTGGAAAAGTTACATAAGATTGTAATGCTGCGATAGTTTTCAACTAGAGATGAATCACGTTTTCTCAGAATAGAACAGACTTTGGCAATCTTTCAGACCTCTGGAAAAACCCTGCTATTCAAAATCAGTTGGAAAATATGACAAAGGAAAGCACTCAGAACAATGGAACAGTCCCTCACCAGAAAACTAGGAACATCAACTGGGCCAGATGTATCCTTATTTTTAAGTGACTTGTAGGCCCAAGAAACATCCGTTGGACTGATTATGGGAATGTTAATGATTTCAGAAGGTTCCCCAGAAGTAGAAATCTCAGAGGGCTCCGAGTTCTTGAATACACTCTAGAAGTACTCCGCAAACGCTGAGGTAATATTATGAGGCCCATGAAAAAATGGATGGTTCTCGTAGTTCATTCTAGCTGGAATGCGTGACTGAGCTTTTTTAGTCCGACCTAAAGTCCAAAAGTTGGAAGGATAACTGTTTATATTTTGCTCAGCGTCCTTTACAAAGGCCTCGTAGACCCGTTGCGACTGTGACTTTATTAGCCTACGCAAAGTCCTGTACTGTTCCAGGTAATAAGTAACTTTATGAGTTTGAAGATGTCGACGCACCTGCTCCTTTTTGAAAATGGTGGTAATCACCCGTAAACCAAGGCGGAAAACGCCTTCGTCTGGGCAATTTGCGAGGTATGCAGGCAGCAAGGTTGTAATTTAAGATATCATAAAATCATTGACAGGCATCCACTACGGCAGTAGACTCAGGAACAGGAGACAAATCGGTGTGGAGCATCATTTCGTACAGACTTGCAAAGTTGGATCTGCGAAAGTTGAATTGAGGTTGATCAGCATTGCATACAGGAAAATAAGTGGAACGAGTGAAAGTTGCATGAAACTCAAAAGTCAGAGCACGGTGATGTGGATCTTCATCAACTAGAGACGTATCACTGCGCGACACGGTCAGATTAAGATTGGAAAATATTAGATCCAGAAGGCGGTTGTTTATGTTTAGAGTAGTATTATATTGCGTGAGGTTAAGGAACTCACCTAGGTTAAGTAGGCTATTGTATTTTGCGCCTAGGGGACCAGTAGGTTTTACAAATGTTGGAACATTAAAGTCTCCTAGAAGAATTACATTTCCACGAAACATTACATCTAGTGATGAAAGAAGTTCGAAGAAAGTTTCTGCCCCGGTGCTGGTAACAGAGGGAGGAATGTATACAAGAAATATATAAACTATGAAATAATTTAAAGCTAGCTTACAACCTAAAAAATCTATATTGGGCACTGACTCTGCAATGTTTAAGAGGTCCAAAAGTTCGGAGCTGAATCCACAGTGAACGCCGAGCATCACTCCTCTCCTAGATGCATCCAAGTTCGTTCTTCTATCTGAGCGATGGACTATAAATGAGTTAGGAAAAAGCTGTGAGGTTAGGATATCCGGGTGGAGCCATGACTCAGTAACCGCGATTATATCACATCCAGAGGAAGCGACGCTACTGTAAAAGCTGTGAGTCTTTGTATGGAGACTCCTAACATTCTGATAAATATAAGTTATTGCGTTGCTAGAGTCGGTTGGGGGTCCAAGTTTTTTGTAGAGATTGTTGGGATGCCGTTGACATGCTTTAAAATAAGATTAATCTCACCATTAGCACGTCGATGCCTCAGTTCTATCTTTGTGTCGTGCAGTTGTTTTAGTTGTGTTGGAGATAGATTTGCCTCCATATAGATTTGATATGTGTCAATATACTTCTTCCGATTCTTTAACACAAAAGACACATCGCTTGCATTTGAAAGGGTCGCCTTTAGGGGTTTGTGCCTGTTACGGTTTAGTTTTTCAACCTTAGTAAGTCTTGTAATCGGAACTTGTCGAAATTCGTTATTGGACAGCAGTGTGGAGATCTGGTTGGGTTCCGGGATCTCATCTTCGAGTCGTAGATTAAAAATCAGTATGTTGTTCATACGGGTTTGTCTTTAAAATACTTCTTGGAGTAGGTCATTCTGTAGATTTTGATTGATAGATGGTGGGTCTGATGTATGCCCATCGGTGACACCACCAGAAAAAAGCTGGTGTTTAATGTCAGCAATTTCTGATTTAAGTTATGCATTTATTCTGATCTGATAATCAAACTTGAGTGTACAAACACTCGATGTGAAGCAACTTAGCCATAACCTCTTCCAGCGAGACTTAATTGTGATTTGTAGACTTGGAAGGCTCGTCGGTCCCGCTTATGTCTTGAGTAAGGGCAGCATCTGATCCAATTGAGCGTCTAGTGGGTTTAGCATTTTGCTTACCGAGTGACACTGAATCATTGAGGTCCAGACACGGGTTGCAGGCAGGGGCGGCTTCAGCCCCTCTCTTTGGGGGGAGGGCGGCGGTGATATCACAAAATTACAGTATGGCAAGCGAAGGCAAATTGTCGACTGGGGGGGAGGGGGGAGACACCAACATTCCCATTTCTAGTGTAAAAGGCAGGGTCGGGTCTATTTTTCTGAATTTGAAGCTCTTGAAGAGGGGGGGGGGCGATCACAAGAAAAAACAATATGTCGACAGGGGGGGAGGATGCGAGCAGCATACACATTCCTGGTATAAATGGCAGAATCGGTTCTATTTTCCTGAACTCAAAGCTCTTGGGAAGGGGAGAGACGATCGCAAGCATACACATTTCTATACTCTATTAGAGAACTAGAGAGAGTAATAAAACTGTTACCGAAACCTCCAACGTATCTGCTCTAGTGCCGCAGGTAACTGAGAACTGCCGTAAATATAATTATATTTAATTATATTTAGATATTATAACCTTTTATAAATTTACTGCAGCAAAAAAATTTCTGATAGTTAATATAATTTCTGTCAGTGAGCAAAGTACATCTTACAGTGTGTTCTTAGTGATTTATCTTGTTTGTGCTTATTTGAGATTAGTAGGATACCCAAAAGATATGGCTTCCACATCTATATTTATTCCAAAATCGTTAAACCAGGGCATTTTTTCCTCAATGAAAAACTTATTACGATGAATGTTTATGATGCCTTAAGATATCAATATCTAGATAATAATGTTAAAATCTTTGTTGAGATGTATTCCAATATGACAGAAGTTGAAAAATCTACTATGTACCGAATACTGAAGGAGAAAAAAACGACTGGAATTGTTAGTATCCCAAGTCACATTCGATCATAGGTAGACAAAAAACCTCGTTGGAAGAAAAGATGTAAACTGCAATAAAAGGAGTTGTACATACGTTTTATTATGAGAAGCAGATCCCAACCGTCGACAAAATACTTACTAAAATCAATGAAGATAGGGATTTACCTCAAATTAAAAGAACTGAGCTCTGGAAATTGCTCAAAGAACTTAATTTTTACTGGGAAAAACCAAATAGGAAATCTGTCCTTATAGATCGTCCGGAAAATGTCCGTTGGAGAAGGAAATATCTCTCTCAAGTAAAAGTTAGAGTTGCTATAAATAACACAACTTACAAACTTAGTAATTTAACTGACCTTTTGAAAGATTTTTTTGAAAAAAGTTACTGCAGAAAATTGGGAAAAATCCCTATAATAAAAGAATAAAATAGAATGTGGAAACTCTATCTCATGATCGGTGAGATAAAGGAACCAATTATAATTAATTTCAGCGAAGATAGCTTCACTAACTTTGATTAGGAATTATATACGTAATGTTTACCAGCGAAAACACAATTTATTATTTAAATTTTCTATAATATATAAAAATTAATTACATTTGAATCCCTTTTTAGTGTTTAATAGTAATTCTGCAGATGGTTTAAAAAAGAAATAAACTGAAACGTCAAATATCCTAAAAATGTTTTTAATTAATAATAAAATGACCGATAGCCCCAAAAAAAATATAATATTATATGGACGAATTTATTTTCTTATATATGTTTAACTTATTGTATTTTTAACAATGGGTATTTGGTAAGTTTTTAAATTATAATTTATAATTTTTTGAGAGAAAAAGGCTACGTCTTAATCTGAATGTACATAAAACGGTTTCTATGACAAAATTAAAAATAATAAAAATATAGTTGTGATTTGTGTTAAATATATCAAAATTATCTATATTTTCTATTGTATGTGAATTATTAAGAAATCACAAGAAAGAAAATAATATTCTAAAACTTTTTATTTTAAGTTTATTACCGAAATAATATTCTATGCCATAAATACTTAGTGATAAAATAAACCTCCTTCCGACGTCTATGGCAAGGATTAAAAATCCTTTTTAACACATACTTCCAAATATCTATTGTTTTGCAACCCAAATAGTCCATTATTATAGACCTGTATTTTTGATTATAAAATTTCTAACCTATTCCTATCAAAAATATGTGTCTAACAGATTTTGCCAAAGACACCGAACTAAAAAAACACAGGTAGTTTACGAAGAAGAAAAAGGGTAAAAAACGATTTATTACTCTGTCTAGTTCTTGAATAAATTATAGTATAAGAGGGAAAACCGGATCTATTTTCCTGAACTCAAGGCTCAGAAGAAAATGTTACAAAGTACACAACAAACGTGTCTTATAGCACAAGCCTTCTTAGGATAATCAGATGCTTTCTTTAACCATTTAGCTTAGAGGGGTAACTTGTCTCACAATAAACTTAGTCTTAAAATTTATCCAACGCACAAAATGAAAACAATAAACTTATTATTATTTTAAACGGACTTTTCTAATTTATTAGTTTTTCAGTAGGTTCCTCATAATTAAAAAGAAAGTTTCAAAGTTCTATATTCAGGAGGTTAAAATTACTACATAGTATAAAAGAAAATTTCCGGCCCACATCTCCCCGGGGAAATCGCAAAAACTCAGCAGTTTACTGACGAAGGTTTTAGTACATAATAACATCGCTATATAATAAAAAATAGCCAAACAATGCCGAGACGTCCGAGTATTTTCTTGGCTTGAGCTATGTTTCCACAGGGGGAATATTGAAAAACTTTTGTATTGCTTGTTTCAGAAAATGTTTCACAAAGTTTATAAAAGTTTCCGTTTGTTTCGGTAACAAATGTTGCCCGTTGGTATTTGTTGCTGGTTTCCATTTTATGCATTAAACCTCAATGGAAGTACGACAAAACGGAAAAATAACTTATGTTGAAGCCACGGTGGACACATGATGAAAATTTTAGTTGTTTGTTTAAAATTTGTATCTTCTTTCGGAATTATTGGTGCAACTTGACAATAGCCAAACGAGATCAAAGCTGGACGGTCATAAACAATTTTGAACACCATCATTAGTTACTCTTTTCGCGTACAGAACATCTTTTTTTAGGACGCTAAGTAGTTGCATATCACCATATTGTTGTCTTTCTTTAAGGTTTAGCTTAAATGCATTATTTGTGCTTTCTTTTCATTTATTTTGATGATAACATTATCTATATTGCCGTTGTTAATGCTATTTCTTCTTAATATTTCCGAATATTCCCGTATACTGTTTAAACACTAGTGGAAGCACTAAGTTGAGCTTACAAAGTACTAGAAACATTGACAATTTTAAGTTGCTTCATTGGAAACAAAAATTTACATATATTGCTAAAAGTTTATCTACAAACGCCAACAAAGAGAAACGGAAGACAACAGAAAATTCCTTAATGTTCGTTTGGTGAAAAATTCTTGCGCTTTATGCCGACTAAAAAACTACGTTTCCACTAAAGCAACATTATTACTACTGCTATGGGTTTCCTTTTGTTGTCATATGTTTAAATGACTGGCTTGTTAGTAAAAGTGTAATCAACTTTAAATTGATTACTTAATTTCAAAGTAAACAAACAAGGATAACAAATGCATCAAGCAATATCTCAAATTATTATTTTTTAATTAATATTTGTTATGTTTGTGAATCAGCTGTTTAGCACCCTAACATCTCCCAGTAGATTTAAAGGAATTTATTTCTTAAGTGATTAATAAGATTAGTATAAAAAATATTGATATAATTGCTCAAATAAGTTTTATATGTGTTAAAATATTTCTTATTGAATACAAAATATAAAAGTGAACAAACAAGGTGACAAGCAATATTTTAAATTATATATAGTTTTATGACTTCTCTTTTTAATGAATTTCATGGAGCAAGAATAAAAAGAATATGAAAGGACAATGTTTGCTTGAAATATATGTTATTTATTGTTGGTAAAAGTTTTTTTTGTTCACTACACAACCATAATTACTATAAATGTACAGGATATCCTAAATAACATGCGCCTTTATTGCTTTCTACGAAATCGTAAAAGTTACAAGATCGATTAAATAGAAGAAAAGTAATACATTAAATTTCCTCTTCGGGCATGAAATAAAAAGTCTAGGTTCGTATTAAAAAAAAAAGGGAGTTAGCAGTGACATTTCAAATGTTAAACATCAATTTGAAAAACTCGTGAAATTATTTTGTATGGTAGAAAAAATAATGGTTTGTCATAATAAAAATGTTTCCGCTGAAGTCAATAGTTTCCGGGTTACTAAAAGCGAACGGATTAAGAATGGTAATATCCAAGGCAAATTTTACTCGATTTAACTGATCTCGTAACTAACGGATTTTCTGGATAGTGACAATTTAAATAGAAATTGAAAATTTTTAGTTCAAGTCCCTGATCAGATTCACGATATTTTTAAAGTTAGGGTTTTAAAAGTAAAACCTAAATATGTTGTATTGGCGCTGTTATTGATGTTAAGTCGAGTTTCAAGCTGTTTCCCTGATGCTTGCATGATCTCAGGGTACATATATATATATATATATATATATATATATATATATATATATATATATATATATATATATATATATATATATATATATATATATATTAAATATCTCGTTAATTTAAATAACTATTAAAAATAAGCTTCGTCACTTTAGGCGTTATTTAGTCAACTGAATATAACATATATTTTTTCCTAAATTGCAAAAAATCTCTAGGGATTATGTTTAAACAAATTTCCATTCAGCCAAAAAATATGTTTAAAAACTAATCTTTTAAATCGATGACATGATTTAACTTTAAAACAGGTCTAAGTTGATAATAAAGAGATTAAATTGTCATCATAATAAGTCGACTAAATTTTGAACCTCAAAAATAAAAGTTCATTATTAGTATTATTACCAAACCGAAAAAACGGGAAAATTAGGCTTTTCCATATAAAGGGTTTTCCAATAAGAGGTGTCATTTTGAAAAGCCCGCTATTTCGGTAGATGTCACTTTTGAAGCTGTAAGTTTTTGACGTTTGACAAGTAGAAACTACGCCATAAATAAAGATGAAACGATACACGCTTCAACAACGCATTGAAATTATTAAAATTCACTATAAAAATGGTGAAAATTGGGCAGAGACGGTTCGTAAAACTCGAACATTTTTGGGTCGTCATGAAGCACCTTGTCGGAGCGCAATAAAGAAATTGGTGAAAAAATTCGAGCTGTTGGGACAAGTTAGTTATGTGAAGAAGAAAACCCGTGCACGTCGCTCAAGAACAGCCGAGAATATTGCTGCTGTAGCCGAAAGTGTTGAAGAAAACCCAGGTTTGTCCATTCCTCGTCGTTCTTTGGAATTAGGGATTCCACAAACGTCATTACACCGTATTTTGCATAAAGATTTGGGTCTTAAGGCTTATAAAGTTCAGTTAACGCAAGAACTCAAGCCGGCCGATCATCAACAACGTCGTGCCTTTGCTGATTGGGTTCCTGAAATGCATGAAAATGATCCGGAATTCCATCGAAAAATCATCTTCAGTGATGAGGCCCATTTCCACCTCGGTGGCTTCGTCAACAAACAAAATTGTCGCATCTGGGGCTCGGAAAACCCAAGAGTTATTGTTGAAAAGCCTCTCTATCCTGAACGTGTGACTGTTTGGTGCGGTTTATGGTCCGGCGGGGTCATTGGACCTTACTTTTTCGAAAATGAGGCTGGAGCAACAGTTACGGTGAATGGATTGCGCTATCGAGAGATGATTAATGATTTTTTATGGCCGGAATTGGATGGTATTTATCTGGACCACGTTTACTTTCAACAAGACGGCGCTACGTGCCACACAAGCAACGAAACCATTGATCTTTTACGGGGAAAGTTTCCGGGCCGTGTTATCTCTCGAAGAGGTGATCACAATTGGCCACCGAGATCTTGTGATGTGACACCTTGCGATTTCTTCCTTTGGGGCCACGTGAAAGACGAGGTCTACGCCAACAGCCCAGCGTCGATTCAAGACCTCAAAGATGGAATTCGTGAGGCTATCGAGGACATAGGGCAGCCACTTTGCGATTTGGTTATGGAAAATTTCATGAAAAGGATATGGTCCTGTAGGCATGGTCGTGGTGGTCATTTGGCTGATGTTATTTTCCATCATTAACGGCATACCTTCCTCTTTATAATGTAATAAATATCCGATCATTTATCTTAAAAAATGTCATTTTTCTTTGAATATCAAAATAACACCTCTTATTGGAAAACCCTTTATAATAAAAATTACACAGATTATTTCGTCTGAAACCAATGCGCCAAAAGACGTTCCTGACAACACTAATTTTCATAACCTTACTTGCCTCGTGTAATAGCAATTACACTGAAAGAAACTAAAAATTGGAAAGAACATATGCGAGTCGCTTTTGGAATGAACATAACTTTATTGCTTAGGTTTCATCTTGTTGTTTTCTATTAGTATTTTATGTTTTGTGCGTGATATATATAAAATATTTTTGTTTAGAAATGGTACGAGGAACTTTCTGTGCTTACTAGGCCGACTGCACGTCAAAAACTAGATAAAATATGACTCTTTTAAATTCCCTGTAAATCCCTTAAGATACGCATTTGGATATTGTCAGACATTACCAAAAGGTAACAAATGTTTAACTGTAATTTAGTGTAAATATATGTGTCTAGATAACAGACAAAAAATATAGGATATTAAGTTATCTAATACAATTTTGTTACACATATCTGTCAAGCGTGGTTGTTAAATATTTTCACTAAACGTTTCTAAAAAATATATTCTATATACAGTTCCCTCAAGTCATTGGGAACCTGGACACAAGAAAAAGGAAACTAACTAATTTATTATACTAGAATCTAATAATTTCTCCACTCTTTACTTAAAGAAATACGGCACTTTTACAAAAAAGAAATTATCAACCCATATTTAGGCTTTTATTTTTACAATTTGTCAGTGGAGAACTACATCTTGTAGTATATCTTTTCAATTCAATTTCTCACAGTGTAATAGCGGGTCAACATTAAAGGCACCGCCAAAACTGTCTGTTGAAATAATCTAAGCAAACTATATAACAAGAAATATAAAACTGACCAACTAGAAAGTGTAACTTCTGAAGTTGCGTATAAATATGGTGACTTGCGCTCGTGACGAGTCTGCAGCGATCCTCTTTTGAATTTTGCCGACTTCAAAGGAGACAATAAAAACATCGTCATATTTCTATTGGTTTTTTTTATGTCGTTAGACCTTAAAAGTGTATATAAATATGGCGAGTCGCGCCTGTGACAAGCTTACTTTGAATTTTAGCGATTTTGATTGATGTCGAGTTCACCACGCGCATTTCTCATAAAACCCTTGTTCCTTCGGCGGCCCGTGTCAAAGAAGATAATAAAAGTATTTGGGTACAACAAGCCTATTTCATCATATTTCTTATGTCGTCGGTCTCACTTCAAAGTATTTTTTTTTCAAAAGAGCATGCCATAAAGCCGTCCAACTAGATGAAACAAAATTCCTTTGAGTTCCCATCAAAAATCTACAGAAAGCCTCGGTCGCGCTGTTCGCGAACAATAGAAATATGATGACGCTTTTATTACCTCCTTTAACGCCGAACCGTCGCAGCCGGAAAAATTTAAAGGAGTCTTGTCACGGGCGCGACTCGCCATATTTATACGCACCTTAAGACGAGTTTCATAAAAGTTTTTTCACATCTATACTCAATTAAATACCTACAATACGATTCTAATGTAAACGTGTGGCAGAATTAAAAAATATAATGAAAATATTACCTTTTTTTGAAGTATTTGAACGCTTGTATATTTCTACTCTTGCTTTGGTTTGGTTTATAAAATTATTGTTTCAGAATAAAAAATATATTTAATCGAGGTAGAGTATTGTTAACTTGAAAAATTGAGATTAAAGTCCATGATGAAACCGTCTAATGATCCGCGCGAAATTAGCGATTTTTAGGTTGTATAAATATAACTATGTATATTAAGAAAAAATCTGGTAAATCCACCGGTAGAATTAGCAACCGATATATAAAATGGTAATTATTCGGAAGAATGGAAACACCAAACTTTTCGCTGATTTCTTACTTGTCCCCTATTTTGGTGTCGTAGAATACGAATCTGAGTTTTTTAGGCAGCCACACATGGTTTTCCCAAAAAAAAATTATTTCACTTTTATCCCGTGTTTTCCGACCTATTTCTTAAAATTTTGCCTCTTGCTTTAAAACACAATTCCACATTTTTGTTAAAATATACATGGTACACGAGGTTGAAATTAGTGAAGGTATTGTGAAAGATATGTTTTATGTATATTTTACATACACAAAAGAGATCTATTCTCTATCAGACACCGAGTATGAACC
Organism: Diaprepes abbreviatus; assembly: GCA_034092305.1. Taxonomy (NCBI): domain Eukaryota; kingdom Metazoa; phylum Arthropoda; class Insecta; order Coleoptera; family Curculionidae; genus Diaprepes; species Diaprepes abbreviatus. The sequence continues at coordinate 38,301,855 of JASJET010000055.1, forward strand.
AGGTTAGTTCAGGTTTATACAGCTATGTAGGTAGAAATGGCTTGTAGAAAGCATTACAAAAATGAAAAACAAAATTTAAAAAATTAGTTATTAAAGCTAGTTCGTCCGTTCCCTCCTAAGTTCGTCCGTCCATCTGTTTGTCACAGCATTATAACTTCATAATCATCGCGTGAGAAATTGCAGAAAAAACTGATAACGCCAATAATTGCTACCGTCACATAAATATGTGACACGCACTTAATCAATTTTCTTAAACGTTCTTATATTTGTTTCCTCTCCTAAATTAATGTTTCGCTAAATAGCCAGGGAAATGAGATTAACGCCGACCAAATTTTAGGACACTTTAACTAGTTTTAATAAGATGCACCCTTTTGTGACGTCACATATCCTGTTAGTCTATTACCAAAAATTATTCTGTTCGTATTGCAAAAAGATCAAAAAGAATGAATCACTAGATTAACTTTAAAACGAGTGTAATTTTATGATCGTTTGTAACATCTGGCAACGACGCATTTGTCTGTCGGCATGGCCGACAATTGTTCTGTTTTTGTTCAATTTTAACAGTCGGATTCACTAACATGGTTTAATTTTAAAAACATCCTAAAATGACAGTAGAGGGCTTATACTGACAAGAGCAACAATAAGTCAAGCAAGTTTTAAAGCCTAAAAATACTAGCATAAAGAAATCTTTTTGTTTTATTATTGAAACAGCAAAAATTAAAAACTATTTATTTTCGGGCTACAATTACATATTTCTCTTACATTTTCAAGGTTTTAGGGCAGGGTTCTTATCCTTAATACTCCTATATAAGAGTTTATTTGTTGACATATGTAATATAAATTTGATAATATCATAAGCAAAACAAAACTGGCCAACAATAAAATTTAACAGATGGATTCACTAACGTGGTTTAAATTTAAAAGCGCCCTAAATTGATAGCAGAGGGCTTAAACTGACAAGAGCAACAATCAGTCAAACAAGTTTTAAACCCTAAAAATATAAGAATAAAAAATCATTTTGTTTTACTACTCAACCGGTATAAAAATGGAGAACTTTATTTATTTTCAACATACTTCTTTTACATATTGCAAAGCTTTATCTTAAGGTTCTTATTCTTAATATCCCTATATAAGCGTTTATTTGTTGACATATGGAATTTAAATTATGACAATATCATAAGCAAAACAAAACTGGCCGACTCTAAGATTTAAATTTCACAGATCGAGTTTAATCTTAAATCTTCTTAGTGAATCTGGATGTAAATTTCATGGCAACGAGATCGAGTTTAAATCTTAAATCTTCTTTATGAATCTTGCTGTTCATATTTTCTGCTATATTTTAACAAAATATCATGTACAATTTTATACAAAATGTGCTGTTTCAGGATATGAAAATGTGCTTTAGTGGAAGGGGCAAAATTTAAAGCAATAAGTCGGAACACGCCTGAAAGTGAAAAACTGTTCCTTTAGGAAAACTATCTGCGATTTTCAAAAAGAAAACCAGAATCGTGTTCCATGATCCAAAATCGTAAGTACGCAAAAAAAATAAGCGAAAAATTCGGCGTGTCGACTATTCCCAATAATAAACCATAAAAACTATCTTTTCAATGAAAAATTTGGAAAATGTATGGTTCCAAATTTGAGGGAATAAGAACAATTTTTAAACCAGCTATTCCTTTTGAACCAACAGTTTCACAGCTGGCTTACGATTTTAACGGACAAATAGGCAACGTCGGTAACATAATAAAACGGACAAAAAACCGACTTTAAATAGAACTTTTATTTTGCCTTTTGTATGCAGAAAATGGGGAATGTTTTTGGTTGATTCAACCTTACATAACTGTTATTGAAAATAACCAAACTTTAAGGAATCTACTATTTAAAGTTGATTTTACATATATAATATGAGATGTTAAGACCTTTGGCGTAATTGACCTTGAAGTTTCAAAAGTAAACTACAAACAATTATAAAATCATAATAATATATACCTCATCACCAATTAAATGTATTTAGTCTTGGTCTATTTCTATAAAATGTTTGTTTCTTTGCTCCTTCTTAATGTACTTATCTCCAAAATGTCTGTTTTAATAAAAAGTGAATTTCAAATAGGTGTTTTTATAAAACTTTTGAAAATCCAAACCATACGTATCCCAAGTACTTACGTGTATTTATTTCCTGTCCCTACAATGGATCTTTCTCTTAAAGTGACCGTAGACGATACTGGTTTTTATCAATAAATAACCGTACCATAACCTTTCATTCGTATGTTAATTGTAATAACTGAAAAAGGTTTTAGTAAAACGTCTACAGCCTATCATGCAAACAAGTTGATAAAGCCTCTATTCTTGGATGAGTGTGGATCTAGTCATGGCATATTTAAAATTACATGCACCAAACCCGCACCCACCAAAAAATAGACTTTTTAAAATAGTCTTGAAGTATTTATAGCAGCTTTTTATACAACAAAACACCACAATAATTCCACAACACTCACTTAATTCCTATTATAAAGTACGAAAAATCTCAAAGGAAAATCTTCAATACCGGAACGAAAACATCCTTACCACACAACGGTCACAAAACGATTGTTTTTTTTTTTCAAATATAAAAGAGCGGGGTGAGAATGACTGAAAAGCGACCAATCAGATTATTGGATTTCATTATGGGAGGAAACACATAAATAGTTCATCATTTTACTAATAAGAACACTATCTATCCTCTTTTATCCAATGTATGTTGCATAAGCCTATTACTTATTAAGACCCGTGGCCTACAACAACACTAGTTTTCTACCGTTTCATTGATGGCGCCACAAGTTGCAACAAAAGAAAGTTTCGAAGGCAACAACCATAGCCTATGACAACCAGATGTCAATTTAACTTGTCTTTACCTAAAGAAAGTGGCGTACTGCCTTTACAACAAATAAAAAAATTTATACCTGCAGTTTATTATTAATGTACATTTTAAAAGAAAATTATGTATATTTTTTTGGATTAAATTTTTGTGACGTCATAGCATCTCGATACAAACATTCGGTTACTCCAAAGTACAAACGGTTGCTTAAATAAAACCTTTTTAGAAAACGCTTCTTCTATAAGTAGGGTGTGTGAAGCTTCAATTATCTGGTGAAAAAGGCTAAAAATTGCAATATATTGAAAGTATTCAGGTAAATGGAATTTTTACCATATTTTTTGTTGTTTGCGAAGGACAGGGACTCTGCGAGTTTTGCACAAAACGTCAAACTAACCTGGAAAATTGACAATATTGACATGACATTCGATGACATTTGCTTTAAATTTTGTCATCTATCATTTTAATTCAAAAATTTGAAGTCCTTTTTAGTTATTGCACCCCCTAATTAATAAATTGGTTCAGTTTAAAGGCCTACAAATACAGAAAAATGATTTCCAAAACCCCTCCCTTTGTTGGTGACGTCAGCCATTTTTATTGCGTTGTCCATAATGGCTCATATTCATTATTTCATAAACATATCTTATTACAAATAAAACATTCCTTGATTTTACAAAAATTGTTTTTAATGGACCGAAATCTAGTTGGTTATTTAATTTTTATGATTTCTAGGATTTAAATTTTCCAGTAGGCTGTTTGAGAAAATGTCATCCTCACCTCAGTATGAAATACAGCCAGGTCAGTAGCTTAACTGAAATATTAATATTATTCAAATAAACATACTGCTTATTGTTGTTGTTTTTTTTTCTTAAATAGATCAAGCTAAATTTGATACAAGTAGTGCTGAGGAAAATGAATCTGCATCAGATGGAGAACAACAAATTATGTACGCTCAGTATGAATCTAATAGTTATGAACCTCAATATGAATATGTACAACGAACAGTTAAGAGAAGAGGTCATCTACCTAAGGATTCTGTTAAAATTCTAAAAAATTGGCTCTATGAACATCGTTTCAATGCATATCCTACTGAAATTGAAAAACATGTTTTGTCACAGGAAACTGATTTAACTGTTCTTCAAATAAGTAATTGGTTTATTAATGCCAGAAGAAGGTATCTACCTGATATGATGCGTCGAGAGGGTTACGACTCTATGCAATACACAATTACTAGAAGAAGAAAAGCATCTTCTAGAGGAGAACCAGATGATGTAAGTAAGATATTATAACAGTTCACATTAAATAGTGATTAATATTTGGCTGATTTAAGACAAATTTTGTTGGTTGGAACTGAACTGAACACAGTATCTTATGACTCATTAAGTAGCTGAAACTAATAGAGAGATCAATTAAAAAAAGAATATTTTCAACATATTTTTGTGATTAGGGATCTCTCAAATTTCCCGTTTAAATCTTCGTGAATGTTCAACAGTTGTATGGCTATTTTTTGTAGTATAAAAGTTTATTTTGAGTTAATAGTGGAAAATTTTTTTTTATCCTTTATAACTTGCTATTCCCTATTATGCTTTACTTTAAAACTGATTTAAGTTGACAGGAAGCTTCGATCTTACCCTATAGATTTAAACAACAATAGATTTGTTTGAAGACTGTTTCTGGTTGATGGGGGAGATGGCTTTTTGATGTTTGACAGACATAAACACGTTTACTTATCTTTTCTTTCAGTTTAATTGCTTGTGAGTCTTTTAAGTGTTAGAAATTACTATAAATGCAGTTTGCAACTAATATTAACAAAAAGAGGATTTAAAAACTTATTTTTATTGGTAAATATTGTTAGATATTGTTTACATATTGAAAATAATAATAATAATTTAGGCAACCATTAATTCATAGTTTTATGTATTCTAGAATTGATGTACCAATTATCATATGATACTCGTTTAAATAATGCAATTAGAAAAGGATAGCATAAAATCGGTATGTGTGTACCAAGAAATGAAATTTCTGTTTATCAACATTTTTTCAAATATAAATAAAAATATTATTACGTTATTCAGTATTCAAACAACCGGGCCCTAGTTCTGTTGTTGTGCTAATTCTACAAGGGTATATTCGAAGACAGTAAGGGACTTAAATTCACAGTGCAACAATAAGTCAATCACATTTTGAACCTTTACAACCCAAGCATTAAAAATAATTTTTGGAAAATTATATTTGTGGTTGGGAGGCGACTCTCGAATTCTAAGGTATTATCTCTAGTTTTTTTTATCCCTAATTTTATTATATAAAAATTTATTCATTGACATATACATATAATAACAATATCCTAAGCAAAACAAAACTGGCCAATTAAAAAATCTAACTTCCATATCAGCTAAATCATCTTGAAGTCATAAAACCTTAGTGAAACCTTAATTTTCAAGTAAAAATAATATTGCCAGTCAGTTCAGATTCAGATAAAACAAAAATTATATTTATTTCGGACTTATTTTTGGTTACTTAGTTTTTTTTTATAGTAATACCTTTAACTAGATAAAATATGAACTATTATTAAACTTTTTCTTTTCTAAAAATGTGTGATTATATTTCCATTATCACCATAATTGAAAATCTCATAAAAAACTGAAATTTTTATGTATAAGATTCTCATTTATTTTATAGTTCTTAAAATCTGGAACATATAGAACAAACTTAAGGGCATAATTTACAAATATTTTGAATCATATGGAGTAGTTTTCAAAAACGCTTAAATTATTTTATTCTAGGTTGAATATCCTGCATATTTTCGACTAGTTGGACTGTATAATCATTTATAAACATTTTGCATCATACCTTATACTGAGATAGGTTCTGATGTATTAACACATCAAAAGTAATGTTTATTATATTTTGATGCACAGAAACCTGGTGGTAAATTTTAAGGTAAAAGATTGTAGGTGCTTTAATCCTAGTTCTTACCAAAACATACCAGCTTTCGATTTAATCAAACTTACAAAAATTTTAAACCTCTGTTGACATTAAATAGAACATAAAAAAATTATACTGAAACATGCGAGCTTTTGTATACGAAGAAATAGTGTACGTGTTTTAATTCTAGTTTTTACTCAAAATATCTGGTATTCTTCTTCGATTTTATCAAATTCTCAAAAATTTTGAAAACCATTTGACATTAAATGAATTGTGAAAGAATGAGAATTAGATGTGAGCTTTTGCAGTGTAGAAAAAAGCACCTTTTGGGTATTATAATTTGTTAGAATATAAAAAATACCACTTTTGAGATGTGAATATCTCGGAACCTATTTGATTTAGCTGCATGATATATTATGTAAAATATGTTTTATTTTATATTTACATAAATAAATGTTGCCTAGATTCGTTGGCACATTCAATATTGTTTTAAATATTTTAAAAATAGACATAATCCTCTATCAAGAAATGCTATTATTTTATAGATGAATTATTTCATAAATGTCACAAAAACATTGTTGTTTTTTCGAAATTTGGATAGGAACTTGTGAAATTATGCATTAAAAATATTAATGTATTTAATCTTTTTCAAATTCAACTGACTGTTGGTGAAAACGTATATATATATATATATATATATATATATATATATATATATATATATATATATATATATATATATATATGTTATATCGTAGATTTTCACGGATGGTAGAATGAATAGTTTGGTTATTCCGGGTTTCAATCCGTTCGTTAAAAAAATCGTTTTCACGACGTTTCGCCAAAATCTCATTTGGCATTTTCAAGTGCGGTTCGTCTCGTTCTCAGCGAGTAACGAGACGAACCGCACTTGAAAATGCCAAATGAGATTTTGGCGAAACGTCGTGGAAACGATTTTTTGAACGAACGGATTGAAACCCGGAATAACCAAACTATTCATATATATATATATATATATATATATATATATATATATATATATATATATATATATATATATATATATTATATATGTTTGAGTGTAGTGTTGCATGAATGAGAACATGTGTTTCTCTATTAATTTGAAAGTAGATCCATACGTTTGACTTCTTGCCAAAGCTTGTAGATGGTTCACGAAAATCTCACATTTTCTGTGCTTGCTAGTCGAAGATGTACTTCTGGATTAATACAGAAACACATGTTCCCATCCTTGCAACACTATTCTCTAACATTATATAAATGTGTGTGAAAGTTTTAAAATAAACTTATTGAAAATATATAAATCCGTACCTTATTATTTTTTTCAGTTCAGTCTTAATAGGGTTGAAAAAAAAACTGGTGTTTTAAGGGAAAATAAAAAATGATCTTAAAAGCAAATGATGCGCTGATTAAGACGACACATCGATGTGTATGTTATTTTGCTTACTTCAGTTTTTTTTTTAAATATATTTTCTTTATTTTGATTTGATTTGATTACATCCACACAAATGAAGTAGGGGGTAACATCTACTATCTTTATATTTATCAAATACATCAAATATGGACTCAAGGCAATATTAAGAAATCTTATCGTGGTTTATACTTTTATGGGTATTGCTTAGTTTAAACTAAATTTAACATTAAACTTTGTTCACTATCGTAGTGCCCACAGTGTAATAGTTATTTCATTGCAAACTTTCTGGTTATTAGTAGTCATAAGCATTATATTAATATTTCTAGTCTAAAGTAATGTGATAAAAAAATAATTTAATTTTTTTGTCTCTATTTAGATGATGTATCAAAAGGTAAATAAAATTATGCGTATTCAACGAGTTCAAGATGGGGTTGAGGAAAGCCAGACAGAATTTGACGAAAATGCAAGTGAATATATTATCGGAGAAAATGGAGTAATTACACAAAAGAAATTCAATCCTTGGAATGCTGATATTCATTATGGCCTGACCGTCAATCCTGCTGATAGGGGGTAAGTATCAGTCAAATAAAATATGCTTTATTGATGAAGAACAAAAAATATGATGAACAAAGCTGGAAAAAGAAATACAATTAAAAGACCTATAAAGAACTATATAAAAAATCAAGCTGCACAACTAAAAAAAATTAACATGTAGCAAACCATTATAAAATAAAAAAATATGACACAGACAATATATAGTGTAATAAATTACCCTTTTTTCTCTTCAGGCAGGGAAAAGATAAATAATTTATTTCTACAGCATTAAAGGTTTTTTTATTCTTATTAAAATTTAATTTTTAAAACGAGATTCAGGTAACACACACCTACGAGTATATATTGAGGCAGTTCTAGAGAATGTACAAAGGCTATGAAAAACTATCTAAAAATCATCCTTCTAGAATATAGAGATCTTTATGAATAAGTAATTGTTTATCTTTTTTTTTAAACATCATGACAGCAATATATTTTAAGTACAATCAAGTTAGAAGAAATGAGTTACAATAGGTTAATGTTTTGAATAGAGGCACTTAAATTTAGGTTATTAAATATGAAATACTCAATTTTAAGTAGGGTTTTTGCATTTGTCTTTAAGTAATATTTTTTTAAACTAATTTTTGAGGAAATGGTGATTTTATATTTGATTTAAAATATATGCTCCAAACTTTTAGCGAAGATTTACCCTTTTATAAGTACCAAAGACTAATGTTTATTTAGTCAATGTAAGTACTTATAAAATATGATTTATCGATTTATGATAATTATATACAGGTTATACTTTACTGACTTTGTTTTAATTAAAAATTAAACCTTTTGATATTCTCATAATATAGAAGCGCTAAATTGAAAATAAAATTTTCTTTTTTAAGTAAATATTTTTTCCTCAAAACGCGATAAAAAATGTTTATAGATAATTTGTATTTGGGATTAAAGAGAGAATAATAGGTTCTTTTCCAGAAAACGATATGAATTTGTATATATTATAAATCTTAACACCCTACATCAATAAAGTGGATCCATGTGTATAAGAACTTTTTTTGTCAGGAATATGTAGTAATTGTAAAATAATTATGTAGGAGAATCTATTACCCTTTAAATTATTTAAAAGCATTTTTTGTTATGACAATTTTGATTCTTGCTGTTGATATTTTTTAAATGATACTTGATAGAATTTTTGAATACTTCAAATATCTAGAACATGTTTTATGAATTATGATTTAATAAACAAGATTATTATGATACATATTTATCATAGTAAATTTTTTTTTGATTTGTTCAAAATCTGGTTTCAAACCTCATAAAAGATTTATCCATGCGGGTCTTTTTTATTACCACTAAAATTCCTATATGGACGAAATAAGTGTTATTCTACAAATATTTTTTCTCTAAAATATTTCCTACAACTTTTAACGAACCTAATATATATATATATATATATATATATATATATATATATATATATATATATATATATATATATATATATATATATATATTTTTTCCGATATAAATAAGTTGTAAATTCATTATTGTTCGATAAAACCATATGCAGTGTTGCATTGATATGCTCTTCTACACTTGGTACAAGTTAACTTTTTTTATTTTCACAGTAGAATGCTGTAGTATATACATTTGACTCGTTAATATTTGACATTGGTATAAGGGTCATTTTCAAAACTTACAAATTTTGGTTGGAAAAAAATATTCAGTATACATATTTTGAAATTTCAAATTTTTTAAAGTACCTCTTATTCAAATCGACCTTTAAGCACAGTTAAATTTAATTTTATTATTAGTAGTCACAATAAGTATTGGGATAATGTCTCCTTGAGAAATATAGATGTAGAATAATCTACTATTTGCTAAATGCGTGTTTCTTTAGATCGGGCAGTATTGATGCATCTCAGCAATCAAAAATTTCTACTCAACCTGTTGCTAAACCTTCAAATTTTGCATCCAACCTGGTTATGGTTAAAACTGCATCTGGAAAAAATGTTATTCTAAAAGTTGTTCCTCAAGGAAGCGGTAATGTAAGTAAAAATATGGCCTCAATTTGTTTATTTTAGTTTTTTTTTAAGGAAATAATTTTTGTTTAGATTATCATTATCAAAAATTAATATTTTTAAATAAGTTTTGTAGTTTTTGGTACAATTTTTTAACTTTGGATTAAAACTTTATCTTGAAAATTAAAAATAATGGTTAACATTTATGAAAAAAACTGATATTTATGTATACAGCCTATCTCAAAAGTCTGCAAAGATTAGTTATGTCATAACCTGAACATTGAGGTTGTGATGCTTTCGGCGATCAACGAGAACTCGTGAACTTTCACTTTTCAATAGCGAGAAGAGATTTCGGCTGCTTTGATATTCCTACAGCGTCAAGAAATCGCCATGTTACGAGAATCTCAGAGCGGCCAATACGTTGATAAACTTTTATAACGTTGCTAATGACTATAACTAATCAAATGTTATGTACATATATAAAACATTATATAAAACAAAGGGATATCAATTTTTGGATTTGCTTTTGAAATATGGCAATGATGCTACATAACACATCCCTTCCTTATGGACCAAAATGTTAGGTTGCCGCATGTTGGTGATCCTTTTTTTTATTTCATACCATATCACATTTCACAAATAATTTTAAAGAAATTGTGTAAAATGTCTCCGATTTGATGATATCAATCTATCGTTGAAATATCTAGTTTTTATTTCTATTCAAAAACGGAACTTTCCCTCAAAAATATGTATTAAAATCGTACTTTTCATGTCTCATATATACTTATATTAATTACCCATTGTATTTATGAATATGGATAATGTACTGTTTCACACATAATAAAAACTCATAAATATAAATACAAAATTATTGTCTGATTCATATTTCCGTTGTAAAAATGAATCTAAACCCAGGAATAAAAATAATGTACCCATGAATTTTTTTTTCATTGCTGTCTCCTCTCATTTTTTTTTTAACTTTTATCAGAAATATGAATTATTTAAAATAAATATTGTTCCGGAAGGTCGGTCTTTATACATACTGTATTCTTTTATAACATTTTATTTTTCACAAATCTGACAACTTGTCAAACAATTCAATTTAGTTTAACGACGTATCAAACTAAACTGTCCACGAAAGCTGATTTGGACTTTCTATACACCCTTTTTGCCGATACCAGAATATTCCCGAATCTCTTAGAAGGGTTTTCATACTACATGTTGTAATAAAAACAAGAAAAACGAATAATCTGACAATTTCTAGATCTTCTGTCATAGTCGTTCCATGTCAAAAATAAGGAAATAAAGTTTTCTAAAAAGTTCCAGACCTTCTTTTATAAACCTCTCGTAAGGAAATTAACAAAGGTAAAATTAATTAAATAAACTATGAACTCGTAGAAAATAAACTTCAAACCCTACAAACTACAAACAATACTACGAAATGTTTAATGTTATACAGTCTGTTACAATATTTATTTTGGGAAATATTCAAACGCAATTGGTTTCCAACGTAACATTTTTTATTAAAAGAGCTTTTTAACGTTAATTTTTGGCCAAATTAACACAGGTCTACAAAAAATGGACTCATGATTGTTGTAGGGCAGTTTGGGGTCATTTTCGAAGTAATTTGTTGTGTAGAATCCGAATCCGAGGTTAGAATTGCCCCATTACGTCAGGTTTTTAAGATATTTGAGGTTATATACTCGGAAAATTGTTTTTCTGGCTACTTTTAAGGTTATGTGCAGGGTGCACAAATGCCTTTGCTTTTGTTTCTAGTTGCATCATGTAATACTACTCTTACCCTTAAAAATAAACTATTTTGTGGTCACCTCCAATGTTTTCTCGCAAAGTTACGGCCATTTTAAATACAGGTTAGTAGGTTTTTAAATTTTGAATCTACCATCTTAAAGATAAAAATTTCTATTTTCTGCCATAATACTCGTAATCAGCGACTCCGAAAACCCCCAATGAATTTTTTTAGATAACAATATAATTTTTTGTAAATTTTGATGTGCCTTTTGAGTCTGCCATTTTGGAAATGAAAATGCCAATTTTTTGACTTAATTTTCAGTGACCCCAAAAACCCCCCAAGTACAATTTTTCGAGAGAAATGTATACAGTAGAAAAATGCCTGCCTCAAAAGGTTAATGTGAATGCTTAAGACGTTGTTGGGATATATTTCATAACTTGAAATAGCCGTAACTTTGCAAGAAAAAGTCGTAGGTGATCGTCTTATAGCTTATTGTGAACGGTAAGAATAGTATTAAATTATACAACTAAAAAAAAGACCAAAAAAGCGTTATTCATCCTGTATATAACTTCAAAATTAACAAAAGAAAAAATACATTTTTTAGAACATAATCTCAAATAGCTTAAAATCCTGACGTGACGGACTAATGACCTCGCATTCGAATTCCACGCAGCAAATTACTTCGGAAATGACCTCCCAGCTGCCCAACAACAAAACCTTGTAGACCTGTTTAATTTTACAAAACAATCCCAAAATACATAGGTTTTTGTTGAGTTCATAGAGATAAACATTTTTTGTCCAATTAATTTTTTTCTGATATGAGAGCCATCTTAAAACTTTAATTTTTTCCAAACCAATTTTTTATTGCAAAAACGAAAAGGTTTACAAATTTTTTTAACAACATTGTTTATAAGGTTATAAAGAACACATTTACACAATATATCCCCCGATTGTTTGAGAGACCGCTTTTATTTTTGGTTTGAAGCGTGTGCAGGCGCGCTATAATTTGTCACGGTCTGTATCGGCGAATACCAGTTTAATAGCGGCTTTCAGTGATCAGACATTTAGATGTCTCGAGTTCTTCACGACTCTTTCAACTATGCTCCATGTACAGATGTCCAAAGGATTCAAATTTGAGCTGTTGAGAGGCCAGAATTTTTTCGACCAAAACAAGTGGACAATGTCCGACAACCAATTTTGCACCAAATGATTTGTATGGGTGGGCGTACCGTCCTGCTGGAAAACATACGGCTTTCCAAACGATACAGTTTCCATCCACGGTTTCACTACATTTATCAGAACATGCAAATAAACTTCTGTTGTGACATTTTTCCCTTGCACTCTCACTGGACGCAACACCTAGCACGTGAACATTCGCCGGAAATTTTATTCTTGTAACAATGAGGACATCTTCAGGGTCGTGGGCGAGCCAGCGGTCATTCCTTCGATTAATTTTCGCATCGACAGCAGCATTGTTTCTTCAGGAATACAAAAACAGGTTGCAGCGTTTAATTCGCTTTGAGCTAGCGGTTTCGGAAAGCATCTGTCTCACTTTAATTGTGTAAGACGTAGCGGAGGTCCTCCTCGACGATTCGACCCATAGTTTTCCCGCTTATACCGACGACAATTTTCGGATCGACTGCCCTGGATCAGTTCTTAAGCCCGTTGAATGATGAACGTCCTGACAACGCGCTCCTTCGAGTGTGTTTTCCTCGCCGGCATTATAAAACCTTCGTTGGATTTCTTCGACTCATTGTACTGTGCGACGACATCATACACAGTCGATCTCGGGTACCCGAAGAATCGAATGATTTCTGTCGCATAAGGTCCAACGCGACCACTTTCGGTAATCACGGCTCTTCGGTTATACTCCGCACTTGATTTTAACCATAGAGCTAAAAATTAAGATTAGAGGCTGCGAATTCTATAGAAGTAAGTTGGCTCAGGCTTAGAAAGAGACGGAGCGTTTTCAATGAGTTTTACGTTTCTAATGGCGGAGCTGAGAACGATACCTCAAACATCATTGATTACCCCTGCCACCTGACCGCCATTAGTAAGAGAAGTACCACTCATCGAAAACGATGTTTTTTTTATACGATCAGCACTTTTAACTTTTATGTACATGGTTTTAACATTGTGACTCTTTCGAGGTTATGATGATTTAGTACATGTGTCAAGCTATTTGAACGCCAATCACGACATTTACCAGTGGTATAAAATGGGGGAAACTTCAAATTGAATTATGTTTTGATTTTGAAGACAAGAAACGGAAACTAGATATTAGACATAATGACTATTTGTGGTTTTCTTAATAGGACAAGGATTTCAAAAATAAAATATATACAGCCTCTTTCAAGTTAACTTGGAATTTTCGCTGACTTATTTATTTTTAGCGCTGCGCCATCTGCTAAATTATGTATTTTTGCCATTATATGTAAATCTATAATCACAAAAAGCATCAAGAATCGCGTTTTGACGATAATCGGCATTTTTTTTTTAAATCGTACACCTGCGAAAAAGAAACTTACTCAAATTCTAAAAAGGAAATATACTATGTAGACTAAATTCGGAAAAGTTTTAGTTAATAACATATTTTAATATTTTTATTTTGATTTAGTTATCCACGAAATTCATACTTAAAACATCAGTTATTGTCTACCAGGCTTGTTTAAGCATACATCTGTGAATATTGCAAATTTTCTAAGATTAACTTTTGAACCAGTTTGTATGTAATGGGTATAAATTTGTGCTTTTCATTATTTCCAAAATAATTAATGAGTAATTATGTTCATTAACTAAATGTCTAATTGAATAGTTCGGCAAGCAAGTTTCATGTCTTTTATAGGATGTTGCGTGTAACCCTGTTGTACACAGATATGTGGGACCATCGCCTTTACGTGCTTTCCGAAGCACATTTGAGAGGTTTTACTAGGCAGAATCTTGCACATTGATTTACCTTGCCTTCTGTGAGGCGACACGCCTATAAATAAATTTCGATATTCCAGCCTAGATACGAACTTGGGTGCGTCTGGGTGCAAAACTATGCTACTAAACCATACCACAATAGACTATTATACATTAATTTCGGTCTTTATCATATTTCTCTCGGAAGAAATACACAAATTTAATAGTTTGATTGATGTCGTGGCTCTACTCTAAAAATAAATAAATAGTAGTAATCCTAACTTAATTTAAAAAAGGCTGTATGGGATATAATTAAAAAAAAGCTTTTAAAAGCGGTATATCTGGCAACATAGTCGAAATACAAATTAAGCTGTCTACGCAATGTTTGTCAAGGATTGTATTTTCACTTTCTGAGATGGTTAATCATTTTCTGATAGTAGGGCTAGTACAGATTTTTTCCATATACTTTTTTAACACTAGTCTATACCGTGCTAAGTAGTAAATATAAATTTTATGTATTTAATTTTAATTATTTTAGTTTTTGGATAAAATCAAACTAGTATCGAAAATGTTATATTTTTCCTAGTTTATATGTATATTTTCTTTAATATTTATGGAGTATAGTGGTAAAAACTGTGCCATAAGACTTGTATTAGAGAGATATTTTCTGTTTCTGTTAGATATATTTCCCATATGATATATTTATTAACAAGATTTTTGATTTTTGGATAGAGATATATATTTTTAAATCAGTAAAAAATGGCTGAATCCCATTAAAAAGAAATAAAATAATTTTTTTGCTCTTTCCTACAGAAATTAAAATAGTTCTAAAACTTTTATTTTTTTCTATATCCGTTAAAATAAAAATGTACTAGAAAGTCCTGTTGACACATTATAAATGAAATATCAGTAAAAATGTACTTATAACTGAATATAATTTTCAGATACCAAAAGCAGTGATCCTGAAACCTACAAAAATTATTAAAAGGCCAGTGATAAAGCAACAAATCGTTCAAGAAGAACCTGTAGAAATTTCGGATACAGAAGGGGAGGTAGGTGCAATAAGCAATTTATGTCATATACGTTTGGACAAAAATAGAGCAATACATTCAAAAGTTGTACAAATCCCTATATTTTATACTAAATGCAAGATATCACATTTAAATTCATTGTTTTTTAAAATATTAAAGTAGACCACTGTAGTCAGTGACAACTATTCCAACAATAAAAACAAATTAATTTATTTTAACATAAACTTTATCCAGAGCAGAGTAGTAATCTGTCAAAAGTAAAACAGTTTTTTTAAACTTTTTCTAAAAATTAGTTTTTAGTAAAAGTAGAGTTTATTTTATGTGTAATAAACATTTCTGAGTTGAATTAGACAAGCCAAGAGGTATTTCAATTTTGAACGAATTATGGAAATTTTCTATTCTGATGGCTTGGTTTGTAGGTAAGATTTGAGATTTTGTTTGCAGTGAAACCAAAAGTATCAATGCCTATTTATATGTTATAAAATTTTGAAATGGGTTTTGAAAATTTTGCGTCCGAAATGACAGCCGCGCGCTGTGCAAGATATCACAGTTTCCTGACGAACGACACACCTGTAACAAAGAAAAATGGAAAATTAGTATTTTTTAGATTTGTATTTATAGTCAGAATTAACAATATCAAAATATTAAATGGTAGCCGTTTGAAAAATAGTGTGAAAAAAAAATGAGTTTTTTTTAGCTTTTAGATGTGAATAAAAAAGTCGATGTTATTGATAATGTCAAATTTTATTATTCCCCAATTTTCTGCAGTCTTAAGAAAGTGTTTGTATTAGTTTTATCATATATGTATCTTTAAAATCTTCCGATTTACCATCAGTCTTTTCTAACTAGACCATAAAGGCAACCTTCATCCTTCTCGAACATGGCTTTTTCCACGGGCAACACTACAAGCGTGCTTGGTGGCGGTGGATGCTCGGTGCTCCGAGCGGTAAAGGGTCTTCGTTATGTCTACTGCATGATGTGGAGAATGCACAAGAAGCCGTCGTTGAAAATGACCATCCAAATTATGGTAATTTCGGCTACATTTTTACCAGAAAAATGATCAAATCAATGAATTTAAAGATTCATTATTGTTTTGGGAGTTTGTACCAAGAAATCTTTCCAGTAAATTTTCTTCAGATAAATCTTTATATACATATTTGATTGCATCCTGCACTTTTTCATCTGTTGATGGATCATGCTTCTAAGTTTGCAGTGTTCCATTTGCGTCGGCCTTTTTATAACCATATCAGCTTTCGCGACAATAATCGAGCCGAGGTTTGTCATTCGTTCAAATTTTGTGATAAAAGTAGTCCCACACTGTTTTTCACATTTGTTCATCATCCTATTTATTTATGTTGATTTCCACCAAGACTTTTTGTTTTTATTTTTAGTGCTCCAAGTTTGGAACCCATCCGTTTTTCTACATGACCCACACATTCTTTTTTCACCACAATAACATCGTCTCCATATGGATTCAAATCTAAGGTGACCTCGAAAGTTTTACCGTCGTCATCTCTTATATATGTCGTATATTAGAACGCCTGGGATTTCCTTCGATCTCGGAAAACATTTCTTTCATAATTATTTATACATTCTTTTTTGTAATCCTCATACCGTACATCGTATTTTGGAGTACCTCTTTTTGATTTTCAGATGCGATAAACTAAAAAAAAACTACTTCACTACCCTGCCTACAACTTGATTGTATTCTTTTCTATTAACATGGTTACGTCAAACAAAGATGAACAACCTCTTCAACTAGTTCCTTTATACATTTATACAGAGTTGTGGAAGCAACAGAGACATTTTCTAGACACGAATAGTACGATTTCTCATAACTCAGTACCTATGTACATTAAACCATGTTGTTACTTGTCGACCTTCCACTGCATTACAAGCATAAGTCTACGTTTTGTATCACAAGTCTGGTAAATAAAGATGAATGTATTTATTTTTCATCACACTCGCAAGATAGGCAGATTTTAAATCCGAGTCTATGATTTCCTTTTTCATAAAATGTATACGATTTACAACAAACGAATGACGGTGTGGCAGAAATAGGACGTCGCGTAAATATACACAAATGTTTCTAAAAAAACCAATTGTTGGTATATAAAATCAATGAAGTTAGGATACATCTTTTCGAAAATATTGTTCAAAATTTGAATATCTTTGCGCCGTGATATTATAAATGTCCCAATAATTATAACAATACTTCTGGCTACTGTAGTTCTTAAATGGGTTTAATGTTTTTTGTTGTATTACTGAAGATAAAACACTACATTCATTAAAATTAGTTAGGTACCACAAGCTTATCATTCAAAAGAACAAAAGCACTTTGTTGTTCTACTTTTGTCCAATAGTTTATATTCCAACCATTTTCATTTTTTTTGGTAAGTATGTGCTCATTATGTTTTACAGAAGATGCAAAAAAGCTTGTTAATTAAAATGTGTTGTGCCTTGTTTTTTTTTTGTTCATTTGAAGATCATTTTTTTAATTGTTTTTTTTACTAAAATTATTAAAATAACATAAACCTCAAGAATTAACTATAAATTATAATTCTCTTTATAAATAATACTTTTTAATTAATACCTATTTATTCATCTTCCTGTCTGACAATAAAAAATTGTATAGGAGTAGTCACAATCATAAAAATTTTATGAACTAAATTAAAATAATTAAAACTAATTAGAAAAGCAAGTAAAGTACAAGATCAAAAAAAAATAATAATAATAAAATATAATACAATACAGACGCATGTACTTCAGAAGAGAAATAGAATAAATCACCACACTTCACCTCGCAGTAAATACAGGTTTAAGTCGTGTACTCATTCTAAAAATAAATACCCTTATGATTAGAAGCACGGGAATGTTTTTGATTACTCTTAAATTGTTTAATATTTATGCTTTCCTTAATTTCATCTGGTAAATGACTGAAAATTTTTAGACCTTCAATATTAGATTTATACTTGAATTCTAATTTATATGAAGGAATGTGAAAGTTCTTTACATTCCTTGTATTAAGTGAGTGCATATTTGTCTCCACTTTTAAATATGAATAGATAAACGTTAAATACATACATATATATTCCTGATAATGTTAAAATATTCAATTGTTTAAAAATGTTTCTACAGGAAGTTCGGTAGGAAACATGAGTCATGCATTTAATAATTCTCTTTTGTTTAATAAATACATCATGTGATTTGGCTGAGCCACTCAAAAGGAAATTCCATATCGAAAAACCGACTCAACTTGTACATAGTATAACAAAAATCTGCCCCTCTGATAATACATTTCTCAATTTTAACATAATATAGTAAACCCAATTTAATCTTGCAACCACATGCTTGCAATGCTACTTCCTATACAGACATGAATCCAGATATAAATCTAAAAATTTTACACACTCTCCATCGTTCCATTTTGAAATTAATGAAATGTAACCCAATACAGTGCGTCTTGCTTAAGTTAAAATGCAGGTAGTTACAAGAAAACCAACCATAACCATTTATTACCCATCATACATTCATCAGATGATACTATAGCGAGATATCATCTGCAAAAGACGTTACAGAGACATCTGGCACCAGATTTGGCAAATTGTTTACGTACATTAAAGAGAGCACATGAGCCGATACTGAGCTCTATGGTACACCCATTTGAGAACTAAGTTGCAGTCTATTACCAGCTTCAGCATAGACTATTGTTATATACTGCTGCCTATTTTCGAAGAATGATCGTATCCGGTGCAGTTAAAATCACAATCCGCCAACTTATATAACAAGTCGAAAACCCTGCTAAGGTCACAGAAAATCCCAACAGGACTCCCTCCTGAATCAATATCATTTATAATTTCCTCATATAGCATATGTATGTCAATCTATGTCGACCTTGAACTCTGAGACCCATGCTGCCTTTCACTGATAACTTCATTTTCCCACACATACATTAAAAGTCTATCCAAAAAACAGTATTCAAAATTTTTGATAAAGTTTGACATATAGTCACCGACCTGTAACTCTCCATTAAATGCATATCATTCCCTTTGTGAACAGAAACAACCTTACCAGTCTTGAGAATATCTAGAAACTTCCCAGTACCAAATAATAACTTGATTAAAAAAGTCATTGGAAGAACTATCTCACTTAGAACCTCCTCCATTATATTTATATTTGCTTGTACTAATGACTTCCTAACTAGGAGTTAGGCAAAAGTTAAAAATTAGAATTAAGCAATCTTTTTTCCCACCCAGGGCCTTCCTGTTATAATGTTACTTGCTTATGTGCTTGCTTTCTAAATAAAGAAGTTGACGTAATATTGTTTCGTAATAATAAACCTTGAAACATGTTAATTTAGATTTAGGCGTAACGTGGGATACTTCCAATTGCTGAAGTTTATAAATTAGAATATTTTTTTTGAACATAAAATAAGCTATAACGGAAAAAAAGTTGTATTTTGAGCTATACACCCACGTTGTTAAATCTTAATCACAGTTTAAATCCATGTTTTATAGAGTCACTGCGGTGTTGCTGCGTACTGATGAATCATATTTCTTCAAACTCACTTACTGGCAGCAAAAATACATTGTCCAGCGGTCTCTTGAGGGAGCCTGTCTCGAATTGTATTTCAGCGCACACATCTTTGATATTACTGGGATTAGCCTAACTGTTTAAGGCGCTAGGACTGATAGGGACGACCACGACCAGCGCGGGTTCAAGCCCCGTGCGCGGCAACTTATTTAAAAAAGTTGCCAAATCATTAGAGGATAGTCCCACTAGTCGGTAGACATTAAACTGAAAGAGTGAAAACTCTAGGTTAGTTGAGTGTTGAGGACCGTAGTTCGAGATCCACGTTAAACTGTAGGACCCGTCACTAAAAAATCCAACAGGTTGATGTGTCGATGAACTCATGTGTGCAATTTACGTTACACTTGTGTTGATATTTTGTTACTGAAAAATGGTGTTCCACTAAAGATTTTAAATCTATGGGGTGGGGAGGAAAGGGAAGAAAATTTTATTTGATTTTTTTTCAAAATGCCTTTAATGACCTCTGAAATCAAACTCGCTCAATACCATCCGCACACTTTATTTGAAATGGGGGGAAATGATGTTTTAAAAAGAGTCGAAAAAATTTCTTTTTTTTTCAGTGGATTTACATTATAATAATTATTTTGTATTATAACTCTAGGTGCTAACTGGAAACATATTGAGTACATCAAAGGTTGTTTTTTAAGTAAAAATATTAATTAAAATTAATTCTTGCAAATATGTAGTTCTATACTACGTTTGGTTGATTTTTGTTGTTCTTCAACTTCCACCTTTTTACAAGATTTTAGTGAATAATAGTATTTTTTATTTGAAAACTTAATCTTTGATCTAGTGAATATGACCCCGATCGACGATTAGTTATGATTGCCGAGCTATTAAAACTACGATAGATAATTGGGCTATATCGAAGTTTTAAAATCATAAACGAATTTTAGGTCTATCAACAAACCCCATTTTTATTAACACTTATGGTGTCACGTCACTCTTCATATTTTCATACATTTTTAGCTGCCAAAGACAATTATTTTAAAACCAAAACTTGTAAAAAAATCGATTGTTCAAGAAGAGACGGTTCAAGTTGTGGAAGAAGAAGAGGTCGGAATGGATGAAAGTGAATTTGCTTGCGAAAATCTTAAACAGGAAATATTTGTGGGTGATGGTGAAATTGATACATCAGAAGTGACAGATGTGCCAGTCCTCGAGGAAGAAATTATTCAAGAAGAAGAATATGTTGAACAAGAGTTAGATCCAGAAGGTAAATTTCAAAGCACACTTTAATTGTTTGGTAACGGTTAGGTGACTTATTTTAATTGATAAAAGATCTAAATATGAAGTGCCAAAAATATATATTTTTTTTTAATATTAATGCCATGTATGCGTTGTTACTAGAGGAAATATAATGTAATAATAAAATTTATACATATAATATGTAAAATTATAAATATGCAGTAGTAGATTGAACATGTCTCGTTCTCAAGTCAGTTACCTCCTTATTTGCTAACATAGTTTTAAATCTAAGTTGACAGTGAGGAATTTAAATTGACAAGTGCATTAATAAGTTAACCATATTTTGAATCTTATAACTACAGGAATAAAATAATAATAACCATTTATTACAATGTCATCAGGGAAGTTTTGTTTATTTTCAGGAGACAATTGTGTCTAAGTTTTTATAGTTAATTTCTATATGTAAAGGTTTATTTGTTGACATATTTTAACATCACAAATAAAACTGGCCAACTAAAAGATTTAATTTCCATGGAAACAAGAAACAAGATGGGGTCTAATTCTTGAACTTTTTAATGGATCTGGATATTGAAGAAGTTCAGTCGCTGCCCACGTTACATAAAAAATATTAGATCATAACGAAAATCAATTTTTTTATATTAGTCGTAATTTTTACTGTTGCGGAATTTCGATTAACCTTACCATGTAAGGGGGGAGCAAGTACTTTATCTCTAGACATCAAAGTGACGCCTTCCAGAAAGTTATTTATTTATTTACAGTACAGTACATTACAGATCTAAAAATCCAAATAGTACACATGTCAGAGCTAGTTACCGATTAAAATTAAAATACAATAATAAATTGAAAATTTAAACTAGTTTAGAAAAAAGACAATAACAGTTAAAAAATACATATACATATATATATATATATATATATATATATATATATATATATATATATATATATATATATATATATATATATATATATATATATATATATATATATATACTCAATCACAAACATACAACTCGACGCCACAGGAAACATTAGAGTCGCAATCATCAAGGTATCTCTGAATGTCGGACATCATCAGACATGAGTAAATTTAGTTTTCGTTTAAATGTTATCACTGTACCGTTGAATTCGGTGTCAGAGGGGACATATATGTTAAAATAATGCATTATTCGATTTATAACACTATATCTGCCAACATCTGTTCGGCTCCTGTTAACCGAAAATCCCTCGGTGAGACGAGTGCTTCGTGAAGGAACCCGATAATTGATAAGCGCCAAGAGACCAGAGCAGTCTATAATATTTGTAAATATCTTAAGCCCAAAGAGTATACTCAAGCAAGAAAATTCGGTGTTTTTCTAAGCTGGTCATGCTAAGAATTGATGATCGCTGCTGGTATGATAAAAGACTCGTTATCAATTTTTAGTTTATACAATAAGAAATTTGCAAATTTCGACTGAACCCGCTCCAAGCGCTTTATGTAAGTTCCTTGATATGGTGACCAGACTATGCAGCAATATTCCAAATGACTTCGGACAAGAAAATAATATAGGGATTTTAGGACTTCGGTATTGGAAAATTCCCAGCAGCGTCTCATTATGAATTATAAGTCTGTTCCGCTGTTTCGGCTGCATGATCGCAGAAGCGGTAAATTTTGTCTTCAATTTTGAGATGGTATCTCAGAGGGCAGTGTCCTGTGGAGAGATTCGTTATTACTCGAGTATCTCTTTCTGGGAGATCGAAAAGCACTCTTATTTTATTGACGATGGGCTTATAAATTTTTTCGCTTGTTTAAGCCCAGGCGTATTGTTCAACCATATCTTATTTAATTTTGTTTCCAGCTCCGGAGCTCCTCTTTTTTGTGGTTATTTGTGGAAGGCTTCGCGCCGAGAAAGAGTTTTTTGCCTTCTTTTTTGAGAGGTTGTCTGCTTCTCCATTTCCTTTGATAATTTAGTTTGTCTTGACACCCATATCAGGGTTTCCCTGTAGTTTTTTTTTATTACTTTAGGACTTGCCGACAGAGTCAACTTAGCCTGGTAGCTTTTAGCCTTGGTCGGCTGTCTGATAATATTTAGTGTTTCTATCAGGCATTCGTCGACACAGATTTGAATTGCATGCATTGCTGCTTGGAAGGTGGTAGGAGTGGTTCTTAGGAGTTTTACAAGGCCGAAACCTAGACCTGATCCTCCCACTCCAACACCTCTTTGAATCTTAGATCCATCAGTAATTCATACCATTAAATCCTTCTGTAGTCGAGATAATCAGTGAGTTACTACTACGCCTTAAATTCGTGTCTTATAGACATGCAGTTTGTCGGTTTTGATATGGCTTTTTATTGGAATTGCATCCAGAATTTTTATATGCCCAACAATTTCTAGGTTTGTAGGTTTTTTGTTTGAGCATAAGGGCATTTGTTGCTGCTGCCTTCATCATAACTATGTGCAATAGAAGGAGAAACAATATTGCCGCTGTGAGGCATAATGGCATAGCCCCGTGACTCCTACACAGGCTACCCTGTTATTTTCGATAGCTTTGCTTGAGCCGTTGCTTGCTGTCTTTGGTCATAATACTAAGGTGACATGTATATTCATGTGTTTAGTAATCGTTAAAAGAAAAGTTTATATTAATTTATCCAT
This sequence comes from Diaprepes abbreviatus, assembly GCA_034092305.1. Lineage (NCBI taxonomy): Eukaryota > Metazoa > Arthropoda > Insecta > Coleoptera > Curculionidae > Diaprepes > Diaprepes abbreviatus. The sequence goes on from JASJET010000055.1 coordinate 38,325,741, forward strand.
TCGCTCATAAGAAGGCCATTTTGACATTAAATATTTGAATTGTGGTCCTGACCAATTATAGCGCAAGATTATTTTAGCGAAGACTGTCCAGAGCTTATTACCCAAACTATTAAAAATATTTCGGAAGTTTTAGAAATTTGCTCTTTGAAAATAAGTTTTCTGCAATGAATAAATCCAAAATTGTCTTACCACATTTTTCTGTTCCTATCTTTATTTAAACTGTCAAAGTCTATTGACACTTCTGTCTTCTTGTCCAATGATGGTAACTTTATTTCTTTGCTTAGTTGAAATAAAGGAGAAAATTAGTTGAATTGTGTAACAATTGAATTATGTTATAGATTTCTTGTTCTGTTTGGTTGCCCAAAATTATGTTATTGGTTTTTAGTAGAGAATTGGATGTTTTATTGTCAACTGAATCGAGACCGGAATTTAAATGATAACGCTTATGGAGAGTACACAGAAAAAAATTGCAATAATCATTTTACATATCTACATTTTTACCCATTTTGTGATATATTGGTTTAAAAAATGTAACTCGATTTTCGATAATTTGATGTTTTTGAAAATAGTTACGTAAAGTATTCTGTTAAATGAAAGTTGGGGAAATATTCTTGATAATTGGGCACCTCTATCCCCTAATATATCTGCATTTTCTGGTTTTTTCTAGAAATCATTTATATAGCTTTTGATTTTTGTTCCAGCTGTATTTGAAGAAGAATTGGTACAGGAAGTGCATGAAGAAGAGGTAGTCCTTGATGAAGGCACATTTTTAAGTGAAAATATATTTTGTGAAACCGTTGAAGAAGAACCTGAAGAGGTATTTGTGAATGAAGTGACCCTTGAAGAGGATGTAAACGAGGTAACTATTGAAGAAAATGTTAACGAAGTTACCGTTATTGACGATGATAATTAAGCGATTATAGGACGTTGATTGATTTAAGTAAAATGTAACTGATCAAAATACAGGATGTTGAAATTAATTTTATTTTAAATAGAAGTTTATAGATTCCATGGTAATTTAAATTTATATTTTGGATTAATAACTGTTTGAGATGGTTATTCCTAATTTAGATTTAAATTGGTTATTTATGATTGTGTTATTTATTTAAACAAAGTTATTAGTCATATATGACCAAAAAATAATTAAATCATACAGTTATTGACTGGGAAGATGTCAAAAAACACCTTGCCGTGTTACGAAAATTTATGGAAAATCGGCAGGAACCAAATTTCCCTTCTGTAAAAGAAATAATGGTTTAAAAGAAAATTGTGCATTTAGGAATAAATCTCAGCAATTATGCAGGTGAAGGTTTTTAGAAGTTTTTTTTATAACAAAAAAGTTAATGTTTGGAAGACGTTAATGAAGAACTCGTTTTAAATCAAAATTAATGGGAAATTCATTTTTGAAATTGTATTATTCAGTTCGTCGAGTAACTTATCAACTTCAGATACAGAAACAATATAATGTGTTTATTACTTTATTTCTGTATCGGATGACGTTAAGTTGACTTACTGAATGCATAAATGATCTTTGCACTCGTTTTCTTAGCAAAAATATGTCTTGCCATTGGAAAGTAAGTATGATAAAACTCCAAGATTTTGAAACAATTAAAGTTAGCACCCTGTATTGGTTACATGACATCAGTTATTAACTGAAAAACTAAATGTTTTTAGTAAATATTGGATGTCGGATAGAAGAATTGAATTTCATTCAAAATGATTTTTTATTTTAGCTCTCTGGGGAGTTATGAAAATCAGGCCAAAACGTTATTGTCTAACTACTATTTGTTATTTTACTGATTATCACAAGTATATAGTTTTTGAAAATAAAAAATTAATTTAAGTTTGTGGAAAACACCAGTTAATTTACATTTTCAATCGTTTCTATCGATACCCTTTTCTAGTAGAAAAATAGATAGATTAATTGTATCCATCACACAAATTTTTAATTAGTATTTACTATTTTGTTAAAAAGGAAGTTTTAATAGCTGTCAAAAAGATTTTAATGAGTATTTCATATGTAAATAATACTGGACTAAGCATTAAAATTTTCATTAATTTTAAGGAAAGCAGAGTAATTTCTCGTTATATGGCTATCGTAGAGCTGTGTAGAAATCTATTCCTTTTTATGAGCCTGAATATATACGCGTGTATGATTTTAACGAAACAAAACGAATAGTATGTTTGTTGTGAGAAATTTCAGCATTGCATTAACTGAAATTCACATAAATTGAGACGTTTGCGTTAACGACAAGTTCTACAGCAATAAATAAAATTATTTGCCTTAGATTCAGAAATACGAGTCTTAATAGCTTATTTTTATGTTCAGTTAAAATTTATGTCTAAGAGGAATAAGGTTAAGGTAAACTAATAGAAAAAACTTTACCCAGAAGACAATTAATCTATTCACATAGAACATATATAATAAGAAATATGACACAACTTCAAGCTTCAGATCTTTTTAACCCAAGTCAATTAATATGATTTATTCGTGGTTTTAAGAGATTATATATAACATTCATTCATGAACTTAAAAGGCTTTCTCGTTAAAGCGAAAATGCAATTCCAGCTTATCTTTTAAATAAGATGTTCAACTGTCAAATATCATATCTTTTTGTAAATATCTCCTATTTAAAAAGATAAAACATATTTATTTATTATATATTGTATTTTCTAAATGAAACAATAAAGCTGCACCTTAATTCAACTACAATTAAGCAACTTCAAAGTAAAGGTTAAGTGTTTTTTTACTTCAAATTATGATACATTTGGTTAACTGAAATTTTGGACTTTGTGTACAAAATAACGAATAGGCCATCTCTACAAAATCCATTCATAAAGTCACTAGAATTTTTGCGACCTTCACTAATGTTATAATGAATGGATTATAACGAGAATTATTATTACACCATAGATGTGGGTACTTTGTTAGGCTTTGTTTGCTAATAGCAACATAATAACGTGTCTATTTCTATTTACTTTAAAAAAATATATAGATATTTAATAGTTTTGGTAATTGTTATACTACACTATGCCAGTACTATTTTTGCAAATTTTTGGAGTGCACATTGGAAACCTGAAAACGAAATTGTGCGGAAACGTTTATTTTTTGAAATATGCGTTTTAAAAATATACTTACTTGAAACGGTAGAGATAGGTGCTTTATTTCCAATTTTTCCTAGTTTATTGTTATATTTATCTATATTTTTGTTAAAATCATCCTTCCGCTTTGAAAACATAAAAAACCTTATTCATTGACTAAAGAATTAACAAATTTTACTTAGTTGCCATGAAAGTTTGTTGGGGGAAATTAAGGATAAAAATCTAGAGATAAATTTTTGAAATCTGCTAGAGGAGTAGTTGTTTTCCAAAAGTAAACAAAATGATACATTTTTGGAGGTTCAAATTTTTTTTTGTTGACAACTACTTTTGTCACCATTTTATATTCAAATTTATTTAATTAAACAATATACACTACAGAATGTTACATTCTAAATGGTATAGCAGATGACACAGAGAAACGACAAAAAAAGTATATTAATTAAAAATTACTGTCGTAATCCCTGGCAATGTGTCCTTGAAAAATATATTAAATCATATATCTCGGACTGGAATCAGATAGTTAAAATAAATAATTACTTTTCAAAGCCAATAACTGTTACCTCTGGTGTACCGTGGGGAGCACATCGTGCACCTCTATTATTCAATATATAAATGACATCCCACCCGCCCAAAAAAAAAAAAGCTTTGAGTTCAGGAAATTTTGCCTCTTATATTAGGAATGTGTATGCTTCTAGCATCCCCCCCCCTCCCCCGGTCGACAACTTGTTTTTCTTGCGATCGCCCCCCCCCCCCTCCCAAAAACTTCGAATTCAGAAAAATAGACCCTGGTTTGTACACTAGAAATGGGAATGTTGCTGGCGTCTCCTCTTCCGTTGACAACTTTCTTTCGCTTGTCCTTTTGTGATATCACCGTCTCCCCTCCCCAAGAGTGAGGCTGGATCGGCCCCTGATTCGAATAGTATAGAAAAACCCAGAGAAAATTATGATATTGAGTTTTCTTACACGATTTTGAATGGGCTAATTAATAGCCTAGAACTTATCGAATTATTTCAAACATCTGTACTTTCTAGAGAATTGAAAGAATACAAAGTATTCAAATTGAGGCAACATTATATGGAGAAAATTCACCAATCATCCATATTATGAAAATGGAAGCAGGTTAATATTTCTCTAAATGTATTAAAGTTGGTTTTGAAAAGAGTTTACAACTGATTGTCGAAATTTGTATATTTATGATAAATCTTGATGTTATTTCTTTAAATTGTGATCGGTAATTGTTTGTTTGTTATTTGATTTTTCTTGTAATTAATATTTAGTACTTTTTGTGCGAATGGACTTGTCTCGGGTATGGATAAATAAATAAAATATCATACTTCATGTAGAATTGGTTGTAGTTAACCACTAATCTGTTTATGAAGGCGGACTGATCGTAGTTAATGTGATGATGTCTTTCCTGGAATAGCTATTGAAGCCTAGTTTGCCTTAAAGGAACACTCACAGGAATCAGCAACATGTCGCAGTCAATTAGGTTATTACATATTCTAAGCAGAAATGCAATCATCGCTTCTCTTCTGCTCTCGAGACTTTTAAGCCCACACATCAGTCTCGTCTCCTAAGCTAGGTCCTGTGATGGAAAATGGTTCTTTTATAGTATATTTACAAAAATTTTTACAACGTTTCCAAAGTAAAAGGTTTTTTTTTTATGATTTTAGCTAAAATATGGGTAAACGTATTAGTAAAGAAGAAAATGTCTAATAAAGCATTGATAACCTAACTTCTAAACTAGATACGTTTTATAAGGAATATCTCAAAGATTAAACGTTTCCGTGAATTTCGTTTTCATTTTCGTGATCTAACCCCAAAAATTCAGTTGGTCTGGGAAAATGGTTAGTACTAATAAAACAAATTTTAAAGTATATGCAAAAATTGTGCCTATTTTCTTTATGATCTGAAATGCAAAGCGATGCAAGTACAAGTTTTACACTGTATAAAGCTTGAGCCTATCGCCATGGTATTCGCTACAAGACTGTTTTTGAAATAGAAGTAGTGTTACATTTTTCAGGTCACCTAAAATTTCGGTTGTCGCCGAGCCGAGTGAATCTATTGGTTATTTCTATTTTACTGTGGTTTAGACATACAAAAATAATTATTTGATTATGAGAAGTATGATACATAAGACATATATTGAAGTTGTATATTGCAAATTTTCTTTTAAATGTTTCCGAATAATTTCGTTTTTATGACGCAAATTAGTTAGGCTTTTTATAACTAAGTTAAACTATTCACAAACGCTTATTTAAAAAAAAATTCTATCGAAAATTTTTGTTAAGTAAACATGGTATTATTTAAGATCCATTCTTTTTTGTCCTAATAATTTATGAGTGGAATTCAAGTGATAATAAGGCTTAAACATAATATTATGAACGCTCTTTAACGCGATTCCTTCTTTAAAATTTGAATGTCGGTATGGATTTACAAGAAACGAAGATTTATTTTGTAAAGATTTTCATAGCTTCAACAAGTGTTTTAAATATCTGTAATTACAACGTTTTGTTGAAATTTTATATATTAAATATATTACTTTCTGACGTATTAGAACGTAATATTGATAAGAAAATTATAGGACAATTTTTTACTATACACCTAAAGGGCTTCTATAATAGTTGTAAGAACATTTAGACAGGCAAGTTTCATATCTTGAAAACAAATAATATTTGCTGGAAGAATATTTTTACAGTTTTCAGTAATTGGGATTTGTCTAGTTGTATTTGAAATAAATTTAAGGAGATAACTTAAAAAGACCACAATTTTGTTACTAGTTATGGTGTTATATGGAGGAATTGAACTGAAAAAGTGCGGTCTTGGTTGACGTAACCCCCTAAAATAAGTGAGCATATTTTATGTTTTTTACCCTTTATCTCATTTTTTATGTTAATTCCAGAGAACTAATTGTCACGTTAAAGAAGAAATAATTGTGAAAACGGAAATTGAATAATTTTTCAAAGCACGTTTTTTAAAAGCTGATAAAATGTTTCAAACATTTATAATTAGAAGAAATATTTCTCAAGTAATTCTTTTTCTGGTTGTTAAGAGTTGCTGCTGTTGAAAATTTTTAGTAAATTTTGTAATGGTAAAATTATGACAGTTGTCTTTTGAAAAAGGGAAATAGTGCATTTATTTAATTTAAACAATTACTGAAACATTAATCATCAGCAATTAAATCTTATTTTGAAAAGATACAACTTAAGTTATAACTGATACTAATTCTTGTATGTTTTATAATAACCGAGAAAAAAGGTAAAAGTTATGCCACAAAAAAGGTATTTATTTTTCTTTCATTTTGCTATATTGAAAAAGTTTTTTTCTGATTTCTCAGACGTGTTATTAAAGGGACAGGTATTGTATATCAATCAGTCGTTACTCTGATAGATTATAGTGGTGATTTATGCAACCTTATTACTTTTTGTATAATAATATATATAAAAGTTTCTATACCAATACCCGTAAATTTTTCAAAAGATTTATGTCATATTTTTTACTATTAATAAACGTGTTCGGTAGGTGTAGAATAGTTTTTAATTTTATAAAATAAAATTTTGTAAGTTTCACTTGATTCTTATTTATCGAACTATAAATGTAATTGCTCTATGTTACTGTAAATGATACCAGGCCTTTAAGGCTGTTAGCTTAATGTAATATTTTTTTATATTTAATTTTGTGGGTATGTTAACTTATGCAGTACAAGGTGATTTGTATAAAAATGCTAAATATGGTTAAGAGTTCACCGACTTAGAAAATGAAACAAATATTTAGTTTAAAATTTTAGCTTACATTAAGTATTTATATACAAATAAATGAAAAATTAATTACGGAACGTTTTTTATTCTTAAATATTTATGATAGACTTTTCTAGTAGAATGGTTTTTCACCGTCAAGGGCCCGTTTTGTATTATAGTGTTCAAAAATATATTGTGCTGAACAGGGGCGGATCCAACCTCTCTCTTTGGGGGGGGGGGGGACGGTGATATCACAAAAGTACAGAATGACAAGATGACAAGCGGAAGCAAGTTGTCGACGGGGGGGGGGTCTATTTTTCTGAATTTGGAGCTCTTAGAGAGGGGGAGATGCCAGCAACATACACATTCCTAGTATAAGAGGCAGAATCGGGTCTATTTTCCTGAACTCAAAGCTGTTGAGGGGCGGCTATCACAAGAATAATAAGTTGTCAACGGAGGGGAGTGCCAGCAGCATACACATTCCTAATATAAAAGGCCGAATCGGTTCTATTTTCCTGAACTCGGAGCTCTCGGAAGGGAGGGGGGGGGGGCATCGCAAGCATTCACATTCTTATACTCTATTCAAGAACTAGAGAGAGTAATTAAACTGTTACCGAATAATTTCTGTCAGTGAGCAAAGTACACCTTACAGTGTGTCCTGAGTGATCTATTGCGCTATGGCGCTTGTTTTTATATATTATTTGAGATTAGTAAAATCCCCAAATTATTTAGCTTCCACCTCTATATTTATTCCAAAATCGTTAAACCAAGGCATTTTTTCGAAAAACTTATTACGATAAATGTTTATGATGCCTTAAGATATCAATTTCTAGATAATAGTGTTAAAAGCTCTGTTGAGATATGTTCCAACATGACAGGAGTTGGAAAATCTACTATGTACCGAATACTGAAGGAGAAAAAAACGACTAAAATTGTTAGTACTCCCAAGCCACATTCGATCACAGGCAGATGAAAAACCTCGTTGGAAGAAGAGATGAAAACTGCAACAAAAGGAGTTGTACGTACATTTTATTATTAGAAGCAGATCCCAATCGTCAACAAAATTCTAAGTAAAATCAATGAAGATGGGAATTTACCTGAAATTAAAAGGACTGAGCTCTGGAAATTGCTCAGAGAACTTAATTTTAGCTGGGCAAAATCAGATAGGAAATCTGTTCTTATAGATCGTCCGAAAACTCTCCGTTGGAGAAGGAAATATCTCACAAGTAAAAGGTAGAGTTGCTAGAAATAACACAACTTACAAAATTAGAAATTTAACTGAACTTTTGAAAGATTTTTTTGAGCGTTACTGCGAAAAACTAGGTAAAATCCATATGATAAAAGAATAAAACAAAATGTGGAAACTCAGTCTCATGATCGGTGAGATAGAGGAACCAATTATAATTAATTTGAGCGAAGATAGCTTCACTGACTTTGATGACGAATTAGATATGTAATGTTTACCAGTGTAAGCACAATTTATCATTTAAATTTTTGTTGTATTTTATTGTTCAATGTTGTTTATATATTTTTTTATATTTTTATTTTAGTGTGTCCCACTCTTTAATTTTATATATATTTAATTCCATTTAGCCGTAATTTTTTTATTATTTTATTATTATATTTGTGTCTTTTTCTTAAGCGTGTCGAATTAACACATTTATTATATTTTTTTGGGGTTATAAGATTTCCATATAATAAAGTAAATTAAATTAAGATACCAGTGCAATAGAAATAAAAACAAGTAGTTCTAATTTTAACTGTAACATATAAAAATTAATTACATTTGAATCCCTTTTTAGTGTTTAATTGTAATTCTGCAGATGGTTTAAGAAATATATAAACTGAAACGTCAAATGTCCTAAAAATGTTTCTAATTAATAATAAAATGACCGATAGCCCCAAAAAAAATTTAATATTATATGGACGAATTTATTTTTTATATATGTTTAACTTCTTGTATTTTTGACAAAGGGTATTTTGTAAGTATTTAAATTATAACTTAGAATTTTTTGAGAGAATAAGGCTACGTTTTAGTTTGAATGTGCCTAAAACAATTTTTATGGCAAAATTAAAAATAATAAAAATACAGTTGTGATTTGTGTTAAATATGTCAAAATTATCTATATTTTGTAATGTGTGTCAATTATTAAGCAATCATAAGAAATAAATTAATAATATAAAAACTTTTTATTTTAAGTTTATTACCGAAATAACATTTTATGCCATAAATAATTAGTGATAAAATAAACCTCCTTCCGACGCCTATAACAAAGATTAAAATCCTTTGTAACACTTCACACTTCCAAATGTCTATTGATATCCAACCCAAATAGTCCATTATTATAGACCGGTTTTTTTGATTATAAAATTTCTAACTCATTCCTAGGAAAAATATATGTGTCTAACAGATTTTGCCAAACACACCGGACTAAAGATCACAGGTAGTTTTCGAAGAAAAAAGGGTAAAAAGTGATTTATTACTTTCTCTATTCCTTGAATAAACTATAATATAAGAGGCAATATCGGGTCTTTTTTTCTGAACTCAAAGCTCTTGGGGGGGGGGGGGGGGGGTCGCCCCCCCCCTGGATCCGCGCCTGGTGCTGAACATATAGAGTCCCCGTGCCGGTTATCTAACCCTAGCCGACTCTCGATCATATGATTAAATTCCACTCGAAGTAAATACATACCTGAAGTAATTTTTCTAATTTGAAACTTGTTTTCAACCATTCTTTTCCCAATTTATTTCAATTTTTTAATTCATCTCAGCGTTAAAACTATTTTAAAATAAGTAATTAGAAGACCCTCAGACAGTTGGTCAACGACAACTGTTAAGATTTGTTGTGTGTCAATTTAGAAATATCAGGTAAGTTGTAAAATATTGTTTATTTCGTTTGGTTTTTATTATGTATATTAAATATTGACTGTTTATAAACAAGTGTCTTACCGGGTTTAATATATGCGTATTTCCCTTAAAATCGAGTGGTCGAATAAGGAGATGCGAGAAATTGTAATTGTCCCGTTCTCGACCGACTGGTCGTAAATTGGATGTATCGCAATAATTGAATTGACTTTTTTTTTTATTGATAACTTGCCTATTTTTTGATTATTTTGAAACAGTATGTTTTTGTCTTGCAGAAATGCCTACCAGGCAACCCGTTAAAGCCGTTGAATACAAAATGATAAAAATTTCAATGAAATGTGAAGAAAAAAAGATACAGAAGAGGTTTTACATAGAGCTCTAACCGAAATTGGGGGAGGGGGGGTAAATCAATATAAATAGAAAGGTAAATCAACTAGAACTAACTGTAAAACGACCTGAACCTCTACTTGGCATTGAAGTTGAACAGAAGGTTAAAGAATAGATCCTGAATATTGCTATATGTGGTTTTCCTTTAAAAAAAAGTTGGAACTTATCGCCATCTTTTCAAAAGTGGTACACGGGACAAAAATGTTATCAAAGAAGCTGGAAATATAATAAAGGCCGTGCAGTTATTACAGTACAGTGTATTAAAACATATTTTCGTGATATAAATAAATTCTTGGAAGTTAATAAATTACATAACATTATATTAGCTTCGAGTAGAAATTTTAACGAAGACGAGTCTGAATTTTCCTTATGTTTAAAATCAGAGAGTGTTAGTACCCAATGGTTAGAAAAACTTATATAATATGAAATTGGAGCAATAGAAAGAGAAGATAGCCGTCTTAATTATATTTTCAGCTGATAGTCAGATAGTGCCTTCATTGGTAGTATTCCTTTATGTTCGATCACCACGAGTTTCAGTTGAAAATATGCCGATTAAACGGGTTTTTGTGAAAATCGGATACCGGATGGATGCAAGGTGACGTATTTTTTGAATATACCGCTATAACTTTAATAAATCGTTGGTTGAAGCCAACATTCAAAAACCAATTATTATGTTTCTAGACGGCCATAAGTCACATATTTTCGTGATTTAAATAAATTCTTGGAAGTTAATAAATTACATAACATTATATTAGCTTCGAGTAGAAATTTTAACGAAGACGAGTCTGAATTTTCCTTATGTTTAAAATCAGAGAGTGTTAGTACCCAGTGGTTAGAAAAACTTATATAATATGAAATTGGAGCAATAGAAAGGGAAGATAGCCGTCTTTACTATATTTTCAGCTGATAGTCAGATAGTGCCTTCATTGGTAGTATTCCTTTATGTTCGATCACCACGAGTTTCAGTTGAAAATATGCCGATTAAATGGGTTTTTGTGAAAATCGGATACCGGATGGATGCAAGGTGACGTATTTGTTGAATGACTTTAATAAATGGTTGGTTGAAGCCAACATTCAAAAACCAATTATTATGTTTCTAGACGGCCATAGGTCATATGACTATGTCTTTAAATAAATTTGATACCGACATCATTTGCCGTGAAGTAAAAAGGCTTGGCAACGAATGAAAACACATAGAGGATCCACAACAAACATTAATGTCTGACAATATAGGTATTAAAAACCAAAAGGATATAAAAATGTTATCCCAAAATAAGGCAAAAATAAAACAAGTGTTCCAGGAATGTTCCCAACAAATATTAACAATTCACATCGATTACAACGAAGGAGAAAATGAGATTCAAACTATTTCAAAATACATAGAAAATTTGAGTAAAGTCGTTTGTCATTTTGGAGAAAATTTTTTGAATCGATAAATTACTTTTATTTTTGAACCTCCAGAGAAAATACAAAAATGGTTTTGGAATACTTCTAGTATGAAGTTTGAACTTGGAACGCTGGCTGGGACGATAAATAGATTCAGATTTTTTTCATGTTGGTTTTTCTATGCTTAATCTCGAAGTTGCATTTTTATACTAAATAAAAGACCACTCCTAGGATCACTTAAAAGTAAAAACTAACGTTTTATAAATATCTTCTTTCTTATTTTTTTTTTTTTTTGGAAAATGATCCCCAGCGTTAGTTATGCAAAATTCTTCAAGCAGAGAGACCGTTTTTTGTTTTTTTTGCTCGATGGTCAAATGAGTTACTCACTCTGTCATTAGAAAAATGGGATTCTAGGAAAAATATCTACCTAGCCATGAGACAACTGACTCTGTTGCTTAGTAACTAATATAATAGTGACAATTTTTTTTTACTTCAATTCGTGCATTATCCTATATTTTAGTGAAGACTACGGCAAAAAATGAGCTTTTTGAAATTGTAATATCCCATTGTCATATTTTTAGCAAAGAAACATAATTGTCCAAAAATATTCATGAATGAATGATTGCCGTATATGAGAACGAGGCCCTAACATTTTAAAGTAAAATTGGTCAAAATTCATAGAAGATGACCTAAGAAAGGGAAGGCCTTCAGAAGCAATCAACCTTTCAGGAAAGCGATAAAAATGGTTTTCAGAGCTCCGATTCTGTAAGCATATTTTTTGACATTCTCTTTCCTTATCTCTTTTAGGACAGTGATATACTTATGGGTTAATACAGACTGAACAAAGATAGAAGATCCTTATTATGACATTCTCTTTCCCTTTACTCTTATAGAATCGCAGCCCATATGTCGTTTGAATGTTCTCCTATTTATAAAGCATAAATATATCTGAATCAAGTGTTTTGACAATTTTCAGTGGTAAATTAGGTTTAAATAAAGCATATACATATAAAAAAATACTGAGCATTTTGAACAACCTTTGATCCCAACATCAACAAATATCTATACATTCCCAACATATGTTTATAAATCCCCATAAGTCTGTTTCATCGTTCTCAAGGTATTTAATGCGCAACTGCAAGATTCGATAATTATTGGTGTCTTCAGAATATATCTGTTGCCATTCAGGAGGGGGGGATGGTAAATTTTTTCAAAATGTTTGCAATTTTTTTATTGATTTTTTGTCATCAGATGATCCAATGATGTGTAATTTCTTTGAGCTGGACCACATGTATAATTCAAATTTAGTTCTATTCAACTTCTTTTTATTCAAAAATTTGAAAAGCAGCTTAGAGGATGTCATTTTGCCAACGATAACCACTCAAAAAAGAATATGTCTATTTTTAAGGCCAACATGAACCTTTTTCTTTTCTAATGGAATAAAGTAGTTACAGGAAAGATGGCACAAGTGTTTTGAAGTTAGAGAAGATTATATTATCGATTGTTTGTCTTTTTTATTTATTGTTAAAGAGAATACTTTTTTAATACCACTCGTATTTACGTCAAGTTTCCAAATACGAAGTGTGGGAAGGATATTTTCACTTTTCATTTTTTCCATTAAAACAAAATAAATAAATTTTTTTGTGTATTTTTCTTCGTATATAAGTTCTCAAGAAATATTTTATCTGATAGAGAGATAAAAATGATCCACTTTTTCCAAATAGGATTAGTTTTACTTGAAAAACATTTTTTGCCAAATAACAGGTCACTCTTTTGCCTTATTTCTTCAAATTACAAAATAATTATACCATAAATTGACTGAAGTACTAAAAAGGAATTTATGTATGTATTTACATAAAGATTAGAAATATTTTATTATTTGTACTGATAATTATAAAAATTTACCATAAGTATCGCACTATTCCCTTTAAAAAAAATTTTTTTGAATGAAAATGAAAAAAAAAAAATTCGCAAAAATTCCCTAATTAAAATTTTCTCCCGACACTTTGTATGTGGGAATCTCAGGTCAAGAAGGTTAGGTGGAATCTTGACGTAAATGCTTTCGATAGGGTACCGTTTTTTGGCCATTGCATGGCTACTTTCTGATTTATATTGATATGTTAAAAATTTTATCGTTATATTTATAGGATTTTAAAATACGTTAGCAACATTGTGTACAGTTTCTTTTATTCGTTAATTATTGAAAAAATGTCTTAATCCGTGCAGTGTCATAACAATTATCAATTATTTTTAGTTAAAATAAATACAAAATGCCACACTTAGTGAAAAACATCCGAAAGAACATTTTTTATGTATTCTGAAACAAATTTAAGTAAAAGACATTGGGTCGATGAAATATTGGACTGCTATCGTAACAGCTAGTAATTTATACAACATTCGTAGAACCTACACTCATATCTGCGCTGATAATTTGAGAAAAATTGTGGAAGCTAAATATAAAGAAGAAAAAGACATTAAAAAATCGAAAAAGAAGAAAGAATCGAGAAAAACGAAACTAAAAAACCTAAAATTAAACTTCATTTATATATATATATATATATATATATATATATATATATATATATATATATATATATATATATATATATATATATATATATATATATATATATATATATGGTTGACTTAAAGCGAGTAACAAGATGAGCCACACTTGAACATGCCAAATGAGCTTTTGGTGAAACGTCGTGAAAACGATTTTTAAACGAACATGTTCAAAACTGGGAAAAACCTAACCACTCATACGAGAGGTAAGCTATCGTCCATACAATTTTAACTTAAAATAGCAAATTCTCGGCTGTTCCAACATGCATTGTTGGAAGCTTCGGGTTTTTGTCCCCATTTGGGACTCATCAGGCTATTGCATCCAGCGCAATCCATCACTTCGCAGTCACGCTGTATTTACTACTCTCAAGCCGTTAAAACATAAGGTAACTGAGACATCTTAACAGATTACTAAATAATACTAAAGCAACACCCACTAACAATGTTGTATAAAACAGCCAAATTGTGGAGCCACAAATATTTACCTTTAAGTATAGGATATAAAACGTTCAGAATTTTACAGGGAGTCTAATAGTGTACAAAAAATTGGGGGCACTATTTAAAAAATCAAAACTAGTTATAGCGTAGCTTCTTGCGAGTTATCATGTATGATTTAATATATTGAAAAAAAAATCGTTGTGTTTGGAATCTCGTTAACAAGTTATAAAGATTTGGTTAAATGATAAAAGAGTTGCATTATTTAAAAACCAACGATATAGGATCAGAAATTTTTGATATGACTTTTAGTGCTTGATATATTTTAATAAAACCTAATTTTTGGATATTGAACTCTATATCGATTTTATTTTACTATTCGTCTTTGAACAAATATTTGCAAATTATTATTATTTTTTTTTTTGAAAATGGTCCTGATTTTTTGAGGTCAAATTTCGAAAGCGATTTCTATTCTGAATTCCACAATGTATCATACATTATGGTTTAAGTATAGTTTGCATCTTTCTTGATCATTATTATGAAGTATTGACTTGTATATTGGCTAATTTTGTAGAAATATATTCATACAGTAAGTTAAATACCCTAATATTAATAAAATATTGAACTGTACTTCATAGTAATGATAAAATTTTAATTTAATTGTCGATCGATAAGTAATAACAATAAACAACAATTAAATACAAAATACAGGGTTATAAAATATTAACATCAAACAAAAGGAAATAAGATTTCAGAAGATGTTCAAAAAGATTACCGTTATTACCTGAACATAAATCTCTAAAATCTTAATACATTGTTAAATCTTAGTGGCGTTATACTTTGGAATGCTTTAAGAACCAATCTTCTAAATTTTTCTTCTGTTTTAAAGTTTTGCTTATGGACATAATTTTCGTTCGAGGTTTAATTAGGTAAATATTTTTTAAAGTAACTAATTGATATTTTGCTTATTTATAGGTGAACATTATGACTGGAAATAAGGAAGATTTAGTGTGACTTGTAACTTTTTTCTTTAAATTAAAAAACCTGAAATAACATATAATATGCTCTAGGAGACAGGCTGGTAATTTAAACATTTTTCAATAATTGTAAAAAAACGGTTCAAAATGTAATTAGACCAAAATGGGTAATATATTATTGAATTCAGAATAAAAAGGATGTTTAAAAGTTGACATTAGAAAATAATGACTGTTTAAAAAAATTAAGTTGATGATAGTTGCTCGAGACGAAACGTCAAATAAAAACTCGATAGCGTCTCCTTCAAGCACATTAAAAGTTGCTGTAAGAAAGCTTTATCAGCTTCTATCTAGCTTTTATATCAATGCCAGAAAAAGTAAAATAAAAATCAGAAAGTTTTTTTTTTAAATGACGCAAACACAAGGTCATAATAATTTTTTTAAATTTTTATATAGTTATCGATAGTATTGCTAGCCGTAGTTAAAACAGAATTTCCAATAGCTGTCATTTAAGCATATATTTGAAAGATAATTCACGTGTGGTGCTAGTAAAATTAAACATTGGACTCAAAATCTCAGGACACCCATCTTCAGTAGGGCTTGAAATGAAACCAAAATTATTTTATATAAAGAAATCAATCAATAATTATATTGACAGGCTTTTTATAAATGTTCTTACAGAATGGGAATATCCACCAAAGACGTTTTGCCTTTGTTCAGTTTATGATTAACATTAATAAAAAAACATTTTAAAAGTTCTTGTTATTGGTAATAATTGTTAGTTTTATTTACGTATTAAAAATAACATAAGGTAGGCAACCAGAAATTCATACTTTTAGGTTATTGCCAGGTTACTTTATTCCCCAGTCGACGTACCGATCAGCATGTTATACATCCTAGTTTAAATAATACAATTAGAAAAGATAGTATATAATTGGTGCATCTATCAAGAAATAAAAGAACTCACACTATTTCTCAACACTTCTACAATAAATATAAATATTATTATTTTTTTTTTAGTATTATAATAACCGAGTACAGAACCGGCCCTAGTTTCGTCAATATGTTAATTCTATGGGAAAATTCGTTGACTAAATATCTTTCCGGTTCCGTAGTACACGTTCCTCTGGGCCCGTTAAACGTATAATAAGAAAATATTTTTGGGTATAAAGTGAAACAACATTTTTATCTTAAAAAAATCAATTTTACCAGTTTTTATTGTGCTTAAATATAAACAACTTTAAACTTATTACAGGTACTTAGTAGTACTTGCGAATTATAAGAATAGACTTAAAAAATCATTTTAGTAATATTTATTCGATAATATGGAAATAATCATAACAGAATAACAATTCACTTTAAACAAGTACAAGGCATTGGAAAAAATGTACATTTTTGCAATCACAGAAATTTCTTAAGACTACTTATTTTTTGACAAGTTAAGTTTATTTTTTCAATTAAATGTTAATATTTAAAAACCGAGGGCATATAATTTTTAAATAAGTTGACTAGAATCATTGTTAATAATAAATACGAAAGCTGAAGTATAAAAAATAATAAAAATATCACTAATAATACTCTAGAGTAATATTTAGGAAAATGTAAGAAGGTTCCAATTTTTACATTTATTAAGTTGTTTTTAAATGACATCATATTCTCCTTAGTTTTTATTATTCGCTGTATCCATTAGGCTCCCTTCCTTCGTCCAATGCAAAGTGATAAAAATGTTGACAAAAGTCGATTGTATGGATTTTCCAGAGAATTTATTTTTGATAAATGTTGCTGTAATAATTTATACAAAAAGTCTTAAACGAAAAACTATTATAAACTTAAAAAGTTAATTTGAATATGTAGAATAACGTAGCTTATTAATTAAAGAAAATAGATAAGTTTTCATTCTTAAATACACAACTGCTAGGATATCCAACTCTAAAAAAAATTAACAACATTTTTCAGCAATGAATATATTTAAATTAATGTTTTAAAAACTTCAGTTTTTTAATAATTTTAAGTGACAATTCTATTTTTTACCTTTACGGCTTGTATAATTTATGTAAATTACTATCAGCCACATACAGAAACATTTGTTAAAAGCAAATTAAAAAAAAATTCATATTTTTCACAAACTCCTTAACCACCTATGTAAACTAAAAAGAATAATTTACAATTGGTTCTATAAAAACTTGTTGTTGCGTATATAAATATAATACTAGTGTGGGCCTATTTACTTGGTACGTCCTCACGCGAGGGTCCAAATTACCCCGCGCAGTGTTCTAATGGTCAGTTGCTGAGTGCGAAATGTCATAAAATATTCAAATCAGAAGATAATTGTTCCAAAAAATCCATATCTTAATCGGTCACGAGGACGAAGCACTTTAGCTTGATGCGAGTAGATGAAAATGGCATTAGGCATAGAACAAAGAGGTAAACACCTTTACTTTCCAAAAAAAACACATCTAAAAATATTTAGCTTCAGCACAAAAGAACATCGATAGAAAATGTTATTTTTAATGAGGAATTTTCATTTCGGACCTGAAGTTTAGTTAAGAAAACTTGGTCTACCGCGCAATGCAGAATTTTTGAGAGAACAGTTCAACACTTTCTTAGAGTGCATGCCTGGGGAAGTTTCTCTCTCCATATATAATATACACAGTGCCTCATTTTAACTTTGACACTTGTATGTCATCTTAAGGTCAACTTTGTTTTTCGAATAGGAAAATTTTTTATTGCAGAAATGAGAAGTAGGGACAATTACCCGACTAACGATATATTTATGTGATGTGCTTTTTTTCACATCTTTTGAAGAGAGGTCATTTGAAGGTCAATCGCATTTGCCTGAAAAACGCAAAAAAAATTAAAGAAAAATAAGTTTCTTTAGTTTAACGCTTATGACCTTGAGAGTGACCTTCGAATTATATTTCAAAGTCAACTTTGTTTTTTCAAATGGGAATCCCTATTTTTTATTGCAAAAATGTAAAGTAGGAAAAGTCCGTCTAACGATATAAATATGTCATATGTTTTTTTTTACATTTAGAGATCATGCCTTAACTGGTTAGACAAATGATATCTAGTAATCCAAGCTACTATGTTCTCGTAGACCTCGGTCGCTACCATCGCTACCATGGATGGGTAGCAATTAAATGCAGCTAATGGTATACCGATTGTTGACATGTTAATAACACCTGAAATCATAATTTTATATAACTTTCGAATTTAATCTCTGTACACTTTAGTTCTAAGTTATTCACCCTTCCGTATATTTTTTAACCAGGAAGGTCTGTTTGACCTTCAACTAAGCTCACGATGAAATAAGCTATT
The DNA here is from genome assembly GCA_034092305.1 of Diaprepes abbreviatus. NCBI lineage: Eukaryota > Metazoa > Arthropoda > Insecta > Coleoptera > Curculionidae > Diaprepes > Diaprepes abbreviatus. The sequence goes on from JASJET010000055.1 coordinate 38,344,508, forward strand.
AGTATCTGACATGACTAGATGCACTATTTATCATATTTTCATTTCTGTGAAAAAAATCGAGGTTACATCCAACAACTTTTTTAATCCAGGTTTGTCTCTAAACTCTTCAAATAACGTCTACATGTGAAAAAAGCATATAAATGTTTATATCGTTGTACGGGCAATTTTCTCTACTTTCCATATCTGCCATCAAAGAAGGGGGTTCTATTAGAAAAAACCAAGTTGACTTTGAAATAAGAGGCCAAGGTCAGTTTTAAGGTTATAAATGTTTAGCACTTATAAACTAAAGAAACTTTTGACTCTGAACCAGGAAGGTCTGTTATATAGGTATGTATAGTTTGATGTAAATATATTTTAGCAATATATATTTAAAACATTAAAGGATATTGGAAGTTAAATTAAGTTTATAAATGCTTAGAATTTGGAAAAATTTATCACTGAACTTTGTGGAGAAGTTGACTAGCACCATACTTCGGCGATGTGAATTAATTATAAATAACAATGGCGACTGGACCCTATATTGAGGTGTTCGCATCTTTGACCGAAAATTAGTGCCTGCTAAAACAAAAGACTTTTTTACTTTAACTTTTCAGTTAGTTATATTTTGTAAACACATTTTTATAGAACTATTTGTACATTTTAAAATATACGGTATTTCATAAAAACCCACATAATTTATACATTCTCAGATTTTTTTTCATATGTTACCATGAATTATCTTAAAAATGCCGTTTTGTAATGATGTGTAAATATTATACCTATCATAAGAGTTAACAAATTTATTACAATACATATTCAAGAATTTCTTTCATCAGGCGAGTTCTAGATAATATCATTGCTTAGTTCTACTTTATTTTGGTTCCGTTTCGTTTTTTTAAACACATATTACAATTATTTAACTTATTTTACTTTGTACTTCACTCAGTTCTATATATTAGCTTTCACATACATAAAATCAAACTTACACTCTTCTTATGCGGGCCCTATATCATAAATATTACCATTGTATAATATTTTATACAATGATATTACTATGCAAAGTCAAATTTTGCACATTAACATTGAGGAGTGAGGGTGAGCTTTAAATAATACCATCCTAAAAGGCCTATGGAACACAGCAAACCAGTTCACTTTCTGCTGAATGTTGAATCAAATCTATTTATCTTTTCCATGTAAAAATTGGAACCATAGAATGTTATAACTGATATGTTTTATTTTTTTACAGCAACAGGCTTGATAATCACATTATCGCTTAATTTTGTTGTTTTTTTTGTACTATATTCAAAAAAGTGCGTAATAAATGGAAAAACCTTTTTATGGACTATTTTTAAGATTTATAGATGTATTTTTTCTATAGGTTTTATAAATTTGCGGTTTATCCTAAATGAACTATTACAAAAGAAAAAGTAAATAAAAAAGTTAGCCTTCAAATGATACCGGGTGTTCCATCTCTTTTTGGTTTGGAACTAGTATAACTAAAATTGGCTTCATTAGGACATTTTATAATTAAAACAAATTAGTAAGATTTTATTTCTACTTTGTGCTAAAATATTTAGGGTAGGTAACGATTGATCCTCTTCTATGATTTAATAACTAAACAACTTGAGGCCGAGAGTGAGAACCAGCTGCAAAAAGAGAAAAGTACTTAAAGCACCAAACACCTATGGCGGCAGTCTTTTAGAACTGTAATTTTCTAACTTGATTTGAAAGAATAAAATAAAGCGGAAACGTGACCAAATAATTGGTTTACTGCCGCATATAAAACACGAAAACAGAAAAAAGTAACCCGAAAAGGTTGTCTTGGTCTACAGCAATATAATATTTCATAAAACTGTAATTTTAGGTTTATAGTTCGAGAATCTGGATTAGCCAATCTTGATCCCGGCTCAATAATCAGAATTCCTTGTTATTTTTAAATTTAAAAAATTTTATTTTATGGGCGTTTAGATAATTAAATCAAACGAGTAGATTTATGTACTTTTACAGGAACCATTCTCAGCTTCTTCGAGAGCTAGAAAGCTATAAAAACTCTTGCATGTGCTAAAATCTCTCCAAACAGATCTGGAACTGTCTTGAAAACTCTTTCCTCTCGAATGTGTATTAGGACGCCAGGCAACGAAAAAGCAGCTCAACTTGCAAGGCAAGGATCTGTTACCACATCTATTGGATCCGTACGAGATTTGTCATCACTAAAACCACCATTCGTGGTTGGCCAGAATCACTGGATCTACATTGCGAGACACAGGCACAGTAAACTCTTGTTGAACAAACCATTCGGTAAACTAAGCCACGATTTTCTACTCCAAACCAAACAATGGATGATCTGGTGACGAATGTTAATACTGGACCATAATATTTTTCATTGACTCACGTAAGACAAGGTAGTCTACATAGATTTTTGGTCGCTAACTACAAATCTCTTACCCGATTTGGTCCAGCGCGTCAGGATTTTTGGTAAAATGGGATAAAATATCTCAAAACAGGCAACATCTTACCCACAAATTTATCCCGGTCAAATATAAGACAAACTAAACCCTAAACTAGGCGATGCAACCACCTTGGAACCCCATTACCAATAATCTCATAACATAATAGCCTCATATTCCTACAAGCCTTCGATTTCACAAACCAGTAAGTCTAGAAGAGAAATATATAGAATTTCTACATATGAACCTTAAAACATCTTCAATTCGCCAACTCACAAGACCATAATCCACAAATATTATAACCTTATACCTTTAGGACTACGTAAGTATAGAAAAGAAAGACCAGAAGCTCATCAAGCACATTCGTTGCATGTGAACCCTTAGTCACCATTAGCTCATTACCTCACACGATAACCCCAGACGACCTCATAACCTAGAAATCATATAATCCGGTGATCCCAGAAGGGAAAGACAAAGCAAATATTCATTGCATGAGAACCCTAAGACACCTTCAGTTCATCGACTCACAAGATAATTCCATTTTAATTTCACTATAATTTGAAGACCTTATAAATCAGTAAGTCTAGAAAAGACCATAAACTCGACAAGCATAGACATTTTACATGTGAATCTTAAGACATCTTCAGCTTTTGTTTTTTTTAGGTTTCACGTTTATGGGTTTAGTTGATAGATCTTTTCAGTTATGAGATTTCATGTTTATGAAATCAGGTTTTTCAATTATGGGTTATAATCTTATAAAGTGGTCAGCTGCGCATATTTATGCTGACATTGCATGAATTTTGCAGTTAACAAGTTTCCATTTTTCATTTTCTACGGTTTTTGAGTTGTTTGGTTATGGGGCTATGGAATTATTGGATTTGGGGTTATCATGCGGGTTGATGGATTGGGGGTACCTTAGAGGCTACGTTTAACGAATTCTGTGCCAGACAAATTTCTGGTCCTTCCCTTCTAGACTTATTAATTTATGGAGTCGTAGAATTATAGAGTTCTTGGATTCCTGAATTACGAGGTTATGGAGTTTTAAAATTATTGAATTGCCTAGTTTAGAATTTAGTTGTTCTTAGATGTTACCGGGCTAAATTCAGCTTCTTGACCTCATCTTGCTATATTCATCATTACCTAATGTCTGTTTATTGTTGGTTTAAAATTATGATGCATGTTGTTACTAAAATCAGTTTTATGTAGTTTTTTTTCTCTCAGTTATTATTATTGATCGTTATCTACAAAATTATTGTATGTATGAAAATAAAAAAAAAAATTGATATTACAAAAGAAATAGTTTGAAATCATTATAGAGTCGATGTATTTATTATAAGCTCCCATAAATTCGAAAACGATTTTCATGTTTTATTACACACCTTATAAGATTTAGATCAATAGAAAAATTTACATATGTGAATAGCCTGCCACTGTAAAGAAATTTGTATTATTGGATCAACCCAAATTTAATTGACTTTCAGTCGAATTAATAACATACGAAAATGTTTTCAAAAAATCTTAGGTATATATGTTAGGAAGATTTCTTGTTAAAATTTAGGAATAAATGATACATTAGCAAAAATAGGAAACACACCCGTTTTTTTGAACTACTATTTTAAAATGAAGGATATCAAAAATTTTTTTTTAAATATTCAGATATTTATGGTTTATAGGTAGATACAACTAAAAATATGCTTTGATCGTTTAAGATCAAATAACCAGGTATAATCTTAAATTGTTGTCGTATTATCTTTTGACTGTTGATATTTTACAGTTTGTTATTCAATCGGCCAGAGTAAATATCGGCATAGATATTAGGTACATTTCTGTACAGTGTACAGGATGATCCTAAGGGATTCGAAATACTTATACAAACACAAAGATAATAATAGACTATTTTTGACCTTACAATTAAAATGTTATGGTTAAAGAGATTTTAAACTAATTTTTGATCGCTTTACATTAATATTGTCTGGCGAACCCAGCGATATATGTAGCAGATTTAAAATTTTGGCTCCGATATAATTCAGTTGATTTAACACATTTTATTTTTATAGATAACAATCCATGTTTTGCATTATTCGGAATTTCGGCCAGCGATATATAATACCCGTTCTGAATATTCAGTTAAATAAGTTAAAGAGCTATCAGACTAAACTATTCAGGATACCTAAGTAGGATGTAGGAGTTGGAAAAATTTAAAACCAGCCAATTACACCGTCCTTAAATCAGCCGGACTGTGGTCATTGAGTACCAGAACCCAGATATTAACTAAAACACCCACGCTTTCTAATTACGTAAAAATAGGCCATGTCCTGTCCGCAGTGGCTGGGTGTATAAATATAAAAAAAGGAAGTGCTTAGTGAACAGCACCGTATAACCATCATGTCTAATATTTTGCTCTAAGTTTTATTGCATAAGTATGGCATACATATTTTTATAAATATCAAGAATATTTAATAAAACTTCTTTTTCTTTACTTGTCATCTTCGAGCCTCACCAGTCACCAAGAGAACGATACATTAACTCGCGTCGCTCGCCACATATCGACTAAATGTCCTAATACTATTAGATCATAATAAATCGTTTCCTAATTAGTGCCCTAATTGTGTAAGGGAGATCAGATCGCGCGATCGTCCTAATTAGCTTCCTTACTATTCTAAATGCAATTACAACATATGCTTGAAAATAGCATGGTTTAATAGGCTTTTTATCTTTTACGAAAATCCACTATTCCTTGCCCTAAGATTTATTGTCAAATTTTTATGAGTGATCAACAATTTTTTGTATATTTATTAAGTTCATTTTTAAAGTGAACTTTATTTTTTATTACTTTATTCAAGGTAAATACCAATTTATTTATTATTTGATACTTATTTTAAGTTATCCTCCCTCACCAGAAGACCAAACTTTGATACTAAAATTAAAAATTTTTAGAAGTTTTGACTTTTAAGGAAAAAATAGCACCGAGATAATGTGTTAATAAATGAAATTTTGAATTCTCTAAAATTCGGTATACACTGTAGTCAGAATTGGGCACAACTACAATATATATTATTTTATTAGTCTTGTATAAAATAGATAAATCTATCAGCTTATACAAAAACCTAACAAAATGCAAAAATATCTTTGCCTTGATATTTACCTTAACATGTGTTTCATAATATGTTAAAGCTAACCTACATACAACATTTAAGCTAATGTAGTGACAGTTTACTGGTTATAGTTGACAACATATCTCTCCGTTCCCTTCAAAAAGCCTTGACATTAAATCGGCCTTGGTTAGGCGACAATGTTTTTTTTTTTATCGGACTTATTGGGGTAAAGCATGTTTTTAGTTGACATCAAATCATATCAGTTACCAAACACTCTTAAAACCTAATACACAAGAAGAGTATTCTAGGCTATTGTTAACATCGACTTATGATCTAACACCACAGCTCTAGCAGAAATCGGTCTTTTGATCTCTAGCTCTAATAATTGAACTAAAAAAGGTAACTAAGTAGAAACATTATGCCTGCTGATAAAAGAGCTGCAATGGGTACAGTTATCACCCAAGCGTAAATAATGTTCCTGAAAATAAAAGAAAACATATTTAAGTTATTTTAAAAAGTTTCAGTGTTTTGCAGATTTGGAGTGTATTTTATAGAACAATAGTTGGCCAATATTAGGTATTTAATAATGGATTTTTGTTAAAAACTTTTTTAGGAGAAATTAAATTTTTGAGGAATATATATATATATATATATATATATATATATATATATATATATATATATATATATATATGTATATATTTATGCGGCTTTCACGGATTCCTCCGTGTGAGATGCAATACCAATTGATATATCCACATTATGCCGTTGTAGTGCTGAAATCACATTCAGCAAACGTACAACTATATGCAACTCCGTGTATGAATGAAGTAAAATGCGAACAGTAAATGCAAACTTCGTTCCAACTATATCCTTTCCGTGTTAGAGGTTGCACAGTTTGAACAAATTGCTAAAGAACACAATTTATCCTATTCCACCACCATTGAGATGATGGCCCACCTGTACCACCATACCGAGAAGAAAGTCAAAACTTACCCTCCCCGCCACAGTGATACGGCAGAGGTACATGTTTCGTCTCTACTAGACTCATCAGGGTACCGACATGCACCCGTCTATGAACAGGACAGATCGGAAGGAAACGTGCACGCTGAACGCGGCTTCGACCTCCCGCCGGATGGCGTATATATGTTTAAACACACACACACACACACACACACACACACACATATATATATATATATATATATATATATATATATATATATATATATATATATATATATATATATAGATATTATATATATTAAATAAGCCCAGTAAAATGATCAAAATATAACCGTGCTTGGGACATCTTGAAAACATTCAATTTTTTATTTTTTTTAACACAAGGATATTTAGAGAAACACAAAAATAGAGTAATATCATGCATGTACTGACACTTAACTTTAAGTATTCTAAATATTGAAAAAACAATTATATATATATATATATATATATATATATATATATATATATATATATATATATATATATTTTCCAAGACATTTTTAATGAGTCACTTATCATGAAAAACCCTGTATTCACATTTATTGCATCATATTAATTCCAAAATAGTTACACGAGCAAAGTTTTTCCAATTACGTGAGTATAAAGAGTCCTATTTATAAACTTTTTTCATATATTTCTATTTTTATAATGAACTTACCTAAATAGACTCCAGTCAACGCCTTTCTTTGATGAGCTAAAATATCCAACAAAAACAACAGATCCAACTTTGCAGTGCGTAGTTGAAATAGGAATTCCGATTTTACTGGCTAACAATACTGTAAAAGCCGCTCCAATTTCAATAGTGAACCCACTGTAAAAGTAAATAAATTTAAATTAAAAAGACTGTGATACTCTAAAATCAAATTATTGGTTTATATAGTGTCGGGGTAAATATAAAATAATAAATGTCTAAATAACTGTGGTAACCATAAGCCAACATATTACTTTAAAAAAAAAATTACGTTATTCTCTTAAAAACTTACGTAGATGGAGTAATAGTAGTTAAATCCTCTCCGATTGTTTCAATGACTCGTCGTCCCCAAAGCCATAACCCTACGGATATTCCCAATCCTCCATACAATAAAATATATAAGGGAGTCTCCGATTTTTGTGCAACCGTTCCTTCAGAGTATATTAACCATAACGTAATTAAAGGCCCAATGGCATTGCTAAAAATTAAAAGAAAACTATTACCATTTTGAAGGTCCCCCATTTATTAGTTATTAGAATCGCAGCGCAGCATCTCGGCGAATTACTCAGTAACACAAGAGCAACACAAAGAAACAATGTTGTATAAAACTGTCGGTAAATTAAAAAAGGAATATTCAAAAGTCGATACACGAAACGTGCTATTTCAAAGATAGAGGTCGCATTATTCGGCACGGACGAAAACTTATCTCTTTTTTTATATTTGTTGGCTTAAAGAACACGTAACAGCCCTCTTGGGGAGATCGTTGGTGCGACACTTTACTTAAACTGCGAAATTCGTAGTTAGTTTGGTTGCCGATGGCGAATAATGCGACCTTGGAGTAGCGCGTTTCGTGTATCGAGTTTTAAATATTCTTTTTTTAATTTACCGTCGCGCTATCACATAGCGGTTTTATACAACATTGTTGGCTTGTGTTGCTCTTGTGTTATTGAGTGATCCATGGAAATGTCGCCTCTGCGTCTTATTTACTATTTTTCAACTGTGAAATTTGTTTATAGGACACAGATACGAGTTGATGGTTTCTATGTATCGAACGCAATGGCCTGATGAGTCCCATACTAGGACGAAACAGCCCCTCTCGTCACTTTTCGAACCCGGAGCTTTTCCATTATCTTGAAGATCTTTGTACTTTTTAACATGAGAAGAATATTTATCAACGGTCTTTATATGTATATGTGTATGTATATGTATAATGTATATATATATATATATATATATATATATATATATATATATATATATATATACTCGGAAAGTTGTTCCTTAGTTTTGTGGTAACTATTATGTTGGAAAATGTGTCGGCCTTTTTAAATAAATTAAGAGCCAATTTACAAGCATTTCAGGATATTTTTAAATATTGAGATGTATTTTTTGGTATATGGGGTTCATTCCTAACAAAATGGAGATTTGTTGTTCTTACCTTACATCATTCCCACCATGCGCAAAACTACCAAACATCGCAGTCAAAACTTGTAAAAAACTAAATAATTTTGACACACTCTTATTTTCGACTAAGTCAGAATTTTCCTGTAATTGAACGGAATAAGCTCCTGATTCCTTTTCAGTCGCATAACTTTGATTCCTTATTAATGGTACCCCACTTGAACTTGGAGACAAAGTAGGATTTATTATAGAGGATGTACTTTCCTTAAGATCCAGATCTTTTGGCCTAAAAAAATAATACAATTATAGTATTTAGGGAACATATTATATTATAGATAAAATATTAATAGGGTTAAAGGGGGTATATTATAGAAATAATTTAACATACACAGGGTGTCTCAATAAAGCGTGACGCATAATTTTTATTTTTTATTATTTTGGTCTGTGTAACATTAGGTATGAGCCAGTTCTGATGTTTAATAATTATTCAATACAGGGTGTTTCATTTTAAAAAATGGCATAAAACGGAATTGAATATATTAATGTTTTAATATAAATTTTGGACATCCTCTATTAAAAAAAAACTAAATATTACACTAACGTGAGATAAAATGATCTTATCTAAAACTTCACAAAATTTTGCAAGAAAGTTAAGCACTACGGTATCGGTATAAAAATTCAAGTAAGATACTGATTACGGACAAAAAATGTTTAATTTTTGCAAGGTCGCAATTAAAAGTAAAGAATAAATCACGGTTGAAGAGAGAGTTTAATGAGAATCGAACATCGATGAGAATTATAGGTTCTTCCTTTATATATATATATATATATATATATATATATATATATATATATATATATATATATTTCATGCCTTCTTGGGATACCTTGAATACGCTAAACTATTTTTAAGATGTACCCTCTTAAACCTTATTGACATTTCGCCTGTCAAATTTTTTATCGAATAAAGGAATATAGCAGTAATCAAAATTTGGAGTACTAAATGAACACCCTGTATTATCAATATTGATTTTTTTATTACTGGAAAATCCACAAGAGAGAATTGTAAACAGCACCTATTGGATTTATACTTCATATAAAACATATGTAGAGATTTGGTTTGTATCCTCGTAAAAGTTGTAATGCATAGATAAAAATCGATCTTTTTTACTTTAATAACAATTTTTGGAAACACTGTTGAAGATAAAGGCAAACATGTTACTATCAATTTGAAGATAAATAAATACTCGATCGATATGTGCCACTACATATACATTGTTCCATTTAAGAAAATGACGCAAAATAGAACTTAAAATATCAATTTATAAATAACAATTCTGAACATTCGATATAAAAATATGTAAATATTGTATTATTGTATGATAAAATGAGTTCAGCCTAAACTTCTCACAAACTTTAACAAAAAGTAAAGAATCGAGATATAACAATTAAAATTTGAAATACTTATTTTGGGCAATAATATTTAAGGATACAATAATTTAACAACGTGGTATTTTAAGGAATTGAAGAGAGGATTCAATGAGACTTTATTTTGATAAAGAAATGTAGGTCGTTAGGTTAAAAATAATTAAAAATTATGAGCCACGCTTTTTTGGGACATCCTGTATAAGCTAAACTATTTTTAAAATGTCCCCGTTTAACTTCAACCGCCCATCAAAATTTTCACCGATTTAACGATATAGCTGCAATCGAATACCGGAGTAATAAATGGACATTCTGTATACATATCTGTTAGGTCTAGAGTTGAGCCAGTTGTTGAAAATATATCGAAAAATCAATAATCTGAAGTAAATCTCGTAATTCTTCCAAATTACTAGATAAAAAGGATTTTTTGAAAAAGAAAACTATCTTGGCTTCTATTAGTCGTAGAGAGCAATATTTTTTTTAAATGTGCGTTCTTTCCGCACCTTCGAATATAACTGATTTAAAATACCCATTCGAAATAACCGCAATTTTTAATTTGTTTATAGGAGAAAAATGAACATTTTTTTGTAATTTTTGCAATTATCTTGCAAAACTTGGTGATCTTTTTGTAGTGACTATTAATGTAAGTCTTTAGAAACAAAATGATCCATCGATTCGCCAAAATGTTTTTCCAACTCATTAAAAATAATAACTTTTCACCTTAGCATGACCAGCAATTGCAATTGTGCAAATATTTCGATAGATAAATAAACAAGCATTTCAAAGGGTTATTTAGTGCCTTCGAGAAAATGAAGGAAAATTTTTCGCTCAAGATTGTAAATAAAACAATATTTGCCAAACAAAATTCGAGACGCCAAAGATGAGTGTCATTTTGTGTTCCCCGAAAATTGGTTTCAAAAAAAATTCTTTTACATTTAATTTTTTAAGTGTTCCTGAGCTATTATTTAAATACCCTCTGTAATAGAAGACCTCGGAGTATGTTCAGTCTGAAAAAGCTTCTTGGAAATTCTTTCATTAGTAGTAAAACACTTTTTCCCTAAACTAAACATTGTTAACAAGTTGTTTAATTCTTCAAAAGTCTCATATATGCTTTTTATGTGGTAAAATTTTGCGTTTGCTTTCTTCAATATCTTTGCAAATTCGAAATTAAATTATTTCTTTAAGCTTTTCGTCTCTGTGCCTTATAGTTTTGGATAAGCATTTTTGAACAACTATACTTAAGGTCCATAATTTCTGTCAGTGACGTATATCGAGTGTTCCGGGTTGTGCGCTGTCAAGGGAATCAATTCCAGTGGCGTGTTCACTTTAAAAAATAATAAATGATGAAATTTCGTGGGAATATCAAAATATTTTTTTAAGTTAAATTTATTTCCTCACATTTTCATCATCTCTTATTTTTTTCTTGGAGGGGAAACCTTGGTTTGTCATTAGCCGTGGCTGCTGGCAGTCCAAGGCTATTCAGTGAGGCCTCGGGTTTCCAGGGAATTAAGCCTTAACAGACCTTTAGTCTTCACTCAGTGTAGCTGCTCCAGGTGCCGGTTGCACGTATTGCGTCTGACTATTCCTACCTTTTGCTTACAATGTAGGGTGGTCATTTTAAGATACTTTATATGCTCTTTAGTTGCCCTAAAGGTATTTTATGGATATTAATCAAAATTTTATGGATAAAAATCAAATTGTTCTTTTCGGAATAAACAGTGTCATTTTCAGGAGTGTGACATAGGTAATGTTGGACACTTAGCTCACATTGATTCATCGGCAGAAATGCTGTCAAGTGGCATATCTGAAGCTGAGGAAATATCAGCGTCAAGGGTGATTATTAATGGTTCAACCACTACCTCAACGTGAATGTCCAAATCTCATATTCCTTGTTCTTCTTTTTTAACATGATCGATATGAATGTTTTGTTTTTCCATGCCGCATTTTTTATTTGCGCCCATACTAATTTGATTGGGTTAAGTTCAAAATGGTACGGCGACAGTCTCAACACTGTTATATATTTCCCGAGCCATTTAATCAAAAGCATATTTGATATGTTTTTGTGTATTTACCCTCACTAAATGTAGCAACTGCACTTTAAACATTCTTTCGTCAAATCTAATGTTTTTTTAGAGGAGTCATTGGATATCTCCTTCTTTTTAGACGCAGAAGTCGAAATTTTTTCTTGGCGACGACTATGATACGGGGCATTGTCCATTACAGTTGCAGAATTGGGTTCCACAAGGTTTAAAATCGAAGAATACCATCGCTTAAAAACATCGGCGTTCATGTATTTATGACAGTATCCTGTTTTTCGAGATTCGAAAACATAAAGGCCTCCATCTAAGAAACCAGACACACTTCCAATATGAGTTGTTATAAGATGACGACCTTTTCCACTAGGATTGCATAGTCTTTGTGAAAATTCTTACATAAATGCATGCTTCAAACTGTTAATGTTCAGATCTTGCCATGCCTTCCCAGCCGTTGCCTTTCATTAAGCCATGTTTCATCAATGTAATACAATTTTTTCTCTTTTTCCCAAAATTCCGTATTTTTTCCAAATATTTTCACTGCCATGAAATAATTTCTTTCTTCTCAGTTACTAAGTTTTTTCGATTCCGAATAATATATCTAAAACTCATTTCTTTTGAAGCTCGTTTCAAAACTCTTAATGATACTTTAGGTAAAGATGTGTCGTTATTAATGTGTCTTAATTTTTTTAAATGTTGGATATCATTTTTGAAAAAGAAACCAAGAACTTTGTGTCGAATGACGTATTTTGTGTCATCGTCCAGAACTATTTTTTCCGTCCTTTGGTTTGCTTTGCTCTTTTTGGTCGTTTTCTTTATAATGAACACCATGCGTAAAGGAATTTTCGTTAAAGTTCCACATACTTCTACAGCACTGAAAGTGGCTACTTCAGTGTTTCGTTCCTGAATACCATGGTGAACATTTTTAATCATTATTTGTTCATTTAACGTCAATTGGCTATTCTTTTTGTAGGGGCACCACTAGTTGAAGGTCCGTTAATATCTATAGTTTACCAGAAATCTATACACACCAAATATACACTATAATAAATTTCTTTTACACAACATAATATTTATATACAACGAAAATATAGTAATTAGAATGTGAGCTCGCAGATCCATCTATGAATCAATAACAAATCAATAAAATACACAAACAATGCGAAAACCTGGTCGGGATGCTTATATTTGAGTCTATTCAAGACGGACATTCCATGTATGTCTGTTGCCACATCCATTATCTTCCCAATAAGAAACCAAGTACACGTTGGTCTGCATCACCGTGATATTTTAAATGCGATCATCTGATTGCTATGTATTTAAGGCTCGCGAAATATGACAATAATGCATTTTAAGCTTTTAGTCCCTGCCTTGTTAATATGGCGGCAAAGTTCTAAATTATAATTATAACAGTTAAATAATACAACGTATTATAATTTCCACTATATTACATTAACCATACCAATTGCTTCAACACAGTGTCTTCTTCAGATGAAAGATAGCATCTAAATAAAATTGAAGACTACTCTAAATTTTACATGCATAAAGATAATTTATCGTTGTATAAAACAGTGATATTCCTAGAATTTATACAAGGTTAAACCGTAATATCGGGTCACCCAAATTTACGAGTCTATAAAATTTTAGAAAAACCAAAAATATTTTTATTAGTTCCTGTTATTGTAATTGCATATTTAATAATGGGGTACCATTTAGGTCCAGTTGGTCATTTAATAAGATGGTTAATTTTTTACGTTTGTTGATTTCTAGGCATTCTAATAGATAATTTTAACGATTTATTTTCCAAATGTAAAATATGAAAAGGGTCATTGAAAGTATGTTCATCGTTACTTAAATGTAAAACGTAGTACAAATTGGTGTGTTTCTTTAAATAACTGGTTTTATGTTCATTTATTCTTTTAATAAAGCTCTTGTTAGTTTGTCCTATGTATGCCTTCGGGCAACTTCCACATTTTAACACTCTAGACAAATTAATAAAAATAATAAAACCAAAACTCAAAAAGAAGGTAAATGTGGTGTTTATAAATTAAAATGTGGAAGTTGCCCTAAGGTATATATAGGACAAACTGGCAGTAGCTTTATTAATAGAATAAAAGACCATAAAACCAGTTATTTTAAAAAAAAAACACCAATTCTCACTACGCTTTACATTTAGACATGAACACTTTTAATGACCATTTTGATATTTTACATTTGAAAAATAAACCGTTAAAATTAAATCTATTAGAATGCCCATAAATCAACAAACATAAAAAACTAAACATTTTATTAAATGATCATTTGGACTTAAACGATTCCCCATTATTAAATATGCAGTTACAATAACCTGAACTAATAAAAATATTTTTGTTATCTACCACCTTAAGAAGACACTGTGTTGAAACGATTGTTATGGTTATTGCAATATAGTGGAAATTATAATAATACGTTATATTATTTAATAATGGATTTCCATCAAGTAATGGCTAACACAATACAATCATTTATAGTTGCATGAGATGTTTATTTCGCCGTTTTATCGCTTTGGTGACCGGTATTAAATGAGTCACTAACAGAAATTATGGATATTAGGTATATGAAATATACTTGGTACTATATTTTCATTTAATCTTGGTATATTTAATTTTATAGAAACGATCTTACTTGTTTTGGAGTCCTGTTGGAATATCTCCTAGCAAAAATCCTCTTTTGTAAAATTCCCTTCACCGCTCAGCTATTATTACTGGTCACAAAACTTTCATGATGAATCGCTATCTGCCATTTTGCCCGGCTTTAGTTGTTTTTTGGAAAACGAAAAACACGTACCGTCTGACCGTTTGAGTAATTTCCCTTACCGAGTACACAACATCTAATCAGCATCTTAAAAGTATCTAAACTTATAAAGTACGAATAAATATAAAAAACGGAGTCGACAAACTCAAAGAAGTATCTTCGCCACGATTCATCGTTTCACCTCTCCAGGGAATAATTGCTATTTTTTTTATTTTACTTCAAAATGTAATAATAAAGCATAAAATAAGGTTTTCCGAAGCAAACGCGTATTACTGAGAGAATCGTAGGAAATATTATAAAAGGAGTACTAGTTTCATGTCGTTCTTTTCTTTTAAAACGAAGATAAAAGGAAATTATATTATATATTTACCAGAGAAACAGTTCTGAATAAAGATAGATTTCAAGCCAGGGCCAAGATTGCAGTTAACAGCTTTCTAACAAAAGACGATATGTTTGTAGGAAACAATTAACCCGTTAAGTAACGTAAACCAACAAATTTTGATGTGTAATTTTAAATCTACAGAAATATTCATAAATTTAGACTTAATTATTTTAAACTTGACAGGACGTTTAGAAATAAGAGTAGAATCAGCATATGGAATGTCATCTATACAAGATCTATTAGATAAATATTAAAGTTTATGTTACCTGGCATGTATTTCAGTCTCTTTAGCTTGAATATATCCATTTTTATCACTCGTTTGTATTGGGAAGATGTATTTTGCTGCTGTCAACTTGTTATCTAGCGACTGCAGCTCAGTATTTTCAGATATAACGGTTAATTGACGTTCGGAATATGCGGAGTTTCGATTTGATTTTTTTGGACTACCTTCTGGGGAAGTATCTGTAAAAGTAAAATTATTAAAACTATAAGGAAATATCTGGTATTATAGCTGAAATGTTTTAAACTAACGGAGGATCAGTTTCCATATAAAAGAAAATACATCGGTAATCAGCTAAATAATATATATACACCTAACCGTGGGAGAAGCAGTTGTTTGGTATGTTAAATAGTAACAACATATATTTACTTTTGCGTCAAATAAGTCGTTTATTAGGTTCCTCAAACAAAAAATGAGTATTGTAAAATTTAAATATCGCTTGGTTATTACATATTTTATGAAATCTCAAAATTATTCATAGAAAGGTAATTACAGTATATAACTTATATACTTATATATGTACGTTTATGTAAAAATTGGGAGAACTTGAATGCATACAAATATCAAAATTTTATATGAAGTCCTCATTCAAAAAATTCTGATTGACTCCTGACAGACCTACGCTAGAAGGGGATGCGATCTGGTTCAAAACTATTAAGGAAAGTCCGTGGGGTGGCGTTAGTTTTTCTCTGTTTTAGTCTTCTTGTGGAGGAATGCTGGCCATAATTGTGCTGTAGGAGATTCGGAAGCATAGGCAGATGATCTTAGTCATGATGACAAAAAACCAATCCGAAGAGATGATTTCAAATGTACTTCAGAAAGTACTAAATATTATCTGGAAATGGTGCTTGAGAGAGGAAGTGTCAATTAAACCTTACAAGATCGCTGTCCTAACAAGGTGAAACCATACTGTTTGTGAACAAGGGACTCACCCAATATAAAATTTTTTAGTTAGAATTCGCATATAGAGTTGTTCAAAAAGAAACTTTATCCCGGTGGACATGCCGTGGGAGATCCTGGGGATGTCACCAAAACAGATGTTTTGGCTATACGTAATGGTTATAAGACTGATGACTGTTTATGGAGCTGGAGCAAGGGTGAACAAGGGTTGGTTCATGTTAAACTTTGACTGTAAAGAGAAGCCCTACCTGATGTTCCCACTCCACATGTTTATTTGTACAGGGAGACAAGATGAGCTCCATATATACTATATAAAATGGCTTTTAATATATGGAGGAAGTCAAATTGTGGTGGACGTCTTTTCTCGCCACACACTAAGCATGCCTTCGGACATCATGCCTAAAATAACTAATTATAATACCCTATGCAAGATGATCGTTCCGAACAGGGAAGATCGGGTCCATAAAAAAAGCGAACTGCAGAGGGTGGATATTTATTGGTACGATTGTTCTAAAGCTGTGGAAGGCTTGGCACCTAAACAACAATATTTTGAGGCAGGTATTGAAATGTGCGCTAAGTTTATGGTAGCTCACTGGTAAAATAACCAGCCTTAAAGCGCTTTTATCGAATACTTGTAAATTCAAAACACTATGGAATAGCAAGAAAGTCCTATTCAGAGTAGAAGTGACCAGCAAGGTTGTGCTAATCTGGACATCAGGACACACTGGTGATGATGAGAATGATTTGGCAACCGTTCTTGCTAGGAGGGTGGTGGCTAGAAAATTTATTGGTCCAGAGCCATTTCTACGTATAATACCGCCAAACAGTCATTATTGACTTGGCTGGAGGGCAAAATGCTCACTGGCGCGATTTACCGGGTTTGACATATTCAAAGTACCTTTCGAACACATAGATTACTGACTGATTACTAGAGCACAATAGGGATCAGTTATAGGCTCTATTAGGACTGTACACCGGATAAACAGACGGAGACCTTAACATGCACAAAATTGGTCTGATGGCAAGTTTTAAATATTGACTATGCATGGATGATGATGGGCGGAAGACATATATTGTGTAATTAAACTTGAATTTATCCTTTATTTCAGCTTTGGCCTCGATTTGAATCTCGACCTGTAGAAGATGCCTTTTTCATGTTGGACTATTTTGTTTTTCTTCCAAAAAGTTGCAGAAAATACGAGCATGCATATTCTTGTTGTTGTTTTGTAACAGAAAATGGAAAAATTTATTAAATTTCCGTGACAGGACACAATTTATCAGATTTTCAATGAGGAATCTTTCATTGGGTAATCTTAATATTATAAGTTAAAACAGAATTTTAAAGAAGTAATTTTAGATACTGTAACAGATTAAACTCATTTGGAAAAAAACATAAAGATAAATAAATATTTTTAACGTGAGAAAATGTTATATCTTATTAAGAAAACTGTAATAAAGTTGGTCTATTCACTAAGGATTTATAGTATTAATTGGGATCATAAAACCCTTTTAATGTTTCATTTTAGCCAAAAGATAGTGAATTTGTTTCCAGATAATTATGGAATAAACAAATAACCAGAATTTTCAAATATACTGCTGTATAAAAAAAAATTAGCGTCCTGCTCATGTTAAGATAAAATTTATTTATATCCTGTTAACTAACAGCTTTTTCAAAAAAAAACAGGCAATATTAATTAATTCGGGACTAAGCAAATCCAACATAGCAACGATTTCTGTAGGATAAAAAATATAAATTCAATAATTAATAAGTATATTTACCTGATGATTCTCCTATGTTGAAATTAACTACAACAGGGTCTAGAGTTGTTTCCTTTTTGATTTTCTTTCGTTGCCAGGGTACTACGACTAGCCAAATAACTAACATAGAAACTATCGCTGCAGAGATGCTAATTACTGCAGCCAACCACAGAGGGATATTGTCCATATAGAGTAACTTAGGTCCGTCTAGAACTATGGAAAACACGTTGACAAGAATGGTGAAGCTATAAAATAAAGGCAGAGCTACCAGACCAGCTTCTAAGGGATCGGGTTTGATTAAAATACATTTTTTGATGATCCAAAAGATAACTACTGAACATAAACCACTGAGAATTGGTGAGATAAACCAGGAACCAACTGAAACAGAAAGTGATTTAATTATGTGTATAAATAAATAACAAATTTTATTGCTAGATAATAAACCTATTGTGGACGTAACTTGCTCCTTTTTATACTAACTCTTGAACCAGACAATATAGCGAAATGGAATAAATACTATTCTTTGTATGAGTACTACATAAAAAGCTTTCAAATAGTGAGGTCGTATGACACTTTATTTCCTCTTTATTTGCATATATTTCTGCAACTAATTATTTGAATTTCATAAATACAAGTTGACTTCAAGGGGGAGTAACACCACTGTGGCAGATTTTATTTATTTAAATTGCATTTTCTGGAAGTATATATATGATTAAAAATACATATAAAAGATCAGAAACATAAGGAAATTATATCCGAATGAATATAGCGCGCTGATCTGTGTCTCGCGCGACAAAAGGTACTCACACATGTACCTGTTAAACGTAAGAACTCTATATAGTCATATATTTGACATTCAGGTGCGTTAAATATGGCGAAGAAGATTCGTCTTATGAGCCCAGAATGGACGAAATTTAGTAAATATCAAAAAGTTCTCTTCGTGTACTTAAACTCTCAAACGAGTTTTTCTCGAAACGTCTTATCTCAACCTGACCGGAAACTACTCTATATAGGGTGTCCGGGAAAATGTGGGAAATCTCCCGGATATGAAAAAACACGTGAAAGGAATACTACAAGTTTATATAGATTTCTTTCATATAGGCCTCCTCTTCGGAGATATGTGCTTCCAATGAGCTGCAATGGAATCAAGTTTTTTACACATAACTATTGAACCACCAGGTGTATTTCAATTTTTTTTTAATATGATGTATACCAGGTAAGACCTTTCATATTACTATCCAAGAATGTGTTGTAAATTACTCACAGCTTCAGGGACGGACTAGCTATGACATGCATGACCCCATTTTTAACGCCCTGTACGATAAGAACTTTAGACAACGTTTTATACATACCTTTAACTATTGACTAAAAATTAAGTACTCTTCATTTATGTCGCTAATCGTAACCCTTTTCGAAAAAACGTTATTTTATTTACATTATGTATTTGGCGTATTTCGATAAATGCTACATCTTTGTTCCTATCAAATGTTCAACTTTCAACCTTATGATAAAAATAATTTGATTCAAAATTAGAGTTTGAATTTGAGTTAAAAACGTCTAGTTCTGTGAATTGCGGTTCGACCTAGGTTCGCAAACAACATGCGTTTTATTTTATCGGCATCAAAAGTATTGTTGTTGTAAACTTTGTACGAAAGAAATAAATATCCTGCATGTTAGAACTTGTCAACTTTCAGATCGCTGACACATTGATTCTTTATTAGGATATTAATTTACTGATTTTTGAACTTCGTGGTGAAATTAATTGTGAAATAATTCACAATATGGAATACACGTTTATTAAGTATGCAGATATGCATCTAATGTAGGGTCTTGCATCTTGCAAGCCAGGAGGTTATACAAATATCCTAATCGTACTCTTCTAGATCAGAAAACGATTCAACGAGTTGACCAACGTCTATGGGAGAATGGTAGGCGATCCCATTTAATAAGGTAATATTATTAAATTCCTTCATAACTTTAGGAAATTATGGGATAAGAAGTACTGATGCTAGTCGGGGAAGAACTGTACGTACGCACAAAATTAGAGGAAAATATTTTAAATGCTGTAGATCACACTCCTTTTACGAGCACTCGAAAATTATCAACGCAGTTTAATACATCGAAAACACTAGTACATGAAGTTCTTCAAGAACAACTGTTATATCCATATCATTTGATAAAAGTGCATAAACTGATTCCTGAAGATTTTCCCTGTAGAAAGCAGTTCGCAAACTGGCTATTGGATTAACAACGAAATAATGTAAACTTTATTAGCATTATTCTCTCCAGGGTTTAACAAAAATGGTATCATAAATTCACACCACTCACATGAATGGGCTGATGAAAATCCTCATGCAACTATTGTTTTGCTTCATCAACATCAGTTCCAATCAGTTAATGTCTGGGCAGGAATCAATGGCAGTTTTTTGATTGGACCATTCATATTGCCGGCACGATGGAATGGAGAACTTTACTTGGAGTTCTTCCAGAACGCTTTTCACGATTTAGTAGAGCACTTACTACTTGAAACCCGCCGAAACACCTACTACATGCACGATGAGGCACCACCTCATTTCAGCGTTGCTATGCGGGAGCACCTGAATAACGTCTATCCAAACTGTTGGATAGGTAGAGGAGGACCTATTGCTTGGCCTCCTCGATCTCCCGACCTAATGCCGTTGGATTTTTACTTGTGGGGAGATCTCAAAACCTTGGTGTATCTCACTCCGGACAATAGTAGGGAGGAACTTCTATGGAGAATCACGTTTCGTTGTGATCAAATAAGAAACAATGCTAAGTTAATGTGGCGGATACAGCAGTCCTCAATTCGTCGTGCCCGCGAGTGTATCAGACTTCACGGAGCCGATGTTGAACCCTCTTATGAGGTTTTTATCTTAGCAGTTAGATTAACTTTTTATGGAAATTAGTGATAGGGGAAAATTCCAGAAGTTAGGGGACTAACAGTGTAAATAAAATGACGTTTTTTCGAAACGTTTAGGATTAGCGACAGGAATGAAGAGTACCTAATTTCTAGTCAATAGTTAAAGGTATGTAAAAAACGTTGTCCAAAGTTTTTATCATCCAGGCCGTAAAAAAATGGGGTCATGAGTGTTACAGCTAGTCCGTTCCTGTAGCTGTGAGTAATTCACAACACTTTCTTGGATATTAATTTGAAGGGTCTTATCTGGTATACACCATATTAAAAAAAAATGAAATGTACCTGCTAGTTCAATAATTATGTGTAAGAAACTTGATTCCATTGCAGCTCTTTAGGAGCCCAAATCTCCGAAGAGGAGGCCTATACAAAAAAAGTTTATATGAAGTTGTAGTAATCCTTCCACGTGTTTTTTTTTAGATACGGGAGATTTCTCACATTTTCCCGGACAATCCGTATAGCTACAATTTTTCGACTTTAAATTTTAAAAATCGAAAACTTTTATAATTGTAATAGCGAAAGTTGTACGTTACTGTTTTTTATTTTGAAAATTAGTATTTTTTGAGCTTCCGATATAAATAAATTATATATAACAATCATACAGCAATAAAAATTTTTCGTTGAATACCAGCTCTTTTGTTAAAAAGTTTTTTTTTCAGACCAAGGCTATTTTCAATGAAAATTACGTTTATATACATTAAAAAAATGTGTTTTCTTCTCAGACCAACTATTACGGAAAGGGCAATCCAGCTGTTGGTACACTATTATTATACACAGGTTCAATTGTAATTTAATAACTTTGTTGACTTTGGATTTTTTAAAATAAAAGTTTGTTTAATATAAGTTTAATGTATGTTTAACAACATATTTTTTTTCATAAATTCGACTTAAATAATTAAGTTACCAAAAAAAAGGACCTTTTTTGTTCGTTCACAGTGGTGTTCCCCCTGAAATAATAATAAAAAACAATTTGATGATATATCACGTGATAGTATTTTTTTATAGAAAATAGTATCGCTCTAAGTTGTTCCTGATATCCAGAATATTGGTAGATATGAATTTTAAGCCATTAATGTATGTTTGCATAATCGACGTTATAATTAACAAAGTTTCAGAAAGTTGTTAAAAATATTAAAGGTAGAATCTACAACCTAAAATAAGAAAAAAATTTCTATAAACTTATAATATTTTGTGTTTGAATTATTTAAAGTTTTAAACAGAAGGCTGGACAAATATCTTTAAAGCCTTTTGGATTAGAAAGTTGAGGTTTTAAATCACGTATGATATATTGCGTTGCTTAATTGTTTATATCTCTATTTAGTAATTGTATTTGACAAGAACAATAGTAAATACCAAAGAACGCATTCCAAACATTTTCGTCCATTTCAAGTCAATCGCAAAAAATGTAATCCGTGTATTCCCTATTTACAAATAAATCATTTCCAGGTTAATGTTTATAAGTATTATATTCACAAGAAATTAATTATTTTTTTACACTTTAATGAGAACAAGAACGACAATTATACGGCAAACAATTTTATACCAACAGTTTGTTTACTTGACTATTTTTGTGATAATTGCTGTCATGACACCAAATTTCACAAAAGAAACCATATGTTTAAAAATTTTTCCATAAACTGATAAATCAACTTTTACGAAAATACTTATCATATCATTGATCCGAATACTCATAGTTTTAGTGATTAAATTGTTATATCTGCAATTAACCATTTTTAATATATGCTTACCAATTTTGCCAAGCATTAACCACTGAACTCCTTTAGTTCCCCTAGCTATTAAACTATAACCAACAGTTGCTCCTACTATGCTGTGTGTCCCAGAAATTGGCAACTTAAAAAAAGTTGCAACCATAAGCCATGTTGCGCTTGAAGCCAGGGCAGCGATGCTGCCTAACATTAGTTCTAATTCTGCATCTTGATAGACAGTTATGTCCAAGATGCCTTTTCTCATGGTGTCTGATACTTTGTAGCCTGTTTTAACAAAAATTAATTTTGGTTTAGAAATGCAATGTAATAATGGTAGTGTTAAATAAGCTAATAATCAGATATCTTATGTCCGTTTAAAAAATCAGAGATTACCTGGACCTCAGCAAGATTGTCCAGTGTATTTGTGCGTATTGGTGACAAATTTAGTTCAAGTTAAGAATTGGCGGATTTGTTAGTTTTTAATATTCGTTTAACTATATTAAAAGTCCCCATTCATTCTTCAAGTTGGACATTGCAAACACAGGTCACTGTGTTAATTTTTCGTACTTTTTTTTGGATTTTCTTTCATTATCTCGAAAACCATAAGAAGAAAGTGTTGAAGAACAAAAAGTGTTTTAAATAAAAATCTCTTTAAATAAAGGCAAATTATTTGTAGAATATTTTAAATTGCGTTTAGCTTGACCTCTTAAATAATGTTCCGGACAGCCGGACGCAATTTCTGACACTTGACAAACAATTCAAGTTACTTCTACGACGTCTCAAAATAAACTGTCCACGAAAGCCGATCTGGACCTTTTATATACCCTTTTTGGATGATACCAGAAGATTCTCTAATTTTCCAGAAGGATTTCCATACTACATGGTGTAATAAAAATAAGAAAACGGAGTAATCTGGCGATTTCTAGACGTTCTGTCATAGGCGTTTCATGTTCAAAATAAGGAAATAGATTTTACTAAAAAGTTCCAGACCTTCCTTCATCGACGTCTCATGAGAAAATTAACAAAAGGTAAAACTAATTAAATAAATTACGAACTCGTAGAAAAATAAACCTAAAACCCTACAAACTAGACACACAAACTAATACTATGAAGTGTTTAATACTATAACGCCCGCTACATTGCCCCCTTCCAAGTATTGATCGTCCCGATATGTCAAGATCCACAACTTTCATCTTCGCATGAGAGCTTTTCTGAATTCGGTACACCAGATCGTTTAGTCGCGTCACTACGTTGTACGCACCTTGCCATGACTTCTGAAGTTTTGGTGAACACCCTTTGATTCTTTCCGGATTGTACAACTACACTTTTTCACCAACCACGAATCTACCAGTATTGGCTGTCAGGTCATAGCGGGTCTTCATTCTGTCGCTTTCTATTTGTAGTCATCGCTGTACCTTTTCGAGGATGACCTGTAAGACGTTCTTCTTTCGTAGGCGGTCACGGTCTCTCTCATCTCTTTCTCCACGGTTGCCGCGAGTACTCCTTCTATCTCTTCCATAATGGTCCTTTCTTCTATCGCCTCAACCAGCAGTAATTTCCGGGCAATCTGTAAAAGTGATCGTTGTATTCGCATTGGTAACAACCCCTGCTATTCGAATGATACTCTAATCCGACAACCGCATACTTCCTTGCCTTGACGGCAACTGCAGCATTTTTTTATCTTTGTAAACAGCAAATCCAAAATAGGGGATACTATTACTTAACTAGACTTCTTTACGTTCACCATAAGGAACAAAGACTTTCTCTAAGTCACTCCTTCGAACTACATCACCTATATTAGCAATATGAAGCCGATAGCCATCAGGATCTCTGTCACGAACAGTACTGCAAGTACAGTGGCTTTGTACATGCCCCTCTTGGTCCCACTTCCAACAACAAATTTTATTTCTGCTACGAAAGGTCGTCTTTTTGTTGTCATGTGTTTTTAGTTTGTTCAAGAATTCTTGCAACAATCTCGGGAAACGTTGACTCTTCTTGATTCTTTCTTGGCTTCTTGAGGTCGGTTTGGCTATCTCAAACAGAAGGGCATAAGCAAGAACCACGGAAATTTTCTTCAGTCGGACCATTTTTCGACATTGACTTGTTTCTGGGTACGCGTAAACTTTTGATAAAACTGCTAATTCTTGCTTTGCTTCTTCCGGATATGTTGGGTAAGTCAAATTTATTATTCTCATTATATACGCCTCATAGTCTTGAAGATTTTCGTTGTATTTTTGTCTTATTCCTTGAAGTTGGGCCTTATAAATTTCTTGGAGGTGGGCTTCCCCATAGTGCATCTCCAGAAAAGTAACAAACTCGTAATTATTCTGTTTTTTTTCGGGAACCTCCATTACAATATTATAAAAATCAAAAATTTTTGTTCTAATAAAAATAGGAATCACTACAATCCAACATTTAGATTGCCATGTAGGAAAATAATGGTTAGAATCACTAAAAACATGTAAATTTTAGACTGGATCTAGTTGGTGTAGAAGTTATAGTATTGTAATAATTTGTATTATATATGTATGCAAAAACAAACCTTGATATAGGAAAATTAAGGATAAAACCTAGATGTAAAATTTCGGGATCGGCAAGAATTTTCTATCGAAAATAAAAAAATTTTTCCTTTTGTCATTTTGGCAAGAAAGATAACCATTTTTTCTTGTAGTTTTATGGTTCAAAACTCAATTAACCTATATCCACATGTGAATTCAAATCCTTTATTATGAACTTAAACCAGTTTGAAAATATTAGGGAATTAGGGCATAAATATGGAAAAGATGATTATCACTATAGTGGTGATTTATTTTTATTTCGGTGATTAGTAAGATTAGTCATAAAGGTAAGTTTACTAAATAATTTTATTACACATATTCTGCAAGTATAGATTTTTTGAACACCTATTAAAACATATTCCGATTTAACTATCTAAAAATTAAAATAATTATTTTGTTTCCATAAGATATAAGGTCTTTTTTTAAATGAATGGGGTAAAGATAAGCCACCAAAAATATTGGAAAAGGCTTCTCCTTCAGTCTCACTTGAATTTTTAAGAGCCCAAATGCTAAAAAAGGAGATCTAATAAAAACGAGGATCATTATAGCCTATGGTGAGTCTACAAAGAATATGAATTATCTAAAATACACAAAATATAATATGGAGTACACTCTTTGAGTGTGAACCATCAGATACAAGAGTTGTTTGAAAATCTATTGGATTCCTTGGACCACCGGTTCCCAACCTTGTTCTTCTTGCGAATCCCTTCTCAAAATCGGAATATATTGACAAAGCTCCCGTGTAGTTATTAGAAACAGTAAATGAAATGGTAAAATTGGGTTATTAAAATTTATTTTCCTTATGTGATAGCTTAACCTACAAAAAAGAATTAATACAAAGTGAATACAATAATACAGAACTTGAAAAATACACTCAATGGAATATTTGTGAGTGTTTGGTGGAACAAAGAAATTCAAAATTTGGTTCGATGTGTGCAAATTTGAATCTTAGATCAGGTTCTGTATTTAACCTGATTCTGTACTTATCTTTCAGGTAAGTGTAAGTTGAAAATCCTTTCTTACAAAGATACGTTGTACAAAAGGCAATAAAACTTTAATGGCTTTTTCCGCCAAAACAGGATACTCATTTCTTAGACTGAGCCAAAAATCAATTGAAGAGTGATGTTTAGGGAATTGTAAGAGGATAAGTCAATGAGTTTTTCTTTTTTTTCAGTAAAGTTAAAGAAGTATCCGCAGTTATATCTCCTTTAAAAGGATTGCCTTTCCAATTGTTCGATCCAGATATAATACGTTTATTAGGAAAATAGTCCTTGAACGTTAACTGAAGTTGTTTGACATGTGCATTAAGATCCCTTTGAATATTTTCGTTGAATTTCATTTTCTAATAAAATGGTGTTGAGACAACACAACAAATATTTGTAAAGACAGATTTAAATCATTTAATTTAGAAAAAATGTCGGCTAAATATGCAAATTTTTGCAGCCAAACAATATGAGACGCAAGAGGACAAATAAAATAAATGGTCAAGAAAAAATGTTTAACTATTTAAATTAGCGGTGCAAAAGCTTGCCACAAGAAAGCCATTTAACTTCTGTATGAAGTAGTAAAGAGATGTGGAGGCTTCCAAGGTCTTCACAAAGCGCACGGAATAGACGAGAGTTTGGAGCACGCGATTTTATAAAATTTACAATTTTTACAGTGTCGCTTAAAGTACTGGATAATTTTGCAGGAATGCGCTTACATGCCAGTGCTTGTCTATGAATATAGCAATGAGTACATTCAATATTCTCATTGATCTTCTTTACGTGCACGACAAGACTAGACAATGTTTCGATCATTGATTTAGCACCATCAATACACACAGCCAAACGAAAAGACCAATCTGTTTCATTTATTTTAAATAGTCATTGATCATATTGAAAATTGTTGTACCTGTCGTATAAGTTTTCAGTGGTTTTGCAAATAATATATCTTCTTGAATGGAATTTTAAAAAATATATCTAATATAGATAAGCAATACTGCAGCGTTTGCTTCATCGGTAAACTCGTCAAGCTGAATAGTGAAATAATTCAATTTTATCCTTTTTAAAAGTTCACTTTGCACATCATTTGACAAATCATTAATTCTCCACGCCACTGTGTTGTTTGATAAGGAAACAAGGTCAATTTTTTTCTTTACCGCTTTTTCTCCAAGCATTCACTTCGTGATGTCTTTAGCACACAGTCCAGTCAAATTTTCTGTCATTGTATGTGCTTGTCCAGATCTTGTAATTTTGTAACTAACTCGAAATGATGCTTTGAGAGCCATTTTACTATCCTCGTTATCAGTTAGAGAAGAAGAAACTCTAGAATTTTTACTGCCTGCTAATTTTTTTTTAAAATACTCAACAGGGTTATAGTTGTGATCGGGATGTCTTGTTTCAAGATGTCTATGAAGAAGAGATGTTTTTAAACTGCTGTTGATCGGGATTTCATTACAGATTACACAAAGTGGTTTAGGTTCTGACTCCTCCCCGGTGAAATAAAAATCCATTTGTAATAGTCACCGTTACATTTTCGTTTCTTTCTTTTTTTTTCACTTTTTTCGCCTATTTTTTTCTTTGCTGCCAGACTGACGAAACGGTAGCTCACTAAAACTGTCATCTGTGTTATTTCCAAATCAGGGACTGAAGTAGAAATTTACACCAGAAAAAATCACTAAACTTTAACTACTCTCATTTATCCTTTTGAAATCACTCAAGGTTCTTAAGCTCATCGTACGATTCAGTTCGACTCTACTCTTCCTTATATGTGACTGCAGCGTTTTCATATCAGCAGACGTTTTTCTCGTTCTTTCATTCCCATTCGGGATAAGTCTTGGTTCGTCGAAGTAGAAGTTCTGGGCTCGTTCTAGAATGTACTTGCATCGTCAGTGGCCCCTGGGGGATTGCAAAGCCACAGCTTCAGAAACGCTGCCTTAGACTGATGATAATGGTATTCTCTGATCTATTATAATGAATTCAGCGGTGACGTAAGAACTATTACGATTATTTTTTTGCAGTTGCGAGATAGACTAAAATAACGCTGAAATTGTAAAAAAGTAAATATCTTCTGTTCAAACTTATATTTTCATTGCAATGGGAATTCTTGTGAAAATATTTTGTTATCTAATCTTAGCTAAGACAAGGAGATTTAAGGTTAAAATATTGTTAAATTTATAAAACTTTATTGTTTGTTATTTATTTTTATCTTTTAGTACACTAAGAATATTATGCATATTCATTCTGAAATTTATTTTAACCAGTATGTCCACATATGCAGAACAGTGTTTTAAGTTGTTTTTAATTTTCAACAGAAATTTCCTCATAGCTTTACAGGTTTAAAATTAATTCCATCTATTTTTAAAAGGGCATAAAAGTCAAAAAGGCTGACCAGTTTTCACCATGTTTCCCTAGTTGACTTTTAGTTGGTTGGTTGATTTGGATTCAAGTCGCATCGGTAACGAAGGCCATTTAGCGACGAGACCTACAGTTTAACGTGGGTTTGAAATCACGATCCTCGATTTTTAACTAACCCCTAGTTTTCGCTCTTTGTCAGTTTTCGTGTCTATGGACTATTGGCACTCTAACCACTTTAATGGTCTGATGATTTTTTGTTAAGTTGCCACACACCAGAGTCGAACTCGCATTAGTCATGGTCGTCCTATACTAGTTCAGCGCCTGAAACGGTTAGGCGGAAGCTTTATCGTTACATTTAAACTTACAGCTCAAGTTGATATCGGGAATTACAAAAACACAGCCAACTCCTTGATGACCTTTTGAGCCAACCGTATATATTTTTATGTAGCCAGGACATTTTTGAAGATGCTAGTTCATGTTAAATAAATCATGTTTTTTTTTTTTGCAGAGAATTGTCAGTTGTCATTGATGTAAATGGCTCAGCTAAAGGTGGATTATTTTTTTTAGTTTAAAAATATTATAATAAATTAGTAATGCTGGACTTACAAATTTTGCTTATTATTATTAGTGAATTTCATATTTTTTTAAAACAAAATTTTGCGCTGGTGCCGATGCCTGCGTTGGTGAAGATTTGAATGCTCCTGTTATTAATTTAAGAGCTTTATATTGAATTGTGTCTAGTTTTTTTAGTATGGAGTTACTCATAAAAAATTGAGCTTACATCGAGAATGGATATTATATATGCCTTATAGAATCCCAGAGCCATTTTTGGTTTAGAACCTCAAACCCTTGATACGACAGCTTTAAATCAATTTAAACTTATTTCAGCTTTAACTATAATAAAATTAATGTTCATTCCGGCAAAAGGTTTGCTTCAGAAATATGCCAAGATATTTTTTAAAGTATACCAAAGGAATTTTCGTAACGATTAAGGATGAAGTTATCCTCTTTAATAACTCGATTTCTGGAAAAAATTAATACTTGCTAATTTCTGGTTGAATAATTTCTTCAAAAATATGAATAATAAACATACAATATAGCGTTGTTAAGGATATCTTTGCATTAATGAAGAAATTTCCGTTTGCTATATATACAAAAGAGTTCAGAGAAGTGGACTTAATATAAACCCTTATGATAGAACTGAGGCATTACTCTAAGCCCAATAATGGCGTTAGTTCCCCCTAAAAATTCCTTTATAGTGCACCCAAGTACTCAAGCAAACGTTTTAGTATAGCACATTTTTCTATTTGTAGTATTCCTGATTTTAACTATTGTCGAAAGATGAAACAAATAATAAAAAATTCCTAAGCCTTCATTGTAAGATATTGACCCCTTTCAAAGAGATCCGTCTCTTAATTAAATTTGATCATTTTTGAAAATATTATATAAAAGTTCTTACAGATTGTCATACATTTTAAGTGACTATATGAAAATGATAGCAGTTAGCAAAAGATTATGTTTTTAATTTACTATTTCCAAAATATAAAATGAATCCCTACTGTTTTGACTCTAATACAGAAGCTTAATATAAATAATAGAGTATTTTATAAACTTTTTATTCCATACTTGTAATTTTATAAGAAAATTGCAATTCACTGAACTATTTTTATTTTATTCATGGCGTATTTTGCCCAATCCCACAATTTGCCTCACGACTTGTATGTTCCCAAGCCCGGCGAATAAGTTTCTATGCTTAGCTTATTCACTTGTTTTGTACGTCCAATATTTCACCCTACAATTTTTTATCTAGTGTACACTTATATACTATTAAGCTTACCAATTAGAATGGATCCGGCAACTTCAAAAAAAGTTGCCAACCAGCATGCCTGTACGATGGTAAGAACTTTTGATCCCACGCTGGTTCCAAATGAATTGGCTACATCGTTAGCTCCTATTCCAAATGCCAATATAAATGCAATAATAAAACCCAAAATAATAAGCCATAATAAACTAGGTGAATATGGTTCCAACATATTTTTAATAGAAATTATTAACTAAAGAAGTTGCTGGGGTGTTTATATCTGGTGAAGATCCATTGCTGGAAATCTGAAAAAAAAGTTTTAATTTTAACATACGGAATTTTAACAGGACCATTTTTTGGCAAATAAAAAATTATTTAAGAGAAGTATCAATTTTCGGCTTTGGATTGTACCCATATATATATATATATATATATATATATATATATATATATATATATATATATATATATATATATATATATATATATATATATATATATATATATATATATATGTATGGTGTAAACTTAAACTGGAATAAATTCTGTAAGAGAAAGCCCATTGTTCTTTTATATACCCTGGATACCAAATCATGGTTTGTTTGGGCAGTCACGAGTCAGCCATGACCGTACTAGATTAATTGTGTTTTTTTATATATTTCATGATCATATCTTCTATTTTCGTTTGTCACAATGTCTCCTCGTTTCTTTTTCTCTGTGTCTGGGACATTCGTACTGACCTCCAAGCATCCATTTCTATAGCTTCTACTAGTTTTTTATTCCTATTTGTTGTCTCCAAGTCTCAGCTCTGTAAATTAAAAAGCTTTTTATCATTGTGTTGTATATATTATGTTTTCGTTTTTTGTTAATATTTTTGCTCCACAGTATCCCATATAGGCAACCTATCACTCTTTTAGCTTGGATAATTCTTGCAGGAATTTCTATATCATCTGTACCCGTTCTCTCAAAGATGACTATAAATATTTGTAATCGACGCGTCCTTCTACTTCTGTATTATCGTTAATTTGGAGGTTACTCTTATTATTTCCTATGCATAGGTATTTGGTTTTCTCAACGTTTGTTGACTGACCCCATTCCACATATGTTTCTTGTAGTTTTCAAGATCTTCTTTGTCGCCTGCTTGAACTGTTTGATCATCGGCAAATTGTAAAGTATATGTAGTTTTGTCACTTAGCTGTATTACCATTCTATGATATTTCTTCTTCCATTTTGATAAAGCCTTCTTCACAGATATCTTGAATAATGTGGGTGAGATGCAGCATTCCTGCTTTAAACCTTTGTTGATTTTAAAGGATTTCGACAGCTTGTTTCCCATTTCGATTTTTGAAATAGAATCGGTATTGTGTAAAGCTCTAATAAGTGTATGGCTATATTTGTGTTCGTCACCGTGTCCCACAGTTTAGTTATAGGGATGTTATCGTAGACCTTGCTTCCTTTTTTGTAGATTGAGATAATGAGGCCTTCTTTCCATTGTGTTGGGGGTTCTTGACCATTGAAACATTTATTAAAAATCCATGACAGCATGTTAAAAACCTTTGTTTTCCACTTTTTAGTAATACTGTACAGATGCCCTTAGGTCTACATAATTTTTAATTTTTTTAGATTTCTTATAGCTTTAACGACATCCTTACATTCTATTTCGACGTGTTCGCACTGTATGTTAATTATAGCTGTTTCTTCCATATACTGAACCCACTTCTCAGTTAGCAATTCCTGATAATGCATAATCCATTGGTTTTCAGATATTATTTCGATAAATGCTGTTTCCTATCCTGTATTCTTTATGGTTTTTATGAATTTCTACGCATCAGAGCATTTTCTTCCGCTAATTTCTGTGTCTATTTCTTTACATTTATTATCCCACATTTCGTTTTTCTCAAAGTTAAAAGTTCTTACTTCTTTTCTGATTTCCTCATATTCCTTTTCATATAAATCTGTTCCTTTATTTTTACTAGTAGTAGCACCTCACTATACTCCTGCATTTTGAAATCGAAGTTTGGTATTCTGTCTTATGATTATATAATTGTTCTTTTAAAAACCCTAAAAACATGTCAACCTTTATTTTGGATTTGGCATGTTTCTAGAGTATTTTTATGAATTTTATCCTGCATGTAGCGATTAAAACCGTTTTTTAAAATTATTCCAGCTAAAGTTCTCACTATATTTGTAAGAGACCTAATAGGTATTTGCTGAATTATATTTAATTTCACCACTTTCACCTCTCTTTCAAATCTATCTAATGAGAAAATTTGCATGTCATGTTTTTAAGAAAATTTTAGTTTCGAGATATCCAAAAATATATAAGGTAAATTGAGATAAGTCAAAAATTGTAGGGGTTGTTGGATAAGTGCGACTCTGGGCCTAATACCCATTTAAATAGTTTTTTGATGGAGTATTTTATTAAACTCATCGAAAATATAAAATAAAAAAATTTTTATTGCATAATTTTAAAAATAATTCCCAGCTATACTTTTTATGAAACACTGGTAAATATCCAGTATCGGCGGATTAATTTAACAAGACAAAAAACTTTTTTATTTTTGACTTTTCGAAATAAAAACATATCCTTCATAAAATTTTACTTGTATAATTAATAAGCTGTATCGCGTGACCATAAATTACAAAAGTATTCAAATGGTACGAAAAAGATCTTAAATCTGACATTTGTGCCTAATACTCGTAGAATTTGTAAAAAATTATTTTATCGGTAAGATGATTTTTTTGCGTTACTGCGTAACATTTTTCTTACTTATAAGCACATTCAATTTATGACAAACAGAGGTGTCATATTGTTACATTTACCACAATATGTATTTTGGAAGAAAAATTTATTTGATACAGTGGTGCGACATACTCAATAAAAACAATATTTTAAAATTATCCGAAATACCTAGTTCATTCCACAATTTATAAGCTAAATTAATAAATCTTCCCAGCAAAACTAATGTGTTATTTCAACAATTTCTACTTATGTTGCCCTTACACTGACACGTAAATTGTCGTATCACGTAGCAAAATCTAGAGACCATCCAACATGTTTTGATTGATTGTAAAGCAGGTATAAGGATGTAACTATGCGATATGTAAGTTGTTATAGCATACTATGGTGCGACGTCGACAAATCTACATTTAACGTTGCCAAATCTACGTTTTCCTTAGGTGTAGGGAAACCGTGCATAATCCAGCAACACCGCATGGGAGACGTCTGGGTATGACCCCCCATCTACGAAGTCTTAAGTCCTTAGAGTTTAAAATCACGGAGATACCTATTAAACTCCATGTAACTCCAAATTTCACCATACCCCTACCCTATTTATCGAAGAACCCTTGTATACAGGAATTATGTCGTCGCTTCTGGTACCATCGATACGCGATGTTTTTGGAAAACAGCAGATGTATGAAACGGGCTGTTGTATGAACGACCGCCCGCAGAATATCTCATCTATAGATTCCGTCAAGGTTTAAGTTCAAATATCAGATCCGAAATATAGAAAGTACGTAAAAGGTGTCTGGGAAAGGCAGTAGCGAAATCCACAGATGAGTCCATCGCCGTCAGCCAGGACGAAACACCGTAACTTTTAGTGGTTTATTATTGTAAAATGCGATTTATGAATCGCGATCCTGTGTAAAAAAAACCGAACAGTTTTTGTTATATATGTGGTGAAGTGACACTGAAAGATGAACAAAAGATTTTGAGCCCATTTGTAACAAAAGCCTATGAGTTATACTTTGGGTGCGAAGTTGGCGATCAAGACAAAACTTTAGCTCCCAAAATTTGTTGCCACATTTTCTCAAGAACCTTAACAAGATTGCTACTGGGTACTCACAAGTCTATGGCGGGAACCTCAGAATCATGTTTATGATTGCTACTTTTGCTTAAGAATATAGTAAAAGCAAATATAGAACTGAATATCCTAATATCCTCTCAGCCATGAGACCTGTACCTAAGGTTTAGTTCAACGATCTTATTCCTGATTTGGATCTTCCCAAGATAAAGTCACAGCTGCTCGAATCTCGTTTACAGCAGTGGAATCTCTTACAAAAAAGAGTGAAAATTTCCACGTTTCGGTGAAGGCAGTCTATGCTGGCAGTATTTTTATCAATGGCAAATGACAGTTTATTATCATGTTATTTCGGGTTTAATCAACGAACTTGGCCTTTACTATAAACTTACCTAGTGGCGACTGTTTATTAACTCTTCCAAGGCAAGTCTAAAGTCAGTATTATTGTTTAATTGAAATTAACAACTATCTGTTCCTGTGAGTCATGTTTTAAATATGAAAGAAACGTACGAAAACATGCGTATATTACTTCAAAGCATAAAATAAGAAGATTATAAATGGAATATCTGTACCAATCTAAAAGTTATTTTACTACTTACAGGACTGCAGAGTGGCTACATCAAATATTGTTGTTTTTTATGCGAATGGGACGGTAGAGCCAGCAAACATTCTGTTGTAAAATAATGGCCGATACGTGAAAAGGTTGTGCCCAGTTTGAAAAACGTCCTTAATGAACCTTTAGTAGAGCAACAGAAAATTTATTTACCTCTTCTGCACATGTCATTTTTAGCATGTAAAATTCCCGATGAATTAAAAATATCGATTATTGTTCCGGTTCCTAAAGTAAATAAATCCCACAGGGCTGTTGATTTGCGATCTGTTAACATGCTTAGTTGGGTTGAAAAAATAATGGAAAAAGTAGTGATGAAACAACTGTTAGAATTCATAGACGCCAAAAAAATTATAAATAGTATGCAATCTGGTTTTCGGGGTAAGCATAGCTGTGAAACTGCAGTGCAGTATGTACTTAATGACTGGAAACACAGTTTCGATCAAAATCTTATTACGGGTGCTGTATTCTTGGATTTGAGGAGGGCCTTTGAGACTTTAGATAGGAAAAGACTACTTAAAAAATAGAAAGCGTCGATATAAGGGGTGAAGTGTTGAAATTTATGAATAATTACTTAATTAAAAGAAAACAGAGATTACAATTGAATGACGTTGTATCTGACGAGATTGAGAGCAGCATGGGTGTTTCACAGGGTAGTTTGCTAGGTTCATTATTATTTCTTATATATATTGACGACATAGTGAATACATCCGGTGATTGTTGTATACATCTTTTTGCAGATGATGTTCTTTTATATTTTGCATGTTCTTATCGTATTCAATTGGTTGACACATTTAACTCTACATTACAAAATTTATATTGGTGGTGTTCTTGTAACTAATTAAAAATAAATATGGAAAAAACCAAATTTATGATAATCTGCAATGAGAATGATTACAGAACTTTTTCTCGTGGAGATCATATTATTAAAGTAGGCAATGAAACAATTGAAATGGTGGAAAAGTTTAAATATTTAGGAGTAATCATAGATAGACAACTTAAATTTAAAGAACATGCGAATAACTTAATAAAAATAATCTCTTATAAAATTAGCTATATTCAAAGATATTCTAATTTTTGACAAGGTGGACTAAAACAATCCTGTTTAACACTCTGGTATTGCCGCACTTTGTTTATTGCTCCACAATTTTGTTCCTTCTTAATCAAAATGAAAAGGCAAGATTTCAAAAATTGCAAAATAGAGCCATGAGAGTTATATTGTCAGGTACAAGAAGAACATCAATTAACTATATGTTGAGGGAAATGCAATGGTTGTCGGTGGAGGACTTCTTTCAATATCAAACATTGATCTTTATTTTTAAAATCAGATCGGGTAGTTTTCCTATATATTTACAAAATCACATTAATTATAATAGAAATATACATGCATATGACACTAGATCGAAGGAAGACTTTTATATCCCTCCAGTATTAAAGAAACAAACAAAAACCTATGTATTCTTTAAGGGTCTAAACAGTTTTAATCAATTGCCCACAAATATTAAATGTTTAAAATCTCTAAATAAGTTTAAGCGGTGTCTGAAGCTGTATTTTTTTAATAGGGTCAATCCTTGAGACACGAACTTTCTTTGTTTTTTTTTTTAGATTTGTGTCAGTTTAGTTTAGTGTGTCAATTCTACAAAGCTTGACGATGTTTGATTGTTGTTTTTAATTTTAAAATATGAATTTAGTTGTTAAGATTTGTGTGTAATTATATTAGTCTATGACTAAATAAAGGATTTATATATAAAACTAGGGCCTATAAAAATGTTGTTAAGGCCTTCAATAAAGAAGAAAATGCTTTTCTTTATTTGAAACGGAAATTCGCGCGTATAAATGAGGCAAAACTTAGAGAAGGCATGTTGGTTAGGTCGTAAATACGAGAACATTTTAAAGACGAAAATTCTGAAACTACACATTAAAGAAAAGAAAATAGGGTGTAAACTGCCTTCAAATATATGTAGCAACTTGCTAGGCAACAAGAAATCGGAGAACTACAAAGATCTAGTTAAAGAACTTATCCAATCTTACAAGACGTTAGGCTGCAATATATCACTTAAGCTGCATTTTTTGCATTCTCATTTAGAATTCTCTCCTGACAATTTAGGTACAATTTGAGATGTGCACGGCGAAATATTTTACCAGCAAATTGTTCAAATGAAGAAGCAGTATAGTGGAAAATGGACCCTAAACATGTTAGCGGACTACTGTTGGACCCTCAAATGTGAAACCGATCCTGGTGAATACGAGCGAAAAAATACAACAAAATAATTTATTTGATTGTGTTATACTCATTTCAATACAAAATGAAGTATATTTTGAAAAAAATATGATATTTTTTAGTCTGAAAATTCACTGGATTGCTTCTGGCCTGGGTTGCTCATATTTTATATTCTTGTTTCCTTCTCTAAAAACTTATAGATAAAAACCGTGCTCATATTTGAATTCGGAATATTACAGTAGACCACAAAAACCCAAAAAAAGTATAAGGGAATGACAAAAACTTCAAAATGCAGATCAGTGTTATTTCAAAACATCTTCATTATGTTCGACGCATTTTTCAATGCGCTCGTGAAGTTCCTAAATACCATTTTGCACCTTTTCTTCTAAGATTATTTATTCGACAGCCTCTCTTATACTATTTTATAAGTCCTTAATATTATGTTCCAAGGACATACTAAAAATAATTTTTTTCAGACGTCCCCATAACTAGAAATCTAAATTCCTAAGGGCAGAGCTTCTTGGGGCCCGTAAAAATGGATCGTCCCGTCCAACATCCAGAAAACACATTATTTAACCAATCTGATACAATTCGGAAAAATAGGCAGGACAATCATCGTGTTGAAAATAAAATGAGTTTCGCAATTCTAAGGGGAATTTTTCTAATTTGTCTCTGGAAAAAGTTTGACGCGAATTCGGATAGCTATGCTGGTTGCAATTATTTTCAAAAAAATATGGCCCCATTATTCCATGATATTCGATTGGTCATCAAACATGTACCTGCCTAAAATATTGGCTTTTACACTAAATTTTAAAATCAGCAATAGCATCGCCCCAGTGTCTGACACGTTGAAAAACAACACCTTGTAGTGAAAGTGGCTTTTCCAAAAAGATTATGCCTATGTGAAAATTTCTACTAAAATAACTTTCATTTCTAATCCACAAAAAAATCCATACGTTTTGCTTTATTCCTTACCAACAGGATATAATTAAAAATTGGTTTTGTTTACTATTTGTATCAATATTAATACTGTAGAAGCATCATTCTCGTTGTATTTCTTTTAAGTCTCCTTTATATTCAATACAGAACTAGTTTTCGAAATTTCTTTACTAATTTTGCCTAAAATATTGGCTTTTACACTAAATTTTAAAATCAGCAATAGCATCGCCCCAGTGTCTGACACGTTGAAAAACAACACCTTGTAGTGAAAGTGGCTTTTCCAAAAAGAGCATGCCTATGTGAAAATTTCTACTAAAATAACTTTTATTTCTAATCCATAAAAAAATCCATACGTTTTGCTTTATTCCTTACTAACAGGATTTAATTAAAAATTGGTTTTGTTTACTATTTGTATCAATATCAATACTGTAGAAGCATCATTCTTGTCGTATTTCTTTTAAGTCTCCTTTATATTCAATACAGAACTTTGAAATTTCTTTACTAATTTAAAAATTCTAGGAATTAAAACATGCATATTAAAAAACTTCCCATTAAAAAAGTCAGTAACTTTAGTATATAAGTATTCCCACGAGCCATAGTACTATTCAAATAAGGAAGCATATTATGCTAAATAAAACATGCCTCTGTCGTAAATTTAAGCTAAGAAAGGCGCTTAACAGTATTGTAAAAAACAATTACGGTTAAAATCATTCTTTATACATTCTTCGAATTTAAGTTTTGCTATATTTAATTCGTATAAATAAACTACTAACAGTTGCTTTAACGAAAAGTGATCGTTTTTTATATCTCTAATGGAAAATTGAACAAATGTTTGGTAAATTATTAAACGCTTTGAATAGCAGTATTTAGAACTTAAAAGGTTTTTTAAAAGCTAAATAAAAATATATTTGAGCAAAGAGAGTTGAAAAAATCCAAATGATAAACCCTCGAAATAAAAATAAATTTTTATGAATTAATAATTAACAAAATGTCCCTAGTATGTACTTTTTATTTCAACTTATCTTTAAAATCAACTCACAAAACAATAGTAAAAACTAAAATGCAAACATTCGGTTTTTCCAAATATCTCTGAAAGCGTAGAGAAATTCATGAATGACCATCACTATATTGTGTAGCTTTTCCCTAAACCGTCTTTATCTCCTACCTTTTTTAAGATTCTCATATAAACACTAGAATTTACAGCATTTCGAACATATTTACAATTTGAGTTACAAAAAACATTCCATTTACCAAACAAAATGAAGTTGAATATTTAAAACTTAAATGCACAATTACAACGAACTTTGACTAAGAATACACTAATATTAGATATGCTTGACAATAATTACTAGGAAGCGATTTTTTAAAAGTGAGAGAATTTAATTGGGATATTATTGTTGTTACACTCTTTGTATTCTGTGTGTTCATTTCCGCCCTTTTGCGAAAAGTACAATACTTTATTGTCCAGTAATTGATAACTTATTAACATTTAAATTGTATCTAAATAAAATTCTTTTTTGTAAACTATCCATTACCTCTGTTAATTTAAAGTATATACATGATTTAGTTTAGTCATTGACACGATTGATATATCTCATGCAAGTATCTCCTAATTTCTCGGAAGCATACGGGGGAGGTCAAAATAACTTTATTTTGTCATAAAAAAATCCTAAAGTGCCCCTTAACGGAGATACAGAGCCCCAAAGGGGTACCCAGGGATATACCTTATCAGCTCTAAGTTTTGTACCGACTTGTATAATTTAATGAAATTTTAATATTTTATAGAGGTCATAACGACTCATTATACCATACTACAGTAAATGTTTTAGATCATCAGAGAAGTCAGGAAAGGACTTGCAGCCACACTTGTTGGGACTAATTTTTGACAGGTGTCATTTTACAGAGCCGAAAACTAATTTTTTAAGCATTTTGGTCATTCTTCTTCAAAAAAGGTACTCTTAATTTATTTCGATAAAACTGGCGGTTTTCGAGATAAATCGGGTTTTATGCGAAAAACTCAAAAGTTACTAATGCTAAATACAAACAGGTAAAAATAAAAACCGCGGGAAGTGCTGATGTGCTTTAATTTATGGGGAAGCGCTGTCTAACTCTTCGAAGGCAAGAAAATGTGAAAGATTTTCAGCTCAGACATTGTCCAAGTCCAGAAACCTTTCCAAGGGTTGATCGGGGCTCAATTTATAATGTTATTAAAATGCAAAAATAGTGAAAACGTTTAAATGTTATTTTGGCAAACGTGCAATATGAGCTCCACGTACTTCAATACATTTTCTTATTCTTTGAAGATTATCCTGCTGCACTGCAAATGATATACCGGAATTATTACGGATTTCGTTAGAATGCTGTGCTATTCTCGCTAGTAGTTCTTCTCTAATATTTACTGGTGTTGAATAAACTAATTCTTTTAGATATACCCAGAAGTAAAAGTTTAAGGGATTTGAGTCTGGAGACCATGGTGACCATAAATCAGGCCCACCTCGACCTATCTATCGAGTGCCAAAAACATTTGCCAAGTGTTGACGTAGTATACGGTTAAAATGAGGTGGAGCACCATCATGCATGTACCACATTTGCATTCTTCTATCAATCAAAATTTGGTCCTCTATGTGAAGGTTTCGTGCTCTCCTGGGTGGGCCCTCATCGCCACGTAGCGACCTTGAATAAAACATGTAAAAAATTAATTCGTTAACTCTAATAATTATTTTCTAATCATCTTTTACACGTTTTCCTTAGGATTCAATCAACCCTTTGAAAGGTTTTTGGACTTGGCAATGTTCGAGCTGGAAATCTTTTAGCATAAAACCTTCTTGCCTTCGAAGAATTTGACAGCGTTTCATCATAAATTAAATGCATCTCAACATATTCTGCATAAGAATATTCTTCCATTTTTTTGGTTTTGACATGTAGTGGCAGATCCAAAGGGTGAGGCGCGGTACCCCCCCCCCTAGAGCCTCTAATTCAGGAAAATCGATCCGACCCTGCCTCTTATACTAGGAATATGAATGCTGTTGGCATTCCCTCCCCCCTTCGACAACCCGAGTTCGTTTGCGGCCGACCCCCCCTTCCCAAGAGCTTGAATTTAGTACTCGTGAATTAGAACTGAACAGCATGGTTATTCAAAATATTCTTCAAGTCCTCGTATATTTGAGTTGGCATCATACTGCCTCAATTTATATGTTTATCATGTCGGGCGAATAACTTAGTGAGGCTTCACAGGCCAGGAGTAGGATCTAAAATTCAAGTATCTTACTTTTGACCCCATTTCAAAACAATTATATGGGTGTAGCCGAGATAAGTCCGACACATTTTATCTATCGTTTGGGCAAAAATCTAAAACCTCATAACCTCATTCTTAGGATAAATATTTATATATTTATTTTTGGGTTTTATTAGGTATTTACATGCCCTTAAGACACAAAAATGTGTGTTAAATGTAATGAAATTTTTAAATTTCTATCCCATCTTATACCTACAGCATTTCCCCCCTATTTTCAAAAATATAATTTAGAACTTTTTTTTTAAATGAAAAAAGATTTTGTCCAATTTTAAATTTTTTACTCTCCAAAAATATATACTAAAAAATCGTAGTGCGGTGGAAAAGTTTATGTTAAATTTTTAAGACTCTTTGTTTAAAATA
The DNA here is from genome assembly GCA_034092305.1 of Diaprepes abbreviatus. NCBI lineage: Eukaryota > Metazoa > Arthropoda > Insecta > Coleoptera > Curculionidae > Diaprepes > Diaprepes abbreviatus. Next base: position 38,386,266 of record JASJET010000055.1, read on the forward strand.
ATAGACAAATTGCTCGATTTTAAATTAATTATGAGTCATTTGAGTTCTTAGGAGTAAATGTATTAAGAAACAATTGGCAATGTGAAAGAAAAATAACCTGTAGTTATTTTTTTAATTAAAAAATCAGCAATATTATTGTATCTATAATAAAATATTTTGTGAGGTAAATTGTCACGTTTCCACCTGTGTTATTTTTCATATGTGACAAGCTACTCTTTAATAAAATTGACATAGTTGAAGTCTAGCCAATAAAAGTAATTTGTTTAATAAAAAAATCAGAATATTATGTCTACAATGAATTATTTTATGAGGTAAATTGTCCTAGTTCCCCCTGGGTTATTTTTCACATGTGACAATCAACTCTTTAATAAAATTGATATATTTGAAGTATAGCCAGCTTAATATTTGATTTTACACAGGTTAGAAGAAGACCAAAATAAATTTAGGAAAAGCCAAAGAAAGTTAAAATAGATGGTTTTGGATACTGACAATAAAAAAAAAGGTCTGGCTAGGAGAAGAAGATAGGGCAAGACAGTTTAACAGATAATGATGGATGGGAAGTTATATGTCTGAAAAAATTGAGACTCTGGTCTTTCAGATAAACATATTAAATTATATTTATTTTGTAGATGTTATTTATTTTCCGATTACTAATTGTTTATGATTCTATTACATATAAAAGTTCAATATACTGGGTGTCAAGAAAATATAGACAGTGTAGAGGAGACGTTAAAATAACGCTTGTGTCTCATATATTTGTTTCCTAAAGTGCCCCAGTGATTTGTTTTTGGGCTATAGCTTTTGAGAAGAATTTTAATGAAATTTTAGAATTTAGATGATCGATAAAGACTCATAAACTCAGATCATAAATAATCTTTGATATTATCAAGGTCAGAAAAGGACTTGCCACTAAACTCGTAAGCCCAACACTTTTGTATGTGTCAGTTTTCAGAGCTCATACTCAGCATTTATTTTAAAAAAGAAATCCTGAGTTAGAAGAACACATTCTGGATGAAATTGTTGACAATCCTTTTAATAGTGCAAGAAAGCTCGCAACAAAATAAAATGAAACGTTACCCTTTTAAAAGGTCTGTTTCTAGACGATAATCTTGCATAGCTTAAATACTCAAACTTGCTTTTATAAAAATTTAGAGAAAATCCATATTTTTCTAAAACTGTTTTATTTAAGAAAGAATCAGGGTTTACAAGAAACGGAGTTATAAATTCTTATAATTTACACGTTTAATATGAAGAAAATCCCCATGCAGTAATACAGACTAGGTACCAATAAATATTTATGGTTAAGGTTTAGGCGAGGATCATTAGGAATTATTTTACTGAACCTTTGGTTTTGGAAAAAACATTAACTGATGCACTCTTTAAGTAATCTTATAATGTACTCTTGCAAGTTAAACCTCATATGTGGTTTATGCACATTTTTACCATTTTACTGCGATGTTATTTAATAGATACTTTTGGTAATCGTTAGATGGGTAAAGGCGGGCTTGTTACGGATTAAAATTAAGATCTAAAATACTCCTCAAATGAAAAAAAAAATACATTCAGCACTATATAACTCTTGATTTGTTTTTTTGTACTGATTGAAGTTAAAAACTCTAATTTTAGTCGGTACTCAGTTGTAGAACTTTATTGCTAAATAACTTGAACCATTTCTGGTTCTCTTAAGATTGTTGTTGTTTCTTGTGTAATTTTGTTTAACGTACAGCAAACACTGCAACACACAAGGTAAAGTTAAATTTTTAGATCCTTAACGGAATTTCGACAGTCCTTTCTATAAGCAAGCTCAAAGACAATACGAATGCGTTTTCTTTGTCGCCCAAATACCTTATCAATATGACAAGAATGACCACAGGAAAGAACAGAATGAGCCAAAAAAAGAATGAAAGTTGCTGTGATATGCCGTCAGAAGAGTTTCTCCGGAAGTCACCCGTACAAGACTCGGGCTAGTTTTTTTGAGAGACTGACAAGGTGCTGCTCCCAGGTTAATTTGGCATCTAGTTGTCCCGAAATTGGGCCTCCATTGCACATTGAGGTAGAAAAGTGTGTACAATTTCACTCTTATTCCTTAGAGTAAAATTAATATTTTTTGATTTCGAGTTATTTAAAGATAGACGATTAGCTAAAACCATTGAAATAGATTTTTTTCTGTAATTTGGTAATCAAGATTGTCAATTTCTGTAGGATAATAGCATATATAAAAGGTTGTGTCAGCATTAAATAAAGCAGTGTTCACTTCCTCCTCCTGAGAGCATGCAAGGTCATTTATATAAATGAGCAATAAGATGGGACCTAACACCGACCCTTGAGGTACATATGCCTTGGGGATGGTTTTTTAGAATCGCATTGATTCAAGTGAACATATTGATCAGGATCTGAGAGATTTGAATGAAGTAGCTGAACGGCGTCATCCTTATAATTGAAGGTAATTTTTTTTTAAAAGAATGCTTTGTGCGACACAATCAAAAGCATATGTGAGGTCTAACAAGGATGAAAGTGCTTATTAACTTGATTTTTTAAAATACGCTCTCAAACTTTTGATAAAATTAGCAAATAAGTTTCCACATGGCTTGTCAAGGGTTACTAGATTATCGTATAGATTTGGCATTTGCTTCAATTTTTGCAAGCCTAATGGATTTTCTGTAATTTTTTATCATATTCAAGTATGGTACTCTTTGACATGGTAATAGAATTCCTTTTATTTAATGTTACCATAAATTGAAGTCTATTATGCATGTTTTTTAAGCTATCAATGAACCATTTTACTTTTTATTAGGGTAATTATTCTTGAATAGATATTTATGCAATTTGTTAACGCATCAATTAGCATTTTTAATTTTAAATTAATATCCAGATTATCATCAGTAACAAAATTAAAATTGTATTTAAGCACTTCTGGTATAGACTGGAGAGACCATCTTCTGTTATTAGCCCATACCATGCTCTGGATAGGAAATTTGTATATTAATAATTATTCTGAAAGAAAATAACTTTGTGGTTGGAGATGTGGGTGTGATCTACTGATTTTGTAATACCACCAATTTTTGTAAAGATATTATCGAGACATCTATCAGCACGTGTTAAATTTGATTATTTTTTAAGATTAAAGACCCAAAAAATACACAGTTTTTTTTTCATTCAAATGAACATTAAAATCCCACGTTAAGATAAGAAATTTGTATACAAAATTTTTTCAAGAACTTTTGCCATTATGTTAAATAATTTGTCTAAATCATCGCCTCGAGGGCGATATGCAGTGATGAGTTTTTTTTTAATAAGGTGCCAGTAATCTCACAGTGCTGGTCAATAGAGAAGTTTTCAAGATTTAAGAGATCATAGCTTAAGTCTTTTCCGATATAGATACCTACGCTTCCATGAGAATCGACCGTTTTGCAAATTCCAGAAACTGTCCTGTAGTTCTTAATGGAGACAGTGTTTTATTCTCCTGGCACCAGCCAGTGCTCATTTAGGCATAAACAATCCTCCGAAACGTTATTAAAAAGTACTTCAAAATCCAAAAAAGAGTTATGTAAAGATTGAGCATTATAATGAAATTTTTTTAAAGATTTATTATTTGTTTTGTATCGAAAAAGTTGGTTCTATAAAATCTTGAGAGTCGTCCGTTGTCTATTCCTGATGGCCAACGGGCGATATTTTACAAAATTTTGGGTGAATTTAGTAATTTTCGAGATTTTATCAAAAAGAAAATCTTATTTTGAATATGTTCTTCAATTCAGTAAATTTCAATTTCTTGGCTGAGTAAAGGATTACATATTAAGAGCTACTCTAGCCCTAGGATATGTACCAAAGGTTTGGAGGTTAACCAGGGTAGTGTTTATTCAAAAACCTGGAAAACCCAACTATTCCACAGCAAAGGCATTTAGACCAATCAGTCTAATGTCGTTTATCCTTAAAACTCTCGAGAAGCTGTTGGACAGGCATGTTAGAGATGAATTAATGGTAAACAGTCCATTTCATCAGAACCAGCATGCATACAGAACCGGGAGATCTACAGAGACAGCGCTTCATGACTTGGTTAGCAAGATGGAGAACACTCTGGAAAATGGGAAGTGCTTCTAGGAGCATTTCTAGACATAGAGGGGGCGTTTGACAACACGTCTTTTCAATCAATTATCACTGCAATAAGAAACATCAACCTGTAAGAGATCTGTTGCAGGTGGATTGAAAATATGTTAAAAGACAGGGTGATCTATACAGAACTGCTTGGAGAGTCGCTGATGGCACGGGTGACTGGGGGGTGTCCGCAGGGGGGGTCCTCTCTCCACTGCTTTGGAACCTAATAATGGATGGGCTTCTGCGAACCCTGAGTGGGGAGGGTCATTCTGTACTGGGATATGCAGATGACTTGGCAATCTTAACCCAAGGCAAATTTAATACAACAGTAAGAAAGAGAATGCAGGGAGCTCTTAAAGTTGTAGAAAGATGGGTAAGGCAGGAGGGACTCAATGTAAGTCCCCAAAAGACTGTCATAATCCCCTTCACAAAACGAAGAAGGATAGAAGATCTCGGTCTCATTATCCTCCAAGGAAACACAATACCACTTTCCAGAGAAGTAAAATATCTGGGGGTGATTTTAGACTCCAGGTTGACCTGGAACAAGCAAGTGGAAAACATAACCAGAAAATCGGAAACAACTCTTATGACTGTTAGAAGATTATGTGGGAAAACATGGGGTCTCTCACCGAAAATGGTACATTGGTTATACACCAGTGTTATGAGACCAGCCATCACTTACACAGCCTTGGTCTGGTGGCCCAAGGTAATGCAGAGAACAACCATGACAAAGCTGAGTGGAATTCAAAGGGTTGCCTGTTTGTGTATTACTGGGGCCATGAAATCAACCCCCATTTCGGCAATGGAGTGCATTCTGGATATGCCTCCGCTACACATAGTGATTCAGGCAGAGGCGAAAATGGGACTCCAACAACTAAATCATTCAACAGTAAAATCGCAAAGGACGTTCTCAGGACACAAAAACATATGTAAAAAAATCAGGAGCTCTGAATTGGAAATGGACACAGACCATATTATACCGTTTGAAGTCACAATAGAGGATCGAGTGACAAGTAAAAGAGAAAAACCGGAAACATTCTCGGGTACAAGTATCTGGTACACTGACGTTTCAAAAACTAGTGAGGGTACTGGAGCTGGGATATATGGGTTACAACCGAGGAAGGAACTAACCCTTCCCCTTGGGAAATACACAACAGTATTCCAGGTAGAAATATGCGCAATCTTACGGTGCGCAGACGAGATAAACAGGAGAGCTTACAAAGGGAAGCAAATGCTCATTTACTCTGACAGCTAGGCAGCCCTAAAAACCCTCAAGGGCCAAAAGGTATCATCGAGGCTGGTTTGGGAATGTCAGGGTGAGCTGGAAATTCTGGCAAAAGACAACAGAGTTATGTTAAAGTGGGTACCAGGACACGAAGGCATATATGGAAATGAAAAAGCTGACGAGCTAGCTAGAGCAGGGTCAGCATCTCAATATATTGGTCCAGAACCGGCCTTTGGGGTGCCGCGGTGCGCGGTCCGAGAGGCAGTCAAAGAATAGATCAAAAGAGAACATAAAAACCACTGGATGACCAGACAAGGTTTAAACCACAGCAAGCTGTTTATTGGGAATCCTGACCTGAAACTGGCAAGAAAATTACTCCAAATGAGTAGAAACCAATTAAGGACTATTACGGGGATAATGATGGGACACATGGCCGTCAAAGTACATCTGAATAGAATGAATCTATATAAAGGAAACCTCGGCTGCAGACTATGTGGACAAGCCTAGGAAACGGTGAAGCATATCATATGTGACTGTGAGTCACTGGAGAGACAACAAACATTCGGGTCAGTAAGTCTGGAATCGGGAGAAATACTCACTCACTCCTTAGCAGGACTGTACAGATTGAGTCAGGGGCTAGGTTGACAGAGTGGCTGTAATGTCTAGGGTGAGCACAATAGGCCTACTCTGGCCGCAGTGCGTCCGACTTTAGGACGGACCCGGAAATAAAAAAAAAAAAAGAATTGCATTATGCTTGTCCATAATTAAGTATTATTTTAAATTATTAAGTCCATTGGTTTCTATTAATAACTGATATTAATTAAGTAATTATGTAGTAGTAAATTATTAGATTGCGTTAAATTATAGTAATTTATAAAAAAGAGCTTAATTAATTTCCTATAATGTGTAATTACTGCCATTACTAGAGTATGCATGATTCACATTTCCTCGACAATGGATGAGTTTTTCGAAATAAACGCAGAGTACCTTTTTGTAGGTAATTGTCCAAAGTATCTAAAAAATTTTAGCTCTGAAAAATGGCACCTGTCAAAATTTTGGGCCAACGAGTGTTGTGGCGAGTCGGTTTTTGATTTCATTGGTAATATCAATGATTGTCTATGGCCTGGATTCGTAAGTTATTGGTTAAATAAATCACTGGGTACCACTTTTAGGCCTATACCTTCGTTATGAGGTACCTTAGGAAAAAAATTACACAAAACGCTATCTATTTTGATGTCTTCTCTTCTGCACACTGCAGAGAGTTTGATATATGCTTACCGGACGCTTTGTATACGTGATTCAACTCTATATTGTGAGAGGTTGTTGTCAAATGTCTATGCTTTTAAAAAATGGAATAGTTGCAATTTGGATTTTTTTTTACTTACAATTTGTTTACTTTGTACATTATCGCTTAATGTACCATAGCGAATATATGGAATTCTCATAACACAAAATGTAATAGATAATTCTCAGAAAAGTGAAATCACATCGAATCTACTCGATATATTTAACGTAATTATTAATATTATATTTATAGAAAACATTTTAAAATTTAATCACTTGTATCTAATTAAGGTATATTGAACGAAATTTTGTTAATTTTGAGTTGTTTATCTCTAATATATCAAAAAACATTATTTAAATATTATTTTGGCTAATTTCGGAAACACAATTTAAAATAATTTTAATATTACTTTTATATGTAAAAAATACATACTGCCCGATATTTTGCAAATACCGAAAACAATCCTTATAAAAATAAAACAAAATGTTTGCTTTATATTTAGGGTATTCGACATTTGTTTCTGGGTTCCATATATATCGTTCGATCTTTGAACTAAATTTTCCCAATAATTAATTTCTCTTACTCTACTATTCGCTTGCTTTCTTATAATATTATAGCATATTTGTGCTGATCTATATTGTAGATACGTTTCTTAGTGTTATTTCTTTTACTTCTCGCATGAACCAAGGTTTTAAATTGGGTTTTGTATTTAAGCTGATTGTTTGTGTCCCTTTTGTCTACTCGGCCGCTTTTTCATATTTGTCTTAATTCTGTTTCAGCCTTATTCAGTTATTCTCGTTAGTAATTGAGTTATTGGAAATGTCGTTATACAATTTGCCTTTGTACAAATTGCGAATGTTGTCATTGGTTAGAGATTCTATCAAAAATATGGTCATTATTGTTTTTTCTTTTTAATTTACTCGAGAATAATGTTTAAAATTTGAGCACAAATATTTGTTAATTTAATTTAACTCTACGTGACAGCGACTGGTTTACTTTATATACCCTATCCTAAACCTAAATCTGTAGTCAGCCGAAATGTTATATTAAAATTTGAAATCTAAAATGACGTAAAAAGTAGGTCAAAGATTGGCATAATTTATTATTAATACATTCGTAATTAAATATCGATATATCAGAACCAAATATTCTAAAGAACTTCATTACAATACACATAGAATATAAAACCAATGTTTGAGTGTATAGATAACTATGGACTTTCTGTATGATTAATAGGAGTTTATCTTGTCTAATATCAAAAACAGCTAAAATATAAAAAATAAATCAACGTATTCTTTAATAAATGGAAAACCAGCGCCAGAAAAGCATATCTTTACCATAGTCGAACTAAAATTATCAGAAGGTTTACTCAGCTTTGAGACTTTTTAAGTTTTCGCGAAAAGATCTAACCTCAATTCTATCCCAAAAATGATTTAGTGTTGTAGCGAAAGTCGCGGTGATAGCTTCAAGCTTCATATGAAGATAATCTTGTGCTTTTATCCTTTTGATTGCTTTTTTTCAACAACAATATTTTATATCAAATAGTTCTTAAAAGGTTTGATTGTCAATACTTTACCATTTTCCCTTCTTTACCATCACATTTACCTGTTTTTTGTTAAAATCATCTTTCTTCCGCTTTAAAAACATTAAAATTTTGAAAAATATTGTACTTTGATTTTTAGGCACTTAACAGGTGTTTCGGTTAGTAATGTCGAATTTTCACAAAATTTGAAAATTTGTTTTTAGGAAAAAATGAATTGTATTATTGGCCATCGTTAGTTATTACTATTTCCCATGTGTCTGTCCGCACTAAAAATTTTTTTGTTTTTTGAGACTAAGCATTCATCAAGCCGGTGTCACATTGATGGAAATAAAAGGTGGTCCGAGGGAGCTAAGTCCGGTAAATACGACGGGTGGGGTAAGACGTCCTATTTAACGTTTTCCAAATAGTTTTTACACATTTTGCAAAGTAGGGCCAAGCACTGTTGTGTTCAAAAATGACTTTATCGTGTCTCTCGGTGCTAATTAGTCGTTTTTTCTTTAATGCTTGGTTTAATTTTATCAATTATTGTCGATATCGATCGCTACAATTGTATGATCAGGTTTTAGCAGTTCGTAATACATAGCTCCCTTATCATCCCATAGCAAACCTTCTTTTCATGTATATTGCGCACTGGTATGTGATGTTGAAGGCTGGCCTAGACCTACCCATGATTTTTGCGCTTTAGGTGGTCAAAATAGATCCACTTCTCATCATCTGTAACAAGCTCGATGCCCTTTTCTTTTCTATCTGACAAGAAAAATTTTACAAGTGATTTTTCGCCTCTTTCCTTTAATTCATATAGAGGCCATTTTTCTTCCTTCTGGATCTTGCTCAATGCATGTAGACACTAGGAAATTGTGGATTGGGAAACATTCAATGCTGCTGTCAATTGATTTAGCGTTTGAGTTGAGTCTTCATCCAATAATTCTTGCAAATCTGAATCTTCAAACTTTTTTAGCCGACCTGGACGCTCCTTGTCTTTGTACCAAAATCACCAGTTTTGAAGTGTTCGCTAGTTTTTTGAGTTAAAACATTTTCACCATAAGCTTCAAACAACAATCGATAACTTTCAACAATATGTTCTTTAAATGAAAAAAGGTTATTAAATTTTCCCACAAAACTTCTAGTTCTGGTCAAACAACAGTTTGAAACTTATAAAGAACTGGTTTTGCCTTTGGAAATGCCATAGATGTCATTAGTGACACCATCTCAGTAAAATCGACATTATTAACAGAAACACCTAATATTATTTTTAAAAACTAAAGTGAGATCTTCGAAATAACCGCCATATATAAAAAACTTACTTTTTTCTTGTTTGAATTGTTTTTAGCGCAAAAGACAGTCATGGTAACATACATACATACATAAAGTTTCTATGTGATGGCGATCGTTTCACATCTAGATTTCCAAATAATAAATCCATAATAACACAAGTCGACAAAATTCTGAACCAGAAACCAGACTATACATTTCCGAAGTCTTTTGGCGCGCTGGAATCGAATCTGATCACCAAATTTCTCCATCTTGATAGGATTCCGAGATATTTTAACCTAAAAGTTTAAAAAACTCGGTTTTTCGCGTTTTTCAGGTTATTTATCTTCACTGTGTGAATTATCCTTGCAAAACTCATAATAGCAACTCAAAGTGCCACTCTTCCTATTCAAATTCAACTTTAAGTCATTCATTCTTTATTAGTCTCTTGAGAAATTGTTCACTAAAATTTGTAAGTTCATCTATACTTGGAAAATGAGCCGCATGAATAAACAGAATCTTTCTAAAGCACATTAATGGGGAACGAAGTTATTAAGGCTTTGCGGATATAGGAAACAAATATAAACTCAATCTAACTAACCCACATACACGAGGGGCAACGAATCCCACTGACAAAAGCATTGGTGGGCTGCGAGCTGACTCAATAGCCAAAAATCAGAGCCTTCTAATCCCCATTTGAGGAAAGCTGGTCTTACTAAAACAAATCAAATAGTGCCGCTATCAGTTTTTCGAAGGAAATTTAACCAGTCATGTTATAACTTCAAAAAACGCGAAAAACCGTGTTTTGTACACTTTTAGGTTAAAATATCTCAGACTCCTGATATGATGGCAAAATACGTTGGTCGAATTAGGAATGAACGTGGCAAAAGCCTTCGCAGTCTGATTCTGGAGACGAATCCAAATTTGTCGGCCTATGTAATCAGCGTAATTCACAAAATTTTTATAGTAAGTAAAAGAAAGGCGATTTTTATGGTTTTAGCTAAAAAATGGATAAACGTGACAACAAAAAGGGAAAATGGTAAATAAAGCATTGACAACCGAACTTCTAAAGTAGGTACATTTTAATAACGAATATTTCATCCGTGATATTTCGTTTCTGTTTCTGCAACCTGTCCCCTCTATTCGGCGAAAATTTTGGAGTGATATAATATAATTAATTAATTACCATTGTTTCGTATAAAATATTATTAAAATAAATTTTAAGAGGCAGTTTTTTAAGGTCACCGAACACTTCGGTTGAGGCGAAGCCAGGTTAACCTACTGGTTTGTTTTGTTCTACTATGTAATAATAATTTTCATTGAAAAATATTGATTATAGCGCCAGTCAAGGTTATGGATAGCCTAACGACTTTATGAATAAATTTTGATATAGATAATAGGAAACTCTTCTTAAAGGACTGAAGTCGTTTTTGATGTAAGATATACGATAATATATGTAATATGTAAAAAAGCAAAAAAAGGAAATATTAAAATGTAATTTTAACTCATTTCACACAAATTTGACTTCCTGTATCTTGAAAACAAAATCACTAAATGTGATGGGTGTCCAAGATAAGGATCCTAACCATGGGGATCTCGGACACAGTTGGAGATACGAGGTCGGTTAAATTAGAGAAAAGTTGCGCAATTTAGTGCTAAATTAAACGCAATTTAAAAATTTTAAAAATTCAAAATACTTCCGGAGATTTCCGGGAAAAACCGAATTTTGGCAAAATCGTTTTTAATTTTTGTAGGCTTTATTTAAAGAGATATCAAAAAATAAAAGGTAGATTCTTCTTGCCACTTTTTATTTTTTATAATTTGGTCTAAACAAAATTTAAATCCGACGTTTCGTTTCTGAGATACCATCATGAACTTTCATTTTTTATATGGAACAAAAAAAAGTATCCCATGTATTTGATAGCATTTTTTATTACAAATTCAACGGTGTATCACACTTGCATATCAAGTGTGTAGTTCATTGGCTTTTATAAAACTGATATACCTTTCTCTCTCGCTCTCACGGAGCTCTTATGGAAAGTACTTGAACTACGTATTCGATATGCAAGGGTGATACACCGTTGAATTTGTAATAAAAAATGCTATCAAATACATGGGATACTTTTTTTTGTTCCATATAAAAAATGAAAGTTCATGATGGTATCTCAGAAACGAAACGTCGGATTTAAATTTTGTTTAGACCATATTATAAAAAATAAAAAGTGGCAATGAGAATCTACCTTTTATTTTCTGATATCTCTTTAAATAAAGCCTGCAAAAATTAAAAACGATTTTGCCAAATTTCGTTTTTTTCCGGAAATCTCCGGAAGTGTTTGAAATTTTTAAATTTTTTTAACTGCGTTTAATTTAGCACTAAATTGCGCAACTTTTCTCTAATTTAACCGACCTCGTATCTCCAACTGTTTCCGAGATCCCCATGCTTAGGATCCTTATCTTGGACACCCTGTATATTTATGTGAGATTTTTGGTTAATTTTGTAAAGAATTCGAGACTGTGATATCTTTGCGTAGATTTGGCCAATGTGTTTAATTATTATTTATAATAAAACTTCCAAATCATAATATACTATCACTACGTATTTTATAAAAAGTTCCCGCCGCAGTCTGTGCTCGATTTTCTCAGTAATTATCGAACGGATTTTCTTCCGGTTTTAACTAATGGATAGAGTGTTTCATGAGAAAGGTTGAGGGTGTATAATTTGTGAGTTAAACATTAACATATAACAACAAACCCTGTGCGAAGACAGGGCAGGTCACCAGTGTAAATGAAATACAGCATAACTTTTATCAAATTGAACAAACTTATATAAAAATAGTTTTGAAAAAGGTACAAAAAAGTTTTATTATTAAATACTTACATTTTTCTTATCTTTGTCAGGGTTTAAAAAGGTAATGAAACATTTTTTTAAATTAGTGAGATTAATATATCATCGTTATATGTATAGGTCAATTTGTTTTAATTAAAATATAGGTTAATTAAAAAGGTTACGTGGATGATTAATAAAAATAAATGATATTTTAAATTCGTGTTTATGTGATAAAAATTTTGCGTATATATACTGAATATTTTAAGGTAAAACTCACCCATCGAAAAATCAAATATTTATAGAAAATAATGTTCTATTTTATATTTAGCCGATGTATGATTTAATAAATAATTTAAAGATTTCATATTTATATTACTATATTGAAAAAATGATCTAAATTTAATTTTAATCATTTTATTAATAGGCTGCTTTTGTGAATAATTTTATACTTGTAACTATACACAATTTTTTATTAAATTTTAAATTCGAAAGCTAAAATTCCCAGGTATATAGATTAATAAAAAAGTTTAAAAAAATTGATCTGAATGCTAAAATAGTTAAATTTTTATAAATTGCAAATTTTGCTATCGATTTTCTGTGTTGCACACTCTAATCGCACGTGTTTTACTACAGGACTTTCCCATTATACTCTAAAATTTAACGATTTAAATAGGTAACAAGCGGTGACATACAAAAATATAACAGATCTACAAGCCTCTAGGTATTAATATACATGCAAAGCTTAGGTATATTACAATTTAATATTTACATTTTTAGTTTAGAAGATCTTTTAAACGTCGTCATTATTTCACGAAGCCATTCTCGCCAGGATCAAAGGACCGGGACTGTTCAGCTGATTTCGTGCCGTCAAGGACTAAAAGGACGCATGTGCGATAGTTATGATTCGTTGTGCAATCAATTACTTTTTTCTTATTTCTACAGGTGTATAAAAACGTTTGGCCAATTTTGCAATAATTCTTAAGTGCTTATTCTTATCAGTGATTTAGGTTTTTTTTTTGTTTATATAATGCTGTTTTTATTGGCATATATTAGGTCACGAATAGGACAGGTGGAAATCGATTTCCTGTCCAAATCTTTTGTAACATTGCTAATATGTGAATACGTTTCTTATATTTTGGTACTAAAAAATTATGAACCATTTTAGTGTAGAAATACTTGGTTAAAACCATACAAGTAACAATAAGAATAAAATCTACTTTTAAAATTGTGGCTATTTTAACTCTAGTAGCGACAGAAACATTAAAATATGCCAGGGTCAATAATATGACTTTAGATTTGCACCAAACCCGACCTTAAGGATGACAAAATTTTTGCAATTGTCCTAAAAAAGATTCTAGAATGGTGCAAATTTACATAACATATATATGTAGGTTTATAGAGTATAATTTCAGATTTGCACCGATTTTAAAGATTCCGGAATATTGTAAAAAATGTCAATTTGATTTTTTTTTACAAGGAAGGTACCTGAAATGTCCGGCTTGGATTTTAATGAAATTTCAATATATTGTAGAGAATATAAAAATAAGAGACACGTATTTTTTTTTATGTGCGGAGATGCATTTTAACAGGGTGAAAATCGCCCCAAAAGTTCATCCTAAAAACAGTATTTTTGAAATATTTCGGGTTCTAAGAGAGAAATCTTTACAAAATAAATTGAAAATTACTTGCTCGAAGTGATGTTAAACTATAGTTTTTTTTACACACAAGGATATCATCCCTTATTGCGAAATTTAATATAACTATTTGAAAATATTTTTTTTTTGAGAATACCATAAATAACTTACGTTGACGGGTTTCGGGGTTTCTAAAAATAACTAGTAAAAGAGGGTGAGCGACCCCCAAATATTTTTTTTCTTAAATCTGATGTTCTAATTGAGATATCTTTACAAAACAAAGTGAAAATTACTTGTTATATGAAATGATGTTGAACTAAGGCATTTTCATCCCCAAGAATATCATCCCTTATTTTATAGAAAGGTAAACCATCTATTCGCGAACGTAATTTAATTCTAAAAATTACGAAATTTAATAAAATTGCTTGAAAATATTTTTTTCACAAATACCATAATTAACTCAATTTGACATTTTTCAGGGTTTCCAAAAATAAACTAGTAAAAGAGGGTGAATAACTCCCAAAGAATTTTTGTTATAGCCCAAGTTCTAATTTAGATAACTCGACAAACTAAAATGAAAATTGTTTGTTATGCGCAATGATATTAAATTAAATTATGGTATTTTCATCCCCAAGGATATCATCCCTTATTTTTTATTAGGGTAAACCATATATTTGCGCACGTAATTTGTTTGTAAAAATTACCAAATTTAATGGAATTATATGAAAATATTTTTTTTTACGAATACCATAAGTCACTTAAGTTGTCGTTTTTCGGGGCTTCTAAGAATAAACTGGTAAAAGAGAGTGAGCCACTCCCAAATACTTTTTTTACATCTCAAATTCTAATTGACATAACTTTACTAAACAAACTGGAAATTACCTGTTATTTGAAATGAAGTTAAACTATAGTATTTTCAACCTCAAGAATATTATTCGAAAGGTGTTATTTCATACAAGTATAATTATTCTTAAAATTGCCAAATTTCAGTTGTTATGAACCTTACAGAGCTTACTGAAATTTTTTCTTTTAATTAATAGAAAATATAAACCTATTTTATTGGTTAAGATTTAATGTTTGTAAATTATCATAATTCATAACAAGTCGTGATTTCTAATTCTGTGACGTTTATTTAAATTAAAATTTGACAATTTTAAGAATAATAATATATGTATGAAATTACAGTTTACTTTTATAAAAAATTAGAAATAATGTCCTTGGGAGAGAAAATACCATAGTTTAACATCATTTCGAATAACAAGTTCTTTTAATTTTGTTTTGTAGATATATCTTAATTAGAACTTGAGATATTAAAGAAAACGTATTTGGGGGTGGCGCACCCTCTTTTACTAGATTGTTTTCAGAAATTCCAAAACAAGTCAACTTAAGTTACTTCGTAAAAAAAATGTTATGAATAAATCTGGTTTTCGTCATGTCCGGAATTAAACTATGTAAATAAATTAAAAGAATAACCCTCATAAAAAGTAAGGGATGATATCTATGGGATTAAAACAACATTGCATAACCTCACTCAGATAGCAAGTAATATCCAATTTGTTTTTTAAAGATACTCAACTAGAGTTTGAGATTTGAAGAAAATGTATTTGGAGGTGACTCACCCTCTTTTACTACTTCATTTTTTGAAACTCTAAGGTATATCAACTTGAGTTAATTATGGTATTCATGAAAAAAATACTTTGAAACAATTTTATTAAATTTCGATTAAATTTCGTAATTTTTAGAATTAAATTACGCGCGCTAATAGATGGTTTACCGTTATAAGAAATAAGGGATGATATCTTTTGGGTGAAAATACCATAATTCAACATCATTACGAATAACAGGTAATTCCTATTTTGTTTTGTTAATATATCTCAATTATAATTTCGGGGTGGTTCACCCTTTTTTCCTAGTTTATTTTTAGAAATTCCCAAACCCGTCAACTTAAGTTACTTATAATATTCGTAAAAAAAATATTTGCAAACATTTCCATTAAATTTCGTAATTTTTAGGATTAAATTACGTGCGCGAATATATGATTTACCCTAGTAAAAAATAAGGTATCATATTCTTGGGGGGTGAAAATACCATAGTTTAACATCATTTCGAATAATAAGTAACTTCTATTTTGTTTCGTAAAAATATCTCATTTGGAAACTGAAATATTTAAAAAATACTGTTTCTAGGTGTGAACTTTAGGGGCGATTTTCACCCCGGTATAATAAATCTCCGCAGGTAAAAAAAATATGTGTCTCTTATTTTTGTACTCTCTACAACATATTGAAGATTCATTAAAATCGAAGCAGAACACTTCAGATACCTTCCTTGTTAGTATTTTATATGACGGTTTTTCAGATCAGATTATAAAAGTTTTAAAAGCACGGTTAATACTCGCATATACATATGATGGAGTTTATCAAAGGGTTTTAATAATTACTTTTTTCAAGGGAAAAATTCTAAAATAGTACAAATTCAGATTTTACGATACCAATTTTTTCAATTCCTCTTGAAGAACAACCAGTCAAGTATGTTTTACATTTGTTTTTTCCTTTCGTTTTTATTTTTTGCTGTATTATTTTACTGTTTAATTCAAAATATAAATTTATTAATTATTTATTAATAAGCATATTGAAACATTCGAGATTAAATATTAAATAGTTTATTTCTATCTATTGAGCGTAATTTAATTCAACCAATTTTCGTTAAAATTATTTACCAATTGCTATTGTGTCGCTATTTCTCAGATTTTTGAAATCTCTCATTGAAATTAGAGGAGACGATTAATCGGTAAGGCCACATTGAGATGTTCAAAATATTTTTTTTTTGCTTTTCTATTACTCAAACTTTAAAAATATTTAAAATGTTTTCCCATGTTAAAATTCGAATTATTACCACAAACATAACAATTTGAACTCGAGAGGCAGAGAATAGAACCGCAACTCGGGTATCGACCGGATAGCCTAGTAAACACATATACGTTTTTTCAACGTTTCCGTTATTGATATAAATTTTTTCGTGGAAATTAACGACGTTGACTTTTGGGTGAATTTTTCAATGTCAAAAATAAAGGATTTTAATACTCCGTTTATGGATCTATCCTAAAATTTCGAGATAATATGAACAAATCAAAATTAATATATATATATATATATATATATATATATATATATATATATATATATATATATATATATATATATATATATATATATATATATATGAATAGTTTGGTTATTCCGGGTTTCAATCCGTTCGTTCAAAAAATCGTTTTCACGACGTTTCGCCAAAATCTCATTTCGCATTTTCAAGTGCGGTTCGTCTCGTTACTCGCTGAGAACTGATGGTGGCCTCTGAAGAATTTCGAGTTTTGTTTAGTTGGCTCGCTGCCTGATTGGGTAGGCGGCTTCGTAGGCTCCTCCCCTCTCCCGAGTGCGATATATTTTGTTCTTGTATGCAGGTCTCTCGTGTACTAGTTGATTTTTGTTGTTTTCTTTCTTGATTTTTTATTAATGTTTTCCATGTAGATGAAAAATTTATAGCATCGTCTCGTTTATTTAGCTGTCCCGCTTTTTCGATTTCTAGGGCCTCTCTTATGACGCGTACCTTGTAGTTCTGTACTGGTGCTATTTCTTTTGTTTTTTCGAAATGGATGGTATGTCCGGTTGTTTGGTGATGTTGAAATAGGGCTGAGGTTGTCTGTTTGTTTTTGAGGCTATTTTTATGTTCTTGGATTCTTGCTGATATGCGCCTGTTTGTTTGTCCTATATAAGTTTCATGACAATCTGCACATGGAATGCTGTAAACGCCATGATTTTCAAGGTTGGTCTTGTCTTTGGGATTTCCCAGGATGTTGGCTATTGTTTTTTGTGGTTTAAATATGGGCTGTATGTTGTGTTTTCTTAAGATTCTTCCGATTCTGTCTGTTATTCCTTTTATATATGGTATTATGGCTTTGTTCCTTGTTTGGTCTTGGTCTTTGGTCTTTGTTGTAGTCTTTTCTTGTCTTTTTATGGCTTTCTTTATGTCTGCTTGTGAGAAACCATTCCGTTCTAGAGCTGTTGAAATGTGTCTTATTTCGTCTTGTTTCGTGTCAGGCTCTGTTAGGCGGAGATACCTTGATACTAATGTGTTGACTACTGCCTGCTTTTGAGAGGGATGATGATGTGACGCTGCATTGAGATATCGGTCAGTATGTGTGGGTTTCCGATATACGCTGAAACCCAAGGTGTTGTTGAGTTTCCTAGTTAATAGCAGGTCCAAAAAAGGAAGTTTCTTTTCTTGTTCGATTTCTAGCGTGAATTGGATTCTGTGGTGGATATTGTTAAGATATATGAGGAAATCGTCCAGGTGTTCTTTCCCATGTGGCCATATTATAAAAATATCATCGACATAGCGTTTCCAAAATTTTGGTTTTAAAGGTGCCTTTTGCAGTGCCTCTTGTTCGAAATATATCATGAAAAGGTTGGCTATGACTGGTGAAAGCGAGGACCCCATAGGTGCGCCATCTGTTTGTTTGTATATATGGTTATTGAACATGAAGTATGTGTTCTTTAGGCAGTGTGCTGCAAGTTCAATTGTGTAGTCTGGAAAATCCTCGTTCATGGCGATTTTGTCCAAAGCCTCATCCAATGGTATGCTTGGATATAGCGATTTTATGTCGAGGCTTGCTAAGATGTCATTTTCTTCGAGGTGAATGTTTTTGATCATTTTAGTCAGATGCTCGGAGTTTTTCACAAAGGAATCAGCCTGTTCGACTCTTGGTTGCATGATACTTGCTAGATATTTTTCCAGTTTTTGTGTAGGAGATCCCACGGCGCTCACTGAGTGGTGCATTTGTTTTATGTATTTTTGGTAAGCCATATAGTTTTGGACATCTGCTTGATTTTTCTCTTGGTATTATAGATTTTTCAATTTCTGGGTCTAGTTTTCAGGCTTTAATCTTGGCTTTCGTAGTTTTTTCAAGGTACGTCGTTGGATCTCTGTTGGTTTGTTTGTAAGAGGCGTCTTCGAGAATTTCTGACATTTTTTGCATGTATTCGTTGGTGTTCATTACAACCGTGACATTTCCCTTATCTGCTGGTAATATTGTTATTTCCTTATTCTTTTTTAAGGATGAGAGGGCTTGATGTTCAGCTCGCGTTAAGTTTGAGTTGGGGGGCCGGCTTGATTTCAAAATTTGTGTTATGTCTTGTCTGGCTTGTTCGGCATTTTCTTCAGGGATGTTTTCTAGGGCAGCTTCTATATTCGAAATTATCTCTTCTAAGGGGACTGTTTTTGGCGTTACGGCAAAATTAAAACCTTTAGACAGAACTAATTTCTCGGATTCTGTTAACTGGTGGTTGGAGATGTTATGGGCAACTTTGTTGCAGTCCAGTGTTTGCTGTGTGTGGACAGTATTGCGTTTTTGTAGTGCCTCAAATTTCTTCTGTTGTTTTCTTGCCTTAAGCTGAGTGTCTGATTCTGTTCTCGAACAGGATACATTTTCTATGTCATTCCACAGAAGATGATGGATTGTATGGGTTAAAGCTAAGTGGAGATTGTAAAGTTCTGTTTCAGTCCTTGATAGAATTCTTCGTTTTTCTCGGATTTGTTCTCGAAGAAGAGCTTTTCCAGCGGTCTTAAGGATTGAAATAGTTCTTCTTGTCTTTAAATGGTACGAGAGTTTGGTGCAAGTTGGTTCAAGATTGTTGTTGCGGCATCTTATTAAGAAAGTTATATCGCAGAGGAGGGCTGATTTCTTGGATCTCAGTTTCTCGAAACGTTTAACATTTAAAAAGGTCTCCTCCCCGTAAAGGTGTAAAATGTTATATCGTAGATTTTCACGGATGGTAGAATGAATAGTTTGGTTATTCCGGGTTTCAATCAGTTCTCAGCGAGTAACGAGACGAACTGCACTTGAAAATGCCAAATGAGATTTTGGCGAAACGTCGTGAAAACGATTTTTTGAACGAACGGATTGAAACCCGGAATAACCAAACTATTCATATATATATATATATATATATATATATATATATATATATATATATATATATATATATATATATATATATATAAAATTTCTTCTTTATTTTGTTTTTTCTTGGGGTTAGGTTCTTTATTTAACAAAAAATGCCATTTATTTAAGGCATTTTCAAAATTTCTGTTTTATTTTCCGTCCTAAAAATATTTTTATATAATTAAAACATTCACACAAGAAACATATCTACAATTTTAAAAAACAAACAAAACACTTTAAAACAGTATTTAAATTTTTAAAAAAATAGTTAATTTTACCGGTACACATCTTGACATTTTGTTACTTTATTAATAATGAAATTCAATCTTTACATCGTCTATTGAGGATACATGGAATGCGAGTGTGTTTTATTTTTTATATATTTTTTTATATTTTACAATGCACAAAAAAACAAAATAAGGTATACGTTTACTTTTATGTTTAAGAGGATATTCAATTTTTGACTCTTATTTGACAGGATCGAATACTTAATATTTTTGTTTAAATTAGGCTTGTGTAAATGTGGCTCAAACTTCCCATATCTGTTCTGTCGTTAACAGTGTTTTTATCTTTTTTAATTTCAATCATTTCCTTTATCTGTAATTCTTGGTAATTCATGTCTTTGTTTTTTATTAGGGTACTGTTATAATCAAAAGAAGGCTTTTCGTCCTGTGTGTGTTTGTTTAACGCTGTTGAGGCATTTTTCGTATATTTATGGCCATTCAATCTGTTCTTCAGCAATTGGCTCGTTATGCCTATATATTTTTTGGGACAATTTGTGCAAGGGATCGAATATATTACATTTGATTTATTCATGAGAGGAGTTTTACTTTTTAAATTTGTGAACATGTATTTAATTTATTATGTGACTTGTGGCACACGATAATATCATGTTTTTTAAAATGTATTTTATTTTTTCTGGCAGCTCACTAGTGTAAGGTAATGCTACATATTTTTGCTGTTTATGTTCTATGTTTTTTGTCATTACGTTATTATAAAATTTATATGTTCGTTTATTAATTATTTTGGTGATAGTCTTTTCATTGAAATTATTATTTATTAGTGTCTTTTTTACTTTCTGTAGTATTTTTGGTCGGAATTCTGGAGACGTTAGGGAGATAGCACGATTAGACAGACTGATTATAACACTATTTTTTTGAATTTTTGAATGATTAGAGAAACAGTTTAGATATCTACCTGACCAAGTTGGTTTGGTGTACCATTCAGTTAAAATTTTGTTTTTTCTGTGTATAAGTGTCATATTTAGAAAATTTATTTTATTATTATTTTCTGTTTCGGACGTGAATAGTAAGTTTTCATTGAAACTGTTAAACTTTTGGAGAATTTCATTTATTTCATTTTGTGGCACAGCTGCTATGCAATCATCGACAAAACGTCTGAAAAATATTATATTAAAATTTAATTCTTCTAAAACTTTTTCCTCTAAATATTCCATTACTAACTGAGCAATGGTAGATGAAATTGGTGATCCCATAGCACATCCATCGAGTTGTTTGTAAAAGGTGTTTTCGTACTGAAAGTAATTTGTATTTAGAACGAGGTCAACAGCATCCATAAAATTATTTTTTGATAGAGATATATGTTTCTTTAAAATTTCCCATTTTTCTGCTAAAATAGTGTGGACAAGTTGATTTGGTATGTTTGTATATAACTTGGTCAGGTAGATATCTAAATTCTTTCTCTAATCATTCAAAAACTCAAAAAAATAGAGTTATAATCGGTCTGTCTGATCGTGCTATCTCCCTAACGTCTCCAGAATTCCGACCAAAAATACTGCAAAAAGTAAAAAACACTAATAAATAATAATTTCAATGAAAAGACTATCACCAAAATAATTAATAAACGAACATATAAATTTTATAATAACGTAATAACAAAAAACAGAACATAAACAGCAAAAATATGTAGCATTACCTTACACTAGTGAGCTGCCAGAAAAAATAAAATATATTTTAAAAAAGCATGATATTATCGTATGCCACAGGACGAAAAACATACTTTTGATTATAACAGTATCATAATAAAAAACAAAGATATGAATTACCAAAAATTACAGATAAAGGAAATGATTGAAATTAAAAAAGATAAAAACACTGTTAACGACAGAACAGATATGGGAAATTTGAGCAACATTTACACAAACCTAATTTAAACAAAAATATTAAGTATTCGATCCTGTTAAATAAGAATCAAAAATTGAATATCCTCTTAAACGTAAAGGTAAACGTATACCTTATTTTGTTTTTTTTGTGCATTGTAAAATATAAAAAATATATAAAAAAAAAACACACTCGCATTCCATGTTTCCTCAATAGACGATGTAAAGATTGAATTTCATTATTAATAAAGTAACAAAATGTGAAGGTGTGTTCCGGTAAAATTAAATATTTTTTAAAAATTTAAATATTGTTTTAAAGTGTTTTGTTTGTTTTTTTATAACTGTAGATATGTTTCTTGTGTGAATGTTTTAATTATATAAAAATATTTTTAGGAAGGAAAATAAAACAAAAATTTTGAAAATACCTTAAATAAAGGGCGAAATGTCAATTGTTTTGCATTTTTTGTTAAATAAAGAACCTAAACCCAAGAAAAGACAAAATAAAGAAAAAATTATATAATCTATGGTTCAAGAACCAAGAAAATATTATATATATATATATATATATATATATATATATATATATATATATATATATATATATATATATATTCTTTTTCAAATCAGCCACCCCATCTGCCGATTTTATTTATAGGAAAAAAACTTTGCCGGATATCAAAATTTTCATTTTGTACTCTAGTTTTTGATGCTGTTTGGTATTTGTAAAAATCATCAAACATAACATCAAAATGGCGGTTCTATTACGATATCTCACAAAAAAATGCTTCAAAACGAATAGAAAAAGAAAATTCTTTTAACCAAAACCACACGCTCTATGGTATTTCGACTCGCTGAATCCGAATCCACCGTCAGAATTAAAATAGCTAGTTTGATTTTTTTCTAACCTTAAAAAAACCTAAAAAAAATTAGTATTTTTTAAAAATGCATATAATTAAGCAGTTTAAGTAAGTTTCGTATATGGGGGCTTTCGAAGTCGAATATTAAGTGAAATTTGCAGAATTCAAAATGCCGGATCCAATATGGCAGGCGAAATTTTGGAAAAATCAACATACTAATGCCAAATTTGGTATACAGGTTTTTTTCGGGTCGGCTCACGATTCCGAAGTCAGATTGACAAAATTAAAAATGGCGGATCGTAAATTCGACTGATTCTCGACTCTAAAATACGACAATGGAATAGCAATTAATCAAGATCCCTTGCATTAGCTAATTTTGATTCGCCCCGAGGGTTTAATTCCTCAGTACTTCCTTTTCTGGAGGCGTGCCCCTATCCACCACCTGGGAAGATATTCGATGTGGGTCTAGAACACCGGTTATTTATATTGAATGTACATCTGTTCCAAAGTTCTGTAACACCAATTTTTTTATTTTTAATACCATTAAAAATTTTAGTTTACGGAAAGAAATTTTCCATAAAAATCATAGTCCGTGTGAGAGGAAAATTACCATAATACACTTTAAACGTGGATCATTCGCGCTGCTTTGTGAAAATACATTGTACTATTTTTATCGTAGTCTACTATAAGAATCCCGGAAATCTTGTGTCGTTGAAGAATAAATAAGCATTTTCAGTTAATACTCCAAATTATTTGCTCAGCCTATAAAAAGTTTTTAAAGTATTTGTTTATTGTTAAAAAATATCCAGCCGTCATGAGACAGCCGTGAAACTTCTGTGACAATAAAAATTAAAAAAAAGAGCATTAAACCAAAAGAAAAACGTGTAAATAAATAAAAGAAGTTTCACCTCAAAAAGACAAATATATATTTTTGTTTGTAATTGTAACTGTAAGTCTTTATTCTAGTGCTTCACCAGAAATTATATATATATATATATATATATATATATATATATATATATATATATATATATATATATATATATATATATATATATATATATATATATATATATATATATATATATATATATATACATATCACAGGGCGTTTGCCACCAAATCGATCATCCAATGTAGAGAGTTCTATGTGGGCTTATTTTAAAGCTATATTTATGTAGTTCTTTAAATCGTGGCCTTTTTAAAAAAATCAAGGTGGTGGATATAATATGGCACTTCCAAAGAGAAAATTTTTGAAAACGCAGAGAATAACAATTCATAGAGTTTGCAAAATATTCCGTTTTAGGGCTCACTTCGTAATATCTGGGTGGGTTGATCACGAATCTGGCATCAAAATATCGAAATTCAAAATGGCGTATCCAATCTGGTGGCCAATAACCCCGCCAATGCATATTAACAAGGGTATAACCTACTTGAAAGGTTGGTTAAGGGGGTTTATGACATCGCTAATTACGAATCTTGCATCAGAATATCGAAATTTAAAATAATGTATACAATATGGCGGCCGTTGACCACCGAAATGTTTATTATGGCTATAATAAGCGCGTTTTGGGGCTTACTGGCCACCACATTAGATCCGCCATCTTGATTTTTCGAAAAAGGCCATGGTTTAAAAAAATTCCTTAAGTATAGCTTCAAAATGAGCCCATACAGAACTCTACGTTGCGTCAAATCTTTCACAGGAGGGTGATCGATTGGTCAAAGAACGCCCCATTTATATATATATATATATATATATATATATATATATATATATATATATATATATATATATATATATATATATATATATATATATATATATATATATGCATTGAGGCTTTTAAGCAGGTACCCTGATGAGTCTAGTAGAGACGAAACATGTACGTCTGCCGTATCACTGTGGCGAGGAGGGTAAGTTTTGACTTTCTTCGCGGTATGGTGGTACAGGTAGACCATCATCTCGATGGTGGTGGAATACGATAAATTGTGTTCCTTAGCAATTTGTTCAAACTGTGCAACTTCTAATACGGAAAGGATATGGTTGGAACGCAGTTTGCATTTACTGTTCGCATTTTGCTTCATTCATATACGGAGCTACATATAGTTGTACGTTTGCTGAATGTGATTTCAGCACTACAACGGCATAATGTGGATATATCCACTGCTATTGCATCTCACACGGGAGGATTCCGTGAAAGCCGCATAAACATATATAACATATATATAACATATATATATATATATATATATATATATATATATATATATATATATATATATATATATATGATTTTTATTTGTTGTAATTGTATTTATTTTATCTGTAAGGAATTTAGTCTAGGTATGTAACAAAAATTCTACAATTAAATATGTAAATTGTGTGGTGTTTTCATTATCATTTTTGCCTTTTCAAAATTTGTTCTTCGTAAATCACTATTGCATTAACCGAATGTCTATATACTTTCATACTATTTTATTAAACTAATTTTTTTATGCGTCTGGACTTGTAACAGCTTTCTTCTTGGATTTGTAAAATATTATTTTAAATATCTATAATGTAAGACCTTGCTTCACTGCTTTACCACAGGTCTACAGAAATAAAAGTTTTGTAACTGAATTGTGTGATTTAATAATTTTATTCCTATTTTTTTTATTTCATGTCAGTCGTTGACCTAAATTATGCAGTCTGACGATAAGGTCAATACGATAATGACCTGCGCTTGAATAAGACCTTCACATGATAATGGACCTATATCTGATTAAGACCCGTACCTGAATGCATATAATTTTTTTCAAGCGATATATCAACGTTTTCATGTTTTATGCTTTTGTTCTATTTATTTGTTTTGATAAACTTATTTTAATACGACAAAAATAAAAAATTCCAAAATATTAATACTATTTATCTAAAAATAAATAAATTTCCTCGTTCCTTAGTGTCTTCGCCGTATGAATTAGTAGTACCACTGTTGGGGACGACCAGCAACTTATAAAAAAATGTCCTTGGGGACGACACTATGGAATTTTTACATGACAGTCGTCACAAATTAGCATGTATATACGTTTTTAATTTTTCGTGGTTTTTGTTCAGTACTCAGAACCCTAAGTTTATTCTTTTGGGCTCGAAACAAAAAAGTTAGATTTAGTACTTTCCCTTGTAATACTCGCGATTTGCAACAACTCGCAAAGTAATATATTATATATAACCATAATCGCAATCGCATACTTGAATTTATCGGTATACCTAACTTGATATTTGTGTATAAATTGCAACGTCTTGACACCCTATAAATCTATATACTCTTAGCCTCAATGATTCACTTTTTACCAAAAAATTACAAATTGCTAAATTTATTTTTATAACTGTTCTATTTTCAGTGGGCTGCTTATCAATATATAGTTTTTCAAAACAATTCTTAATGTGGAAATATTACCAGATCCAGTCCAATCCATCGATAAAGGTTTGTGGAGAGCACAGCTTTCTTTTTCTGGGGCGCACAGAAAAACCTTGTTTATACAACTAAACTGATCTAACTTCTTTTTCACAAACAACAGTCAAACTCTGGTCTGTATTCTAGGAATCCCAGAATAGGAACGTAAAGTTCGAATATAAAGATATCGGAGACATCTGTTGTTCTAAGTATACATTATATATATAAAGGTTGATCTGGAAGTTTTATTACTGTTTTCCTCATAGACGTAGAAGAAACTAAATAAAATTACATTTTATTTAATCAATAATTAGTTTATTCTACGTCTATGGTTTTCCTCTGGAACGTATATTCGAAAATACCTATATAAAGCGACTAGGTAGGTTATGCAACCAAAGTTTCATTTTGCTATAGTAAAGTTACAAAATTAAGAACGTTTGACAACATGACAACGGCTATGTTTCCTTAACATTTTTGGTTTATAACCTGAAGAGTTATACAAAATAGATATCTTGAATAATTTTTTACTAAAATAATATTAACCTTTATTTCCCTTTAAACATTTTTCGTTTAACTTATTTTTTAAAATTAGATATCCTGGGTCTCTATTTTTTCTTCTTTGTGTGTTTTAACTATATATTTTAGGTCGGATTGACATCACATCTCAGCTGTAAGAATTTCACAATTTCAGTAAAAGTAAAATTTTTAAGGTATTTAAAAAGAAAGTGATAGCCAGAAACAAGGAAGTAAGCGACTAAAAGTAAAGGTAAAAGAAAGTAGTTTTTAAAATATATGTTTGTAGACATGGATGCCATCGAGTTGCTAGAAAAACGCATTGAAGCACTGGAATTACAGGTTCTTCCTAAAGAAAAAGCCTCTCTTGAAAGTAAATCTCAAGCCATAACAGACCTCTTATTACAAACTCAGACTATGATATCCTCGGCTCTAAGTTGCAGAGAAGCTATATCTTCAATTCTTCAGCATATGACTACCATTAACGAATACCTCGATCCATGTAATGGTGAAAATGATTTGGAAGTAGAAGCTAAAAGACATTATTTGTTGGAGTTGTACCCCGAGGTAGGGATTAGGGATTTATTATTCTGATGTTTTATATAACAGGTTATTTTTTCTGCTTAAACAATTTAAAGATCCTCTAAAATACACCCAATACTTAACTACAGATATACACAACTCTTTAAACGTTTGGGATTATTTATCTCTTTTTTTTTTTAAATATAAAATTACGTTCATATATCATAGTTCTCAAACAGGATGCTCTAAAATTGTTAGAGTATGATTTGGAGATGTACTGACTTCATGTCTCTATAAACATTACAAAAGATGGATTCATATTTCTCCATTTAGATTTGATTTATTCATTTTTAAAAATCATGTACATGCAATAGATGCATCAAAATATACTTTTAACTAAAACAAACTTACACTTTAAAATACAAAATTCTTTACTACTGTCTTAAAAACTGCCTGTTCTTTGCGGCTACTTCTTAAAACTATAAATTTTTTGAATTTCCTTCTTTTTGTTGGTAGTTTATTGTTCACAAGGATAGCTTCGAGATCTTTTGTAGTGGGGCGGGGCGTGTGATGAATTTGTACTGCCACTAGATGGACATAATTTTTCACTGTGCATGTTTTTATGTAATAGGGCACATGACAGTACATTGTCTGAAGTTAGAGTGAGTATTTTTCATGTTCTGAATATATCTTGACATGTTTTTTGAGGTTTATATAAAATACAAGTCTTTTTATCCATTTTTACAATGCAAATACCTTGTTTATGACTACTTCCTCCATAAACCTTTGCTAATTTATTAGTACAGATAAATATTCTATAGCCATGTATTAAAGATGGTATAATTCGTATTTTGAGGGCTCAGTGTTACCTCATGACTTTGACGTATATGTCATATATGTATTTTCAGTTTCAATTTATTTCTCAATGTATATGACACAAACAAAGTACACTGTAGCCACAATAATTATAACTAGACGTCCTTCACTAACTTATGATTTCAATTCCATGAAGTCCTCGAACTAGTAGAAAGCACGATTAAACAAAAATATTGTTAGTTATTCCTTGAAAATGATTGTTGACTTAGCCTGCTTAACGTCATTTGGTAATCTACTGGGCGACTTTTGCGTATAATGCTGTTGTGTATTTTTAAAACTTACCCTAAATTAAACATTTTTGACCATCGAGTAACTGCTACTATGAAATGGGTAAACCTTGATAACATAAGACAATACTGATAATATGATGACAATATGAATTTAACTTCCATAAAAATAAGCACGCACACACACACACACACATAATCATATCTAGTGATAAGCTTTTCCATCTAATTGGTAGAAACTATTTTTAGTTGTTTAAATAAATACCAAGACAGATTATATATATATATATATATATATATATATATATATATATATATATATATATATATATATATATATATATATATATATATATATCTGTCTGTATGGGTTAATTGTTTAAAGCGGCTGAACCAACTTCAGTGGAAAAAGATCATCACGTCATTTTATTACCATGGTCAGAAAATGATTGTAAAGGATTTATTATTAGTTTCGACTGTTAAAAAATGTTTATAACAATGGTATTTATTTAAACAACTAAAAATAGTTTCTATCAATTAGATGGAAAAGCTTATCACTAGATATGATTAACATTGCTGGAATATGATTGTAAAAGATCATGCTTCAGTTTTGACTTTTCAATATTGTTCATAACAATTGAATTTGTTATATACAATTACACATAGGGTAATTATTTTGACTAAGTGAAATCTAGAAAAAGACTTTTTGAAAAAATTTCGTCATTTACTCTCTATTTCGAGGTCGTAGAACAGGATTCTAGCCTTGCTTTTCCACTATTTTTCCTCACTTTCCCCGAAAACTCAAAAAACAATATCAATCGCTTGAAAAGTCTCTTTTATTTATAAAGAAAACATCGAACTTACCTATTTATTTTGAATAGTACTAGTTAAAATACATTGTATGTAACTATTTTTGAACAAATTTTAGCAAACAAACATAGAAAAACTTTTCAACAAAAAAGGAAAAATACGTCTTGTAAACGTCATCGACTCTTGGACTCATGAACACCACAAATATTCGTTGGACGATGCCAGATGTAAAATACTTTCATGATATAAACCATAAAATTTGTCCATCTCAGTTAACAACATAGTTTAATTTTTGTAATGTATAAAAAAGGGTAAAATTAAGTTTAACCAACCAAAATTTTTGGTTAATTTGGTTAATGTCCTGCAGAGACCACGTGGAGGCGGGACGGTCTCTGCCAGGGAAGAATATAGGGAAAAGTTAGAGTTAATGGAGAACGTTGACATATAACCTAAGTATATAGACTATGAATCCTATAGAAGCAAGTTGGCTCACATTGAGAAAGAGATGGTGCGTTTGCGATGAGTAATATTTTTCTTTTTATTTGCGGAGCTGAGTACGATTCCCCAAAACGTCATTGAATACCCCTGTCACCTGACCGCCATTAGAAAAAGAGGTACTACTCATCGAAAATGCTTAATTTTTATGTGTATGATAGGGAAGCGGGTGGTTTAATATCTGCAGCAAAAAAATATGATTACTAAAATTATAAGATCAACATGTATAAAAATGAATTAGGATAATAAATTCGATGGAGGAAGAGTATTGCTTGACGTCGGAAAAATAAAAATAATAGACGTCATAAAGAAATATCCCATAAAACCAAATTATTAATGTTCTTTCCTTTTCTCTTTAAAAGAGGGGCGATAAACTTATCCAATGTATTTAAAAAATTTATGGTAACATGTTTTTTGTGGTCGGAATATTTTATCCAAAACCAATGTTCCGTGCGAAGTAACCGTGAAAATGTTCTTCGCGGCGACCAAATCACGGCAGTTTCCACTTAAATCCCTCCAGACCCTTTCAGTGTTTTGAGTGTTTGTGAATGATCCACTGTCAAGTGTTAGAAGCCTTCCCACAATCCAACACAATCGTAGTTCCCGGCAGTATCCAATTTTGAATAACTTCTACAAGAGTCTCCTTTGACCGTTTCGCTATAGGAACGAGAATGAGTTTCTTTGTTGTCCGCTTTACCTCTCCGAAAATTCATTGTCCACCTATAAGTTTACCCCTATTGTAATTTCTCTTTCCCATCTTGTATTCATCTATTTCAACAGTTTTTTCCGTCCAATTTTTCAGAATCTTCTACAATTAAAATAATATATTACCTTCCATATATATATATATATATATATATATATATATATATATATATATATATATATATATATATATATATATATATATATATATATATATAAATAAATAAATAAATAAATATTCTATCAACAATTAAAATGAACTAGATTTATTAACATTCAAACACATAAGTGTAAAAAGTATGAAGGAAAAAAAGTATGTGTATTTAAAACATAGACATACACATAATAAGTACAATGTCAATAAAATAAAATTGGGAAACGAATATGAAAGAAATTCCGATTTGTATTCTGTGTAACATGACGTGTGTTTTTTCAACATTACCAATTGTGACAATGGATTATATCTTATTGTTATGTCAGTATATTTTGTATAAAATTATGGCAAGAGTAGATATTTTTTAATTTAAATCATTAGTATTATAATATCTGTTCTATTTTGTTCCTTACTTGGTCCTTTTATTTAGGGATCCCTTGCCAGGGCGAAATTTTCGCTTGCCATTCGAATTCCCTGCGGGTCTTGTTAAGTCATAATTTTAATAAATAAGTGAAATCTTCGAAACTCTTATGAAAGACTATATCAAAAATACAATTTTTTCTCCATATACTCTCTCCTCGACTCACTTAATTTACTTACCACATATTACAAAATTTCATACACTAGTAAATCTCCTAAAAATGTGCAATAATTTTCAAATATTTCCTGTTAAGCATAACGGTACAAATATTCCTTATGTTAAAAGGTTTTCCACTAGTATTTTATGTTTATTTTTTAAATTTTAGTTGAAAGACACAGTGCAGCTCATAGGAACATTTCAGAATCTCATTCCATACACTAACTCGGAAAATATTTTGAAGGTTACAGAGCTCTCAGATAAATTGGAACAATTGGCAGCAGCTAATTTAAGTATTTATGAAGAAAGTCGAGAAGTAACTCAAAATGTACTTAAGTCCCTGCAACAGTACAATGATATTACCAATTCAATAAAAATTTTATTTGCCCAACTTGATAGAGCAATTACTGACTTAGAGGTGGCTTTACAACCTAAATTTGTAACAGAAGAATAACCTAATTTATTGTAACTTTAACTGCCCTTTTACACATTCAGTTCATTTATAAATGTAACATTTAATCCAATCAAGGATATTTTTAAAATGTTCTAAAAGATACAAAATCAGAGTAATATAAAGGAACCCTTTTTACTTATCTGATTAAAATGATCATAATGGGAAATTCATAAATACCGTGTTACTGTTATTTTGCTTATTTATCATAAACAAGAGGAAACAGTAAGTTAGTTCTGTAATTGTGTGATGCATCCATCTTAGTAAGAAAAGATTCTTTGTTTTTCATGTAAATCCTTAATCTTATTCTACCTAATTTTTATTATTATACATAATGTGTAAACTCAAAAAGACCAAATGTTGTTTCGCCATTATGTTATTTTTGCAAATAATATTGTTTTATTCTAAACCCTTCCTGGGGCAAATATAGGTTCAGCCGTTAAAATTTAAAAATTTATTTTATACTATAACTTTGATTTGTACAGAATAATTGTAGTTACTATTTGGAATATCTTTTTCATCAATATACTTCTTAAAAATTGCATTCTTGATTATCATATTGGGAATGGCCATTAG
This sequence comes from Diaprepes abbreviatus, assembly GCA_034092305.1. Taxonomy (NCBI): domain Eukaryota; kingdom Metazoa; phylum Arthropoda; class Insecta; order Coleoptera; family Curculionidae; genus Diaprepes; species Diaprepes abbreviatus. Next base: position 38,418,437 of record JASJET010000055.1, read on the forward strand.
AGTCAGTAAGTTGTTATTTCAACGGTAATATTATGTACTGTAGTAGAACTTTAACCAGTGACAGAAAAATACGGTTTTAATTGTTAATTGTTTGTACTAACAAGGATGGTTTGCCCACTTACTGAGGCGAATCGAGAATCTTTTTATTTTTAGTTAAAAATGCTTGTACTTGGAAATGTCAGATTTTAGCTACTTTTTACCTCGAAGGCTCATATAGTCTGGACCAGTAAAATTTTAATCATTTCCGATGAAATATGTTTGTAATTTTTCTGTTCTTTTATCCAATTTCAGGTAAAAGAATGAGATGTATATATATCAAGGGTTTAGGGAAAGTGGCGAACATCATCGTATTTGAAGTTAAGACTTATTAAAACCGTTTGTTGCATTTAGTGTCCTTTAATTTATTTAAAAAATTAGTTAGTCCAGACTGTATACGAAAAATCTATTTGAATCATTTGAACATTTTTATGTTTGTAATAAAAATTAACAGAGTTGATTAATTTGTTTGTTTCAATTGAAAAATTACTATTTTCCCATCCTTTAAAATAAGTAATAAATTATAGGTCGAAGTTAAGAAAACCTTTTAAATCCCGTGCGAATATTTTATTGAAACTTTTGGAATAAAAACGTTTTATCTGTTAATTACTCGGCGACTGTGAGATAATCGTTTGGTTGTATGTATTTTGTGTATAAACAGCAAAAAAATACATTTTAGAAACTATCGCCTACTCGGTAATTTTTGATGAGTATCAATTTTTATTTAATATAACCAATTTTATTGTGCAACATGCCGGTAAATAGAATTTAAATATTTATTTAATAGAAGCACATTCAGGGTAGTTCATTTGATGTAATCGTATTCAAAAGTATCACGCATGGTTCAATAATTTTAATTTACTTCTGAATTTTTGACGTTATGTCCTCTGACACAAGCAAGTCATGTATGCAAGGAAGCGACGATTCGGCCCCACTGCTTATGTTCCACATGGGCTGAATGTGTTAATGTCGGTGGGACCTCTGAAATAATGTGGTACTATTCACAGCATCTAATGCAGGGTTTCCCAACGTTTTTCTAGTGTTGAGCTGTAGCACCACCTTATATGATCGGCGGAAATAAAACAAAAAAATCGCCCTCATACTTTTATATTCGAAACTTGGATGTGTTTTACTAGGTTTATTTTAATGAGATGGTTGATATTGCCTTTTTGCGACCAAAGTCGTAATGTTTGGGTTGATGTAGCTAAGTTGGATCCTTAAATCTGCTTCTACTTGTAGTGTCTTTCTATATTTATTTTTTAGATATACAAGAGTGGAAAAGCCCTTTTCACACAAATATGTTGTGAAGAAAGACAATCACTGTTTCAGCTCCAATTCCGATAACTCCGTATAATCAAATTTTAAATTGAGCCAAACATTTAGTTAAAGCACATTCTTTTAATGTTCTCTTTAGAGTCGAATCACAACTTATTTCAGGCCGGGATGTCTGTAACATTTACATGAAACAGGTCCATTATCCAGTTTTCATCGTGGCCTGAGTTTGGAAAATAATCTCGAAATGGGGACTTCAAAGCTAGAATGTGCTCGCTGGTTACTTCCCGAGTCTTCTTTTGAAACATATCCCTGCCAGTCGATAGCAAAATGACGAGAGTATGAAAATGATCAAAATTACCTTGAAGAGAGCGATTCGCCAATAAATCAAGTTTTTTCAACATCGCTTCAATTTTTTCTTCAGCAATAAGGATGTCCATGCCATCTGTTCCTTGTAAGCTCAGATTTAGCGTATTTAAAGTGTTAAAAATATCAGCTAAATAAGGTGCCATGGAAAGCCATTCACAATCATGAAAGTGATTAGCATACTTCTTGGCGTTGCCCGTCTTTTCCGAATGATTAAAAAGAAACATTACCATTTCGTCTCTCAGTTCAAAAACACGCGTCACAACTTTTCTACGAGGTAACCAGCGCACCTCTGCGTGTGATAGCAGCTGTGTACGAATGGTTCCCATGTCTTCATATATCGCACGAAAAATGAGATAATTTAAAGGCCTAGCTTTTATAAAATTCACCATTTGTACAATTTCTTCCAAAACATCTTTTAATTTAGCTGGCATATTTTTAGCTGCTAAAGCTTGTCTATGGATGCAGCAATGGTGCTACATGATTGAAGAATTCATTGCTTTGACTCGACCTTGAAATTCTTTCTCCGTTCCTGTTATGGCAAGTGCGCCATCCGTGCCACACAATTATCCGACTTAATATTATGAGTAGTTGTTTAAAACCTTAGATATCGCTTCGCCTGTAGTATTCGTATGGAGATGTTGACAGAACAAAAAATCTTCTCTCGTGCTCTTGTCATGCTCGTAAAGGAAAAATGCAAGCAAATTCGCATCATTGCAAATGCCGGTGCTCTCATCTAATTGTAAGGTATAATAGCGGCTTGCTTTTATATTTTCAATCAACTGTTCTTTGATATTTTCTGACATGCCATCAATTCTTTTTTTACTGTATGTATGTATGTATGTATGTATGTGTGGGAAGACTCCCATTGATGAAATATTTTTTGCATAATAATTTGTTAATCTACCTTGGCGTGAGAACACTGCACAATCGACTAATGTTCGATAAATATTTAATGATAATTTCATTGGTAGGCCAATTTTTTACATGTATAAGACAGCTTAAGCGTCAAAAACGCTTAGAATATTCAGATCGGATAAGTAGGAAATCGACAGAACTTTTTGAAACTCGCCCTCTCTAAATTGCGGTCTGGATTATTTTTATATTATATTTTATTCGAACGTATTTTGATAGAATCAATTACTTTTAATATGGGTGTACTGTTGATGTTATAATATCGTGCTATTTGTTCAGCAGGAATAATAGAATTTTCCTGAAGGTTAAGTAACACATCTAGTTTGTAATTTTCAGCCACAAGTAGGTTGTCTCTCTTTGAGCCTATGCCTCACGTGGCTCTGTTTATTATATCGCGTTTCAATTTAAATCTGGAGGTTTTTCTTGAAATCAACTAACTAATTTCGCTCGAGTTCTCGATTTACCACCGTGTATCTGATCCTAACTAAAATGTCAATTCTGTGAGATCTTAATTATGTTAGATACGACCAACTGTCGTCCGATTTTGTTTTACTTATAATTTATATTATATATGTAAATATATAAGCCTTTATAGAGCACATTTAAGGATAAAAACGAAGGGAGCCTTGGATTTGGTAAGAGAAATAGTTGTCTACTGAAAATAAACACGATTTTTCTGTGATATTAGACGTTCTATTAATAAACATAAAACCCAACTATATATATACTCAAGAAAATGTCATAGATGTGCTACCTATTGACAGTGTTGTCTTACTTTACATACACGGAACCACCGACAAGATTGCCAAATTGTTTCGAAAATCAAACATTCGGACAATTTTCATTACATGTATGAAAATTCGTTGAAGTCACCAAAGGACGCAATACCACTACAAATAGAAGGTTTTTATAACATACCTTGCTCTTGTGGTAAAGTGTATGTGAGTGAATCAGAACGGTCTATGTCCACTAAGCTTAAGGAACATGAAAGATGTATTGAAAATAAACAAATTGTACAATCTGCAATAGCTGAACACCAGCATTGCACAGGTCACACCTTTAATGTAAAAGAAACTAAGGTCAAGGTAAGAATCAATCGAAATTTGTAAATATCCATAGAGATACAGGTTACAGTCTACATCATACATGGAAATCGATTATAACGCTAGATCACGGTTAGCTGGATACCAGTCGGGTATAAATACTGGGCTGTTGCTCTTCGATGGTCATTCAGTGTTCTAATGTCGTGGAGTAAAGATCCTTGAAGATGTCTCGTGCAGTCGTAAGCGAAACATCGGATAATTCCAATTTAATACGGTCTAAATCCAAGAACCATGGTTTTCAACATGATTTTTCAATTTTGGCGGTTTAATAATAAAGAATAATTTTGTGTTTTTGAAATTGAATACTAGGGTGACTCACTGTTGAACTTAGCAGTTTAAATCCTCTATCAGTGTTGCCAGATTTACCTATAAATCTAGAGGGTTTTGAAGCTCTCTAAAAAAACATAGGTAAAAATTCTCTATATTGTTGAAAATATAACTCAGAGTAATTGAATCTAGAAGTAGAGGGTAATCCAGAGAGGTTTGAAAATTCAGCTTGATGGCTCGAATTCTCCCTTCTGGCAACATTGCCCTCCTCTTATCAACTTAGATCAGTTTTAAAATTAGTACATTTTAGTTAGTATTTGGGTAAAAATTTAGGTATAACAGTATAGGTTATGGTAATACTATTGTTTCTCTTTATGTAAAAGTCCTGCAGAAGGGAGAAATAAATGGTTATTATAATTAGACAAAAATCTAGATCCAAAAGCCGGCGATTCAAGGAAACTAGAAACAGTAGTAGCAGGTGTAAATGTAACTGCTAACCTATTTGCCGAGTGCAGCACGCTATCTCTGATGCAGAGATAAGTTAAAAGAACAAAGCATGATGGGTCAGCTAAGGTACCCAGTACATCAGCTGGGGAGATCTACAGCCAGGCTTTTACTGCACTGAGGATAACAGTTATTCTGCATAACTATCCTGAGGAATAATTGACTTTGGGGCAAGCCATACAAGCTCAGATGGCACTTGCTAAAGAAATTTGGACTTGCGAATCAGGGTTAGATCTGCACTTCACGGGCATATGTCAATAGAGTGGGGTGCGTTCATGATCTGTGCGGATGAGCGGGCAAAAACTTGTCTGAAAGGTATGGTTCTTCACCTGGGTTCTTGGGAGGGCGCTGCACTGAGGATTTTAAAAGGTTGTAAGGCGATATCGGGATAACGGTTTTAATTGAAGACTGATGGAAAAATAAGACGGCACATTTTTGATATATTGAATGGCGGGTGGCATGTGTGAAATGTTAAATGGAGAGGTATTTCTTTTTTTCAAAAATTTGTTTCTGAAAACTTAATATACGCCAAAAATTTTTACATTTGCTCCACTGGTTGCCTAGTTATGATTTTATTAAATAAGAAAAAAAAAATGTATCGGACGGTCGTGCTTTAAAATGTGTTGAAAATGATTTCCATTTTCTTCATTTCTGGAATCTTTTTTGATAAAGTGTGGTGTACGCGATTTACCATTTCGGTGGTTACTAATGTACAGGGTGTCCTATTTTCGACACATTTCGGCAATACCCCTTGTATTGGAGTTATTATCAAAGATAGAGTGTTTTCACGTCACTGCCTTACTTTTTAATGAAATGAAAAATTTTGGTGCCAATGGCTCTCTTAGTTTTTAATCTACAGGGTGATTTTAAAAATCTTGATTTCTTAGGCATATCTCGTATTTCCGTTATGCGTTAATTTATCAAAAAGGTAAAACACAACAAGGGCGCTTCGGGATTGGTGTTTCTTGTTTTCTTTTGGGCCGAAGCATAGCCTACAGGATGTACAAAAGAGGTCTTACATCACGTAGGTACCTACAAATCCTTGAGGAAATTATTCCAGGATTACTTGAAAATGTTCCTTTGGCCCATTTCAGTAATATTTATCTTCAACGAGACGGTGTCCCGAGCCACAACTCTGGGCTATTAAGGCCATTTCTGGAAAATAACTTTCCTCAACGATGGATAGGTACCAATGAACCAGTGAGATGTCCCCCCACGATCTCTTGGTGTTTCCGTTTTGGATTTTTTTGTGGGGTTTTATGCAAAATCAAGTGTATAAGACACGACATGAATCTATAGCGGAACTTCGTGAGGAAATTGGTTTGGCCTTCTAAACTCTTCATAATAGACCTAGATTCTTTTAAATGCAATTAGGAGAATAATAAAACTGGGCCGATATTGCATTTGCGTCATTTTGAAAACCATCCTTTAAAAAATTCTTGGTTGTTTTTAGTTTTAGTGTTTCTTTTTGTTTTTGTTACTTTAGTTTTTTGAAATAATGTTGTTCTTCTGTCTTTGCAATTAAATTTCAATATTCTGGTTAGTTGCTTAAAGTTAAAAATGTTATAATAATTAAATGTTTACGATTGAAACTATAGAAAACATTAAAATTAACTTTTAAAGTATCTAATCTTATCGATTTCTTACCTTGTTTTTCAAAATAAAATAAACAAATTATATATTTTTGAAAAGCCTAAATTATACTTAATCAATATCTAAAATAATATACAGGGTGTCCTATTTAAAAAATCACAAGTTTAGTTAATATCTCAAAAACTAAACTTTTTAGAAAAAAACTGACTATGCCACTGAACTTCACATAAAAAGCTCTATAAAAATCGGTTATTACCTTTTTGATAAATTAATCCATAACGGAAATACGAGTTGTGCCTAAAATCGAAAATTTTCAAAATCACCCTGTAGATTAAAAACTAAGAGCGCCATGACAAATTTGACACCGGAATCTTTCGTTTCGTTAAAAAGTAGGAAATTGAAGTGAAAATCGCATCACTCGATCTTTGATAATAACTTCAATATTCCCTAAAAGTGTCGAAAATGGGACACCCTGTACAGACCTGCTGTATCTGATATTTCACATTTTCACGTGTGATTGATATTATAGCCATAACTTTATTTATTTTTTTTATAAATATCCACCAAAAAAGAAACTAAGATCGATCCCCAGCATCGATAACTGCAACATAAAAATTTTTAACGGGACCAGCAAATGCAAAATTTTATTTTTTTTTTAATTTTTGAATCGTAATTAGATAACCAGTCGAAGAAATCCAAAAATTTTCAGCGTACATAGGCAGTTTTTGACAGAATCGAAATTTATAATTCATGTCGAGAGGGGGTAAATATTAAAACTGTTTTAAAATATGTTCCCCTACCGCCTTATATTAAAATATTTCAAACCGTTTTCTTGATATTACCTGGTAATATTTTAAAATCATCACCCTATTATTTTAAACTCCTTAGCTATTGTTGTGGAACTTAACATCCTACTACCGCTTTCCGGCAAAACTGGACTTAAATAGAGGTCCAAGTTTGTGGAAAGTGCAAGGATGTCTGGGAAATATACTGGTGGATCCCACTGATGAGTCCACCACCGGTATCGGGACGAAACATCCATACATTTACCACGGTGGTCGAAAATAGATCGCTAGCTACATGTCCTTACTACCAGGGGCATTGCTAATTGCGACACTATTTTCGAAAAATGGAAATTTATATATCTTTACATGGTATTTAATATTATGATATCTTTTTTAGGACTCAAAAAAATACTACATATTCCTTTATTACTTTTTTATTATATCTACTGGACATTATATAAAAATAGACTTGCACATATTTACAAATTATGGTCATTATCCCCATTCTATTTGCACATTGGCACAAAGATGCTTGACTAGCAACATGTTGGGACGGTTTCTTTTAGAACTTATTTATCTTTATTACAATACCTATGTCTATGGTAAGTACTATTGTCATTAAGATTAAAACTTATTCTAATAATAGATAACAACTTAAATATACAATATTTACAGGAAAATAAACATAGATAATTGTTAACTTATATTAAAAATAGCTGCCTAATAGGGCATTGATTGTTTAAGTTTTCATCACACTAGTCAACTCTCGGCATTATACTAATACTTATAGATAGTCATGGCAGTTCACTATAGTGATGAAGAGGAATGTGCTGAATATATGACTACATGCATTTGGAAGCACTGGTGTACAAAGCAGTTCTGAGTGCCTAATATTTGGATATGAAAATGACAAGTTAGTGAATAATATGCTGTGAGTGGGATTTATCGGTAAATGTTCACTGTAGCTGGGTAATATTTAATACGAAATATTTGTCTCCGAAAATTTATTTCTTTTTTGAAAATAAGTTAAAATATACTATGCTGTCGATAACATTTCGTAATACTACCGTTTTAATTTTGATATTATTATTTTTGCTTATCTAGGAAAGATCTAAAAAATCAAAAGTGTGTCACCATTTCACATTATAATTACTTATTCAGAATATTGTACAACTCTCATTTCGATTTCTCGGCGTTGATATTGTTTTTTTCTGTACAATATTTGCTATTTGCGGCGAAATATCTCACATCTATGTGTGATTGTAGTGCATTACTTTGTCAAGAGTTGGCTATTCTGATGCAGACTTTAGTTATGAAAAGTAATATATTTAATCCGTTTTAACAGTAACTAGTATGAAACAATACTTAAGGAATGTCTATAGTGCTTAATAATATTTTATTATTTTTAACCACTTTTAATTTTGTGGTAAGTTTTACGAATATTCTATATATATCACATTCTATGAATATTTTAAGGCATTGTGGAAGACTTGTTAGTTTATGTAATTAATTTGCGAGATATTTATAGATACAATCAAATTATATTTAGACTAAGTAATAAAATAGACTAACACCAATTGAGATTTCATCCAATGTTAAATTTAGAAGACCACTATATAAGATTTCCCATATATTTTAACTCCTATTTATAGTCTTTAATTTAAGATCCATGAAAAAATAGGAAATAATATAGTTTTATATTCTTTTTTTTAACTATTTTAATTTCTGGTTCCAAAAAAATAACTTCGACCGGTGTTACAATCTGTAGCGAAACCTTGTATCCTAATATTTCCTACAGAACAAATCGGGAGTCAAGAGATCTAAAACATTAATTCGTATCATTGACTACCCTGTTCAAAAACTTATGTTTTATGTTACTCTGAAGTAAAAAATTGTCGCATGTGATTTTGCATACAACAAATTTTAAAAATAAACAATAATGAAAAGTTATTATTATTTATATCATTTGAACTTGATCGTTGGACATTGCAATCATAAAATATATATTTTTTGATTGGTATTTATCAGGAAGCTTTAAAAAATAGTGACGAAGACATGGCAAACACTATTTTTTATTATTCGCATGAAACTCCGTAACTCTTGAATATGCAATAAAATGAAATAATATTTATCATATTTAAAATACATAACTTTGGGGTAACTAATATAAGGATATTTATTATTTTGCGTTTAAAATATAGGAAACTAAAGATTTCTATTTTATTGTATTGCATATTAGTTAGCTCTGACTGGTGTGATCTTTACAAGTTACAGTCTTCTTTTATAATGGAGATTCATCACAGTGAGATTACATTTAAGCGTTATAGCAGAAAAGTTATCTCTAAAAGAATGTGTGTGTATTCCCATAAAAACTGCAAAGAACTTATACTAGACAAAATTCACATTTTAATAGTGAGAAAGGTAAATAATCGTAGTTTTGTTTATCTTGAAAAAGATAACCCTGAAATCATTGGTAAAAGATAAATTTTAACAAAAATCGTTAAATTATACTCCCTAAAATGATCAGTAGTTATTTGAGCATATTAAGGAAGGTTGACTTAATGAGAAGTGTAGCAATTTTTAGTATCTTGGTTTGGGACCAGGTGCACAAGTGTTTATTTATCTTAATGTTGTCCTCAGCTAGGCCCTTATTTATTTTAAAGTTATTTTCGGTTAAAACCTAATTAAGAAGTTATCTAAAATGGGACTTTTTACCTTAAGATACCTAGTTTACAACTAGAAAGCTCCATTTAGACTTTGGTTTTGCTTAAAGGGAACTTGTGCATTTTAATCTATTTATCTAAATATGGATAAAACGTTTGTACACATACAAACAAAATACTATACTTCCCATTAATATCAGAATATCATTAAAAAATCTACAGTCTATACAAATATTAAATCACAGCTCCTGCACTTTTCATGTGCTTTTATTTAATGCTTCTCCGATAGTATTCGTTATCCACCTTCTGAGTTTCGTATTTAATGATGAATATACAGCTGGATGCTTGCTTACACCACAGTTTTCATGATGGCTTAGTAAACCATGCAATTCCCATCTGTTGTCGACTTCTGAGAAGCACATTAGGGGCGCTCCTTCGTCATTCTGGAAACATATATATTCAATATTAAAAAAATGTTTTGTGACAAGGGTTGCTTCATTTATTTGCTTCAAATTAAATTTGATTTTTGTAAATAAAGAAAATATGTTTTAAAGCGATGGAGAAAATTTTGTTGTTGAAGCGTTAAGGCGAATATATACAATTTGTAAAATATTGATTGAAATTAAATTTTAAAGTTAGAATTGTACATTAAGAAATAGTCGTTGAAGTAGCTTGTGTTTTGCTTTAAGAAAGTAGGGTAAAGTAGGGCACAGTAACATACGCAATATTTCTTTCTCTTTTTAACAAAATATTTGACGTGATTACACTGATTTATGAAGCGATTGAGCCATCTTGGTGCAGTTGTAATTTTTCAGCTACTTGCAAAAATATTGTGTTTCGGGAAACATTTTTACCAAATTATTTTCATTTTTATTAGATACCAATTTTATTTGGTGAGTGTGCATATTTTTCAAATACTACTTGTATATTTTTTGTAATAGTTTACTCAAATGCAGGTATCTATAACCTCATAAATTTTGGATATACTTTTTTTTTTGTATTAAAGGTAATCATAGGATATAGTGAAACGGGATACAGTGAAACATTTCATTCTATCCCTTTACCCTTACCCTTTTTTACATATTTTTAAAAAAAGAACGCAATAGTGCGAAAGCGAAAAAGAAAAACATGTTTGGGTCTTCATACTGAAACCGATATGAGAGCACATTATATAGATATTACAAGAAAAAATGGAAAATAATATCATGAAATTGCTTAAAAAGATTTTTTGATTATATGCGCAAAAATATTATGTGGATTGGACACCACTAAGGATCGGAAGCTCGCTTACGAACTAGCTACACATCATAACCTTGAGACTCCCCAATCATAAAAAGACCGCAAAATAGCAGGAATAGATTGGTTATATGATTTTCGGAAACGGAATCCAGATTTATTAATAAGAAAATCGGCACCATGTAGCATTTCTCGTGCGACTTCGTTCAGAGACACCACGTAACGATATTTTATAATAACTTAGAAGATGTGATAAAGAGGCAGTCTGGATTTGGGGATGGCACCTGTAATTGTGTTCCCTCGTAAAAACTTCAGGCATGTTATGATTAACAAGGCTCCCAGGGACTATGGGTCTTACCCAGCTAACAGGTTGGATGATGACATAGTTATTTGCTGAGGTTATGAAATTGTTTCAAGGTAACTGGATCATCGAAATAAAATCGAAGTCTTTTAACTCTTGACAGTCACAATTCTACCTCATACCAGTCATAAGATGCAGTCGTGGGACGTGTCTCTGTTATCTATCCGCTACAAACCTATTATAATGGGGCAGCTGATTCGTGGATGATGCGAAATTCAGTTATCCCAATTTCCATTTATAACGTCCCAGAGATCTTGGAAACTGCTTTTGAAAAGTCATGGCTCCTACCAATATTAGGTCAGGAATTTTTCCGTGCCACTGTAATATTCTTAATGACGATAATTTTATGCCCAGTGAGGTGATCAATCATCCCGATCCATGGTGGCAATTTTCTGTGACAAATGAAGGAAGGACCTCATGTACTCGGGGCCTCATCATCTCTGATTTACGTTGAAGGACTTGACCAAGCTTTTAATTTGTCTAACACCCCATCTGAGAAAAGCGGTACTCGGGAAAACATTGATTTAACTAAAATGGATATATCAGAACCAGAGAAGCCAAATAAGGAAAAAGAAAGTTAGAAAAACATTTTTATAACATTCTTAGAAGTCCAATCGAGCGCAGAGACTATACCAAAGCAAAGTCTTGATTGAGCTCGTTAAAAGGAAGAAAGAGGGATAAGATGATCGGTGCAACAGATACGCGTATTTAAAAGGAAATTGAAGAAAAAGATAAATTGAAGGAAGAAAAAACAATAAGAAGAAAATCATTCAAACCAATTCCGGTTCTAGAAGAATAAAAAAGGTAACAAAAGAGCTTTCCTTGGATTTTTTTGGACCTGCTCTAATACTCCGAAGAGGACGACTTCGTTATAGTTACGTTTCCAGAGAAACAAGTAAATCATTTTATTGGACAATAGTTAACAGAAAAAAATCCTGAAAGTAACGAATATGACATCAGTTACTTAAGAAAAAGTTTAAAGTCGGAGGGATTTTGCTTGGCATTGTAACCTGACATGGTAATCGTTTCAATCCTTTAGATAGAAAAATGAAAACTAAACGCCAATCAAACATATACTTTTTTTCACAAAATATTTTGAGATTTAATTTGCGTTAGTTTTTATTTTTACTTTTTAAGATTAAAAATGTTGATTTGCTATAGTTTTGCTTTGTGATGCACTATGTCCTATTTTGTTTTTTTGTCTCCTACCTTTGTTTTATTATATCCCAGATCTGGGCATAGTGCAACAAAAATTTGACTTCAGAAAAATGCGAATAACTTGAGTTTATAGATATGTCCCTTGGTTTGATTGTCAGTTTTTAAAGAAATAGCCAATGATTAGATTTAGTAAAAACAGTTTATTAAAAAAATAGATATTTTCTTTTCAATTGTCACGGTTCAATTTTGCGCTTAAGTTCACTATGGCCAATTCACTTAATTTAACCTTATTTTTGCAAATACTGTCGTTATGGGCAACACAATATCATTTCCCTTAAATATTTTCCAGGGATTTTTTGAAGAAAAGCATTTCATTAAGTACGGTTTCAATTAATTTTATTTTCCAAGTTGACTATTATTTTGTCCTGTTTTGGTATTTCACAACTCTGTGCTTAGGTATTTTCTTATCGTTGTTGAACTTACTGCTAACTTTTTCTATTCAGATAGATCTTGCCTAACGGAAGTCGATTACTGCGCAAGCTGGGCCGTTTATAAATAGGGGCCATTTTGCTTTGGTTTTAACTTTTTCCTGGTTGCATTCGGCCGAAGCAGCTGCAGACTTCCATCTTAATTTTTAGTTGCCAAATTTTTGGGATTCTGAGATGGAAAGTCGTAAATTATCCTGGCAATTTTGTTGAGTTTTGAAATATCGTATTTTTTGCCTGGTTGGCAGTTATAGGTCTTTTTAACAGGGATAAACCTGGAGACATTGATATTGGGCAGTTCGCACGTGTCAACGAAGGAATCAGTCTAGACCCCAAAGATATCGGGATCCACCCTACTGGTAGTGTACTCTACTGGCTCCCCATTCTATAGTCAACCATACTGGCTTCTGCTCTGCTCTAGCTACTTTGTCATTTATCTTACACCTCCCCGCGGGGTCTAGCGCCTTTTAAAATACTATATCTAAAAAGGGTATTTCGTTATTTTTTGTAATATACTTACATAACATGGGGTTTTTTCAGAATCTGTGTATCCGGCACATATTTTATCTTGGTTCATGAGACCATTGTAGTGTTTTGTAGAATTACATTCTTCATTGTCTATAACAGGAACTGGCAGATAGTAGAGGTATTGTTCCTTGGTTGGATCTAATAAGAAGTAAAGGTTTAAGTAGAAATGTAGAGAAAAAAATGAATATGTTATATTTTGCTTGAATTTACAAAATTTCAAAACTTTGCATGCAATTATTTGCATTTTCATTAAAAAAGAAACGTTTCTAATTGATAATCCTCAAATCATATTTTCCTAACTTGTTCATGTAGATAGTGTAATGTAAGTAACTAAGGTTTAAAAATATTTCATCCATTGACGTAATCAAAATGGATATTATTGTGAACTAAATCTTTACTAATATAAATAAAACTCACTAAAATTTGCTAAATATGTTTAGTGTAGTTAGGGCAATTTTGCTCTGAATTGTTTCATTTGCGGAAAACGAAATACACTGCTCACATGATTTAGAGATTCTGACTTAGATATTTTGAAGAGAAAAGTAATGTAAATGACTACATGAAATTCTAACAAGTAATTTGATAAATACCAAGTTTTCTTTTTAATACCAAATTTTGTCCAGTTTTGTTTTGTTGGCGGAAATAATTCGCCAGTAAACAATTTAATAATGATTTGAATTCATACGGAGAAGATTATTTTAAATTATAAAACTATATTTACCCCCAGGTTTATTAATACCCCAACCAGATAGTACACACAATTGTCTTGGTTCAATGTCTTTGTCTGGAAGGCAAACAGTACTGACATTCCTACTCAAGATGAATGGTTTAGCCAGTTGAATAAGTACTACATCATTGGTGAATTCGAAGAACGAGTATTTTGTCTAAAAATAAAAATAGTCAGTAAAATTATTGTTAAAGGAGCTATTTTTACCTAAATAATAATTAAAATTTCAACGAGTTGATGTTTTAAAATACAACTGACAAGGAATTCCACAGCCATCGATGTATTTCTTGAACGCTATTATTATTTACACAAAAATTTACCTGGGGATGGGAAATAATTTCCTTGACTTGTCCAACTTGAGTACTGGAGTTATCAACTGAATTAAAGAAATTGGTACTTCCAGCAAATAACACCCATTCCTTACTATCAGGTATTGTATTGTCATTCGAAGCAACACACGAATAACTTGCTATAGCCCACATTGGAGCTATCAGAGTCGAAGTACATTGAATGTTTCGTTTTTTATCGTAAAGCAATGTCAAACTGGGCCATTGGGTAGCAGCGGCTTTATTTCCACCAATTATTCTGGCTTGTGGAACGCGTTCATTTGTATTACTACCACAGGCTAAAAATAAAATTTAGTGTTCAAACAGTTGGACTGTAATTTGTGCAAATGTAACTGAGTGTTAATATTTCTCATTTTACAGCAGTTAAAACTTATTATTTTACAGAATTATAATGGATAATTGTGCTGGCGTTGTAAGTGTCTTACCAAATTCTTGACAAGTTAGTGTCGCAACTTTCTTGCACGTTCCCTCTCTTTTCGTAAGTTGAGATACAATTGGCAGTCCATAAGCTTTGACGTCGAGTGAGTAGAATGTCTTCATTTCCATTTGATCAGGTTTGTCTATTGGTTTTATTTGTACAGCACCAGCGAATCCTAGATTTTGACATGCCATGTCAGCGTAAGTGCTATTCCAGTTATCATCATCCATACATACGGGATAGAAGGTATTGTTCTCCAGTTGAATCTAAAAAAGTTTACGCATATCATATAATTAGATATTGGTATCTGTGGTGGTAAACAACTTTTCCAAAAAGTTATAAGTAGAAATATAGCCCCCAAGGAATGAAAGGTATCATACCTAACTACAATACACAAGAAGGGCCACAAAATCATTTGCGATAATTGTCGAGGAATAGCAATTATAGGATCCATGACTAAAATGTATGGAAAAATTTTAAAAAATAGAATAGAGTAAGAATACCAAAACTACGAAGCCGGGACCAGGCAGGTTTTTGCACGGGAAGGTCCACAACAGACCACATTTTTACTCTAACTCAAGTGATAGAAAAAAAGATGGCAAGAAACCAAGAAACTCACCTAGCATTTATTGACTTAAAGAAAGCATATGCAAAAAATGTGGCAATCAATGAAAAACGCAAACATTAATCTACGACCAACCTACAACAAAAATCGAAGTCGAAATAAGGGTAACATCAAGGATGTTCCCCACTTTATGTTTAAGATTTATCTGGAAAGCGTTCTAAGTAAATGGAAGTTAAAGTGTAGAACAATGGGAATACCAGTAGCAGATTCCATGTTATATACACTTTGCTTTGCGGATGACCAAGTAATAGTGGCCCAAGATTACGATGACATAAATTATATGACAAGAAAACTTATAGAAGAATACAAGACTTGGATAATACAAATACAAAAAGGGCATATATGTGTATTGGAGGACAACTACAAGACTTGATCTTGAACGACAAAATCACAATAAAGCACTACTATGAATACAAATACCTAGACATAAATATCTTCCATGATGGAACATTAGACAAAGCGATAAAAGACAGAAATACGGCAGAAAGAAAAGCCATAGCTTTACTAAAAATATCTTATGGTATCAAACAATTAATAAAAACAACAAAAAGATAATATATGAGACCGTAGGGAAGAGTATTATATTATATGGCGGTGAAGTGTGGCCTTTGAAGGAAAGAAGTCTATTAACCTTGAGAGTTACGGAAATGGACCTCTGGAGATGATCAGCTGGAAGATCGCGAAAAGAGGGATCACTAATGAGCGCATCAACGAGATAATGAAGGTAGAACCAGACGATTGCAGATGACTTACGTACAAAGCAACTCATCTGGTTTGGACACTTACAACAAATAGATGACGAATGAATTCTAAAACAAATATTTAAATGGTAATCATAGGGGGAAAAGCGAGAAAGACTGAGAACAAGCTGGAGAGAAAGGATAGATAATGAGATGCAACATTAAACATAGAAGAAGATTTATGGAACGACCGGGAAAAATGGAGATTGGAAATCGGAAGATGTATATATATATATATATATATATATATATATATATATATATATATATATATATATATATACAAAATGATTCGATAACCCAGGTTGTAGTGGTTGGAGGTTTTTTATAGTGGCATTAATTTTTATATACTCGTTTAGTAATTCTTATTTTTCTAAAATCCAAGAAAATTAAAACGTTTTTAGAAAATGGTGCGTCTATGAAAATTGGTATAAATTATAATCTTTTAATAACCATCCCACTTATGCAAATTAAGAGTGTTACGAAACCCACAAAATAAAGAGTATTTTAGATGTATAAAATGCTGAAAATCTCAAATAACCCTTTTATTTTTAGTATTTGAGTTTCTTATTAAACCTAGTTTTACTATTAAGTAACTTACTTTACATATTTACTTTTGTGATTTTAGGTGGGGTCTTAATTATATTGATATAAGTTTCTGTATAAGTGTGGCAGTCATAATTTTTTTTTATAATTTCTTATTATTTAAAAAACACATCATCTCTGCATTTTAAGTTTTAATTATTTTCTTTAGTTTTATACGTTTTCAAAAACTATGGTTGGTAAGCTGGTTTTTATAAAACCATCATATTTTACATACGATAGAGATTTAAATTATAAATTCAAATACCGTTAACTGATCGGTTTAGCCTTACTTGTAAAATATTCTCTATATTCTCCATATTTCCCAGCATAAGACACTGCCATTCGTCAGATCGGTCCGCACATTGGGGTATTCCATCACATCGAAGAGTTTTGTCAATACATCCTCCGCCAGTTTGACATTTAAATTGTTCCATACTGCATTCTAAATAATAAAAATATATGTTTAGTATAATCCATAAAATAAAATTACATATAATATAAAATAACATATAAATTGTTTACAATTATTTTTGCATTGGCCCATGGAAGAAAATTCGTTCGTTGATGCGATTAATCTTCAACCAGTAAGCAAGAAAGATGTCATGTTAAATTTTGGTGGAACATCTGGCCAGTTTTTACAAAAACCATTATATTATATATATATATATATATATATATATATATATATATATATATATATATATATATATATATATATATATACATATACGTATGTATGTATGTATGTATATATGTATTTTTTTTTTCGAAGGATTCGTAGCATTTTACCCGCGATTTTTTGTTGTGTCTATATAGCGTATAATACTAGCAAGTTTATTAGATTTCATATTTTATATCGATATCCTCTTCTCCACTCTGTCGATAAATAATGCTATTATCCCGCTTCATTTTTACAATAACCAAATACGTCCGTTCGTGGAAACGATTACGCGTCTACTGAACGCACAATGGCGTCCTTGGTATCTCAACTCACGTGAGACATATATACTCAACGTCATCAAATTGCCTTCTTTAATCCCTGTACATCTTTAAAAATAATTAGGAAAGTTAATAGTTTCTCATAAAGAGACCGATGTTTATTTAGTACGCCACTTTTTCGTTATGATCTACCTCTACAGGTTGTAGAAATTGAAAATTTCAGGTAAAATGTTGTGTGTGTATACTTACACAGTAATAATCATAACTTTAAATTGCTATTCATTCTTTTAATTTTCTTTCTTACCACACAGTTTTTCATCCTCTCCATTTGCGCAGTCAGATTTTCCATCACATCTCCAACTTTCAGGTATACAAGAGTCTTGTTCTGAGCAATGGAATGAATTATTTTGGCATTGAGTCATATGACAGTTTCGTTCGTCTGAACTATCTGGACATTGAGCTCTTCCATCACATTTCCAAGAAAGAGGTACACAGCGTTTTCCAGTTTTGCAAGCAAGTTCATCGAAATTACATGTCCAAGTATCTGAAAATGTGAATCTTATTAAATCAGAAAATGAACCAATTTTTTAACTTTAAAGATTATTAATTAGTCTTCAAGATTTTTGTACATACCACAACTAGCTTCATCACTACCATCGTTGCAGTTTAGTATTCCATCACACACTAGATGGCGTTTCAGACATTGACCGCTTGCACACTAAAAAGGCAGTAAATAATATTAAACTGATTCTAAGATATACAAGTACTACAATTTTAATTAATTGTAAGACTGGTAATTTTTGCATTTTGCAAGTGTTTAACGAGTTAATCCGTTAGTAAGTTTAGTATGGTTAAATCAAGACCACCTAGCATAAACTTCAGTGGTGGAGGGCCATTAGAAAGTTATATTAATAAACCTCGGAATCCGGTTTTAATGAATGAATTTCTATATAATTTTCTAGGTAATATTGACATTCAAAGTAGGTTCAATAATTTTTATTCTGTATACAAAAATGGTAACTATATAGGCTTTAGGGTTGATAATTACGAATAGATAGTAAAAAATTACCAAGTACGAGTGAGGAGTACAGAAAATATCGGACTATATTAAAGCCATGTTAATGTTCCGTTGGCAACAGTTGGGTGAAATTTGTGTTGATGGCGATCTGTCAGCAGAGACCTTCGGTATACTGAAAGATGTCCGGTAGGGATATGTACTATTACCTGTTCTTTTGAATATTTATATTGAGAAAATTTTCAGTTAGCATTAGAAAATGAAAAGCGAAATGTCAAAGTCAGTGGCATCCCAACAAACAACGCTATGCAGATGATACTGCATTCTTAGCTAACAACCTTGATGATCTCCAGTTAATATTAAAAAAAAACTAACAGGTGCGGTGAACAGTTCGGGCTACATATTAATATTCCCAAAACAGAAATGATGGTGATTAATTAACAACAACGGAAAAAATATTGAATGTGTCGCAGAATTCGCGTATGATGGCGCTACTCTAAATGAAAAGTAAAAATGTGATAAAGAATTGAAGGGAAGAATTGTCCTTGCAGAAACAATCTTCTTTAAACTTCAGAATCACCTTCATGTAAGTATGTGACCACATAAATTCGAATGCGTGCAATTGTCATGTTTGGGTTGAAATTTTGTCACTTAAAGCTAGGACGCAAAATCGAATTTTGAATTGTGGTCACACTGTCGACTGCTGCGTATTCCCTAGACTGCTCGCATAAAAAATACTGAACTTCTACGATGAGCTGGCTTAGAAAGACAACTAGTGGACACAGTAAAACAACAGAAAGTGTTATATCTAGGTCATGTACTGAGAGGACCTCGCTATTCCATACCAAAGCTAATACTGCAGGGAGAATTTAAATGTGGACTTGGACCAGGTCGAAAATTACACTCTTAGCTCCGCAATATAAGAAACCAGGATGGTATATCAGACGTCGCAACCATATGTAGACAGACTGAGAAAGGCACTCATGACCATGAAATGGACAAATGATCGTCGACGAGCGGCATAGCACATGACATCCGAAGAGGAAAAAAAAATTGGATTTAAGTATTTTAATTGGTAAAGTAGATAATTCAACTATTGAATATTGTATCTTTTGTATAATATTTTAAGTATATTCTATTATAGTTTTCCTGTGATTAATAGATACTGTAGGTACTTTCTAATTCATATTATTAAACTATTTAGTTTAAAGGTAAAAATGATATCCATCTTATCGGAAGTTCGAAATTTTCCAAGATCAGTAAATTATTCTTGAGTGGCGTTTGGCCCAAGGTAGCTGGAAATGTTATTTTATTGTAGTATTTTGAAATCATTAACAATTTTGTGTGTAAATAAATAGAAAGAAAGTTGATTTTTCCAATATTTTAATCTTTTATGCTATCTATTTATTGTTTTTAAGTGAAATAATCTTATAAATAATTGTGAAGGAAACTCAAAGTCTGATCCTGAAGTTTATACCAATATTATACCAACTTATGAAAGTGATATTCACCAAAAATTACTCAGGTTTGTCACTTGTGAGATATGTCTTTTCTTAGTTTATTCAATATTTTGAATATAATATAGAACAATTTAAATATCTCGAAATCTATAAAGCCTACAATCGTCGTTATAGTTTTCCCGTAAATTTTAAGGATCCATTAATACAACTAGGTCTTCGAAATCTTAGCTTTACTATTTCCGGAAACTAAGAGTGAAAATGGTTTGTAGCAAATCTTTAGCAGTATCTCTAAAAATATAACATAAAATTCTGAAAAATATTGTTCTAAAATTTTTATAATCAGCACTTGTAATGATAGCGAATCTGGTCGACTAACAAACTTTTGAAGCGGATACTAAACTTTGTTCCCTAGAACTTATTGAATAAAATTTTTAGTGTTTTAACTATAGGGATATTTTAGGCATTATTACTATGCCAAATTTTAACTTTCCAAGTCAAACTGTCTCGGATTAAAAGGCCTGTGATAGACGGAGAGGCACGTGAGTGATCCTATGAGAGTTCCTTTTTAAAGAATAAAACTCAGAAAATACAAATTTTATTACAAGATATTTATTCTTATGTTACAAAACAATGGATTACTTTAACTTGTTAATTATCTTCGGTCCCTTTAACTTTGTTTATCTGTACAATGGGAAGAGGATTTAAACAATTATTATCATTACAATGAGAGAATGCTAGAGTGTAATCTATTAATCAAATATTTCTTCATCTTCATACCTATCCATATTTTTTTAAAGTGCAATTTAGACAAGTGTTTAAGGATTCATAATTATGACAACAATTTGCTAGCATCATATTGCCACTTCTGATTCTCTGACCAAATACCATTACTTCATTACATTTAATCTTCTTTAAAAGTTCATAGGTTGTCTTGGAGGTAGTTATTAAGGACACTAATTGAAAACAGCTCTTTCTTATTGTGGCTTTAAGAAAATAATTAAATCTGTATTCAAATCATCAATGGTTTTGGGTGTATTATAAAAGCAAGAATGCATGTTACACCAGCTTTAAAAATATTATTTCTACTCATTACTGACATTTGTAAAAACTTGCATAGCATCGTAAAACTTTTTGAATTGTTGAAAATTATCTGTAAACTTGTTACTTTTATTTAAAAAGAAACAAACTTGGTGTTACAACTTGTAAGAGTATATGCAATCTGTGCTAGTCTATAAAATTTTGTCAAAGCTCTTGGAAGAAAAAAATTTTTGCACAATATTTCCTCAAGGTGGTTTTTGATAATATAATTCTCGATTACTTGGAGTTAGAGCAATTAATAAAACCAAGATATTCTCAGAAACTATAGCAATCTTTACTGATCGTATATTAATGGCTGTTTCAACTATTAATCTACCGAATTTACCTGTTTACACATGATAAAATTCTATATTGAAATAAATTATTTTTTCCATTTTTGTTAGTTTTTTATTTTTGTCATTTGCAAAAAATTTCTCAGGTTCTATCCTGAGGGGTAGAAATTTAATCTCAGTAAAAGCATTTGGCTTAATGCCGACGTTAGGAAGAACAAAGTGCACGGCAACAAAGTGCAGCTACCAAGATTAAACAGAAAGCATTAAACATAGATCTTATAATGAATGTAGATAAAATCAATCATGTGGTAAAAGGCTTAAATATGGATAACCAGAACTTCGGAGCACTGAAGGAGTTTATATATTTGGGAATCACATTTGGCTCAAACAACCTAATATAAAACGGAATAAAGTAAATAAATTTTGATAGCGAATAGAACATACAGAAAATACTGATAAACAAAAAATTTATTAGTCCAAATATTAACATATGTGTCAGAAACCTGGCGGATGAACAGAGATTTTTGCATCTTGGAAGGAAAGATTCTGAGAAAAATATATGGGAGTATTAACGAAAATGGTCTCTACAGAAACATATTTAACCATGAACTCTATGAGGCATATGGTTAACAAGACCATAACGTCATTTATTACAGTACATAAGTTGAGATAGGCTCGTAATTGAACCCGTTATCCAATACTGGATATCAACCCAATAGGTAAAGGCTGAAGGGGTAGATCAAGATGGTATAAATGAAAATTTGAATAAATTGGAAATAGCAAGCTGGAAAACAACTACCCGATGTATTGCACAGACTAAGACTCGTACTGGGTTATAACGCCAATATTATCTCTCCAACGTTTCGTGCTTTCCCCACCACTTCTTGAACCAGGTGTTCTCTTGTTTAACTTTTCTTATACTTGGAAATTTTAAGATACGCAAAATCCTCACTTTTTAATCCAGAAAAATGTACTCAAACCAAATAATTTAATAATCATAAATAAAATAATAGAAAACAAAAAGAGTACAAAACTTGTAGCTAAACATTTTAAAATTTTGTGTTAGAAATGCAGTTGACAAGGTTATATATGAATTCATACGTTGGTGTAACGGTTCATTTTTGTGCTTAAGTTCACTATGTTAATTTAACCTTATTTTGCAAATACTGTTGTTGTGGGCAATACAATATCATTTTCCTTAAGTATGTCCCAGGGATTCTTTGAAAAAAAGCATTTTATAAAGTACAGTTTCGATTAATTGTATTTATCATTATTTTGTCCTGCTTTGGTATTTCACTACACTGTGCTTAGGTATTTTCTTATCAATGCCGAACTTACTGCTACTTTTTTTTTTATTTTAGATAGTTCTTGTTTTTTTTCCTGCCATTTATATTTACATTTGAATGGAATTGTATGTATATTGGGTTGCAGGAAATTAGGAAATTTCTCTTAATAAATAATATTAATATGTATTTCTGGAATTTAAAAATAACTACTGGGATTTATTTATTTTTTTGTTTTGAGTGGAAAAGTCTAATGATTAAGGAATTGGCTCAACTAACAAATGCTTTTCAGCCTACTGTCGTTACCTAATGTCATTCTTTTCACACGTGGCAATTGAACTCGTCTAACGGAAATCGATTAGTGCGTAAGCGGAGCCATGGTTATAAGTGGAGGCCATTTTGCCCCGATTTTTCACTTTTTCCTGGTTTGATTTGGCTGAAGCAGCTGCAGACTTCCATCTGAATTTTTAGTTGCCAAATTTTTGGGATTCTGAGATGGAAAGTCGAAAATTATCCTGGTAATTTTGTTGTGTTTTGGAGGATCGTATCTTTTGCCAGGTTGGCCGTTATGTTTTTTTTACCAGGATAAACCTGGAGACCGGGATTTTGGGCAATTTGCACCTGTCAGCGAAGGAATCAGTCTAGACCCCAAAAACATTGGGGTCCTCCTTACCGGGCCATTCCACCCTATCCGTTAGAATACCGCAATCCACCCTATAGCAAATTTGCTACACTGGTATTTACAAAGGCGTGCTAGACCTCGTAGAGGGGTGTAAGATAAATGGAAACGTAGCAGAGCAGATCTGAAGGCTAGTGTCAGCATCAGCGGGCAAAGTGCCAAGCTATCCCCTATGCCGGAGAGTAGGGGTGGGTGATTAAGGGCGTCACTGCATTTGAGCCAAGGTAAAAGCAGAAACCCTCCACGTTGTTGTGCGGACCTAGCTTTCAGCTTACTCTGACCAAAATTAAAACAACAAATTAAAAAAGAAAAAAAAAGCAAGTAGATCCGGGACCAAATGAAACACTTAATAAAATTTTAATGATGGACTTTAATTAAAAGTAAGATTATAGTGTTAAAATCTTCAAATCATTAACCTATAGACTATAACGATGGTCTTAAATTACAACTAAAATTATACACAGTAATACTTTACGATCAAAAGTTGGACAACTGTAATGTCGTGCAGTGAGGACAGGGGTTATTCTCACAGGTAGGGTGGAATGCAGCTTTCCGCCCGGTAGTAAAATAGCATTATTCTGCCCAGTAGTAGAATCCGATAGGGTGGATTGCGGTGTTCTCACCGGTAGGGTCGATTGCGGTATTCTAACCCATAGGGTGGAATTGTCCGGTAGGGCCCCGATGTTTTTGGGATTTAGACTGATGCCTTCGTTAACACGTGCAAACTGCCCAATGTCCCTGTCTCTAGGTTTATCCTGGTAAAAAAACAATAACTGCCAACTTGGCAAAAGATACGGTACTCCAAAATACAACAAAATTATCAGGATAATTTTCGACTTTCCATCTCAGAATCCCAAAAATTTGGCAACTAAAAACTGAGATGGAAGTCTGCATCAAACCAGGAAAAAGTGAAAAATCAAGGCAAAATGGCCTCCATTTATAACCATGGCTTGCGGACTAATCGACTTCAGTTGCCACGTATGAAAGAAATGAGAGCTCAAAAAGAATGACACTAAGCAACAACAATCGGCTGAAATATATTTATTAGTTAAGCCAATTCCTTAATCAATAGACTTTTCCACTCAAAACAAAAAAAAATTCTAATAAGTATCGGAGTAGATATTGTTAAATTCCAGAAATACATATTAAAACATTAATAGAAATTTCCTGATTTCCTGCAACCCAATATACATACAATTCCATTCCAATGTAAATATAAATGGCAGGAAAAAAATAAAATCCATCTGGAATAAAAAAGGTAGCAGTAAATTCGACATTGACAAGAAAATGTGTAGTAAAATACCAAAGCAGGACAAAATAATGGTAAATAAAATTAATCGAAACTGTACTTTATGAAATGCTTTTTTCAAGGAACCCCTGGGAAATACTTAAGGAAAATGATACTGTGTTTCCCATAATGACAGTATTTGTAAAATAAGGTTAAAATAACTGAATTAGCCATAGTGAACTTAAGCGCAAAATTGAACCGTGATATTGGTTTCCAGGTATTAACTTTGTAGCAGTCCACAGCAGTTAATTATCGCCAGTAATATATCTACATCAAAAATTTCAAAATACTAAATATCAAATTGAACGAAACTTCAAAGTAGATGTCATTTAAATTTTATTTGGGTGTTAATTTCTAGTTTTTTTCATATCTACTTAATTTTAATCCTAAATATTATTTGTAATTTATGTTAAATGTAATTGATAATGTAATGTTCAATCTGTTGATTGAAATATGGTACAAATCTACTTTTATTATTATTTTTTTAAATTGCGAAAATAAATAATTTTACCTTAAAATTATTAGGACATCCTTCTTCTACGCAGCCATTTTCATCAGATCCATCACTGCAATCTAAAACGGAATCACATCGATCATTGGCAGCAATACAGTAGCTACCGTCCTTAATTGCAGTACCGTTAATGCATTGGAATTGACCAGAAGAGCATCTGAAGAATTAAAATTAAAAATTATTAAAGATTTCAAGGTTTTATTTTAATATTCTATGTTGAATAAAAAGTTAAATACTTAAAAAAAAAAGATCTAGCAATGTTCAAATAAAAAATAGATTGAAGACTTTGTAAAAAAGCTTTTACAAACATTTTTTTAGTTCAATAAAGTAATATCCTTTCTTATAAATATTATTAACTATTTTTTTGCTTAGATGGTATGAAGATTATATTTTTATTTCTATGCCATTTGGAAGCAGTACTAACCTGGGAAAACTAAACAGAGTAAAATCTTCTGTAACAGGTTTGACTTCGTTTATATTTAAGGATGTGCTATTTATTTCAGGTTTTTGTGTGGTGACCATGTTTTCCGTAGAACTTAAAACTTCATTTTCTACCTTATTGCTATGGCTGAAAAAGTCTTTGGTATCAATTTTCTCATATTTATTTTTATCTTCTGTAATGTCATTTTTTTCATTAATATCTCTAAGTTTTTCAAATTCGGTTGGTTTAAACTTGTCCATAACGCTTTGTTCTTCTTCCGAAATAGCATTAAAGCTATCTAAAGGTGCTACTGAAAGATCTTCTTGCGAATCTATAGTATCCAAAGGTAAAGCAGTTGTAGACTTGGTTGTTAAGAACAGTCTTTCTGTTGTAGTTATATCAACTAAAACTTCTTGAACTTTATATGTTCCAGATGCTTCAGTAGTAATATCTACAATTGGTGGATTCGTAGGACTAACAGTTTTTTCTGTTGTTATAGTTAGTTCTTCTTTTACCTCATTATTTTCATTAGGTGTGTATGTAGTAGTCATTATTTTTTCGTCATTGTCTATTTTTATTTCATTATTAAGATTCATTTTTTCCGTAGTAGTTATTTTTTCATTTTTTTCCTCGGCACTTTCAGAAATAGAATTTGTAATACCATCTTCTTTATCTAAAACAATCATTTCGGTCACTGTCTCCACGTGTTCAGCAAGGATGGTCGTGGCAGCAAATGTCGTAGTTTCTTTAATAGTTTTAAACGTAGTAGAATCTTCAGCTTTCAAATTATTTGTCGTAGTTTCCATAGCAATTAAATCCTCTGTACTTGAGTCTATTATGTTTGGATTATTATCTTGTATTTCAGATTTAATTGTAATAATTTCGGTATTATTATCATTTCTTGTGCTAGTTTCATTTTCTGTTAGGACATCAAATTTAGGGGGTACCGTTCCAATCTCTAGTTCGGGGGCATTTTCAGTTTTATTCTCTGTACTAGAAATAATAACTTTTGCCTCTAAAGAAGCGGATGTGGTTGAAACTTCTTCGGGTTTTTTAGTACTAAAAGTGGGCGTATCGTCTCGAAGATCTTTTTCGAAAAATCGGTTACTGTGAACATTGTTATATATTTCTGGCGGTAGAGTTATCTCTTCGTCTTTATTTTGAGTATTCGAAGTTACATTTGACATATCTAAAACAGAACTTGAAATTTCTGGTGGCATTGTAATGTTTTCCTTCTCAGGCATTAAAGTAGTATGTTCTGGTAATACAGTTACTGGCACGTTTGTATTATTATCCTTCGTTGGTATTACGGTAGTTGTTCCTTCCTTGCTTTCGATATATGCTGGTATATTTATTGCTTCTTTAATTTCGTTATTTGGATATTTATTGTTTGTGTCTTCGCCTATTTCATTTTCGTCATTTTGTAATTTCTGTAAAGGAACAACATTCAAGGATGAAATGTCAGTGGGATTTGGATCGAATGGATTGGTATAATTTAGTTGATCGTGTTCCAAACTTGGTGGTTTTGTTTCAGTTGTCTCATGACTCTCCGTATCATTAATAACGTATGGGTGTCCAATAAAATGTTCATCAGAATGCAAAATGTTAAACAAAGTATCATTTTCTATTTCTGGCAAAAATGGTGACATATTATGTTCAATTAGAGTATGTTCAGTTTGGTATGATTGATGAGTAAGATTTGTTTGATGAGTAGAATCAGTTACGTGTTCTACACCTTGTAAGTTAATTACTGATTTTTGAGTGGTTGTTATTTCAATAATTTTAGGTTCTGTTTCATTCATATTAATTTGGTTGTGTATTTCTTGTTCGCCAACTTCAGTTGTTGTTGTGGTTATTTTATCAACATTTATGGAATCCATTATGGTTTCATTTCTTTCAAGTGCTTCAGTTAATAAAGATAGAGTTGTTACTTCGTTATTTTCATTTGGATTTGCTTTTACTGTTGCAATACTGGAATCTTCAGTAATTGAAGAAATTGTGGTAAAAACCTCAGCTTCTGGTGTAACAACTTTAACAATTCCTAATTGTTGCATTTTTTCATCAGAGAAAAAATTCGAAGTAGTAGTTTCTATTACATTTATTTCTTTATTGTCGTTTTCCGCATTGATTATTTCGTTTTTAGTAGTAGTTGGTAGTATTGTTGTTTCTTCGGTAGCTATAACTACAGGAATAAAATAGTTTTGGTGATTGTCAGGTTTAATTAGATTATTTTCTTGTTCGGATTTCGCTTCCGTCGGCTCTTGTGATTTCACAGTTGTGTCTGCAGATGCTTCTGTAGAAGATTCTTGTATGTTCTGTTTATTTACTTCTTGCAAACTTATTTTGGAGTTTTCGTTACTTGTAACCGTTTCTGGATGTTGACCTTCCGTCATATCTGTGATCTGTTTTCCTTCTATGATTCGTTCAGTTTTATGTTCTGAGATTTTTTCAGTACTAGGTTCCAAATATGTAGCTTCTTCATTTACAAAATGATATTCATCATCATGGTGTTCATGCAATTCTGTTTCGGTGTTTTGTTCCGATTTTTGATATCTCTCAGTGGTGTCTTGAGCAATAAAATCGTCATCATGATTAAGATGCCTGGATTCCCCATAAATGGGTTGTTTCTGAGTAGAAGGTTCTGTTGATTTATTTTTAAACTCAGATTGAACTGCGGATTCATTGATAGTTTTAGAGTTTGATATCAATTCCGGGTTTGATACAAATACTGAAGGAGGTTCTGTAGTGATATCCGTTTCTGTGGAAATTACTACTGGAATGTGATTATTAAAGTGCGATTCTTGTTGATGTTCAGTAACTTTCTCCATTTCGGTTGATTTGTGATCATATTCAGCAGGAAGTGGTTCAGAAGTGGGTTCAGGTTCAAAATTGTGTTCGGAATTCTCATAATTGTGATCATTTCCAAAGTTGTGGTGTTGAGAAAATGTAGTTTCATTTTCTGATTCAGTTTCTGGCTTAGAGGTCGGTTCCGGTTCAGAAGTGGGAATTATTTCTACTACATGTTGGTGGTGGATATTTTGTTCAGGTTCATTAGGTTTGGATTCAGATTTTAATTCTGTATTGTATTGGTCCTGCTTATTTAGGGAGGGCTCAGGTTCTGGTTCTGCAGCTGGTTCTGGTTCAGCAGCTAGTGCTGGTTCAGTGGCTGAAACTTGCTCTAGCTCAGAAGTTCGTTTTCCCTCGGCAATTGGTTTTGGTTCAGGGGATGTTTCAGGTTCGTTAGATGGCTCTGGTTCAGTTGATGGTTCTGGTTCGGCTGAAGGTTCTGGTTCAGCTGAAGGTTCTGGTTTAGTGACAGGTTCTGGTTCAGTAGAAGGTTCAGGTTTAGCAGAAAGTTTTGGTTCGGCAGAAGGTTCAGGTTCGACAGAGGGTTCAGGTTCGGCAGTGGGTTCAGGTTCGGCAGTGGGTTCAGGTTCGGCAGAGGGATCAGGTTCGGCAGAGGGTTCAGGTTCGGCAGAGGGTTCAGGTTCGGCAGAGGGTTCAGGTTCGGCAGAGGGTTCAGGTTCGGCAGAGGGTTCAGGTTCGGCAGTGGGTTCAGGTTCGGCAGAGGGTTCAGGTTCGGCAGAGGGTTCAGGTTCGGCAGAGGGTTCAGGTTCAGCAGCGGGCTCTGGTTCGGCAGCAGGCTCTGTAGGTTTTGACTCTGTTGTTGGGTATAATGCTGGTGCCAACGCGGGATGATCAATAGATTTTTGTGCCTCTATACAGTTTTTACCATTTTCTGTAAGTATTTTTTCCTCTGGGCAAGTACAAATAAAATTAAGCAGGTTGGTATAATCAAACAAACATAAATGTTCACATCCATTATTCTGAATTTGACATAGGTCCATTATTTTCTGAGGTACTATTGGTCTATTTGCTAAGTGGTATGTATCCATAAGACCGTTGTTGCGTTCTAAAACGTTGTTTATTTTTTTCTTTAATAGTTCTTCATTTATAGGATCTTTGGCATTGTGAATTCCTTCCTTAAATTTCCAAGCAACACGATATCTTACTACTACACTACCAGGCCTGAAAAATTTAAATTTATTACAATTTCAAAATAGCTATAAAGTTTTACATTATTGCAAAGAACGAGTTACTATTCTTTTCAATCTGTTCTTTTACGTTGACCACTCTGTGTGGAAAATATTGATAAGGTAACACAGACATTTAACAATACCTTTTGATTGAAAGCTTATACTTTAAAAATTATTATGTAAATTCCTTGACGATTTACCTAAATATAATCTAAAAAATCTGGTTGAGGAAACACATAGAGATCAGATTTCATTTACTTGGTCAATGCAAAGGGTGAATGAACCCGCTAGTGCATTCCATTACCTTTTTCTGAATTAATTTTAAATTTTATATGTTTTTATGCTTAGAAATAATACTTAATTTGATGTACAAAACAACCGCGGATCATTGTCAATAATATTAATAAAAATACTTCCAATTCTGATTTTTTCAGCAAACACTTCAATCAGCTTTTTTCCGTGACGTATATTTGTCATAAGTTGAGGATTTGGGTAATACAAATAATCTGCACATTCCGTAGAATTAACAAGTTATCAGAACTAGGGTCTGTTGTGTGGTCAACACCGGTAAGATCGCCGATTTTATGCTATCCTTTTCTCATTACATTTTCCAAACAAGTGTAACATACTCATCGGGATATCTTCCGGGATATGAAGTAACGAGTCAGTATAAATGTTAACATACTTCAAGGAATTCATGATTGGCTAACTTATTGTGTAATTTTTAATATGTAAATAACATATAAAAACATTTACCGTTAAAAATATCACTTCAAATCTTTTTTTTCTGACTTTAATTATTAACTTTTTATTTGTAGTAAAAATTATTTAAAAATACTCAAAGGAGTTACAACCATCAAAAAAATTGAGTGCAAAATAAAATAAAAATATTTAAGGCTGTTAAATAGAAAAAAGTTACTTCCAACCGACAATAAACAATAACCAAATAAACTTGTTTTTGTTGAGATCTATTAGAGTATGACCTTTAATATTTAAGAAATAATAATTCATTTATTCATTAAACCATACTACGACGGTGAGACGATTAGCTTAAGACGAAACACGTCACTGTGGTCATGGCGTATCTCACCCGTGTATTCATTTGATGGAAGAATATTTATACTTACAAAAAATCCATTACTCTGACTGCAATGTCCGCAGACCCATAATTTAATACGTCATTGGAAAATAAGGCTTTTTTTAGCTCGTCTTCCATTACCCTTGCTAATGCCTGGTATTCAGAACTATTTTTGTCTGCTAACTGATCTGTGTATTGCAAGTTATCGATAACTATTTCGGATTCCAGAGCTCTTGGAACTAAAAAAAGCGAAATGTGATTCAAAATATTTATTCCTGAATATCGTTATTAATGGTTTATATATATCTGTACTTCTGTGTAACATGGGTATCGAAATGCTGCTAGAATAACGATGTTAACCTACTGAATGTGTGGTGTACACACTAACAGAGTGTCCAGGAAAATATGGGAAATCTCCCGAATATAAAAAAAAACTGTGAAAGGAATACTACAAGTTCATATAAATTTTTTTTGTATAGGTCTCCTCTTCGAAGATATGGGCTCCCAAAGAACTGCAATTTAATCAAGTTTTTTAGACATAATTATTGAACCACCAGGGATTATTTCAATTTTTTTTATTAATATGATTCAAATTACTATCCAATAAAGTGTTGTGAATTACTCACAACAGTAGGCGATTCCATTTAATAAGGTAATATTATTAAAATTCTTCATAATTTTACGTTTTGGGAAAAGAAGTACTGATGCTTGCTAGTCGACGAAGAACTTACGTAAGCTGCAATTAAAGGAAAATGTTTTAAATTCTGTAGATGACACTCCTTCAACGAGCACTCCTGAAGATTTTCCCTGTAGAACATAGTTTGCAAACTGGTTATTGGATCAGTAATGAAATAATGTAAACTTCATAAGCACTATTCTCTCTCTCTCTCTCTCTCTCTCTCTATATATATATATATATATATATATATATATATATATATATATATATATATATATATATATATATATATATATATCTGGGCAGGAATCATTGGCAATTTTTTGAGTGCATCATTCTTATTACCGGCACGACTGAACGGAAAACCTATTTGGAGTTCCTTCAGAATGCTTTTCACGATTTAGTAGAGCACTTACCACTTGAAACCCGCCGAAACATGTACTACATGCACGATGGGGGATCACCTCAGTTCAGCATTGCTGTGGGGGAGCATCTGAATAACGTCTATCCAAACTATTGGATAGGTAGAGAAAGACTTATTGCTTGCCCTTCTCGATCTCCTGATTTAACACCGTTGGATTTTTAACTGTGAGGACACCTCAGAACCTTGGTGTATTCCACTCCGGTCGATAGCAGGGAGGAATTTCTACGAATAATCATTGTGATCAAATAAAGAACCAATCTGAGGGAATGTCGCCGATACAGCAGTCCTCAATTCGTCGTGCCCGCGAGTGTATCAGACGTCACGGAGCCCATGTTGAATCCTCTTACGAAGTTTTCAACTAAGCAGTTAGTTTAACTTTTTATTGAAACTATGGTAACAGGGGAAGATTACTCCTTTTTGTATTTAACCCCACAGAAGTTAGGGAACTAACAGTGTAAATAAAACGACGTTTTTTCGAAAACGGTTAGAATTAGCGACATGAATGAAGAGTATTTAATTTTTAGTCAATAGTTAAAGGTATGTAGGAAAAAGTTGTCCAAAGTTCTTATCATACAGGACGTAAAAAAAATGGGCTCATGAGTGTCACAGCTAGACAATCCCTGCAGCTGTGAGTAATACACAACATTTTTTTGGATATAAATTTGAAGGGTCTTAACTGATATACATTATATTAAAAAAAAATTGAAATATACCCGGTGGTTCAATAATTATGTGTAAAAAACTTGATTCCATTGCAGCTCTTTGGGAGTCCATATCTCCGAAGAGGAGGCCTATACGAAAAAGGTTTATATGAACTTGTAGTATTCCTTTCAGGCATTTTTTTCATATCCGGGAGATTTCCCACATTTTCCCGGACACTCTGTATATGAATGTTAAGCAATACATTATATTTGCAGGCCTTTAAGGCATAAATGTTCAGCTTTTTTGGAATATCCTTTAACCAAAATCAAAATTTAACTTGATTTTGATCAGTTCAGTGGTACAGTTTTGGTGCCTTAAAGGTAACTGCTACAACTGTACTTGGTTTCTTTTTTACGAAATATAAAAATTGTTGTTAATGCAAAAACTTGCACTTTATTGCCGATTGTAGGAAAACAAAAATATTTCTACCGTAAAATTTTATTTTTAATATTTAATTCTTGCGTTAAAGGTATTTACCTGGGGATGGAAAATAAGCTATACCATAAAAAAACGGGGTTTTTAAATGACGTGTTAAGTCACAACTTTGAGAGATACTTATTTATTTAAATTTTTCCCTATTCGTATATTAACTATTTTATTCGAACGTAGTATACGTAGCATAGAGCTTTTTTGATAACTAAATATGTAAACATTGTTATGTTGAATTTTTCTCAAATTAGGTTCTTTCAATATCATGCTGTTTTATTTCGGTATAATTTTTTGAAGGGTAAACTTATTCTAAATGCTTTTTTAAAATAATTTTTAAATCAAAATGACACAGTTATTCTGTTTTAAGAAACTTTGACGTCTAGACCAAGTAATAAAAAATTCGCGACTTTTTGAACTTAAATGGTAATGTGTTGTATTTTAAACCCAGTAAATATAGTAAAAAGTTTTTAAGTTTAAACCAGCTATAATTGTCCTGGAAGTTAAACCTCTCAGTTAATTATTTTATTTTGTTTATGATATCATTATGATTAGTATTGCACGTGTTGCTAAATAGAGTTAGTAGTATAA
The DNA here is from genome assembly GCA_034092305.1 of Diaprepes abbreviatus. Taxonomy (NCBI): domain Eukaryota; kingdom Metazoa; phylum Arthropoda; class Insecta; order Coleoptera; family Curculionidae; genus Diaprepes; species Diaprepes abbreviatus. The sequence continues at coordinate 38,452,054 of JASJET010000055.1, forward strand.
GAAAATCAACGATAAACATGACAGACACTGCTGTAAAATATGTAAAAAAGGTTGTCTAACAAAATTTAGAAAAAATCCATTTTTCCTCTTCCTTATTAAAAAAAATTTGTAGTTCGTATTGTATAGTTTTAGAACTTAAATGACTTCCTGTTAATTTACACTTTTCATAATTCGAAAGAATTTTTTTCTATTTTAGATCATTTAAACCGAAATAATTTCAATGAATTAAATTAAAATATAACTTGTGATGTACTTCTTAAAGTAAAAAATCAAATACAAAGCTGAAAGCACACAATACAAGCAGATCTTTAGTCAAATTTTGTTTTCGAGTTTATATAAAATCTGTAAAATTTGTAGGAAACAAGTTTTTTATTTGTTAAAAGGTTTTTGATAATTCCTCTTCCGACATTTTGCCTTTACTTATCTATAATATTTTGCCGTTTTTGTTTAGTTTGACACTTTTATCTTCGTTTACCTTCTATCATAGATGTATCCGTAGATGGTAAGAGACTAGAAATAGTACTTATCGGTGGTCCCGGAGTCATAGGTAAATTTTCAGGCGGTGGTTTACTGTCAGATGAACCGAATACGCCAGCACCCTTCACTTGAGCTTCAGTTCCATCAAAGTGTCTGGCAGTTATTTCTTTTGGCGTCATAGGTCCTTGGTTTCCAATTACTCCGACTAAAATTTAAAAAAAAACGGGTAACAAAAGTGTATAAAAATAAGCTCCAAGGTTGGTTAATATTCTGTAGAATTTTTAAAGTAAATTTTAATATATTTTTTTTATAAAAACGGTATTTTAGAGCAAAATAGCTTATGTATTTTCATACTCTATAACATAAATTAACGGAAAGTTAGCGGGTAAAATATATAAAATAAACATGTAAGTTGGTTTACTTTATCAAACAAATTTGATACAGTATGTAAAACAAATTTGATACAGTATGTAAAAATTGAAATTTTCAGAAGTCATAATTCCCATTCGATTTATTTACTGGATGTACAAACTCAAGTTAACATTATTTTAAGTCGTAGAAATTATCAAGCTATCAGATTTTTGTATATCATTTCTTTCCCTTTCAGCGTTTATTGAACAAACATATGTTTTCAAACAACGCTATTAAATTAGCTTTTTTGAATATTTCGATATTTGCGATCTCAGTTTCCATACCAGTTTTAATCGCGCCTCCAGTGACGAGGGTAGTGAAACAATGATATGACCCTACTTAATATTTTCTAAAAATAATTTTTTTTAATTATTTTTACTTTACACTTTTCCGAATACTTTTGCCTTCTCCATATTAATACCTGGTGCGTCTGGTAACACGGCAAGAGCTTGAAATGCGTGGATTGTACCATTTATCGACAGAGCACAGTGGAAATACGAAGATCTAATGGCGGGTTTTCCTAGCAGCGCACATTTTACGCGGCGTAGAACTTAATACGGTCGGCGTTAAACGCCGAGAACTTCTCTAATGAAAATCAAATGCAAGCGTTTTCCTACACTGCGTAAAAACGATTTGCGCCATCTTAATACGGTCGACGCAACAGGACGACTGCTCCGAGAGCAGTCTATTCAGTTGTACGCTGCATATAAAGAAAGAAGTGCTCCGATATTTTGCTGAAAATGAGTTCACAAAAACAACAGATCTGTTTTAGTGCTACCCTGGACAAACAATTGGTAGAAATAGTGAGTGGTTACCCTATTCTTTAGACCATGAAGCTTCAAGAGTTTAAAAATGTTGTCAAAAAGGACACAATCTGGAATGAAAAGAACAAAATGTAAAATACGCTTTAAATTTCACTTCGTCGTCAAGCAGATGTCTATGGATAAGTAATTTCGCTGCTTCTATTTTGTAATAATTGCCTAGCAATTTCTTCTTCTTTCAAAATTTCATCTTGTAATATTAATAAAGCCAAAGCTTTTCTTTCACTTTTAGATAAATTCATCGCGACGGTCGTCAAACAACTGACAATCCTAGGAAAACACTTTTAGGCAGCGCATTGGTTGTTGCGTTGCGTCGGCCGAATTTCGTTCACGCAAAATGTGCGTTGCTAGGAAAACCCGGCTTAACGGATCTTATATGTGAGCGAGAAACGTGGAACTATGCATTAATATTTTCCGTATGTCCAAATTTGTTCCAGGCACTAAATGACTCGAATGTTATTAAATAATTCGAATAAAGAACACACTTGTTACCGGGTAAGAAGTGATACTAGTTGTTTATTTCGGCGTTTTCATTTGTTTTGTTTGCACTTGGTTCTAAATATATATATATATATATATATATATATATATATATATATATATATATATATTTAATTATTTATTAGATATTTACTGAGGTGCTTACACCATATTCATTTTTCAAAGTCAATATCTATATTAGTTTTGTTACTAAAAGTCGTTTTATTAGTCGCTATGACTACGAACAAGGTTAGTTTTAAAAAATCTCTTTTAGTGAGTTCTCTTTAAAGAAAAAGAACCAGGACAGTCCAATACCAATTTTGGACAAAATCGAGAGATGTAAAATTTTTCATCCGCCATAATGAATTTTTAAAAATAATTTCAGTTTCATTGGGTGTGACCCCGAAAACTCCCTCATACCAATTTTGAAGAAAATTGGACAAATTTAATTTTTTTGTCCGGCATATTATAAGAATCAGCTTATTATAAGAATCAGCTGAATAAATTTCCGTCACAATGATACGGAACTATTAAATAACTTCCTGAATGTAACGCATACATAAGTTTTCGTGCATGTAATTTTAAAATAAAATAAAATAATTCTCGGCTGATGGGATATAAGAATGTCTCTCAATAAACATTATTCTTGTGCTAAAAAGTGCGGAGAACTCCAAAATAATATAGGGCCTCCGGATCTGAAAAGTGACGATAGCACTGCTTCGTCCTAGTATGGGACTCATCAGGCCATTGCATTCAATACAAACCATCACCTTAGATTTGTGTCCTGTAAGCTGATTTAAAAATTAAAAAACAGCAAACGAGATACAACGGCGACATCTTGATGGTCCACTCAACATCACAAGAGCAAGAAAAATCAACAATGTTGTATAAAACCACCATGTGATGGCCAAACGGTGCATTGAAAAAGATATGTATCAAAACTCACACATACACGAAACGCGCTACCCACAGGATAGGGGTCGCAGTATTCTGTACCGGCAACCAAGCTTACTACGCCTTCCACGGTCAGAGCCAGGTGTCGCACCAACGATCCCTCTATGAGAGCACCGTTTTGTGTGTTTTTTAATATATATATATTTATTTATTTATTTATTTATGTAGGTATGCCAATTAATCCGAAGCGACAGCATCGATTTGAGTAAAATTGTTTGCGTTACGTTCAGGAAGTTGTTGTAGTATATGTATACATATATATTTATTTTTTTCTTCTTAAATCAATTAATAATACTAATTTTTTAATTCCTTGGGTATAGGTTTTTACTTCATTTGTTAGTTCAAAGGCTATTTAACGTTCCGAGTGTCATGACAGGCTTTTTCAAAAACATTTTTTATTTTCTTTTAAATTAAGTATTGTTCACAAATCTTGAGACTTCGTGTTCGATCACTTACAGTAGGTGAAATGTTTTAAATCTAAATCCTATAAATGATAGTACCATATATGCATGAACAAAACTTGAATCATGAATATATTTTTATATAGACTTTGGAAGTACTGACTAAATATTTGAAAACAAACTCTATACCTAATTTTTTATGTATTCTCCATATTGTTTTCTGCTCGTTCTAGATTATTCGGAAATTTTCGTTTTTATTATTCTATGTTTTTAATTGAATTTAAGCCAGTATTTAAGTATACTTTAACCGGAACTATCTTTTTTTACTTCAAAATAAATACAAAACAACAACGGTTTGGTTTGAACGGTTACGTAGCTACCTAAGTATAAGAAATTAAAATAATATAGAAATTGTGGTCAGATTGACATATGCACAACATCGATGATGTAACTTGGTACTTATTTTGTTGATATCGCTTATAGGCACTAGTAACTTTCTTAAAAAATTATAACAAAAAAGTTTAAGCAATATGGTGTTTAAGAAATTGCTTAGAATGCCTTTACATTTGGTTGCTTCTAAATCATTACATTAAGTAATTAAATTAATAATTATTTTATTAACTGTTATGCGAAAGTATTGCAGTTTTTATATTTAAACAGTAAATATTAAATAACACAATACAGTTAAATACGACATAATACGTTACATAAAAATGTATAAAAAACACCGTTAAAAGCAATACTCTTAATATTACTACCATTGGAATGCTGCAGGACAGTCTATTACGAAAGTAATGAACACCACCGTTTAACTGTTAATATAAATTTTTATCCTTCTCAAGGATAACAGGCCTATTAGGTTTAAGATAAAATCTTGGGTAGGTAGGTACAATGAAAAAAATGGGTCGATTGTGTAATATCAATAATGGAGCTTGCAGCTGTTTCTGTTCTTTTTCTTTTATGTGTATAACATACGGAGGTAAATTAAATAGGAAATATATTTGTTGTAAGTCACGCGAAACGTTTAACGGAAGGTTGTTAAAATTTTTCTAAAGAAAACACGTCAATATTATTAGTAATCAATCACTAGAAATATTTCTCACGAATATACACGTTGGTTAGTTATCTCATTTCTGGTAAGTTTCTATAGGTACAGACGTTGTTTTTGCCATTTTAATTATATTTTACAATATGCATTTATCTCGTCTGTATTCCTATAGTTTTGTTATGTCCTTCTGTTTGCATGTTATTATATTATATTTTGCGATAAAATTTTTAGTACACATGCCTTCAATTAACCCAACAACATATGTTAAGGGGAAGATACAAAAATCTTTTTAGGGTACTTCTAGTATATGGAAAGTTGGGGTAATGATAGTATATTCCCTTTATAAGGAATAGGTAAAGAGTTCCGGAGAAGTCAACTCTTTACAACCATTCATATCATCAATGAAGAAAATCAAATCTGCCAGGATTACAGTCAGGTGCAATTAGAGCAGTTCACTAACGAGGAAATAAATAGCATTGTCTCCAAGGAAATTTCTAGCTTTATCTGGGGATTTTATAATTGAAAAGTCCCGATCCTGACCATGTGCAGAACAACTAGATTCTTCTTACAGAAGGCTTCAGAAGATCAGCATAATATACAAGATCCAGGTAAATATGAGCCATATCCTATGCCTTCTCAAGGTTATTCAAGAAGATTACATCCCGCTTGACCTAACATCTATATGTATATTGCGAGTAAAACAACATCACTGTAATTTATCAAAAAGGATGTGCCACTCAACTTATTAACAATTCCATCATCTGCAATTAGGTCAACACTAATCGAAGGAACATTTCCGCGCCTACATCTACTATCAAAAGGCCTTTGACTTAGTGCAACTTGACTAGTCAGCAATTATACTGAGAATATACGAGAGCAGTCCCAGAATTAACCGGCCTGACCCACAGATGGCGGTAGTTGTTAAAAAAGCTTAGAAAGATCAAGTTTTAAGTTTGAAGACGCTACATTGTTTATTATTTGTGTAACACCATCAATAGCGAATGCTCTCAGTGAATTTGTAAACATGAAAAAAATTGGTCATCGTTTTGTGATTCAATACTTTCTTTTGAAAGGACTTAGTGCAACTAATATCAAAGCCGAGCTAGACTCTACTTTGGGGGAGTCTGCACCATCGTTTTCAACAGTGATGTATTGGGTGACAGAGTTTAAACGAGATCGTATGAGCTACGAAGACGAACATTGCAGTGGTCGACCAAATGAGGTAACAATTCCAAAAATGGTGAAAAAAAATCCACAAAATGGTTTTGGATCACCGTCGACTAAAAGTGCATGAGTTAGCAGAAATGGTAGGGATTTCAAAAAGTGCTGTACATCATATATTGACTGAACATTTGGACATGCGAAAGCTGTGTGCAAGATGAGTGCTGGGTTTGTTCACAGTCGAACAAAAACAGCGTCCTGAGGATGTTTCTATCGAGTGTTTGGCCATGTTTTGCCGCAACAAAGTCGAGTTTTAGCGTAAATTCATAACTATGGATGAAACATGGGTCCATCACTACAGATCCGAGACGAAGGAACAGTCAAAATAATGGACTGAAAGGGGAGAATCAGTTCCAAACTTATACTTAATATGTTATAAGTACGGAGAGTTATATTATAAAGAATTTAGAAAACGTTTAGCGGGTCCTGCAAGTTTGCGTCGAATTTTCTAATTTTTTCTATTACATGGATTTGCTGATTTGGTGAAATTTTTAGGAATTATCAATGACAATACAATCGTTTGAAAATCATCGTTCTTGGGTTTAGACCGTGTTAAATTGAAATTATTATCTGACGTTTCTACGATGCATCTTCAGGGATCTTTACTCCACGAGATTAGAACACTGAATGACTATCGATGAGCAACAGTCCGGTATTTATACCCGACCGGTGCTTAGCGAACCGTGATAGATGGGTTACATTCAATTTCCACGTGTGATGTAGACTGTAACGTGCATCTCTATTAATATTATTTGGATATTTACAAATTTCGATTGATTCTCTAATTTTACGTTTAAAGAAACCAGACACTGATGCTGCATCTTAGTTTCTTTTACGTTAAAAGTGTGACCAGTAAGCGTATGTAGGTGAAACAGGACAGTGGAGTAAAGATCCCTGAAGATACCTTGTGTAATCGTAGGCGAAACGTCGGATAATAATTCCAATTTGAAATGGTCTAAACCCCAGAACCATGATTTTCAAATTGACCAAAGTCGTGAAAGCTTTCGTTCTTTACGATGTTTGTTTTTCGGCATAAAACCTAAAAATGATAAAATATCATATGTTATTTCATCACGTAACTAAGTTTTATATTTCAATATCAGTGTTTGTGATATAAATTATTTATAAAAAAATTGAACTGAAAAGCGCTAAAAAGCAAAAAATAATGATATAAATTTTTAAATGAAATTGAAATTTTTGGGAGAGATTGAGAAATATTTTATTTGTAATAGCTTTCTGGTCATAGCTGTATTTATCTCGTGTTAGTAGTTATTTGTCTCATTTAGTAATAATTTGGCGCCGACTTAAAAAATTTATAAATATTTATATTGTTATTTTTGGCTTTTAGCGCGTCCATTAAATTTCTAATAATTTCTTTATAAAAATTTTATTTTTCGATTTTTGGTTTTGAATTTAGTTGACTTTCTAAGGTTGAATAAAAGTACTTATTTTATTTTATTCAAAGTTGTAGACTACATGAAACTGAACAATAAAAAATTTTTTGATTCTGAGAATTTTCTATCAAACATTTGACATCTATAGTAAAGCGGCTACTCTGAATTTTAGAAATTAATTTTAGATACATAACCTAGGTCCCAAAATCGCCCACATCGATATTAAAAGTACTTGAGACATGTAAATTCTTTAGTTCGACATATTTTAGCCTGCATAGTGCGTTTGAAGTAATTAATTTAAGATCCGTAAAATACGCCCCAGAACCATCCAATATCAGTTTGGACAAAATCGGAAAAATGTAAAATTTTTAGCTTCCCATAGTGTATCTGCCATATTAAATTGTAAAAAATTAATTTAGATTTGATACTAATTTTGAAAAAATGAGAATAAGGTAACATTTTCAACCCACTATATTGAACCCGCTATATTGAATATCAAAGAAATCATTTTTTAAACACTTAATCTAATCTTAATCTACGTTTTCAAAACCTCCCAAGTATCAGTTTTAGATATAATCCCGAAATATATAATTCTTAGACCATCTTCCATATTGATTTTTTTTAAACAATTTAAAATTCGTTATTTAAACTGTTAAGACCCGTACAACCCGTACCAATTTTGAAAAAATCAAGAAATGTAAAAATTTTTGTCCTCCATTTTGGACCCGTCTTGTTAAAATTTTAAAAAAATATTTTATATTTATTATGTACAACCTTGAAAATTCCTTTATACCAATTTTGAACAAAATCGGACAAAATTAATTTTTTTTGTCCGCCAAATTATCAACGCCATTCTGGATTTTACTGAATTATTTTCGTCCAAAATAATATGGGACATCGCAGCAATCTCCAGAACATAATGCAAAACATTTCATTGCAATTGGTGCTGTCGTACATTGTTGTGGAACTTAACATCCTACCACCGCTTTCCGGCAAAACTGGACTTAAATAGAGGTCCAAATTTGTGGAAAGTACAAGGATGTCTGGGAAAGATACCGGTGGATTCCACTGATAAGTCCACTACCGGTATCAGGACGAAACATCCATACATTTACTACGGTGGTCGAAAATAGATCGCTAGCTACATGTCCCTACCACCAGGGGCATTACTACTTGCGACATGGCGCCCGAGCAGGGACGGCGGCAGACGAGGGTCTTAACCGCCGTTGGCTTTGATTAAACCTGACCCGGCCATAGGAAGACCACCGAGGATGTCCGTTCCACTTCCTTTTCAGGCCTGTGCTTTTTAACGGCTTGGACTGTCCGACAGTTAAAGCCGGAAAACAAATGCCTTAGGGGATGCATGTTGTGGAACATAACATCCTACCACCGCTTTCCGGCAAAACTGGACTTAAATAGAGGTCCAAGTTTGTGAAAAGTACAAGGATGTCTTAATTCACTTTAAGGGTTAGTTCACGTTAGTTCATCTGAAGTGTTCTAAACGCTTAAAAAATATTTTTGGAATCATTTTTTCCAACTTCGCAAACAAAATTGACCACTGGCGATTATCTTTTTTCGACCATATTAATCGATTAAAAGTTCAGGCTTATCGTAGAGACATACACTTTTTATGGGATATATTTGTATTGGATCTGATGCAAATATCTTTTTCCTATTTCTTGTAATTTATATGAAGCAGAAATAATTTTTGAAAAATTTTTATAAATATTTTTTGACATATTTGACTGATACGGGTTGTTTTCACCCCAATTACTTAATGATAAGTTTAAATTATGACTCACAAACACAATTTTTTTCAGGATTTTATGATTTATTGCCATTTTTCTTGCATGGGGATAGTTTTGCTTGGTCTAAGGGGTGAATTAAACTTTTTTTTTTATATCGCTGATATTTTTGGGTATTCTACGTGACTTAAGCTTTAAAATGAAATAAGATAAAACTGCTTGTCTTCTTTTATTCTCTAAATATATTAGATTTTTAATGTCAAAACTTTTATTCAACTGAAACATATTACATAACTCAATTTCTTCAACTATAAAAATTAATTTCCCAAAATTGAAACAGATGCTCATTTTGAAACTTTTCTTGGAGCATTATCTTATTATAAACTTTCAATTAGCACACATTTTGATTTCAAATACAAGGTCCACGAAATAGGCTAATTTTCACCTGTTATTGTCGTCACTCCTTATAAATACAAACATTTCCGCAAATTTCGTATGTCGGTGACTCCGAAATTCCTTGAAATTCCAAACCCCTGAAATTCGATCTACATAACCGTCGACCACTTATTGAAAGTTAAATTGACGAAATAATAATATTCAGTTTAGTTTAGCAACAGTAAAAAATATATCCAAAATAACAATTCTTTTCCGGTTTCTAGTTTTTTTTCGTTGCCTAGTTCGGTTATTTGGGAGCGTTTGGACGACAGGAATCTTATTTTATCTGGTAATTGCCTACGAAATATTTAATTTTATTCTTCCGATCATCTGTCATTCGTGTCATCTAAAGCAGATGACTGTTTAAACTAGGTGGGCAACATTAGAAAGAAAATAAATATTGTAATTAGTTCTATGATATTTACGTTAGAGAAAGTCAATCTTAATATTATGCAAAAAGATAATATTTATCGACATATGTATGCCTAAAGCTAGATATATACAAATACCTTATAATTTTTTATGTACTTATTTTGTTTACTTACCAGCTGCTAAAATGCCTATAATTAGCGCTGCTGCAACTATACACAGGCATATTGTCCAACATAAGCATTTGTTCCTACTCTTCTTATTTCTTTTGTCCATTGTAAGATAAAGCTTTTCACCTCTAGAACAAAAAATAAATTGATATAACCAGAGTGTAAAATTATTTAAAAAATTGGTGCAAAACAGCATAAATGTGCTACTTATAGCTAAAAATAATGTTAAAAAGACAGTTTTCAAATACTAGTAGTTTCGCTAGAATCAATTTAGACGCCCTTTAAAAATATATACAGGGTGTCTCAAAAGAAAGTACACATTTGTTTTGCTTATTACGTGAACGCAACTATTCCGAGCGGCGCGGGGAGTATGTCAATCGGTAGCCTGGCTCTTGGGAATTTAGTCGCTATGGAGCGTTTCTCGGGAGCGGACCGTGCTTTGTGCGTACGTGAGTTTTACAAAAAGGGTAATTCGGCGACTGTAGCGCGTAGAAAATTCTGCAATTTTCGACATATTCGTCACTTAAATGATGCGCTAAGCGTTCGGCTTATTGGAAAATGGGTCCAGAAGTTTGAAGAGACCGGTTCAACACTAGATAAACCAAAATCCGGGCGTCCGAGGTCTTCGAGAACGGTCGAAAACGTAGAGAGTGTTACTCAGTCTGTTCGTGACGACTCAAACGTTTCGATTCGTAAGCGTGCTGATGCTTTAAATGTGCATAAGTCATCATTATTCCGCATTTTACACAAAGATTTAAAGCTGAACCCCTATAAAATTCAGTTGGTGCAAGAATTGAAGCCTCAGGATGCTGGTCAGAGGCTTGACTTCGTAAACCAGATGACTGAATGCTTTTCAACGTTTACCAACATCTGTTTTTCGGATGAAGCCCATTTTCATCTTAATGGTCATGTAAACAATCCAAAACACAAACATCAGAAACCTCTACATTCGCCGAAAGTGACTGTATGGGCTGCGATGTCGGCGCGAGGAATTATCGGCCCGTACTCAGAGCGGTATGTGGAGATGTTAGACAACTTCTTCGTGCCTGAACTGCAAAATTTTCCTGGCTATAATCAAAGAACATGGTTCCAGCAAGACGGAGCAACTTCACACACGTCCAACATGTCTCTGCCACGAGTGCGTGAAATTTTTCCTGGCAAATTAATCTCAAAGAAAGGTGACATAAGTTGGCCTCCACGCAGTCCTGATTTATCACCTATGGACTTTTTCCTATGGGGTTATGTCAAATCAAAAGTTTACGCCAACAAACCGACTTCCCTGGCACAATTAAAAGAAAATATCCGCAACGAAATGGCAGACATCACGGAGAATACCTGCCGAGCCGTCATGGACAATTTTAGTGCTCGATTAAATGAATGCCGTGAGTGCAACGGATTACATTTGGACGATATCATTTTAAAAAAATAAATTCCCGAATAATGTATTTTAATATGTAATAAACATTTTTTCAATAAAGTCCTGACTTTTTTTTAAATCGATTTTTTAAATGTGAACTTTCTTTTGAGATACCCTGTACTATATTCTGGTATTTTGAAATCCACTATTGCAGAATAGTGTAAATATAAAAGCTAGCAGAAAATTTTTGTGGGAAAATATTGGACTTCATATTTGGTAAATGGAATACCTTTTGAGTTAGGCTACTTTTGATTACATTACATTAAATCGTTGGGTAAGGAATAATTTTCCTATGTTTGTAGATGTTCATATTTCAGGAACTGGCATTGCTAGATGTCATCTGACATCCATTTTCAAGTTTGGTATTTTAGATAGTATACGTACTCTGAATGTTTTGATATATGGATGCTATTGGTGTTGTTTACAGTAAATTCAGCATTTCATCTCGGTCAAAAACGAAATTAACTTGTGAACATTTCCGTGCGATTATTTTTCACAAGTTGTGAAGTATGAATCGATGAATTTAATTCTCAATATAGAGATGAAGCATCTTCAAAAACCACTGTGTATCACCGATTTAGTGAACTCAATTATGGCCGTCGTTCGCTCGTGGACGAGTCGCGTGAAGGTCGTTCAAAATCGGTTGTAGTGTGAGAAAACATCGATGCTGTGCATGAACTGATAATGCAAGATGGTCATGTGACGTACAGTGAGATTAAGGCATCACTGGATATCAGTAATATCAGCGCATGTAATATATTGAATGAACATTTGGTTGACTATGAAGAAGCGTTCAGTTCCACATAAGTTGGTGGAAGGAAATGCCAAAAAATACGATTGCAGTGCTTCAAACAACATTTATAAAATCGTGGCAGGTAACAAGTCTTAGATATGTGCATATAAGCTCGGAAGTAAACAGCAATCGACTGTATAATCTTCCATGGTGAGCCAAAATTAATAAAAGCTGCTCGCTCGTGAGGAAGTTGGAAGCGAATGGTCGCCTGTTTTACCGGAAACACTGGCCATGTTGCAACCGTCCAACCATTTGTTTGCAGGAGTTCTTTGGTGAATTTAGGAAAATGAACCGGACACCATGAATCACTGTCTACCATGAGAATGCAAGCTTTCACACGTCGGCTCAAACGAATGACTTTTTAAGCATTTAAAACGCGGAATTAATAAATCATCCACCGTATAATCCTGATTTGGTATCCAATGATTTATTTCTGTCTCCGTACATGAAGAAAAAACTACGTAGTCAACGATTTTTACCCCTGATGCGTTCAAAAATCATGTTCTAAGGATAAAATGCTTTTCGAATTAGTTTACACACATCCAAAAGTGTGTCGATCATTATGAAGAATATTTTGAAAAATAATAGAACTATCATTAGTGATAAATATTTGTTTTTGAGGCCCTGGGCACAAACTATATGGGGCCTTTCTTAATGAAATCACAATTCTTCTAATAAACTTTAAAAAATTGAGATGATCAAAAGATAATTTAATAAACAACAAATAAATTATTTGTATATAAATTAGTATTATTCAAAAGATACTTTATTAACAAATAAATGAATAAATAAACTTAAGCTTCGATTTAAGCTTGTGGGGGTTCTCATAATGTGGATGCTCTAGATGAGCGCTTTGAACTCCCTCGAATTATTTCGTTTTTCGATCCAACTTACTTGGCGGGAATACTAAAATTATAAGTTTATTGTGTCTTTGTTCGATTAAATTTTCTAATTCAATCTCTGTTATAATATAAATTAAAATATTGGGTCGGCAAGAAAGTATTTTTGGTTGTCACACATAGAGAGCGTTGTAATTGTTTTGAAGGTGTACTGTTAGTTTTAAGTTATTTCCTTTCGATATTTGATATCAGCCATATTTAGGTTAGTTTTAAAGCCACTTGTGAGTAATTTTGTTTGTAGCTGTTTGTTTGGGTTAATTTAACATGAAGGGCAGAAACGCACATTTTCGGCAAATTTTATTTTTTTTCCGTAAAGGAAATAAAGCTGCTGAGACTCAAAAAGAGATATATTAAGTTTATGGTGTTGATTGTGTAACGGAACGCATGTGTCAGAATTGGTTAAAAAATTCCGTTCTGGACATTTCTCACTCAAAGATGATCAATATTCTGGTCGACTTACTGAAATTGATGATCATTAAATCATAGCCATAATTGAAGCTAATCATCATATAAATATTCCAGAGATATCAGTCAGTTTAAATGTATCTCACACAATTGAAAATTACTGTCTTAAACTCATTAAGAAGCTTGATATTTGGGTTCAACACGAATTGAAAGAAATTCACTTAACCCAATGAATCAATATTTGCCATATGCTTCTCACGCGCAATGAAATCGACCCTTTTTTGAAAAGATTCATCACTGGTGGTGAAAAATGAGTCATCGACACTAACATCATTAGAAGATGATCGTAGTTCAAGCGTGATGAAGCAGCACAAATCATATCTGAAGCTGAAATGCACCCAAAAAAAATTGTGCTGTTCATTTAGTAGGACTACAAAAGAGTTGTGTATTTGACTTGCTTCCAAGAGGCGGGACGATCAATTCAGATGTGTTTACTATTAACAACTAATGAAACTGGATCAAAGAAAAACGGCCAGGATAGCTAAATCGTCAAGGAATTATGTTTCATCATGATAATACAAAGTCTTACTCATCTTTAGTAACTTGTGGGAAATTATTGAAGCTTGATTGGGAAGTTATGTTGCAACTTCCATACAGTTCTGACCTGGCACCATATGATTACCATTAATTTCGATGCTTGCAAGACTCTTTGAATGGTAAAATTTTTATAAATAATAATGGCCTTAAATTACTCTTGGGTCAGTTTTCGTGTATATGTTTCATTAAAATGCCATTGCCTTGCTAGTTTCAACGCAAATCGATCAGATATATCAAAGTAATCTATTACAGGGTGAAACATTAATTAACGAAAATAATACATACTGAATTATAAAAATCGGATCATTCTATTGTGATTGCGAATTGATTAAAAACGTACCAATATAATCTAATTTTTACGATTATTTTTGTCAGTTAATGCGTTTTTTAAATACACGCACTATGATGACTTAGTTAAGTTTAAATCATTATTGATTAATTATATAATAATTAACTTCATGTGATATATTTGTGCTGAAGCCTTTAGGATTCCAAGAAAAATTTCATTGGACCCCGTTTAGCATGTTTCTCTGAATATCAAAAAAATGTAAACAAATAAGCAATTACACAAAAATAATCGGATTAGTGTCATTTAAAATTCATTATAGTCGTTAATTGATCCAGTTTGAAATAGTCCCTTCATTACACATTATTATATTCTTTCAGATTATTTAAAAATCACATAAATATAAGAATGAAAGTATTCAGTCCTTAGACTTCTGGACGTGCATATACGTACATTTACGCAGTTTACGCTGTACGGAGTCGTGACGAACGATTTTGGGACTCCAAAACATTACGCCTCAATAATTAGTTTACTTTTTTCGGTATTAATTTGCTTTTATTTATGATATCAATGTGAATTAAATTTTATACTATTTTTGCAAATTGCCGCAACATACTAATAAAGTTTGAATAAAATCTATGCAATAGTCTTAGCGTTATCTGACAAAATGGTAAAAGCACATTTTAACTCTTTTGGACTTATATAAAGGAGTTTCAAAAAATGCAGAAGTTACTTTTAAGTCAATCGTATGCAGAATATGTGAAGCCAAAAATTATGTTCGTATCGTTATTTTTCGCAAGGAAAATTGCTTTGTAATGAGCAATCATAAAATCTACTTCTTAACCGCTTTTCCCCCTTTAAAATGCGAATATCGAAGAATCAATAAACTAGTTTTTAGGTATTGTTATGAGCTATCTTTTGAAACTAAAATCGATTCTATATCTCTATTTGATCAAGAGATGTCTTTAAATTTATTAAATTACAATTTATGCCTTTTCACTTGTTTGGGTGCGAATTTTGAGAAATTCTTTTTTAGTGAGTGCTTACATGTTGCCAACCTTTTCCCAAAATTTCATGATTTTATCTTTAATAGTTTATTAGGCTGTGTGTTGATATCAGTCAGAACAATTCAGATTATAAGTATAGATAAAAAAATCTTCAAACAACTACTGACTTACTGAAAATAATACTTTTTTATGGTATTGTCAACTACTCAGAATATTTGATTAAACTAATGCAACGGTATTGGTTTCAGGAATTTTAATAAATCCTTAAATTAACAAAGTAGCTATTTTTACTTTAAGAAGACGTTCTGTAATAAAAGGTTTAATGATGAAGACTGGAGAAAACAAATAAATTAAGATACCAAAGAAAGTAATCCCGCTGAAACTAAAAAACTGAATATTCTCATTTTTTAGTGTACCGTGTCTACTCTATGGGCATAAAGCATGGAATAAGCTTATTATTTCAAAAACGGTGACATATATTAAA
Source organism: Diaprepes abbreviatus (assembly GCA_034092305.1). NCBI lineage: Eukaryota > Metazoa > Arthropoda > Insecta > Coleoptera > Curculionidae > Diaprepes > Diaprepes abbreviatus. Next base: position 38,467,868 of record JASJET010000055.1, read on the forward strand.
AGTAGTTCAAATAATATATATTTAGATGTATTTTTATATTATATAACACACAGGTATTTTTGCTAATTTTACGACTAATTTTACATGTCAAAGACAATTAGAGTTATGTATTTCGATTCTTTGAATCATAACTTTTTGTTTTGTTTTTCTTGTTTATCGTTGCCTTTTACTGTATTTTTAATACATTTTGCTCAGAGAAGTGTGCTCAATAATTTATGTTTTTTGAATCCTATCTGGAATTGCAGCCATATGTATTGCAATATATATTTCGTATTTGTTTCTTACACTTTGAAAAGTTGTTTTTTTTGCCATATCTCCTTAACAAATAGTTTCTTTTTCAATTTGACCTTGTATATAAAATGTCAACACGGAATACAACTAGAACTAAAAATGTTTATAGGCCAAACATCAGTCCCATTTTTCAGTGGAAAAAATGAGCCTCTAGGTCGACTCAGCTGAAAAATGAGTGCCTGAGTGAAACTAGGCATAATAATCCATAGATTGAAAAGTGCTCGTCATATTACCTTCCTTGTAGACCAACAAGCCTTAGTACATAGCAGCTATACCTGCTCTACCCCAGGGTGAACTGACGAGTTTATTTGTTAAAGTATTTGTATAAAATACAAGTCGATTTGTTCAGTTATTCAAAGGAACTTATTTAATTCATGTGATAAGCAATAAAATAAAGTAATAGAAATAAGCAATTAAACACTTCTATATTTAAAAATTATTTTATATTTTAGTATGGATCAGCTTTAGTATATCTTTTAAATATCACGCATATTTTTCAAAATCGGGAATAATAGTCGTTTAAATCGAAAAGCAATTTTTACCTATAGCATGTCATGTATAGTATCATTATTAATATTAATTAGTGAATTGTGTAAAAATTGTTGAAGGAAAATAAAAAGCTCCATCACTTGAACTAATTAAAAGTGTCTTGTTGAACTAAAATGAAGTTAATTCATTCAGGAAAGAAAACATCTCTTATACAATGCAATATTTAAAAGCGTTGTATTGTATGGATGTGAAACATGGCAGATAAATAAAACGTTAGAACGTAAACTACTGGCTCTTGAAATGGACTTTTGGCGAAGATCTGCCGGAAAGTCAAGGATCGAATGGATAACCAACGAGAGAATTAGAGAGATTATAGGCGTAAAGAAAACTATTCTCGATGAAATCAAACGTCAGCTGGTATGGTATGGACATGTGGAGAGAATGACGGACGAACGGCTACCAAAGCAAATCCTAAAATGGACACCAAATGAAAAAATAAAAAAAGGAAGACCAAAAGTTACCTGGATTAAGGGCATTAACCGAGCCATATCCGAAAGAAACTTACCTCCAGGGGATTGGGAAGACCGAAAACAATGGAAACTGGGAACCGGAAGGCGTAGAACGCTATGAAACTGGATATGTATGTATGTAATTCATTGCCAGAATTTTTATGTTTATCTCTATAGTACAAAATATTCTTTAAATCTAAAAATAAAAAAAAATCGTCCGAGTGCACGCAAGATTGTTAAAAAATTTAATTGATTCTATACTTTTTGATACCATTGTATTTGTGATGTATAACAGTTAATCAGCTAAAAAAAAAATACAGTTGATTTAGCTAAAACAGGTAACAATTAAGTTACAGCAATATTAATGTAATTATATTGTTTGAATCTACGAACGTGGGAAATATATTAATTGAAACTATTTAGCAAACAGAAAGAATAAACAAGTTATTAAAACCGGTACTATATATATATATATATATATATATATATATATATATATATATATATATATATATATATATATATGTTTGCGCAAAATGAATTAAGGATCACCTTAAATTTTTTGATATTTCACTTTAGGTCGCAACTGACAAAATTGAAAACCAGTTGTTGTAGAAAGAAATTTGATACTGACAATAAACATTTTTAACTGAGGCTTTGTTTACAGCCAAGAATACATAAATAACAAATTTTGTTGAGTTATTATATTAAGTGTTATTTTTACATGTTTTCGGCAGCATGTAAATCTGTTGCAAATTTACGTGCCAGTAGATTAACAGACCTATTTCAATTCAAATAGTTACAAATCAGGGTAGATGAAACTCAGATGTAGATGGTCAGTAAGGGTATTAGGGCTCACAAGACAACACCGAACAAATCGTCTACCCTTTTGTCTCAAACATGCAGATTGGACTGAACAAGAATGATAACGAATATTGTTTTTAAATGAGTCTCATTTTCGAATAAGTGATCCTGATAGAAGGATTCGAGTTTATGGAAGACAGGGTGAAATATTTCATGGGAACATGTCTCAAGAGTCATTTTGCAAGGGGTCAATAACGGTATGGGAATGCATTTAGGGTGGAAATTTGACAAATTATTGATACCTTATGGAAGTTATGGCGAATAATTCATTTTTAATAGTATATTTACGTCGCTAAAAAAGGACGAATATTTTTTTAAAGAAAATGGTTTAGGATTGATCGGTCAGTTGCTGTGAATACCTATGGGAGGAGTTAGAGAGACGCATGAGATTGAGAGTTATGATAAATTACCTACAGCAAATGGCAAAGCTTTATTTCAAGAAGAAATTCAATATTTAGTCAACACTATGCCATGTCGATATCAGGAGATAATACATTACTAAAACGTGGCGCCCTATTTTTTTTTAAAAAATTATCGCCGTATAATTTCATTTAAGTGTATTTTTAAGAATTCAAATAGCATTACCATTACATTATTTTTTTATAATTTTTTATCTTCATGACTTGTTTCGCAAATTACTTATTTATTTAGTTTTCAATAACACGTGGATATTTCATAGTTAGGTTTTTTAAAAAGTGAACTCTAATTTATTTCGCATAGTATATTATAAAGTTTAGAAATTTTTTCCATGACTTCACCATTTTTGCATATAATTGTAGCAAGTTCTCCGATAAAGAATCACTCCATCAATGAATTAAGTTTGAAAGTAATAAATGTACTTGAACACAAACCTGCTGCTATTCCGATTTATTAGATTTTATAACTAAATTTCTGGTAAGAATGAATTTTGCTTTACTAACACTCCTTCTTATTTTAGATAATAAGTGTTTTCCCAGAGCTACAACCGAAATCATTAAAACATTAAAAAAGAATTAACTTCTAGTTTATTAAAACAATGTGAACTACATTAACCTAGTTTAAAATTGCATCTTTGATTTATTGAATTACTATGCAAAGAAGATTTGAAAATAATAGAAATTAAGAAAAGAAAGAAGCTAAGTTGTTTAGATTCAATACATGTTCTGGAAGAAAAACTTTTCATAATTTTTGAGGGAATTATGCTTTTTAACGTTATTGCTTTTGGTACTAGTAAAGAAAGAATATCTTCTTCTATATTTAGTCAATTCATTTCTGTTTCAGTCACCAAAATCCTCACTCGGTCAAAAATGGTGATTTGTAATACTTGTTACACAAGCAATTATTTCTTACTTACATGGTTTACAGGGTATCCCGGAAAATGTGGGAAATCTCCCGGACATGAAATAGATACGTGAAAGGAATACCACAAGTTTATATACGTTTTTTTCGTATAGGCCTCCTCTTCGGAGACATGGACCCGCAAAAAGCTGCAATGGAATCAAGTTTTTTACACACAATTCTTGAACGACCAGATATTTTTCAATTTTTTTAATATAATATACCCTTCGAATTACTATCCAAGAAAGTGTTGTCAATTATTCACAGCTGCAGGGACGGAGTAGCTGTGACACTCTTGACCCCTCTTTTTACACCCTGTATGTTAAGAACTTTGGACAACGTTTTTTACATACCTTATGTATTTGGCGTATTTCGAAAAAACATACATCTTTGTTCCTATCAAATGTTCAGCCTTCAACCTTATGGTAAAAAAATTCGATCCAAATTTAGTTAACAACGCTAAATTCTGTGAATTGCAGTTCGATCTAAGTTCGCAAAAAATGTGCGTTTTATTTTATCGGCACCCAAACCAAAGTATTGTTGTTGCAAAAGTTGCTGCATTTCAGAACTTGTCAACTTTCACGTCGCTGACACATTGAATATTTGGATAATAATTTACTGATTTTTGGATTTCGTGGTGAAATTAATTGGGAATAATTCAAAATATGGAAAAAATGTTTATTGAGTATGCAGATATTCATCTGATGTATGGTCTTGTATCTTGCAATGCTTTGGAAGCCAGGAGCTTATATTATAACAGAGATACTATTCGTACTTTTCCAGATCAAAAAACATTTCAACGAGTTGACCAACGTTTAAGGGAGAATGGTAGGAGATTCCATTTAATAAAGTAATATTATTAAATTTCTTCATAATTTGGAATTTTTGGAAAAGAAGTACTGATGCTGGTCGGGGAAGAACAGTACGTACGCCGCAATTAGAGGCAAATATTTTAAATACTGTAGATGAAACATCTTCAACGAGCACTCGGAAATTATCAGCACAGTTTAATACGTCGAAAATAATAGTATATGAAGATAGAAGTTGTTGTATCCAGATCATTTGAAAAAAGTGCATGAACTGATTCCTGAAGATTCTCCCGGTAGAATGCAGTTTGCAAACTGGCTACTATTGGATCAGCAACGAAATAATGTAAACTTCATTAGCACTATTCTCTTCATGAATAAAGCAGGGTTTACTAAAAATGGTATATTAAATTTACATGACTCACATGTATGAGCTGATGAAAATCCTCGTGCAACTATTGTTTCGTATCATCAACATTTGTTTAAATCAATTAATGTCTGGGCAGGAATCATTGGCAATTTTTAGATTGGACCATTCACATTGCTGGCACGACTGAATGGAGAACTTTATTTGGAGTTTTTCCAAAACGCTTTTCACGATTTAGTAGAGGACTTATTACTTGAACGATGTGGCACCACCTCATTTGAATGTTGCTATGCAGGAGCACCTAAATAACGTCTATCCAAACCGTTGGATGGCCTCCTCGATCTCCCGACCTAACGCCGTTGGATTTTACCTGTGGGGATACCTCAAAACTTTGGTATTCCACTTCGGTTGATAGTAAGGAGGAACTTCTACGGAGAATCCCGTTTCATTGTGATCAAATAAGGAACAATGCTGAGTTAAAAACAAGTAAATATTCAGGATCTGATATCATGCAAACTTGTTTTGAATATGATGAAATATCTGAGCTTAATCGACTTGTTAAAAAATCAAAATAGCTATTGAAAATTTGCCATTGGGATAGTTTCCTTGTAACTGACTGCGCAATAATGAAAGCTTATTATTTCGGCAAATTTTTAGGTTAAAGGCAATATTAATTATTTATAATTTTTAAAGAATATTCTAGCTTCAGGAAACAGGTTGATATCTGAAATTAAAATTTGTCCATCTCATTAAGTAAAAAAAAATATATGTGAAATTTCGGACAATGTTAAAATTATTTAAGCCAAAAATTTATTTGTCCATCTCATTAAGTAAAAAAAAATATGTAAAATTTCGGACAACGTTAAAATTACTTATGTCAGTAATTTATTATAAGAATACATATAAACTCAATTAATTATTGAAAGCTAATACCGGTTACTGGAAAGTTTACTTTAAATTTTATTCATGGCAAAATAACGAAAATTAACAATTTTCCATATACGATAGTAATATCAATTAACTCACATATTAGAATTATATTTATAGTATATTTTCTATAATGTCGAAATGATATGATGAGAAGCGGAAGCTAAGTTATTTTAATATGTGAAAAATAAAGCTATAAACTGTATATGTTTTTGGGAAAACTCCTAAAAGCAATTTTTTGAAGGGTACTTTTTAAAAGAACATCTTATATATTTTTTATAGGTGAAGTTTTTAAATACGAGTTTAAGGGCAGAAAATGAATCAGCTAAACAAAAACATATAAAAGAGAACGCATGAAATTTGGAAATCAATTCCTATTCCGAAAATTCCTGTTATGTTATAAAATTCAGATGATCAGAAGAGAACCGTTGTACATAAATCCATCAAAACTTATTATTAAATTTACTGTAAATTATCTGTGTATTAAAGATCTATTAATAGTTTCTAAGCGTCACGAGGCTGTCAAAGGAGCACTGAATGACAAGGGGGTAGGTGGAATGGATCCTCTAGGATAGCGGAAACTAAGATAAGGCAAGATCCTATTCGTATCTGTACTACCAGAGAGTTTACTTAAGGAGGAGTAGCGCAGAACTTATGTCTATTTGTAGATCGACTTTTCTGTAATCTGATTGATCTCGACCTATTTTGTTAGGATTATGCCGGTGACGTAATCAAAGTTGCAAGGGGCAAGTTCGAGAATATTATCTTCGACATAGTTCAAAGAGGATTTGACCAAACTAAAGAATTGTGTCAGTTGATGTTCATGTACACTACATCAGAACCATCGGCTTTACAAGAAAAATTAACCTTAACCTGAAAGCCATCAAAAGAGATGGGAACACGATTGAGTGGAATTTAGAGGTTAAATAACTTGAACACTTACCTTAAATAATGAACTTCATTGGAATAAGCGTGAAAGGGATGTAATTAACAAGGCTGCACTGATAGTCTGTAGAAACTTTGCAAGGAAAAACTGGGGCACTAACCTAAATATTATTTAGTGGATGCACATTGCAATAGCGAGATCAATCATTACGTATGGGGCAATGGTCTGGAGTAAAGGAATGAGCATAGCCAACACGCGAACTAACCTCTCTAAAGTTCAAAGACCAGCCTATGCTCGTATAACTGGATCAATGAAAACGTGGCCATCAGCCGTTATATAATTAATTCTAAACATCTGTACGTATATTAGAGGGAGTATTGCAAAGAAAACAACATATAGAATTTTGAGGGATAAAGTCATCAAACGAAGGCTATATTTCTCATTTAAAAATCAGCAAACTTTGGACAAGCTTCAAGTAGAAATGAAAAAGAGGTTCAACTTCTTGAAAGACTTTTACACAAAGTTGAATTGTAAAAACGAATAAAACAGAGATATTATTGAGAAAGTTAACAAAAATTCCATTAAATGGTATACAGACAGTTCTAAAGCAACGGTTGAGAAAATCTCCAAGAAATTTTCGAGGAGAAATTTACGTTATTAGGAAATGTCTAGAATTTAATAAAGAAAAAAAACTACCTCGGTCAATTAAAAGAGATTTTTTTCCTAATAAAAATACTATCAGGATACTGACTGGACCACCACATTAAAGACAATTCGTAGTGATATTTTATGTTTTCCACACTCCACTATGATCTATTAATTTGTATTAAATAATTAAAATGAAAAAATTGCGTTTATTTTCGTTTTGGGCTAATAAAGCAATTTTGTTGGTTTAAATAGACGAATTGTTGAGGATAAAAATGCCAACAAAATGAATCCTAAATGGACTGAATCAGATCATTAGTAACAGAGAAAAACAGGAAAAATCGGAAAAATGAGCGTCTTTTCAAAAATTCATATTTATTATTTTTAATCGATTAATTTTTTGCGCTGTGGTTATTTGAACCAACCAACCAACTTTCAGTGCTCCTGGATGCGGTATGGATAATTCTAATTTAATTTTGTAAAAAAATTTTGAAAGTAGAAGTATCATTCTACAAGCCTATGTTTTCACTTTGCATCAAAAGGTCTGTGAAATACATAAAAATTGCTGGCAAATATGATAAAAAATGGCCGAGTCCTTGAAAGTAGAAGAGTAGTAGGAGCAGCTCTAGTGCCGAGGGGAAATGCATGTACTATATAAATAAGACTCCCCTCGGCAGCTGTGCTGCCCCTACTATACGGTTCCTTTCACGCGGCCGACAGTTTTCGGGCATGTTTGTTAGCATTTTTCACGTATTTCACAGACTTTTGATGTCAAATGAAAATATAGGCTTGTAGAATGATACTTCTACTTTTAAAATCATTTGACAAAATTAAAATCGGATTATCCATAACTGCGTGCTGAAAGATGTGCACCAAAAATTTCAAATTGCAATTGTGTAAAATTATTATGGTTTCGAGAAGGGCCAGCACTGTAACTTGAAAAATTACGGAGATATGAATTTGTAAAATAACGCTGAATTTTCTGCTTTTTTTTTCTGTTTTTCTCCGTTACTAAAGATCCGATTGAGTCGATCCAGAACTTATTTTATTTGTATTTTATTCTTTACTGTTCATCTATTTACACCACCGAGTTTCGATTTTATAAGCAAAAAACGAAAAAAACACCATTTTTTGGTTTTAATTGTTTATACTAAATAAATTGATCATAACAGAGAGTAAAAAACACAACAAAATATTACCATGGATTGTTTTTAGTATAGCACATTCGGTATGCTGGCACAGAATCACTTATTTTTTTCCCTATTGATTGGCGTAAGAAAAGAAATTAAGCAGTCATTAATACGCTGAGTCTTCATATAATCAGCTTTAAAATGGACTGGGGATGCTTAGATGAAGTGAATGAACTAAACAAGAACTACACGGTTACTTTCCTGTGGGTGCCGGGACATATCGGAGAAGAAAAAAATAAAAGAGGGAACTGAAACACTATTTCTTTTTGCGAGATTAGCAATACTGCAATAATGGAAGACTTAAAAAGAGTGGAAGATAATAGTAGATGCAATTATTGAACCAATCTATAAAAAATTATATAAACGAAATTCTTTTTGAGAATTATAACCAGAAGAAATTCATGAAATATATTAGCCTAAGTAAAAACCAACTTAGAATTTTAACAAGAATCCTTACAGGGTACTGCCACCTGAAGGAAGCTTGAACTAGCAGACAGAGAATATTGCAGATTTTACGAGGAAGAGAATGAAACCTCTAGCCGTATTATTTCAGAATGCATTGCCTTGCAAAACCCTAGGATGCGACATTTAGGGGCACACCGAACAGAAGAGGGAGGTATACCCAATCTGCAGTCGTCCCACGTTCTAAATTTCCTAAGAGAAATAGAATTGGAGGATCTGTTTTAGTCGACGAGGAGTCCTTAATAACAGCAGCAAAAGGGGCACATAATAGATCTTCAGGTCGCAGTCCACACATCGCCATCTCCATATATATATATATATATATATATATATATATATATATATATAGGCGTCACAAGATTCTGATGATCTGGTCGTAAGATTATTATAAACGTCACGAGATTCCGATAATTAGTCGTAAGATTATAAAACAAATCGTCGTTCCTATGGAAGCTATTTTAAGATCTTACAACTGTAACAATTTTATACAATTTAAAAGCCATAGCGATTTTGGATATATAAATAAAATATCATTTGAATTTCAGTTAATATTACTGCTCAAGAAAAGGGGTTTATGAAAGGTTATTTTGGTAGGTGGCTTGTTACACTGACCACTTTTAAACTTTGTTAGAGGAAAGACCATGTTTTTTTGCATCAACGACTAAAGTTTAAATAATGCTGACTAATGGCCATTGTTAAGTTACGTCATTGTAATATAGCAACAACGAATTTTACAATTAAACAGAACTGTCTGTAGGTGTAATTTATTAAATTATTTTGGGCAGTATTTGTAATTAATTTTTTAAACATACTTAATACACGCAACAACGGTATAAATATGCTATGTGTATTTCCGATAAACTATAAATAACCAAAACCCAGCACCATCACCCAATCATAACCACCGCACACCAAATAATTCCCATGACTTTTACCTCAAGGTTGTTTAGCATCCCAATTACACTTGTTCTTAAAGATACCATCTAAATTATTTTTATTACGTCTAATGTGAGGAGATTCGCTAAATTTTGTTTTAATTTTTGTTATTTACAAAATTATGTACTTATATTTAATTTTATACACAATATGGATGGTAGGAAATAAACAAGAAAACGATTGTTATGAAAATGTTTATAAGACGCTAGTTGATATTTGGAACAAGGTCATAATTAAATAGTTTGTAATTAAAGCACTTAAACCACATTACACTTCAAAATTTGATAATGATTAAATATTATATATCTTAAATGGTGTTAATTTGGAACGGAGTAATGAATCACTATTCTCAATAACATTTCGGAAATTATAATAAAGGTGCGTAAAAATATAGCGAGCCGAATACGTGACGTGCCCGTGACGAGCCTGCCGCGAACTTACAGCGAGACCCCTTTGAATTTTATCGATTTCTATTTATCTCGAGCGCCTTCGGGGGTGGGTCTCAAAAGCGGTAATAAATGCATTTGGTGCAAAGTAGTAGATATCTGTTGGACTTCCATTGTCTTTATTTTTGTTGAATATCACGACGTTTCGGCTGGTAGTTATCTCTAGCCGTTGTCAAGTGAAACTAAATAAATCCCTTAGCTACATGACTATTTATGCTAAAAGTAAATGCAGTAGAGTATGATTGAGATGGATGCAGTCATGTCTATTATGGCAAAATCATATTTTTTTATGCTGCATTTAGTTTTAGTTTACAATTACTAAGAAGTGGTTTCCACACTTCTCTTATATCTAAAGATGGTTTACTAAAACAACTCGGTTTCTGATGTATAACCACGGCTTCTTTGAATTTCCGTTTTCTCCAATGTTGTTCTCGGTGTAGTATTTTAGCTTAAGACCATTTTATGTGGTGTCTATGAGTCTAGGCATGGTTGGCGGCACCAGATTTTTCTGTTTCTCCTCGAGATGTGCATTTTTGGTGTTCTTTGATCCTTACGTCAAGAGGTCTCTTTGTTTCGCCAATGTAGAAATTGCCACATTCACATGATATCTGATATACACAGTTCTTCATGTCTCTTTGAGTCGTTGGTTTGACCCTAGTGAGCCGACTTCTCAGAGAGTTATTTGAATTGAAAACAACGTTGATTTTTATATCGTTTTCCTATCCTTCTAATTTTTTCTGAAATGCCTTTAACATAGGGGATGTTCAATACTGGTTTTCCTTCTTCATTCGTTGTCGATATTGTCCTATTTCTGCGTTGTTCAAGAAATTTATCCACTAGATATACTGGGTATCCGTTGGCTGTCAGATCATTTTTAATATAATCTATCTCTTTTATCAAGTTCTCGTTGGAGTTGCCACCGCACGCCATTATGGACTTGTTGGAAAGTTGTTTGACTAATTCCTATTTTCAAGAAAAGGAAAAATTCTATATCCAGGATCCAACATTGGAGAAAACGGAAATTCAAAGAAACCGCGGTTATACATCAGAAACCGAGTTGTTTTAGTAAACCATCTTTAGATATAAGAGAAGTGTGAAAACCACTTCTTAGTAATTGTAAACTAAAACTAAATGCAGCATAAAAAAATATGATTTTGCCACAGTAGGCATGACTGCACCCATCTCAGTCATACTCTACTGCATTTACTTTTAGTATAAATAGTCATGTAGCTAAGGGATTTATTTAGTTTCACTTGACAACGGCTAGAGATAACTACTAGCCGAAACGTCGTGATATTCAACAAAAATAAAGACAATGGAAGTCCAACAGATATCTACTACTTTGCAAGAAACATCATTGTCTATGACCTTTAAACAAATGCATTTGGGTTACAAGAGATCAATTTTTCCATAGCTTTGTTGTTTGCGAGAAGCTCGATCGACAATTGCAGCTATCTATTTTCTGTCGGTTTTTTGGTGTAAACTCAAAGGATTTTTTTCTATCTAGTGGGGCGGGTTTATGACACGCTTTTCTTTGCAGCGACATGACGACACGATATTTTTTTATTTTTTTGTTAGCGAAATGAAATTTATTTAGCCCTTGGCATTGATTAAAAGTTGTTCAAATGTTAATATGGAGTGACCCGAAGAAAATTTGTTGAATTTAGAGGAGACCTGCAAATAATTCCAAAATTTGTGAGTTATGGATAAAAGTTTTTAAAAGAAAAGAAGTGGATGTGTGAAATGAAACTGAGTAAGAAATTTTGCAGCGAAAAGAAGATTTCGAGTATCTGTCAAATGAAAATGGGCTGCTGAAAATACACTTCTCTTTTAGAAATGACTGATTCTATTTTGTTTAACAAATATTCAAAATCTAACGAAGAGATTTTGGTGAAACTTCTATATAGTCGGCTAATATATTGAAACTATAAAGTTGCTAGAATTTCTAATCTTGACCTTTTCTATTCAAGATAATGCGCTATTACCGCAGAAGCTTTCGTTTTTTATTTAATAAACTTTTTAAGAGTAAAATCCCACTGCATAAAACTAATTAACCAGCCGTTTATTCTTCGTTGTCAGATATGGCAGGGCAGGTCTATCTTTTTCGCTCACTTTGTATTAACTAAAACGTTCGTGAGAAATTTTCATGGTATGCTCCACTTCAACCGAAGCAAGGCTGCCCTTTGTTCTGCGTCATCTATAATTCCGATTTAAAAAATAAATAACTTTAAACCTGGTCATATTCTTTACCAAATTTCTTTGTAAAAATTCATTACGGTACTCACTAGATAACAAATTTGAGTATCTGTGATACAAAGCATATTTGGTGCGAAAACGCCACCTATTTCAAATTATTAAAATTTACAAATACTGTCTCTCTGTCTACAAATATTGAAATATTTTTATTTATTTTTACTCTTTCTTGGTTTACATCGTCTAAACGTTTTAAAAAATATCCTTTGACATCAGTCGCCGAAAGCACTATGGTTTAGTCTAACCGCTAAATATCAAACAAGGTATCGCTGCAAGTTCGAGACAAGCTCGTCACGGGCGCTTCGCATGCTCCAGTCGCCGTATTTATAAGCACCTTAAAATGATTTAGCTGTTTCAGCTGTTAGTCCTAAAGGCTCTTTTAGACGTCACGGGCAACGTAAGTTTTTGATTTGCAACGGGCAAACCAATGTATGAAACTTAATTTATTTTGGAACTTTTTAGCTAGAAAGTCACTATATTTGAAAGGAGTAAAGACGAAAAAAAGCAGACCAAATGTTTAAATGAATTTTCAAAATGGTTGAAAACTTTCCAATATTACTTTTGATTTTATTTTGCAAAAACTTTTTATAATAAGATAAAAAAGATGAAAATTGAAAAGCCAGATTTACTAAAAAAGTTTAAAACTTAGAACCGATACGATTTTCTAGTTGGCGAGTTTTGTTTTGCTCATTGTTATAATTTATAATACATATTGGTATGTCAACAAATGAAAACTTATATAGAAATATTAAAGATAAAAATCCTGCGATAGAGCATTAAAATCGGTAACATGAGTAGTTTTTTCCTAAAAATTTATATAATATCTATTTTTGTCCATTTAGTAATAAAAGAAGATGATTTTATAACCTTGTGTTTTTAGTTTCAAAACTTGCTTTACTTATTGTTGCACTTGTCAATTTAAATTCTATATTGGTTCTAAAGTTAAACCTTGTTAGTTAACTGGAGGAAAAATATTTAAGTTTTGGTATAAGAATAACAAGATTTCTGATTACACAATTAAACCCGGTTTAGATTTTTCAGATATTTACATATTTTAGATTTTTAGAAAGAAAATATAAAAATCATGTTGTGATTTGAAATGAATGTGGTTTAAAATATTTTATAGAATAAATTACATAAACTCTTTTAACTAACTACTTTTTCTTTAAATATCGAAAAAATAGCCTATAAAGATAACATACAAGTTGAACATAAGAATAAAAAGTGTTTTTTTAAAACATAATTTTTGTATAAACCGGAAATAAGAATAACAAAGCACAATTGCTTGATTAAACTGAAATTTAATTCTAAAATTTCGTTATAATACCCGAAGAAATAATTCACCAGTTCTTATATAATTTGAACTTAGCAATTTATTTCAAAAGATAGTAGCTTAGTAAATATTAGCTTTTTCTCCAGTATGTTATGACTTAATGATATATGAAAATCTACTTTGAGAAACCCTATAGATAAACTCAATCAAAAGAGGTTCAGAGGTTCTCCAGTTTCGAACTGATAAGCGGACAAGACGTAATGATATAATTTGATTTAACCGTAAAAAGTAAAAATAATAAAATTCACGAACACCAAGAAATAATTGCAAATAACTGTTTAATAAAGAAGTTATTGCAGATCTAGCTATTTCACAAACATAGATTAAACTCATAAGGATGCGACTCGAAAACATATTCTCCAGAAAAATGTAAAATAAAGAACTAGTTACCAAGGTAAAAATATTAGGTTCTTCGCATTTCCTAATAATCTAACAACGTCTGTTTATTAACTAGAAAAAAAAACAATATTTTTAAAATTGTTAAATTAGATAATATCCAGGAAAAGTCTAAAAAGGATATTTTAAAAGAAGGTCAATTAATATTAACCAAAAAACAATATCTACAATGCTGAAAACCAATCTGTGATGGGAAAATAGTTCAAGAATGAAATAAAAGGAAGTCGTATATCAAATTAAATTGGAGGAATTATTATAAAATAAAAATAGTAAGTGGGCACAGACATCATTAACAGGTAAATTCACATTGATGACAAAGGGGGCATTAAAATAAATCTGCAAAAGGAAGAACTGCGCAGTTTGATTTCAAGGTTTTTATAGAACATAAACATATTTTAATATATTATACGAGAAGAACCAGAATCATTTTCCACCTAAAGTGTGTCAGCCAGCAATACTTTTTTCTGTTTGATGTATTTAAGATAGTTTTGCTTTTCATCAGGTTTTTGTTGCATTTTTAATTTAAAAATGACTTCCGTGAAAACAAAAAATTGTATTATCATTAAAAGAAGAAAGAATATCCTAAAATATCAATGAAATAATGAATAGCATATGGGGATAAAGCTACACCCTGCATATTATACAATGATAAAAACATTTTTTATTCTTAGGATTGTAGGTATCCGGCTGATGGTGTATGCGTGTGTGGTATATGAAAGCATGACGGTACCGTGGTGGTTGACTCATCCATCGAGGATATTCCACGGTGTCTTCAGCGTTGGATAGATCTGCTTCGTCACCGGCAGCTATCGTTTCAGCGAAAGTAACGCTGTTACGGCCTTTGCGAGTGTTACTAAAGAGAGGAAAATGATATTAGTTATAAAAAATATTTTTCATAGCTTATATCTATATTCCTAGTTTTTATATTTTGGCTCTTATGGTGAAAATTTTAAAGTTTAATTGATACCAATAGGAAATCAAATATTACGTATGTAACCAAGCTAACCAAATACCTACCGACCGTCAGTCTATAATACTACATAAAAAAGTGGTACATATTTTATATAGATTTAGAGGTTCAAGATTTTTTTCATTTCTAATATTTCAACAACATACGTACATAAGGCGAATGGCGTGCATCTTACACGTGACCAACCGCAATTGTGAGATAGATGTTTTATTGTGGTAATTCAAAAAATACCATTTACTGTTTGGTCTTTAAATATTGTGTGCAAGTTCAAAATAAATTAATTTTTGTACTCAAGGTGAATTTCTATTATATGAGGGATACCAATCCGTTTCTACTTGTGAGTCATATTTGATTTCGTTAATTATATTATATTTTGTGAAGTGCTTTGAAACAAAAAATGAGTTTGGTGTAGTCGTGAATTCACTGAAGATGATCCAAGATGGGGAATGTATTTACACGTTATCAGTCTTCATGTTTGCAGGGCAGTTGAAACAATGGTTTTCGAATTTTGTTCTTTGAAACTTACATTATAAACTACACTGTAAAAAGGAAATGCATTAAATTTAAGGTAAATGTACTGGAAGCAAATTTCATAAACCGTTTCTTAAATTCAATTAATGTAATGCATTAAATTTAATAATTTATATATTAATCTAAATTAATGTATTATACTAAATTTAATGTAATTATACATTAAATTTAAAGTTTAATCATTACTTGTTAAGGTGACTATGTATATTAAATACACAGCCTGTGTTCATTGAACTTAATATATGTTATCACATATTTAATGCACCAACATTAACATGAGGTCAAAAAATTCTGCACCAGGAAAAGGTGGAAATTGTTCTCATAGGTAGTGTACCATCATCTGTACACAGATTTCGAACTCGTTGTTTCCATCAGTACCGGCAAACATGTACACATCTTAAGAAAATTGAATCCTTTAAGCAACTATGTCATACTAAATAACAAGTTCAATACAAGTTGTACCATCTCCCGGAATCTCAAGCAATGTACCATGAATATTAATGGAAATTCCTTTAATGTTAAGGTACATCTGAATGAATTTTAATGTACAGAAGGTTGAAATATCTTTTCAGTTACTTTATTGAAATTTAAGATACCATTTAATCAATGTACAACGAGCTGATATTAGTTTTAAATTCAAAGTAAATGTAAATTATTCACGATTTCAAGTAAAAAATCATTAAATTTAATGTAGAGTATACATTAAATTTGCATTCAATTTAAAGTTATTTTCAACAGTGTAGACATGAGTTAATTTTTAAAGTGGTCGGTTTAAAACTTTTTATCGTTAGGCAGTAAATTTTTCAAAATCATCTGGAATTTCTGGTTGCAGACCAATGTGGCAGGGCAGGTGGTTTAACTGCGTTGAAGTTAAGGAAGATTATATTGAAAAATAAAATTATCTTCTGTTTTATAGTAAGTGGAAAACCCTCATATCATTTATGAAGAGAGCGTTACCCTCAAATTTAAGGTAGAGGTTTTTGCACCCAGAATTTTACAAAATGCTCCAAGCATGGAAGTAATTGAATATGTAGATCGATCATTCTCAAAAGATTCGGAGAGAAGGAATGAATCAACTAAGTAAATCAAAATTCGAGTCCCTAATCATGATTAATCAATGCATGAACGATCAACTAATTTTATAAGTGACTGAACCAATCTGTCTAAAATTAATCTTTATAATTCTCTATTCTTCCTCCTCTTGTGCTTATCCGTTGCAGCTGTGGTTACATCGGACCAAGTTGTTAGATTCGCCTACCCTTGCAATACTAGTTGTAATAAACTGTATTTATTAGGCTACTTCATTATAAGATAATTTAATTTTCTGGTTTTGTTTTTATGGAGTCAGATTCTTTCTTCATTTTCCTTAATACTTCGGTGTTGGTCACATATTGTATCCAGGAAATTTTTAATACCTTTCTGTACACCCAGAACTCGAAGGCTTCTAATTCTTTTGTTGTCATCACTGTTAGTGTCCATGTCTCTACAACACATAATAAAATTGGGTATCTTATTAATCGAAATTTGATATGAACCCTAAAGTGATGGTTTTTGAGGATTATGTTGATCTTAACAAATGTCTATTTCACTTTTCCTCGTTTACACTTAATTTCCATTGAATGATCCCATTGAGAATTTATTGTGATTCCCAGATACGTGAACTTTTCGACCTATTCTATCTCTATGTTGTTCAATACTAGTCGTCCCCTTATTTTTTGTTGTTTGGTAATAATCATACATTTGTTTTTTCAGTGTTTATTTTTAAGCTATTGAAATCATTGACCAATGATATTTTGTCTATGATCTCATCCATAGAATCCATGAATATGACAGTATCATCTGCATATCTTATATTATTTTGAGCAGTTCACCATTTCTTAAAATTCCTGGATCTATTTCCTGGAGCGCTTCTGGGAAGATTTTTTCTGAATGTGCATTAAACAAGATTGAAGACACACATCCTTGATGGACTCTTCGTTGTATTATTACTTTATCAGGTTTTCATTTTCGATTCTGATGTCAGAAAACTATCCCCAGTACAATTTGTAAATGATACGGATATCGTCATACTTATGTTGTTGGACAAGGAATATTCCATACTTTCCTTTTATGCGATAGAAAATAAGAGTTCGAAAAAAAAAACAAAGTTGACCTTAAAATACAAGTCCAAGGTCAGTTTCAAATTCATAAACGTTAAGCCTTTTCGACATAAAGAAACTTATGTTTCTTGTTACTAGATCGTTTGGTTTCTAAGTGTTTTTGCGTTCTTCTTTTAGACAAGTGCGATTGATCTTCAAATGACTTGTAGTGTGGGTTGCATAACGAACTGCCGATTTCTCGGAAAATAGATTTTGGAAAATTTTTTAAATTTGGCAGTTTACTAAAGTCGATAGGGGCAATTCGGGTAAAATATTTTCAAGATGGTGGCCATTCCGGTTATATCGGAAGTTGATGCCTTCTTGCTTATTTTAAATCGAATATCCTTTATGTCATTTCATTTTCAGATTCTGCGCAAAATTATAGACATATACCAAGGTCTAATTGTTTTTGACATGTTTTAAATTTTATGTCCGAAATGGCATTTGCAGGCCTACACATAACTATCAATTTCTCCTATATAAGACCCTTTATTATTTAATTGGGGCTGGTTTTCTTTTAGAAGGAGACCAACTTGAGTGGGTTGTGTCGATATTTTGATAATAAATAAATACAGGGTGATCAAAAACATCGTTAAAAATTAATTTTTTAAAATGTAACCTCCTGATTGTTATAATGCTATCTTATTTAGCATATATAAGGGTGGGTAACTTCGAGTAAGGTTGTCTATTCGAAAAATTCGTAGTTTTTGATATATTGGCAATATAATATTTTTGTATTGTAAAAACGCTATACAGCTTTTTATTAGTTGGCTATGATGGCGGAACGCGACGAAAGAAAACAATAGAACACTAAAGGAATGTCACTATTTCTTACCATTTGACAATTATTAATAAAAATTATGCCGGGGTGATTAAATTATATGTACGAAGATTGTTTAAATTTGTTTATTATCAATGGGAAATGTAACAAAGTTTTATTAAGAACATGCCAAACATTTGCTGATAGATATTCGGATAAACAGAAACCTTCACGGAAGAGTGTTAAACAAATATTGGAAAATTACAAAAATTTTAGTAGCCATAAGGCAAAAATGCATAAAAGGAAATCTATTTTCGATGATAAAAATGTTGAAATTGCAATTCTAGGATATTTTGCAGCATATTCTATAACTTCGGACAAGGGGATTTATAAACAGGAATCTTAAAGAGCTCACTACATAGAATTCTGTTGAAACACAACTTCCATCCTTATTTAATATATTTAGTTCAACATCTTTTTTAGACAGGCACAATTCTCATTTTTGGAGTGATTCAAATTCTCATGCAGTAAGATTGTGGAATTTTCAAGAAACCAGGAAATTTAACGTATGTTATGTTATAACAAATGATGGAATATTAAAACTACATTTTTATGAAAAAAACCTCAATGGTAATTCATCAATTATTTAAAGCAATATATCTCTATTTTAAATTGTCTATCAACTTTGGTAGGAGAAAGATATTTAAATACTCTAGAAAAGTTACAAAATCAATATTTAAGCAATTTACCTCTGGCGGAACATAGGCCAGCTTTTTACCAGTACGATGGCGCCCCACCACACAGATCCGTTCCAGTTACCAACTTCTTACAAGCAACATTCTATGACTAGTGGATTGCCAAAAATGAACCTTTTCTGTGGTCTCGTTTTCCTGATCTGACTGTCAGATTATTTTATATGGGGAACAATAAAAAAACATCGTTTATTGTAATAACGTGACAATGATGAACCTATTACGAACTAACTCGGAGGTGCGAAAAATTTTTGGAAGTTCAGGGTGGAAATTTTGAACATTTATTAAAATAAGTTGTACAGGAAAGCCATTTAGCATTTTTACAATACAAAAGTGTTAAATTGCCAATATTTTAAAAACTGCAAGCTTTTGGAACAGATAACTTTGTACAAAGTCACCCTTATTTTAAGTACTAAATAAGATAACATTATAAAAATAGGGGGTTTATATTTTAAAAAAATTGACTTTAAACGATTTTTTCAAGTTAATATTTGATGTTAGTTTTTGATTACTCTGTATTTATTTATTATCGAAATATCAACAAAGTCCACTAAAGTATATCCCTTTCTAGAAGGAAACCAACTCCCCCCCCCTCATATAGGACAAATTGATTATTAATTTTAGGTAGGTAAGTTTATGCCTGCAAACGCCATTTTTGACATATGCCAAAAACAGTTAGGTATAGGACATTATATATATATAAAATATGTCTATAATTTTGTGTAGAATTTAGGAGTGAAATAACATATAGGATGTTTTACTTACAATAAGCTAGACGGGATCAACTTCCAGTATAACCGGAATTAACATCTTGAAAATATTGTAGCCGAATTGACCCCATCGACCTTAGTAAATTACCAAAGTTTAAACGTATATTTTTCGAGAAATGGATCGCAGCAGTTCGTCGTGGGATAACCTATATATCTATATTGTTAGACGTTAAAGTTTTCCTACTTTATATTCCTTACACATTTAGCCGTTTAAAATAAAGAAACTATTGTTTCTTGTGTTTTTTTTGGAAAAAGCTTACTTCCAAAATTTTTCAATGTCAAAATTAAAATGGGACATCCTGTAAATCAGAATGTAATTCTTACTAGATTTAACGTATGAACAAGTGTAGACTGGATATGAACCAATTTAAGATAGTTAAGTAAGTATATATTCTGGATATCTTGTACTACCTACGATTTTTTAAGTAATTCTCATCATTCTCAGAGATTAATATATAAAATTCTCGTTTCGAAAATTTCTCCACGAACATTTAAAATCGCCTGAAGTGTCTAATTTTCTCTCTTAGATTATATTGACATTGTAAAAATAACATATTAACAATAATTTCTTGCGTATAGGTACCTAAAAATAGCATTTCAACGCAAATAATAGAAAACATGGAAACTGTATACATTACCTAAATTAATATAGACAAGTAGTTCCATTATATTACCTAACTACCAGTTTTTGAATACATAACCAATTAAGAACCATTTACAGATATAAACTAATAGGCTTACAATCTTAAGACGTCAGGACCATGATAATTTATTAACATGGTACGAGGTCGTATGGAATTAATGTCTTAAAAAAATTTAATAAATTATTGTGAGTCGTCTAAAACAAAAATTAAATAATTATATTAAGAAAAAAATTTATGGACAGTAGACCACCTGGATGTTTAAATAAAATGTGTTCAGAAAATGGTCAGTTAAGTTAATTTTATTTCGAAAATTGTACATTTTGGAGTGGAGTAAAGAAAATCTTGAGAGAGCGTAATAGTAAAATACGACAGTTGTCAACGAAAATTTATGGAATCGATAGTGTCATTCTTGTTATGTAATTAGAGTGTAAAATTATTGATTCTATGTTAATATACCTAACGTTTAACACAAATATTTTTTAATATCATCTAAGTGTCGATTTTCCCTCAAATTAGATTATATATGCTCACAGATGAAAATAGCGAGGTGTTCTGAAAATTTAATAATTTACATATGAATGTAATATAATTAAATTACTGAGTTTATCGTAACACTAATCACCGATAAAAATAGATAAAACTACACATACACCGAGCAGTGTATTGTAGGATTCGGGAAAAATAAGATTTTTTTATCATACTGAACACTTGGTATTTAAAAAATAAAACTAGCCGGGTAGGTGTCTTTATATGAACTTTGGGTCTTAAAGTTACAATCTGAAGTTGGTCTTTGTACTATTTATCTTTTTATTTCGTAATATTGTACTTTAAATATTCATAGCAGAGTCTAACTGAAATTTCGATTAAGCTACCTTTGCAAAAATTCATTTATAAGTTGCTAGAATTTCTGTGCCCTCTGCTGGCCCTAGATAGAGGATGTGGTTGATAACTTTCGTTTGGGAGATAGAAGTGAAACATGCACGAGATTTGTTGAATTCTGTTTAGAAAACAGTATTGCCGTCACGAAAAACTATTTTAAGCTTCCTAAGAGACGTTTATATATTTGTAAATTATTTGCGGATAAAAAAGACAACATAACTCGCAATCCGATTACATCACGGTGAACAAAAGGTACAGAAACTCAATAAAATCTGCGAAATGTATGCCGGTGCTGACATATCTTCAGTTACTGAAATCTTCTCGTTACTGAAATACAGACTCGGTTTAAGAAAATTTTCAACAGGACACTTGATCAAGGGCCTAATTTTATTCAACTCAAAAACCCTAATATGCGAAACACAGTCGCTGCACAGATTGAACAGAATATGGGAACTATAATGCAAGAGCAGTCACATAATGAAACGACAAACCTTGAAGAACTATGGCCAGGCATCCGAACGTCTATAAAAGAGATCGCCTAAACTTACATGCAAAAAAGTACTCACCAAAAGAAGAAGAGTTGGATGACAGATGAAGTCATTGCACTAATGGAGGTAAAAAGTGGCCACAAAAACAAGGACGGGCAGAAATACAAAGATTTGCAGAGAACGATCAGAAATGAAATAAGGAACGCAATAACGAACTGGTAACTCAAGAATGTCCCATTATTGAGGGCTTAGAAAAATAGCATGACACATTTAATCTCCACAAGAAATTAAGGGAAGCTGCCGGAATATATAACACCAAATCCTCGGGCAAACCTATTGACGAACATGAGGTTCTTATAGTCGATATTGAAAAAAGTGAACGACCTGGAGGAATTGTATTAAAGATCTTTTTAGGGATCAAAGATTACTCAGTACTGAAATAAGCAAAATATCATCTGGATCTTCCATAAGACTAGAAGGACTAAAAAGAACCTTTCAAGAAGCTAAAAACAAGAAAGCAGCCGGTCCAGACGAAATCCCAGCAGAAATTTTAAAATTACTAGGGAAGAACGGGAAGAAAGCATTGTATAAACTTTTCAATGTTATATGAGACTGGCATTCTTCCAATAGATTAGATCAAATCAATGTTTGTCATAATACTAAAAAACGCTAACTCCACTCGGTGCCAGAACTTCCGCACAATAAATCTTATGAGTCATGAAATCTTCAAGGATAGAATTTGTCGGAAAATTGATGAACACGTTGTCGATATTTAATTTGGATTTCGAAATGGATTGGGCACTAGAGAAGCCCTTTTTACTATCCAAGTAAAGATGTAGAGATTTGAACTGTGACGTTCACCTATGTTTCATTGATTTCGAAAAAGTTTTTCACCGAATTCAGTACGA
Organism: Diaprepes abbreviatus; assembly: GCA_034092305.1. Classification (NCBI taxonomy): domain Eukaryota; kingdom Metazoa; phylum Arthropoda; class Insecta; order Coleoptera; family Curculionidae; genus Diaprepes; species Diaprepes abbreviatus. The sequence continues at coordinate 38,490,825 of JASJET010000055.1, forward strand.
CAAAATGATAAAGATGTTGAGAGAAATTGGAATTGATGAGAATGATATAAGCATTATAGCTAACCTGTATTGGCAACAAAAAGCACACATCCGAATTGATAATCGAGTTTCAGAAGAGATTGAAATAGCAAGAAGAGTAAAGCAGGGCTGTATATTGTCGCCACTTAACTTGTACTCAGTGGAGGCTCTTGATAGCATTGAGGAAAGTATCACTATTAATGGGATAACTATCAATAATTTATGTTATGCAGACGATACTGTCATTATGGCAGGTAATGCTGAAGACCTCCAGCAACTGTTGCAGAGCATTATAGATTCATGTGCGCAATATGGCCTGACTTTAAATATGAACAAAACCAAATACATGGTTGTGTCAAAATAACAACATCCTAATGCAGCAATTCTGATGAACAACGTTCAGCTCGAGAAAGTTTATAGAAAAATATATTTGGACAACGTAATCAAGAACGATTGGGACCATTCGATAGAAATAAAACATTGAATTTGATGGGCAAGAGCTGCTTTTAACCGTTTTAAGTGTGTATTTTGTAGTTATGACTTAGGCTTAAATTTGAGAATCCGGCTTCTGCGCTGCTATGTGTTTTCTGTTCTCCTTTAGGGTGTTGAGGCTTGGACAATTACGGAATGTTCAGTTAAGAAACTAGAGGTCTTCGGGGTCTCGACATACAGGGGAATGTTAAGGATAAGTTGGATGGAGCGAATAAGTAATGAGGAAGTTCTAGGGAGGCTGAATTAAAAAACGAAGTTATAAAAATAGTAAAAATTTCGAAACTATCGTATTTCGGCCATATTGTAAGACATCTCGAGAAATATTGTCTTCTTTATCTAGTAATGTAGGGAAAAATACCCGGTAGACGTATTGCTCGAAGGCGTAAACTATCCTGGTTGGAAAAATTGGGTCACTGGTTCAAGATGACAACATAATTCATAACTGAAGTAAACAAGGTTGTGATAGCAAATGTTCGATAATCGGATACGACATCCTAAGAAGAAGAATATTAAGAATTGTTTAATTGTTGGCAGTACTATGAATAGGGGTTTTTCATTTAAATTCAAATTTAATTGTTTCTAAACTTCACTAACTGAAATTACGATAAAAATAAAATTCAAGTAAAAAGATATATAAAAACAGTCACATCAATAAAACAATAAAGTCTAAGATAGTGTTAACACCTCAAATTTCTTGCATTAGAATTAAAAGCAATAAACGCTTCAAAAACAACATAATTCACTAAAATTGTTATTTTTTTTTATAATTGCAATAAAATAAATATAATAATAATAAAGGGAAAAAGATAAATGGGGTATTGACAACTTAACACCTAAAATAGGTATATTTAAGAAGGAATATCTTAGACACATTTCCGCGATTTTCCTATTTTTGCTCCAAATATATGTCTTGATCTCTGAGTTATATAGGTTTTACTGTGGTATAAAAATTTTACTCGAAATAATTTTTCATCTAACCTAACTTCGTAACGTAACATATTACGGCATCGCGCACCTTATCATGTGTCAAAATTGTTACAGGTACAATTTTTGCTATAAAATTTGTCAGTTCGCCAGAGATCTTGTTCGGCAGCCTGTCGACTTGAATTTCGAAACATACATTCTTCTCCTGGTTTGCGAGAATATTAGATTAAAAAGTTCGGTTACAATATTCCGTTACGCATGTGGATACGGCCTTTAGTGTGTAGTTTGTAGAAGATTAGTTAAAAGATTAGTTACATGATAATCTTTGCATTATATTTTTTTTTGGATTAAGTTTTATAAAAACACAATTTTAACGAAAAGATAATCTTAAGTTTTATTCAATTTATTGTTACCATATAAGACATCTATCTAGCTTAACTAATAATGAATACAATAGGTGACAAAATATTCTTAAGTTTTGATTTCGAAAAGCTACCCCTTTCTGTATAGAATTTGTTGTACTGTCCATGGATACTTATTTAAATGTTTATTAAAGTTATATTGCTAATACAGCTGTCTTAAGTTGGTTCATGTAAATATAAACTCGATGTACCACAGCTTTTTATGGGAAGTTGGCTGGTATACTTTTATGGACCTGGAATGTGATCTTAAGATCTATCTAGTAACAGTAATCGATCATTGTTGTTTTATTTTTAATATATGTTTTAATAATTTAAAAAGGGTACATAACCGTTTTGGAATTTCCAAAAAGGGAAGCATATATAGACACATTTTCTTCTGTGATGTTGATACTAAATGCTTTTAATAAGTCTTAATATAAAATACGTATTCCATTTGTTACTTTTTGTTGTAACTAAATTAATGCAAAGTATAGCTACGCCTAGTTAACTAAATAAATTATGTTTTCTAATTATTTGCCTGATCGAGAAAACCTTGGTGACTTGAAGCGAAATTATATTATTAGTAGAAGAGGTTGGGGTAAAATGGACAAAGGGATATAAAGATGTAAGCTGAAAACTTTACTATAAAACAATTTGATTCATAGGAAGTAACATTCACTACAGTTTTCAGGCTTTTTTCTTAACTAGTTAATATTTTAACTTCTAATTATATATATATATATATATATATATATATATATATATATATATACGAAGAGGTAGTAAGAGTGAATCATCTTCTATACATGGATGATCTTAAACTGATGGCTGCTACCAGAAACCAGCGACGATTCAACGCCGCTACAGCTGAGGGAACAGGATATTGCTTCTCACCACCAAATAGACCAAGAGAAGTTACAAACCTGACTACAGAGACCACTTCATGGACGGCATCCAAATGGGGCCAATCAGGACAATGTCGACAACTCAGCGTCGAATTACTGGTTGATTTCAGGCCAGATGTATCCGGAAATGGAGGACTTCTTTTTAGCTATCCAAGACCAGGTTATTCCGATGAAGAACTATCGGAAGTTAATCATTAGAGATCCCTCATTAGAAAATGATCAATGTAGATAAGGCTGTCGAACATCAGAGACAATTCAGCACATAACTGGAGGATGCCAAGCGTTTGTCGCAACCGAGTAGAAGGAAAAACACTATTTAATCGCTAATATACTCCATCAAGAGTTGGTGGATAAATTAAGCTTATTGCAGGTAGGAAAAGTGCCTTATTACAAATATAATTCGGAGACTATTCTTGAGAACAACCACTTCAAGTTATATTGCGACCGAACTGTTCTGACGGATCAGACAGTTGATTATAATAAACCAGACATTATACTAAAAGATAAAATTTCTAGACGAACTACACTAATCACACATTGTTGTACTTAACAACAACAACTTATGGCAAAAATACAACGAAATGATCGCCAAATACAGGGATCCGGAAGTGCAAATCCAAAGACAATGGGTAATGAACAGGGTTCAAATGATTCCCATAATTTTATCAACAACAACCTACTGCAGAACATCAAGGGCCTGGGCCTTGGTGAGCATCTGTATAAATCGATGCAGAAAGCAGTTCTTCTTGCAACGGCGCGAACTGTCCGAAAGTTCGTGGGAAATACAGTGGACCACGTCACCTAGGACCCGATAATATCGAATGGATTCCCACAGAGCTTCATACTTATGGTATCTTTGTATACCTGGTATGAGTCGATATTCCCTGGAAGGAGTGCGAAGCCATTTGGTTTGTAAATCATAATACATTTATATATATATACGGTTTACGGTTAATTGTAATTTTTGATGTCTGACAAGAAAGCAACACCATTACAGCATAAAAATTGGAACTCTATCCTTTCTGGATTGACTAACAGGAAACTACTTGATATGTATTTAGGTAAATTAAATTTAAAACTGTCTGAAACAGCAATTTAGTGAATGGTGAGCATGATATTTCTGTAATCAAGGAACCTATTATGTGTAAATTTGATTTGCTTAATCAAGAGCCATTTCAAAAACCTTATCGAGCAAGAATTTTAATTTTGGGAATAATGCTGTAGGTTTTTATAATAAAGCATATCAGTTCCTTAATTTCTTTTTTGAATTCTAGTTCGTCAGATTGAATTAATAGTTAATCTTTTCCTCAAAGATGATTTGCATCCCATTATTTATAATGATATGATCATATAATTTCTAGGAAGTTTATATCAATTTTTACAAGATTTTAGAAAATCTTTTCTATATTTATTCGACACTTTTATTTAGTATCGTCATATTACTTTGAATTCTATTACGTAGTAGGTCAATAGTTCACTAAATGATTTAGCTCCAGTTCCACAATCGATTAAATCGTGTGACCTTACTTCGAATAAATAAAATTTACAAAATACAAATAAATAACAAGGTAATAGCGAAAGCAATAGGAGGGCGAAAGTTTTAGTTTGCTTTTATTTGGCATTGTGTCCATCCATACAATCCTTTCACTTGAACAAGAGAATGGGATATAAATAATTCAAAGAATGCATTTAAATTAGCAGAAGACAATACAACCTAAATTGAAAATAGGTTAATGTTCAATTTTAAAGAAAACACATAAAAATTTTATTTTTGCAGTTACCTTAAAAGCATATAAAGCATCAACTAAAATTAGCAGAAAATGAATACACTCTAAGCAGGAAAATATTTTAAAGTGGTAACTTATTGGAAAGTGCCAAGCATTTGTTTATATTTAGTCTCAGAATTATCTCAAAGATGATATATTTTTGTCAGTAAATATTCAACAATGTAGCGTTGCTATATCATGAACAATAAGAAAGAAGTTTTGTATGAACGTAAGTTAAGAAATTACATTTCCGTTATAAGAACTGCAGAAAATTTATATAAAATTGTCACAAGATTCTGATACCTTTTATTGATTTAACTAATTTACTTTCATCATTCCATTGTCTTATTCAGTTTCATTCAACGCAACTTAAAATCGTGTAATTTCTAGGCCAGTGGTTTTTGTAATAAATTATGAACAGATCTTAATTTAACATATATAATTTAATTTGTGCGAGACAGATTTCTTTTAATTTTTTCATTAAATTTCCTTATTGGTGGTTATTTTTAAAATCAGAGTGTTTTAATACATCTCTGGTGAGTTTAAATTTAAGCAAGCCTTGCTTCATTAATGACGCAATTCATATGAGAAGACAATGGATTTCGAGTTTTACATTATACTCAGATTATAACCAAAGTTACTTGTAAGCTGTTTCTAAGTCTATAGATTTCCATAACCCCGAACAGTGAAGCCAACAATAAATTTCAACCAGAATTATTATTATGTTTCTATTTTTAATTAAAAAAAATATGCTTGGTAGTTTCAGCAATTATTTTGTTATACCATACAATATATATATATATATATATATATATATATATATATATATATATATATATATATATATATATATATATACTATGTATTGGAGTGGAGTTTGGGAAAATGAAAAAGAAAATTTCGCAAATGTTTAGTTTTTCAGATATTTTTTCTTAAAATGGATTTACTTTTTAAAGGTTACGTTTTTTGTCATTTTTTCTCTTATGTAGTTATCTATTTGTTGTGAAAATTCTTCTTCCAGCAAGAAAACATTCAAAATTTTGGAAAATGTCTTGGATTTCTTATGCAATCATTGTTACTAAATCTAAGGTCGAAAATTGAAGATGTTAAATTATCTTAGGGAGTTTCTTTGATTTTATTGACAGAACTGTTAGAGCATCAATTGTTTTTAAACTTGACCAATTGACTTTACAAGTTAAAAACAATTGACATCAATTTTAATGACAATCACATTAATAAACAAGAAAAGGCTATTTTCTATGCAAAACAATAATTGTATAAAAATCCCCATTATTCATAGAAATTTTTACATTCGGATTTATTAATAATATTTAAGATTTAGACCCAATCTAGATGTCGTGGAAGTTAAGTCTTTTAGTTAGTCAGCTTTGTTTTGCTTATGATATTGTTACAATTTGTATTAATATGCAAGCTTAAAATATGAGGACTTAGCCCAACTTCTCTTGATTCAAAAGTTGATAGTTTTCAAAATACAGGGTGACCATTATGCTTCTAACTTACCATTAACCTACTATTACGTCGTTTAAATTCCACCAGAAGCAGCTTTAATATTAAAAAAAAAAAAAAAAACAATCGCGAAGAGGTGGTAAGACTAAATCATCTTCTGTATCTGGATGATCTTAAATTATTGACTGCCACCAGAAATCAGTTGGAACAAAAGTTCAAAAGTTCGTAGGTTTCCGAGGCTATAGAAATTCTGTTCAGTCTTGGCAAATGTCGTATTTTAAACATCACTAGCAGAAAGATACAACTGGAAGCATTTGAGATGTAGGAATGTCAAACTATCGTGGATATGGAGGCAGAATGGAACCTATAAATACTTGGGCATCAAATAGGCCCATAGAATTAACCAACGAATTATAAAGGCTTACTTAACCGAGTTCATAAAACAGATGAGGTGGTACTGCGAAGTAATTTGAACAGTAAAAATCTATTTAAGGAATTTAACACTTATATGTGCTCTGCACTCAGTTAATTCTTCGGAATTGTGAAATGGAGTAGGGCGGACATAGAAAATCTGTCGGATTAGCAATTAGTAAACCTACGGGCATATTGTTATAGGCTGGCAGAGTCTTCTGTACTATACCGGGCAACATATGTGGCAGATGATTCAAAACCACTGCTATTGAGGGATGGTGAACTGACTTTTTATCATTAACCAGACCAAGAGAAGTTTCAAGCCCGGCTACAAAAGCGCGTTCATGGATGATACCCAAATAAGGACAACCAAGAAAATGTCAACAAATTAGCGTCGAACTAGATTGAACTTCTAGTCAAATATTTCCTGACATCGAAGGCTTTTACTAACTAGCCAAGATTAGGTCATCCTAATGAGAAACTATCTGAAACACAATCAGAGACTCCTCGATCCATAACGACTGATGCAGATATGGATATCAAACATCAAAGATAATCCACTACATAACAGGAGAATCCCAAAACTTACCTCATCAGAGTACAAGAAGAGACACTATTTAACCCCCAAAATCATACATCAAGAGTTGGTGGAGAAATTGAAGCTTTTGCAGGCAAAGAAAGTGTTATGCATACAATCTGGATTCTATACTGGAGAATAGTGAGTTCAAGCTGTACTGAGATCAAACTGTGCTTATGATCATACAATGCCACATAACGTACCAGACCTCATTTTAGTAGAGAAAAAATGCAATCGAGCAACAGTAACAGAAGTCGTCATGTCTAATAACAAGAATCTAAGGGTTAAGCATAATGAGAAGATCGTTAAATACAGAGATCTGGATATACAAATACGCAGACAGTGGGGAATGGGTAGCGTCGGGACGGTCCTTATAATTCTATCTATAACCGGAAAAGTACCGAAGAGGTACAAGGGTAATTGGGTCTGAATAAGGTCATGCAAAAGGCAGTACTATTTAGGACTGCTGGAACTGTCCTGAAGTTCATGGAAAATGCAGAGAACTGAAACATCTTCTAGAGTCCGACAACATGGAAAGGGTCTCCATACAGCCCCATCTTTTTGATATCCGAGTATACCTGAGATGAGTAAATGTTCCCCTGGAGGAAGTACCAATACCGTTTAGGAAATTATGAATTCTAAAAGTTCTTCCTTAATTTCGGTATGTTAGTCGTAAGATTCCGTCCATAATCAATCATTGCAGGAGCAAAACTACCGGTTTGTCGAAGACGCCTTTTGGAAATCTTCCTTTGTATAATCTCACCGACCTTCAACCATTTCTTTGGCAATCCCCGTAGACTAATTAATATTATAGCGCTCATTTCTACCTTAGTATAATGTTTGGCCATAGCGAAAAATTCAAGAATTAAATGATAAATTTTAAAATAAAGCGATAAAGGTTGATTAGATTTAATCGTTTGATAAAACTGTTTTGTAACTATTGGCATTACTAATCATTCAGGGCTTATCGCTATGTAAATTTTTATTGATGTTGACTTTTTGGACCTTGAACACGCTCCAAATTTCTTGAGCCAGTCCTAAGCCTGGAGAAAGTGCGAGGGGGGGGGGGACGAGTCTCAGTACATAATAAAACATTGAAATTCGATTATTTCAGAAACGGATGCTAGAAGCGACACCTAGTAAGTATAATTTTTTTGGATAAAAGATATCAACAAATAAGAATTTTTAACTATAATTTTAGTAAACCGAGGCACAAACAAGTTATGAAGGTTTGGATGTAGGCGCGGTTATGCTGGTGGTGAGCTCGGCATCCTTTCAAATTTCACAGGTTTTGGATATCATTTGGGTTATTCTGAGGTCAATTTGATATTTTTAAACGGGATCTCAGATTATTTGTTGTAGAAATAAAAAATTAGGGGAATTCCACTTTTAATGGTGTAAGTAAATTAAAACTGCCTGCAGGTCATTTCTAAGTCAAATATACGTAAAATATCAACTTAACCTTGAAATGGTTCTAAAGTTTACTCTCAAGGTCACTATGGGATGCCACGTTATATTTCCTATAACTTTTGTATGTAAAGTTGATCTCCGTAACGCTTAATTACATATTTACAGAGAAGTTGTTTATACCTTTGAATGCAGAATTTCCCAGTCTGCAATAAAATATATGTATTATCATTAAAAAAAATTGACCTTAAAATTACTGTAAGAGTACCCATCAAGTTAAGGTCGCCATGATATGCCTTGCTTAATTATTTAGAATTTTTATATTCAAACTTTTTTCTTTTGATCTCTTCCCTTTCGAGTTATTCAACTTCAACTGCGTGAAGTCTATGACCAGTACTTCTCTATCTCAAAAACTAGTTATAGGATGTCTTCAGGCTCACGAAAACTTTTAATCAGAAAGTCAAGAACGACATCGTTCTGCACGTCTAGCCGATTCCGTAAAGTTGGTGTTTTTCTAGACTTTCATACTTTGCTCTGTCCCGAACATCAACGTTGAACTAGAAAATTACTATTCCTATATCCAGGCACATTAACGTTAGATCAGCAAAAATAGAAATAGGTAGAAATAATTTTTTTACATAGAATTAATGTTTATATTTGAGATCATTCAAGATAAAAATAGAGGTCATTAAAAATCAACAATATGCAATTGCTACATCAATTTTTTTTGTAATTTTGTAATAATACAAAAAATATTATTTTTCGTACTTGCCGCATGAATAACTTTTACGCACCTATTCAACTGTTACTAATTTTGACGAAGGCATTGTATTAAACGGCAAAAAATGTTTACATTATTAGATGGAAGTCATTTATATTTTTAGGGTTCGGTAGCCACTAGAAGTCCTTATAATTTTGTTATGTCAAACCGTTCATTCATTCGTCCGTCTACCTCTATGTTATAGCCATATAACCTTGTAATATTTCCTTCTTTCCAATGAAACTGTGTTTACATGTTCTTTCAATTAACAAAAGACAGATGGAACGAAATTGCAAAAAATTTACAGTTAAATTATGTTTACTAATTTATGAGATTATGAAAAAAGCTATTTTAAATGAAACCTCTAATATAATCTTGTCTGTAAAAAAATGATAAAAAATCATGTATTAATTCATATCTTGGATAAAACAATAAGATAAAGTAGTAAAACAAAAAACAATTACTACGAAACCATAACGTAATGCATGTCCGATAGGCATTTGACCGAGTTTATTAATAAATATTGAATGCTCGTTGTACAATGAGACAGGTAACATAAGTAGTATTTAGTCCAGAAAAGTTAATTGCGTGTTAATTTTTGTATATTTTCTATATTCTTTTTCTTCTATCTTTTAGAGCACTGACGCTTTTATATTTACCTTATTAAATACCTCTCAAGTATTAACGGACTGTGATTAATACGCGTAGTAGAGAGTGAATATCTCTCTCAAAGTATTAACATTTTAGGCGATACATATGCTCCAGTGGACGAGGTTTGTGGTATAGCTTAAGTTCGGACAATGCACTTGTTCTTATATCTTTAATAGTATTAAAATGATGTCCTCATAGCGGCAAATAGAGTTTTGGGAACAAAAAGAAGTTGCAGGGTACCATATCAAGAATACGGTGCTTGTGGAATGGTAATGGTTGAGTTTTAACCAAAAACTTACAAACAATAAGTAAAATATCATGAGCTAGTAGTTGCCATGTTACATTTATGACCGTTTCTTGCATATGGCCTTACGCGATGTATATCGATGCCGTTTTTGACAAAAATTTAGTGTTTTTGGCACCATGTGAGAGGTCTTATGGTAGTTATTTTGACCAAAATTACATGGCGCGGTTTTTATTAATCCAAATCCATGTGCTAGCTCTGCAATCGAGGTACAACAATTTTTGGGTTCTTAATTTTTGCTTGAGCAGTTTATGTTGATGGCAGTTCAGGATTCTAATCATCTTGGACATCTTCATGGTCCTTAGTGGATATCTTATATCACTCAAAAATTCTTGTACATGTCGGTACCCTGATGAGTCTAGTAGAGACGAAACATGTGCCGCTGCCTTGTCACTGTAGCTGGGAGGGTAAGTTTTAACTTTCTTCTCGGTATGGTAGTACAGGTAGGTCATCATCTCGATGGTGGTGGAAATGGATGGATTGTGTTTTGTAGCAATCTGTTCAAACTGTGCAACCTCTAACACGGAAAGGATATGATGGAACGAAGTTTGCATTTATTGTTCGCATTTTACTTCATATATATATATATATATATATATATATATATATATATATATATATATATATATATATATATATAGATTTGGTTCTCTTCTCGAGTTTTCGTATCACCTTCTTGACCTTAGCAATAGGAGATATCAGGAATCCTTTAAAATTTCCCACGTTTTATCAAAATCGATAATTGTAAGATTAAATTTAGATCGACAACGAAAATCTTTAAAAATGTGTATGTCTAATGTAGATCTGGCAACGCGTATGACTCCGTATCTGTTAGTTCAGATTATAAAGGACCGAGATGATCATACTCACTTACAGATAAGGGATTCCCTCTGTCAAGATAAAAATTTTTGTCAAATTAAAATATTATTTTTGAAATTGTCGCCCCCTAGCAAAGTGTCGTATGAGGCGTGTACTCCCATGCACCCTACGCTACGCCACTGATTAGAAGGGAATAAAATGTTTTTTTTTGATAGAAGTTTCTGATCCTATCCTATTGGACGTTGGCGATCGGATTCCCATAGGCTTTCCGATTTGCAGTTGTATGTACTAAATCTTCAATGTACCTTAGGGTCGTGCAAATCCTTATATTTATACCAGCCTACCCTACATTTGCCTCATATTTTCCTCCCTATAATTAATTGGGGAAGTTTGTATTTGGATTTTCTAATTAGCTGTCCGAAGTACGCTGTTTTTTCCTGTTTATATTCAATATTTTGTGAGCCCATGATACCCTCAGCATCCTACGATAGGTCCACATTTCAAATGCTTCCAGTTTGTTTGTTAACGAGATTTTCAAAGTCTACAGCATAAAGCAGGACAAGCCATATATAGCATCTAACATAGCACATTCTCAGATTTAGACTAATTTCCCCGCTGGTAAGAAAGTCCTTGAATTTATAAAAGTAGCGAAATTTCAATTCTGCATTTAATTTCCTTGTCGTTGTCCCACTTATCATGTAATCAATTTCCCAGATATTTATAGAGTGTTACTCGCTCTAACGTTACTTCGTCGATTAACAGCCATGCGTTCTCATACGGCACTGTACGTCTGCTACTATCATGAATTTTGTCTTGCTCTTATTTACTTTAAGGCCATAAGCTTAAAGTGATTAATCATTTGCTGCAGGTCTTTAATGTTACCTGTTATCAAAACAGAGTCTTCAGCATACCTGATGTTTTTAATGAATACAACATTTACTGTAATACTAATTTGTTTATCTTCAAATGCTTCATTAAAAGTGGCTTCCGAGTAAAGGTTGAACAGTGGAGATAAGATACATTCCTGTCTGACACCTCTGCGTATTTCAACATCGTTGGTTGTGAAATTGTTTTTATGCGTGTTATTTGGTGCCATCATTCACATATGTTTTTCTCAATATATAAATTACTTTTGTATGCTGAAGTCTAGCAAAGACCTTTTCATAATCAACAAAATAAAACAAAGAAAAACGTATTTTTGAACATCTCTACAATTCTGGATCAATACACGCACTCTGAAAAAAGCTTCACGTATCCCCACTTCACTTTTAAAATGTTATGAACAAGATGAATGAAATAAAAAAGAACATTGGATAGTTTCTTCAAATTTAACTTAGTGAGATGGCTTGTTAAGAGTGAAAATATTATATTTAATTTGACAAATGTATGTCCGCGAATACCATAATATGTGTTTTTTGATTGCTTATCACTTAATTGTAAAGGAACAGTTTGTTATCATAAGTATGGCGAAATACACGACGGTAGATAATGTCTAAAACGTGCAGCATGAAATATTCAATTCATATTTAAGTTGTAAAATAATCTTAAATAAATACATTTTGACTTTAGAAATAAAGCAGTCACCTAAAAATGACACAATTTCAAATTAAGGTATTTTTTATCTACTGGTTTATATGACCGCGGCGACTGAGGCAATTTAGCCAGGTTCTGTTTCCCCCGTCCTTCTCTCTTTATCCTGAAATTCGTCTGGAAGGTTTATATGTCAACGGAAGACTGTTATCTAAGAATAAACAGAAGGATGCCTCATTTAACAGGGCCTGGTTCTCTTTCCCCTCTTCCCATTCATATACCCTCTTTGTCCGGGAACCCGTCTGGAAGGTTATACGTTAACGGAGAATCTTTTTCTAAGAAAAAACAGAAGTATGCCTCATCTAAGAGGGTCTAGATACTTCCATTATCCAAGTAGGATTGTGTCACTTGACATATGTGTGACAGATATTTACATATTTTAGATAGATTATTTTGCTTGAACTGCCGGATGTAGGGTATAATCATTCACTTTTACTGCCCTCGATTTGTGGGGCGAAAGTCACCTCGCTCTTCATAGAGCACGCAGCCATTAACAAACTTTCCTCTTAAGCACTTTAGATTATACACAGTACATTTAGTCCGGACCTTGCTTTTTGCAAGAGCACCCCGGCTACGTGTTGATAGTTTAACGATCAAAACGAAAGTCCCAAATTAAGGTTAAGACCTAAGTTTAAACTTGAAATAGCACCTTTTCATTAATTTAATTTCAAGTTAAGCTACAGTTACACAGACCGACAAAATTTAGTCGACCCTCAGAATCAGAAACCAGACTAAACTTTTCCGAAAGTTTTCGGCATGCTGAACAAGAATTTAGACTCGCGTAGTTCTAACCTAAAATCACGTTTTTTTTTGAGGTTATGTAACAGCAACTTTAAAGTTTATCGCTAAAATATATATGACTGAGTGCTTATAGAGCCAATTATTGAAACAACAGTTTAAACATCTGCAGAAAGATTTATATATGAATTTGTTCAGCTACCTACTGTTGTTTATTAGTATACGTTGTAGTGCTGTGATTGATAAATACGAGTAGTTTGGATACAAAACAGATGATTCCCTGTTTTATTAAGTTATTTTTTGGAATCGTCCAGCACTTTAAGTATCGACACCACTCACAACTTAAAAAACACATTATGTTATTTTTTTACATGCAATATATTGTGAATTTAATACAATTCTCTATATCTATAGATTAAGGAAGAATAGTTATTACTATTATACTTCTTGGGACGCAGAAATGTATATACTTCTTAACCGCTTCTGTATAATATGTTAAAGAATTTAACATATATTTTTTAATAATTCTCCCCTAACTGAACTGACTCACTTAATTTTCCGATAAACAATATATTTTGAAATCCTAAAATTTACAAGTTCTATGAAAATATTCGTTTTTACTATGCAATGAATGTAAATGCATAATTTTTTAAATACTCATTTTATAGAAAAAATAATTCTACAGCACACTCAAACACACTCGCCAATCTCCATTTAATATCTTTTGTAAGAAAAATACAAAAAAAATGCTGAAAGTTCTTAACTTGCACTAATTGTTACTAATAGTAAAAGTAAAAAAGAAAGTTTAGATCTAAAATTTTGAAAAATTTATAGTAGTTATAATCTTTAAAAATAAGTGGAAAGTTACGTTACATATATATTACGTCAAGCATAAAAAATACAAAAAAAAGCTGCAGCACTTACATACATACAATAAGCGAGAGGGGAAAATCTGAAATATTACTTACACTATGAATATTTATTAACTTTTTAAATCACTGTTGTTGTACACAAAACAGGTTTGTTGTCTAACTGAGCATTGAAATCTTTTGTATTAATATTATTATTAGCCAATTAATATTTACGGGGCCATGTAATTTTAATTCGCATTACTTTATTCCATGTCAATGCAACTAATTAAATGTTAATTTCTGTTTTATTTTCAGATAATTTTATGGTGTATTAAATCTTTTTATTCATTTTAAAGAGAATTAAACTGACTCTAAGTTCCTATGTCTTATTTTTACTTAACATGACCTTTGGCAATACACAGCAAACTAGGTTTGGGTTTCTTATAGCTTTATATGACAACTTTGCCTCACATTTCATCAGTTTCACAAAGTATCTATTTTTTTAATATATTTTTTTTAATATTATAGGAAAGCAATTCGAAATTTATCACGATAATCTAATAATTGTTATTGGTACTTTTGGCATACACTGTTGTTTGAAGTGGTTTTTGTTTTCCCATACATTTATAATAATATAATTCAAAAAAATATATTAAAGAAATTATTTAGTTTAATCCGATGTTAACTTATATCTAATAAAGTTAGGCTACTTAAATATTTCATTAGTTAAGTAAAACCCGAATTCTAACTATGCAAGTTTAATCAAATATAGTACATAATCGTATTGAAGTTTAGTTTGATATTTCCAGTTCATGGATTTCAAAAGTGTTACCATTCGATTGAACGATTCCGCAACAACTTTTGCGGATATCCAGAATATTCAATTAAATAAATTACGCAACTCTCCTAGCAACTCCTGTTTGTGAAGCTAAAACAAATCGAAGAAAATTTTGAAATTGAAGGCTCCCTGGTATTTTTTTTTCAGCTTTTCGATGGCATAGTCACATTTTTGAAAATTTGCGTTTTGATCTTGAAAAATACTAAACGTGCTATATCTCGAAAACATAATTTTTAGAATAGAATTTTTTAATATTTTCTAGAAAAAATAAATAAATAAATTTGCTAATGACAATTTTTGACTCTTGAAACTTGATCGCCAGCATATGATGAAAAGCATCCTACTACCTTGAAACACTGGCTCAAACAAGAAAGCTAAATACAAATCTTAAAAGTTTGAAATATTTAATAAATGAGTCATTGGTAGTTTGATTTCCATAAGCTACCTAGCTTTTTTTCGAATATTTTATATTATAAATATGTTAACATATAGTTCTCGACCCTTATACCTTTACAAAAATAGTTTCTAAATTCTTATTAGTTAAGCCTTATTCGAATAAAAAGTGATATTTAAATTATGCAGGAGAAATTACGGAAGTGCATATCGTCAATCACAATCATGGCTCAGCGTCATCTCTAACGCTTAAATTATCGACTTGTAAATACCGTTTTGGCGATTTCAGTACTTTCCTTTTCTATTAGCTAATTGGAATGCACAACGACCGATAAGATTTTTCATAATAGGTTGATTCATTCAAATTGGTAACGTAACGTTTCTGTAAAATCAAAACATTTTAATTTTAGATAAATTCTTTTTTATCTATCTACTAGAGTAATACGGAAAATTTCTAGATAAAATATTTTTAAGTATTTAAACAGCGTAATATTTTTTTTTATTTTTGCAAGTTTGAAAATACAGAACTGTAAATAAAAGATATATTGCTGTTTTTTTTTTTTTAATCTCTTGATAAAACTGAAAGGTTTAACTAAATAGAATTTGCATACTTAGTTATTTTTTTACAATAAGCGTCAGTTCATTTGCTTTTTTTGGCAATACATTTTTAAATATCTCATTAAAAATTGAGAGATATTTTTGAAACTAATTGTTTTTCTATTTTTTTTTAATAAGATTCCCTCTTAATGTTTTTTTTGTAGCCAGGAATTATTTTTGAAAAATTTTATTTTTTTACTCGGCTAGATGCTTGTTAAGAGAAAAACAAAATATTATAGCATTACAGAATATATAGCTGGTTTAATATACTTCGAAATTTGTGTCACAAATGGATAATGCAATTACGAGGATGGTTCGATAAGTTCTCGGCCTGATAAAGAAAACAAAAGATCTTTGAAAATGTTTTTATTTATTTTTCAACCTAATCCCCATGTACTTCAATACATTTATAACAACGATGTTCTAGCATTTTAATACCCGTAGTATAAGGCGATTTGTCCAACTGTGTAAACTGAGGGGTTGTCGCTGCTTTGACCTCAATATTTGAAGGGAATTTTCGTCCAGCGAGCTATTTTTTCAAGTTTGGGAAGAGAAAGTATTCGTTGGGAGCCAGATCTGGCGAATATGGTGCATGTGGAAGCACTTCGAAATGTAGGTCACGTAGTTTTGCAGCAACAATCATAGATTTGTGTGCAGGCGCGTTGTCCTGATGACAGAGCACTTTTTTTTGGTAAGATGTGGACGTTTAGCCTTAATCACATGCTGCAAACGGTCCAGAAGTGAAGCGTATTACTCCCCGGTGATGGTCTGCCTTGTTCTAAATAGTCTATAAGTACCACGTGATGTGAATCCCAAAAAACTATTGCCATGACTTTTCCTGCAGACAGAACCGCTTTTGCTTTTTTTGACGCACTTTCACCTGCCCCCACCCACTGTTTAGATTGCTGCTTTGTCTTTAGCGTGTAATGGTGGATCCATGTTTCATCTACAGTTATAAAACGTCGAAGAAACTCAGCAGGATTGCATCTGAATAAGTCTAAAAATTCTTGCGAAGTGTTCATTCAAAGGCGTTTTTGGTCGACTGTTAACAAACGCGCCTCCCATCGCGCAGAAAGCTTTTTCATGCCAAGAATATCATGTAAAATGTAGGGGACATGATCTATCGAGATGGTTTGCTATACCAGTAAGCTCTCGTACTTTCAGTCGGCGGTCATGAAGTATGACATTGGGAATTTTCGTGACAATTTCGTCAGTTGTAGCGGTTTTTGGGTGTCCCGAGCACTCATCATCTTGAATTGATGTACAACCACGATTAAATTCAGCAGCCCATTTTTACTGTCGAAAACGAAGGAGAAGAATGCTTTAAAGCAGAATCTAATTCATTTTTAATGTCCGTAGGAATTAAGCCCTTTAAAACAAAGTATTTTATAACCGCTCGAACTTCAATTTTATCCATCTTTCACAAAAATATCGAACCTTATGTGTTCACTTCATTGCCACATACAAGCAACTGAAACTTTGCAGGGCGTCATCTCAAGATTAATCCTTATAAAATATTATAGTTATTTGATTCTACTAGCGCCCTCTCTGTTTCAGGTCGAGAACTTATCGAACCATCCTCGTAGTGGGTACAAACTACAATATATGAAAGTATTTTCAACGTTGATTTTATTATTCTATATTGAGTAATTATGGTTCTCGGTTTCAGGTTCAGATCAGAGGTTTCAGCTTAAAATTACTTTCTGACTTTTTACCTACGGTTAATGTACATTCTGCTTTTAAGGATATAATTAAATGGTCCATATCCACTAGTTTTTAAAGACAATCGAAATATAACAGGAAAATTCAAATTATGCAAACTGTTGCAGCTGAATACAAGTACTACATATTGAGTCGATTATAGAGAAAGGATTGATAGCATTCAGATAAAATAAAACCTTATATATTTATCTAGTTAACTACGACTAAGAACAGAGAAGTAGTCAGCAGTAATTTTTTAATCTAGTACAACGACATGAATGCAAGATCTTGACTATGTAAAATTTTATCATGTTTTTAAGTTTCTAATTTTTTTTAAAGTATAAGTTTGTAACAAATATACAAATTTTTCAAATTGAAAACAAGAATGTAATATTTTAAATAAATATGTTGCACTAACTAATCTAAACAAAATTTTTGATCACGAGGGTCAGCATGACATTATAGCAGTAAAAATGAGTGATTATTTTGAAAAACATCGCTCATGTCTGGTATATTTTTTAATAGTAATTGAGTTAAGATAACATATGACCATGTCGAAACTTAGGCTCATATATTTGCTGTATTATATCTGATAAAATATTATGACTCTATAATGTTGTTTAATTTGTGATTTTACGCATCACTGTTATATTCAATTCTGATTAAATCAACTATCACCTTTTTGTAGTTAAAAATAATTAATTACAGTAATACTCCAAATTGGGAGAATAACTCATTAATATTTAATGTTTCATTTGCTATTCATTTTCGTTCTTGGTAAACACAAACACCCATTTTAGTTATTTAAATATTACAAAATGCCTCCTTCATCTGTGGTTTTATAGTTGATTAAGGTTTTGACATCATTCCTTAAATAAGGTTACTGATCAGCGAGATTGAAAAGTTTGTATTATTAAAATATATGCTTTTTAGTACATAGACTATACAAACTGTGGAAACTTTAACAAATAATTAGTAATAATGATAATGAGAAGATGATTTGGTAGTTACCTATTTTGTATTGGGATAGGGACTATATTTCGTATTCATATTGCAACAAACATTTTAATCTAAAGGTGTAAATGTATGGTAACGTAAATACTAATCGGAGAAAGTAGTAATCTCGATTAAAATATCCTTGAACCTTTTTCCACAGTGCTCAGTTCTGTAGGAATGTCCCAAAAAATACTTTTTAAATTAGTCCTTTCATAGTTTTGATATAAAGTCAATATGAATTGTCTCACATGGTAATTTTCGAATGAGATTAAAAAAAGTGTTTCAGCTGGTTAAAAAATTAAAATGAAAAAGGGAGAATTATATCATATATCATCTAAACGTATATTTTAAATCTCTATGTGAAGCCAACTGATTATGTAATTAGAAGCAATTAAAAAAAATGTTCGTAAGAGGTACTACATTTCTTCCTTTAAATAACATTTCAGAGTGCAATGATCACATTTTATGAAACATCATATATTTACAATAAAAGTACTACAAATATTAGTTATGAAATTATGAATTAATGACATTTGAACTTTAAGGTTAATGATGGCGGCATTTCAGATGTTGGTTAAGTATTAATACGTGTTCTCCTGGCAACATATTCAAAGAAGTAAGTAAGCAAGGTGTCTCACGGTGACCGTCACTAGAATATCTCGGGAAGTACGATTTGAACCCTGCAAATTTATATAATTCGGTGACGCCCTCTTCAGATGAAGTAACAGCAATCTTGTGCGACTTCTGGTTATGCCGGAAGCTTTCCGAAATTTACCCTGTATGTTATATATTTTTTTGTATATGTCTTCTTCTTCTTTAGGTGCCATGTCTGTATTCAGACGTTGGTGGTCATCATGTTTACAATTTCCTGAAATCTTTCTCTATCGGCTGCTGCGCGAAATAGTTCTTCTACCGTGCAATCACACCACTGCCTGATGTTACGCAGCCATGAAAGCTTCTTTCGGCCTATCCATCTTTTTCCTTCCACTTTTCCTTGTATTATAAGGCGAAGTAGCTGGTATTTAGGTCCTCTAATTATGTGACCGAAGTATTCTGTTTTCCGCCTCTTTATAATATTCAAGCGCAGTCGATCTGTATCCATCATTCTGAGAACATCTTCGTTGGAAGTGTGCGAAACCCATGATATCTTTAGGATTCGACGGTAGCACCACAATTGGAATGCTTCCAGTTTGTTTAGCGTTGTGGTTTTTAGTGTCCATGTCTCGCAACCGTATAATAGAATAGACCATACATAGCATTTCAGGACCCTTTTACGAATATGCATTGATAGGTTCCTGTTGCATAGAACTGGTTTCCATGTCATAAAGGCCTTCCACGATATTTCTATCCTAGCTATTATCTCTTCATCTGAATCCCCATTTACATTCAACCAACTGCCAAGGTATTTGAAATGGTTTACACGCGCTATCCTCTTCCCATCGAGCCAACTGTCATCCACTTTGTTTTTGAGATGTTGATTTTAAGGCCTCTTCGGCAGCTCGCTTCATTGACTAGGTTTACTAATGTTTGGAGATCCTCGATGCTTTCTGCAAGAATGGCCGTATCATCAGCAAATCTAATATTGTTGATTACTTCTCCGCCTAGTCTTACTCCTTCTTGTCTGTCATCCAAAGCCTCCCTAAAGATTTCTTCGGAGTATACATTAAAGGGACAGCGTGACAGAACGCAACCCTGTCTTACTCCACATTTGTGTATGTGTATGTATATGTCTACAGATAATTAATTGCAACTAACAAGGACATGCCTATATAATAATATAAAACTAATATTATATAGAAATATAATATTAGTTTTTGTATTATGGCCTTCTTGTCAAAAATCGCTAAAACTGCTTGATATTTGGAGGATTTTGCGTAAACTTATAAGTAAGTTAAAAACTATTCTGGTTAGGTATGGGTACAACCTATATGGATAGATAGACAATGTTTTTGCCTATCTACTGAATGATTCAACAACGTAGCATCGTATTTGAAAAAATTAAATTTTTTTAGATTTTTTTATAGAGTTTAAAATTTGTTACTTTCGCACTTCCCTATGTATAAAATGTCGTTCTTAAACAATTCATTATCGAGCCCAATAATATTTAAAGCCAAAACCGGAACTATTTTATTTTTGAAACGAGATTCAATTTTAAGCGACATCTTATAAAAGGATAAAATTTGAGAAAACTTTTTTTTTTACATGGCTAGAGCAGG
This sequence comes from Diaprepes abbreviatus, assembly GCA_034092305.1. NCBI lineage: Eukaryota > Metazoa > Arthropoda > Insecta > Coleoptera > Curculionidae > Diaprepes > Diaprepes abbreviatus. The sequence continues at coordinate 38,511,647 of JASJET010000055.1, forward strand.
ATAAAAAACTTTGAGTAAAAGTTATCGGAAATAAAGAAATGAATACAAAAAAATATACATATAGGGTGATCCATTTAAAATACGTAAATTTCCGAAAACTTTCGGCATAACCGGCCGTCGCACGAGATCGATGTTACTTCACCTGAAGAGTGCATCACAGAAAACCCCATAATACAAATTTACAGGGTTCAAATCTCATTACTTCTCGAGATATTCTAATGGACGGTTACCGCGAGATACCCTGTATAGACTACGGATCCTATAGATATAGAAGTACGTTGGCTCATGCTTAGAAAGAGAGCATTTGCGATGAGTAGGGATATCCAATGAAGTTTAGGGTATCATGCGTAGTTCCGCTCATAAAAGAGAGGTACTATTCATGGAAAATGCTCTGTCTTTTTCTCCGCGTTAGACAATGTTCTTCTATAGGCTTTGTATATTGGGATATTAAATTTCTAATTAAAAATTGTTAGTCCTTGACATCTTTTATCCATCTAGTAGATGTCGCTTCGAGCAGTCGTTTCAAAGGAAATGAAATTTAAATGTTTTATTGCGTTTTAAGACTTGTCATAGGTTCTTGACATTTTATATAGACTTAGGTCTGATCGGAGAAATTTGAAGAGCGTTTAAGAGCGAACAGATCAACAACAATAAAAATTTTCATAGCAAAAAGTTAACAATAATAACAATATAAGAATGAACTGGGAAAGAACAATACGAATAACACATAAAGTCAATAACAAACCAAAATAGAAAAATTTAATTTATTTAATTGTTTAAGTAAACTTAAAACAAATAAATGTTCAAAATGACCTCCGTTTTCAGGTACACAAAGATTAATTCTACGGAAAAAGTTGAACTGCACTCTTCCATCATCTATGCATCAAAACATAAAGTGTTTACTGAATTTTGTATTCGAGCACACAGTTCTTCACTGTTTACCAGTTTACAATATACCATCTGTTTAAGAGTTCCCCATAAAAAGTAATCTCTAGGCGTTAAATCTGGTGAACCGGGTGGTCAGTTTGCAAGAGCATGAATTCTCATTTAAATAAAAGTTATTTTGGCTTGGAACAGCTACTATTGTAACTTAAGCGACCTTCACTCATTATATCATTCACACCAAACTTGCAACAAAATATACAAACAATTCTATAATTAAAATCTAAAGAAAAATTTAACAGGGACAGATGTTTCACGCCACAGGAGTTTATCTGGGCAAGTTTAAAACTACACATACAGATATGAAACCATGGTTAAGAAAGGAATTAACACTAGGCTCGATATAAGGGGATTAAAGTCCCTACACTTTTCTCTCGCACATCCTTACCAATGAAATCTCATTTAAATGATTTCTAACATCTAATATGAAATGTAGGAGTGCATCGTCGTACATCATCCACATGTTTTGTCCATCATCCAATAAATTTGGTAAATTTACTAGTTAATTCAAACTATTTAAATAAGGTAGTAAGATGACATGACCAATAATTCATTTGTCAAAATTTGCTGCCCATTTTAAATTCATGCTGATAATGCATAACCTTTATTATATTTTTCTTTTCGTCAGCATAAAGATGTTTATTATGTAAATTTGCCAAACCCTTTCTTGCAAAGCAACATTCAGCGGTAAATAAAGTTTTTTTTTTATAGAAATTCATCATAGTAATTCGATAGAAGTATAGTCTCTATTTTAGATCGAGAAGTAAAACCCCTCATACTGTATGGAGGTGGAATGAATGTAACAGCTGTTCTCTTAAAGTTCTATTTACTGTATCTTTAGATACTCTAACTTTTTCTTCCCCAACCTCCTGTGTCTTAATTGTAAGATTCCGTCCATAATCAATTGTTGCAGGAGCAAAACTCTTGAGGACGCCCTTCAACAGTGGCAAATATTTAAGGGTTGGTACTTGTTTACTTGGAAATCTTTCTCTGTACACATACTTTTACTGACTCCCGACAATTTTTTAATATCACATCAGTGAATTTTTATTGTTGCTGGTACTTAAATACGTTCCAAATTTTTTGGACTAGTCCTATGCATGTAGATAAATTGTGAACGGGGCTACGATGAGTCTCAGTATCTAATAAAATATTAAAATTTCATTATCTCAGAGGACTACTCGAAGAGACACCTATTATGTATAACTTTTTTAGATAAAATTATCAAAGAAAAGGAATGTTTAATTAGAAATTTAACGTACTGAGGCACAAAAAACTGATGAGGCTTTAGATATAGGATAAATGCTGTTGGTGGTGCCCTCTGCAGTGTAGATCGAAACTGTAATCAGATCTTGATTCCTTATCCTAGAATACTCAAATTACCACATTTAGTGTAAATCAAGCTATTATTAAGATAAACTACCTACCAACAAGTTTAAGTGTTTTGACACCCTGTATTTTGGAAACTATCAACTTTTGGATGAAGGTAAAATGGGCTAGATCCTTATATTTTAGTTTCAGGAATTTGCGCTAGCCTTTTGTACAGACCTTTTAGAGATACCCTGTACAAAAACGATATGCTGAAACATGAAGTAACCCAATGCACAAAATAAAAATCGTAGTGAATTAAAAAGTGTGGAGTTTATGACATAATATTTTGCTTTTATTCTTATTTGCTTTGTTCAAAGTCGTAAAAACTGCGACGACATGAATAAGCTTCCGCCAAGGCTACATTCCGTGCCATGCACAAGATAAGGCCTTATTTACCATAATCTTGAAAATTCCACAAAATGAGTCAGGAGCATATAATCTAGCATAATAAAGCTTGCGTGATTTCATCTACCTACAGTTTTGCTAATAACATTCTTTACCTTAAATATTTTAACCTATTTATCTCTTCGAATAGCCTGGGAAATAAAAAAATGCATTTTTTCAATTACGCTAGACAATAATGATTACACGTTTTTTTATGTTCCGTTAATCAGTACCAGTCATTTATCTTTAAAATTTGCAATAGAGTTGAATTATGATGCTAATAAGTAGGATTTTTTAAATGTTCAATACAAAGGAAGGGTATTTTTAGCTTATCAATAGCCTACAGCAATATATGATTTCGTTAATTTTTACTTTCACGACACGACATCTAAATAATACTTGTAGTGAATGAATGAATCATCTAAAATATTTAATATTAGCATTTGGTTTCACGAAAATTAATAACTATGTGAGAAGTAATTAATTATTTAAAATTGTCATCATCTTTATTTCTTCACCGCTGTAAGTCTCTGTTGCCGTTTTCTGGTGGTGTATATATGCAAATTTTCATTCCAGGATTTGTCAAGTCCTGCCGAGTTCCCTTTTTACTGCGGTTATAACCTATATATATATATATATATATATATATATATATATATATATATATATATATATATATATATATATATGTTTATACGGCTTTCACGGATTCCTCCGTGTGAGATGCATTAGCAGTGGTTATAGCCACATTATGCTGTTGTAGTGCTGAAATCACATTCAGCAAACGTACAACTATATGCAACTCCGTATGTAAGTGAAGTAAAATGCGAAACAGTGAATGCAAACTTCGCTACATCACATCCTTTCTGTGTTAGAGGTTGCACAGTTAGAATAAACTGTAATAAAACACAATGCATCCTACTCCACCACCATCGAGATGGTGGCCTACCTGTACCACCATACCGAATGTGTTTTATTACAGTTCATTCTAACTGTGCAACCTCTAGCACAGAAAGGATGTGATGGAGCGAAGTTTGCATTCACTGTTTCGCATTTTACTTCACTTACATACGGAGTTGCATATAGTTGTACGTTTGCTGAATGTGATTTCAGCACTACAACAGCATAATGTGGATATAACCACTGCTAATGCATCTCACACGGAGGAATCTGTGAAAGCCGTATAAACGTATATAAGCCATCCGACGAGAGGTCGGCGAAGCCGCGTTCAGTGTTGCATGCTTCTATCCGATCTATCCTTTGCACAGTCAGGTGCATGTCGGTACCCTGATGAGTCTAGTGAGAGACGAAACATGTCTCTCTGCCGTATCACTGTGGCGGGGAGGGTAAGCTTTGACTTTCTTCTCGGTATGGTGGTACAGGTAGGCCATCATCTCGATGGTGGTGGAATAGGATGAATTGTGTTTTATTACAGTTTATTCTAACTGTGCAACCTCTAACACAGAAAAGATGTGATGGAGCGAAGTTTGCATTCACTGTTTCGCATTTTACTTCATATATATATATATATATATATATATATATATATATATATATATATATACATTTATATATATATATATATATATATATATATATATATATATATATATATATATATATATATATATACATATATATATATATATATATATATATATATATATATATATATATATATATATGTTCCTTAGAGGGGTAATGGTATTCTTAAGGAGGTCAATAATTTCGAGCAGATAATCTAAAATCTTAAATGATGGGTTTTCAAGAGTACTACTTTCATGATTGACGCTATGAGGGAGAGTTGAATGAAGAGCGCAAATAAATGCTAAACCAATTAATAATAGCCTACCAAATGATGTTAATTCAATTGTTGTATTTGTCGAAACCTGTCTTTATTACTACGACGTCTTCACAAAATTTCACAATAAAGTATTGTTGCTGTGTTTTAGGAAATGTATTTGGACTACCGATAAGCAAGAGATTCTTACAGCTTCCTAATATAAAGAAAAAATCTCCACAGAGTAATACGCACCCTGAAAAATGAATGTCCTAACTTGGTACTGGATAATAGATTTTCACATCAAGAAAACACGCCAGTGTATTGAGTCAAGGAAACTATGAATTAATCACTGAAAACGAAAATCAAAATACTGGACCATCCCCCTTATAGCCCATACTTGACGCCATGTCCCTTTTTCTTTGTGTCAAGAAGTAGATAAAGAGTCGACGTTTTTAATCCGGCATCGAACTAATCGATGTATTTGATGAGTTATATGATAACCCTTCATAGGAGTTCTGACAAGAAGCTTTTAGTATCTAGTTTCGACATATGTAAGACTGCCAAACTGCTAATAGAGATTTTTTCAAGAAAAAATAACATGTGAGAACGATAAAACGTATGTATTGTATGTATATTAAATTTCATGCTCCAAGGAATGAAAATGATAACGGTATGAAAATAAACTAACCTTTATATGGAACTTTCAGAATATTAGTTTTAAAGAATGAGCTTACCTCATGTATTTACGATGCTCGTTTACAGGAACAAAATATTCATCATATGGATTCCCCATCTCTGTATCATCTTCTTTCTTAATAGGAATTCCAGTTACTCCATTTACGTCGTTTTCGTATGGACCTGCTACATCTTTACCTACTGGTTTGAGATTAATTAACTCTAAGTTAACCGCTTCGGTCATTGGTTCGTCATTTTTAGTTGGTGTGGAAAGACCACGTGCAATTTCTCCATTGTAAGGTTTGGAGTTGTCAAATGTGCTTTTTACTGCAAGAAAAGAAATTAATAATATGTATGATTTGAAAGACGATAACAAGTATATCATAGTTGTTGTTGGAGAAGATATAGGAAAAAGGGTTTGTTTTTATTCTTTAATAAAACTATCTTAAGTTGTATAACCCAATCACACTTTAAGATCAAGATTATAAGCAAATTAATAAAAATATAGTTTGTTATATATGTAATTCTCCTTTCAGGCAGAGAATATGAAAAATATATGTACAAACAGTTTATTTCCTGCAAATATCGCTCTGGTCCTCTCTCCATATGCGTTTCGATCATCTCATGATCTCGTCAGTGGAGCTGTATCGGACCGAGAGCAACATTAGCAGGAAACAACTGATATATGAACCATAAATTTCAAGGTATGTCGGCAGGATATTACACCTGCCGTCTACCAACTTCGATGTCAGACTGAAAAATATCGCCAGTCGAACGACATCTATGAATCAACGGAGTAAAGTGAAATTTTTAAACAATCAAAATTTCAGTAAGAAATAAAGAAATCTTTCTGCCGTATTTAAATAGTTTTTATATTATTATTACGGAAATCACATATGTTATAGACTTAAAAGAATGAATTAAAAAATATTTGTTGGAATAGTAAATTTAGGTATAATGATAAAAGGTTTTTTTCACAAAAGTCAATTTGGCTCTTTTTCGATATACCACGTTATTATAATAAAAACTTTTTGATAAAGTATTACTTTTATATTTATTGTAAAAATTAACATCTGATTACTGAAATTTAGAAAGCACAAGAAATAATGTGCCTGCATATAAACAATATATATTTCCAATGCTTATTTTTATAGAAATATTTATTACTTTCTGAAACTGTAAAGAAGTGAAGTAAATTTAAAACTATTTTAGCTTATTAAGGCTATTTCAGATATCTCTATAAGAATTTTAGCAGTTAGTACCGTAAAACGCTGGTCGGATGGAGACTATATAAAATCAAATTAGTTTTTTTCGAAAATTCTTGCATCCGATCCACTAATCCTTATTTCAGTTTTTTATAATAAAACAAAGAAATTATATTGAAAAGAAAGAGAAGCCAGAGGTTTTTCTTTCTTTAAAGATGGCAACAACTGTAAATTACTTACAGTAGATAGCGGTGCCCAATTATTTTGGAAAAAAAAAAGATAAAAAAATTCAACTCGTTTTATCTTACATTTTTCTTTTTTTTTCATGCCTCTGTTCGTGACATTACAATCAAGAAAATATATAAAACTTTTTTCAATCACTTGGGGTATAAAAATGATAGGTTAAGTGAGTAAAAAAAGAATAAGTGAACTTACTTGTCATTTCAATTCGATTCCTTTTTTAAGGTGCAAAAGCGTTTCCAATCCGACGTTGAAATGTTGCATCCGATCGAAACTTCAATCAGAACCATTTATAAGGGAAATTTCAAGTAGATAATAGAATGCTACGTTAGAAACAACGTCATTGCTGTTACCTATATGTATTATCCTTTGAAGCAGAGAAAAAGGAAATAATATATAGAAACAGTTTATTTCCTGTAAATACAACTCTGGTCCTCGCTTTATATGCGCTTCGACCACGTAAAGGTCTCGTCAGTGGAGCTGTATCGAACCGAGGACAACATTCACAGGAAAACAACTGCTATATGTATAGATGTCGTTCGACTGACGATATTTATCAGTCTGATATCGAAGATTGCAGGTTTTTAATATCCTGCCGATAAGCCTAAGAATTTATTTTTATTTAGCAGTTGTTTTCTGCTAATGTTACTTTCGGTTCGATACAGCTTCAGCTTCATTGACGATACCATAAGGTGGCCGAAACGCTTATGGAGCGAGGACCAGAGTTATATTTTCAGGAAATAAACTGTTTCTATATATTCTTTCCTTTTTCTCTGCTAGAAAGGAGAATATATATAGGCAACTATTTAAACACGGCAGATAGATTTATTTTATTCCTTACAGAAATTTTGAAGGTCATTCTTGTTTTTGCATTAAACTACAGAATCGGCCAAAGAGTTTCAGAAATATTATTACTCCTATGGTATAAACTGAGTTGAATAATTTTTTTAGTTTGTAATTGCAGAAAGTAGTTTTACAAGCCAAATGAGCTACAATGCATTCACAAAAGAAATTTATATACAATGTAAATTAAATAGCAAATTGCAAACTCATAGTCTAATTCTTAAACTGTAAAATTTGAGAACCATTCTTAAAGCGATTTTTTGGAAACAGTAACTCTTTTTATCATATATTGTAAAAGGGACCAATAATTTTTAAAATCATTAAAGAATTGTCGGTTAAAGTATGGTAAAGCAAGAACTTTTCCAGTTTTTTTTTAAATAGATAAGGAGGATTAAAGTGATTCTCCTATTAAGTAAAGTCCATTTGTAAGTAAATTGAAATAAAATTATTGGTCATGACTGTTAGGACAGTGTTCTAAATAAACAAGGAGGATGCATTTCTATATTTTTTGGCCTTTACTATTTTACTGAAGTCGTTAAATGACACGACAAATACTGTTTGAAGAACATGATGCTTGTAATATTTCTACTAAAATTCATTCATAAATTTGCTAGGACTTCTGTGATCTTGACAGACATCATAATAAATGAATTTCAACGGGAAATAATATTGCATCATCGGAGTGCGTTCTTTATTTAGCCTTATTGCATGCATAATTTTGTGAATATTTTTATTTATTTTAAAAACGAAAGATATTTAGTAGTTTCGGTAATTATTTAGTGATACAAAACCACTCCAGAATTAACCATTTTTTCGAAAGATATATGTTTTGAGATTTTTGAAATTCCTTCTTCCGAAGTTAGGTTGTTGAGAGTTGAAAACAATGGACGATCTTGTCTCGTTTCGAGTCAGACTAGTTTTGTCTCATCTCGAACTGTACATCACAGTCGAGTCGAGGCGAGATTAGAGATTAGTCTCCTCTCTTTTTGAAAAACATCATCTCCATATGGGAAAATAAAATTAAATGGATTAAATTGGTATTGTGTGAAACATTTTCATATTGCAGGTCAAAAATAGGTCTTTAAATTACATAAATACAAATGTTGATGCATTTTAAAGATTATGTAATTTGCAAAATGCCATAATCTTAGTTTTGTAACATGTATTATAATTAGAAGGCTTTGTAATGTTAGATATTGATTTACTTATTTTCAAAAATACTAAACTATTTTAAATATCCAATGATCAAAGTAAATTCCATCTTTATCACTTTATTGAATATAAATTAAAATTTCGGACATTAATAGCTTAAAATAACAGGCCCATATAAGTTCAAGGTTGCCTAACAAACTTAAATTATGTTAATAGACCGGGGCTATATTGAAATCTATCATGCTTTAGTTGTTGAGATGGTGCGAGCTAATTTTTGTTCTAGACTCTCCAGGATAATGGTGATAACAATAACTGAGATAAGCGCCATCTCAAAAAATACCCCTAAATTTATTTATTTAACAAAAAGTTGAAAAAACGCTTATAACTTTGAAGGTGTTCAGTTTAGAGAAAAGCTGAAGAGAGAAAAAGGTTTTGTAATTAAATTTCCCACGAACTAGAGTTTGTTATAAATATTTTTAATTAATAACTTAACAAATATGAACTTTTTTTGCATAGTTTTTTTAAAATTATCTTTTTGCTTTTATGTTTTTTTTTTCATTTATTCGTTTAAACAGTTACTGTTTAAATAATTTTAGATATTAAAATCAAATGTATTTGTATTCAGTAAGTTATAATAATATTTCAAGAAACTTTTTCTTTAAAAAAACACCTACCATAGGTTACAGTGAGCAGTGCATACAATGCACATATGACGTCATTTGTTTATAACAAAAAGAACACATAATATATACTCGGCATAGTGATATTTGAACTTCTCTATTCACGTGACGTCGGTTTAAACAAAAAATGGTAAAATTTGCCCCATGAGAAGCCGAGATAATGACATTTTTTTTACTCTAACGTACTTTGAACCTGCAGATTCAATTTTAGACTAAGAGCCCCCCATCCCTTCTTTTTCTTATTTTTCACGCCGATAATTTTCTTTTTAATTTTCATTCATGTTGCCGATAACGTAAATATGTGAACATTTTTGTCAGAATAGTACTCGAAAAGACGAAGTTAAGGGTTAAAAAATCAGCCCTAAATTGTATATAGATTCGCTGTAAACGCCTGTCAACTTTGACAGCTTGTATCTTATAATTAAATGGCAAAATTTAAACTTTTTTTTTCAAAAGAAGCTTTTCCAGTTTTTTCAAATCATGATTTAAGAAAAATTTTTCGATGAAAATTTGCCGAGATATTCAATTTGTTTAGGAATGAAAAAATTAATAATAATTTTAAACAATTCCTGAACAAGCCCTTATTATCCGATTTTAATCTTTAGAAAAGTGTCTGAAAGCTTGCGATTTGCAGTATATGTGAAAAAAATTTCAAGTATGTGACTTTCCAATTTAAGACTCAGTCAAATTTGAAAAATTTTCCATTTTTTGAAAAAAAGTTAGATTGCAAAATTATTATGCAAAAATTATCGAATACATTTTAACGAAGAGTACATTATTTTATTATACGAAGTTTTTTTTGCCCAAATAGGAAGGTCTTTAAAAAAATGTAAGTGGTTGATAAAAATCGTTTAAAAACTACTTTTTTGATTTTTTTTTTAATTATTACTATATTGCAACAAGGGTAATAAATTTTGAGATTTATAACAAACCCTAGTTTGTATGTAATTTATTTACGAAACTTTTTCACTTTTCTCTAAACTGAATACTTTCAAAGATATAAGGAAGAAACGGAGAAAAAAAAAGCGTTTTTTAAAATTTCTTTACACTTTTTGTTAAATAAATAAATGTAGCGGTGTTTTTTGAGAGGAAGCATATCTCAATTATGGTTATAGGCATTATTCTGGAGGGTTTAGAGCAAAAATTATCTTGCCCTGTCTCAACAGCCAACCAAAAATCGATCAGCCCCTGTCTATAAAACATTTAGGTTAAACAAAAGATTATCATAGCGTTAGCTATAATAATCGTTGGTTAAACTGAAATAAAATTGACACAAGTTAAACTAGTGCTTTAAAGTGGTATTTCAAGTAGTGATAGTAAATAGTTGTTAATGAATGCAGAATGGTTAAAGTTTAGAAGATTATGAGAGTATTTTTTCTTTCACCTTTACCAGAATGTTATAATCTTTTCTGCCATTAAGGGATATTCATCTAATGAATGAATAATGATATGGAAAAATATACATACTTTTTTTTAATTTTTGTTGTCATATCAGCCATAATATTAGTTAAATTTTGGTATGGCCAAAGTAAAAAAAAACTTTATCGATATTTAATAACCAGCAAATTTTGCGGGAGAAAAGACGAAAAAAAAAATTAAATTATTTTAAAAGTATTCATATATGTATAAATTAAGCTTAAAAAAATGAATCAATTTTATTGTTTGTTTAGAATTGTGACAGTTTTGTTAAAGGTCATTTTTATATAAGGAATATGTAATTCTTGCTTAAAAAACATTCGGAAAGTTACTGAAAAGAGAAAAGTCCATTTATACCTAAGTTTACCTGTCTAAATATTATTTTGGTTATTATATAATAATTTAGGTTGAGAATCGAAAATGTAAAATTTTATTTTCTCAACAAAAATATATATATATTAATAGAGATATTATATTTTTTGGATTTCAATAAATAGTTTATTTAATTGGCCTTCTAGTGCGTAGCTCCGATCGCAGAACAATCAAAAACTAGTAAGCGTCAATCAGATCGCCCAAAAACAATTTGCTAATTATCACCTGACTGTTTTTGCAAATTGCGGTTGGCGCTGACTGGTTTGCGATTTTTCTAAGAACAACCCTATTATTAGCTTTGTTCGCGGGTCACTTTCCGAACCGATTCAGAACTAGTACGGAATTAGTTCAGGATTGACGTACAGCGCAGGCTCAGTTATTAACCGGTTCAGGATTTGTTTTTACCGCGAACGATTTTGGAACTTTGAATCGTCTACTCTGGTATGCATACGGTGTTAAATGCTGATTAAACTAGTTGTTTTTTTTTGTTTTAAATAACTTAAAACTGTCTTTTATTAGGTTTTATTATTTGTATTATTTTAAAGAAATATTGAATTATAATTGTTATTCTTATATAATATAAAGTCTAACTGTCAGTTCCTTTTGGAATAAAACGTCTTGTTTTTTGCTGAATAGAATTTTTGATAAACAAATATATATTTTAACAGATATCTATTGTTTACTCTTTATTTTGTGTTAAGTTCATATTTCGGGAGCCTCAAAGTAAATCTAATTCTAAACATATGCCTAATAAAAAGATGGGGGTTTTTCTAAACAAAAAATAAAACGCAATAGTTTTAGGTCCATTTTTTTTTGATTCAAAAAACATTTTTAATAAAACGATGCAACTTCATTTATCGCAAACCATAATACACGCCCGTTCTTAGCCATTTCTCAGCTTAACTGAAAATGGGGGGCAAAATTTCCTCAAAATAATTAGCATTTTTAGAAATTTTGAGTAACTCTAAAACTTTTTTTAACTCCTCATCGCTGGATGATAAATGATTTGACATAATGGGAGTATTCACTAAAAATATATATTTTTTTAGGTTCAAACTAACACTTTTTTAACTTATTATTTAAGATTCTAGGTCGATTAACACTAATTAAAGTAAAACCAATATAATATAATAAAATATATACTGGATCATCAAATGCAGCGAATGACATAAACAAGAGAAAAACCTAAAATAAAATAAAAACAATTGTCAAATAGTTGCACATTGCGGCCGCAGCATGAAAGCTGGCGCTTCATAAAATTCCGAACTTACAGTTCTTCTTCAATCCTTAGAACCGGTAGGACTGGTTCAGAATCGATTTCGATCCGAATTATTTTCTCCGCGAACATGGGACTAAAAATTCTGAACTTTGTTATCCGCGAACGCTGCTATTTCAACTGCGCATGCGTATTAGTTCAGAATCGGTTCTAAATCCTTACCGCGAACAAAGCTATTGTGTTAAAACTTGAACTAAAGACAGTGCTGGTAAAAAATTATTTATATGGATTTAAAAATCATTTTAAATAATGGATGTCATGTTAAATACTTAAACTTTGTTTTTCATTATTAATAATGTATTATGTATATTTCCTGACAAAAGAAGATTCTTGTATTTATTTGATCTTTGTTAATAATCAAACTAATAGCCTTGTAATAATTTTTATCTAAAAAGTCGGGATTAGACGAGAAAATCGTATTTTTTTATAAATTGCTTTATGCTGGTTTCGATTTCTATGTCGAGAGTATGTAGGTGCTGCTAAAGCAAACTGAGATTAAATCAAGACGGACGAGATAAGACAAATTGGCAATCACTAACTATATTTTTTGGTTTAAATCGAACAAATCATCATTCTTTCATTTTGGCACGATTAGAAGTTGTAAAAAAGTCCGTTGATCTTATTGTTTCTAAATCAAGCCAGAAATTCTTGATATCAAACAAACTCAACTAAATTGTTTTTAACTTTATTAGGAATTAGAATTTCTATGTAAAGTTCTCTTGTATTTCTTATCTTAACCTTAGAAACCATAATCGCATAATAATCAAAGTTATTCACAAAAAATTTTTAAGTTTTTAGAATGTCAAAAAAATGGATGAACATAATAGTACAAAAATGACCAATAAAGCATGGGTCACATAACCTCAATTAATATCTGAAAAACTAAACGTGTCATGACCCAAAATACGTTTATTCTGAAAAAATGGTTAATTTTGAAGTGGAGTAATATAACCTAATAAATGCTTTAGTTTCGTATAAAATATTCATTTAGGTCTTAATTGAAATGCACTGCGAATAAAAGTATGCCATTCACAATATTATTACAAAACAAAGCTTCATGCCGAAGTTTTTCATGATCATAACATGTATCTCAAAAAATTAAGTAAGGAATATTTTTGTTTCCTTTTTCACGCTTCAATAAGTGATAAATTGTTTGGTTTAAATATCGATGTTAAAACAACGGTTTCCTTCAATTTTGGCCTTCAATTTTGTATTCGAAAAATACTTGATAAAAAATAATTCTTACATGAGAACTTTCTGAATGATTTGGCAAAATAGTTTCTTTTTAATTTCCCTTCTACCAAAAATAAACTTTCTGAGTTATTTGTCGTTTCAAAATACTTATCTACAGATACATTTGTTGAAAATAAGACCTCTAGAAATTTCTAGCAAAATCAGAGGATTTTGTCAAAATTCAATATAATACTTAAGAAATAATGGATATATGATGGGACTCCTACTAATGTATATTTATAAATTTTTTCACTAACCTTTTCCATTAGTGATATGTTCATCTTCATCAAAAGCAGGATTCTCAATTCCTATATTTTTTTTGATGCTTTCTGGCGAATCTGAATTTAAATAACTGGTACTTCTGTAGTTCTTACTCATTTCTTCCAAGTTACTATGGTTCTCTAAAGTTTGCTTAATATTTAAATTGGCAGTTGATAAGTAATGGGGCTCTTTCGGCTTAGTAAGATTTTTTTCATTTTGGTAGTCTGTTTCGTCGTAATGTATTGGTAACGTTACTTCGTTTTTGTGGTAATAATGGTTAGGTGGTGACTCCTCAATTGGAGTAGGAATACTATGAACCGCTGTAGTAGTGACGTCATGGTGATTACTATGTGGATCAAAGTTTGCACTGTTCTCGTGTGCTGAATGTGAATCTTGAGCGGTATCGCTGCCTCCGTAGCTACTGTCTGCGTCCATGTCTGAAAAATAAAACGATGTTATTGCATCACAAGTTTTTATGAAATATATAAATTTGGGAAAATGAATATCAAGTAAGTACAATGTTAAAAATCTCCTTAAATTTAATGTAAATTTAATGTTCATTCTACATTAAATTTAACGATTTTGTACCAAAAATCGTGAATAATTTACATTTATTTTGAATTTTAAGCAATTCATTCAAATATCAGTTCATTGTACATTAAATTTGATTAAATGATATCTTAAATTCCAATAAATGAATGTCAATAAAGTAACTGAAAATGACATTCAAATTAATTCACATGTACCCTAATATCAAATGAATTTAGACTATTATTCAATATACATTGCTTGAGATTCCAGGAGATGGGGCAACTTGTACTATTTATTTAGTATGATATTATTTGCTTAAAGGACTCAATTTTCTTATAGTGAGGTATACATGTCTGCCTCATACTGAAGGAAACCAATGAGTTCGAAAGTGGTCTAGATGGCGGACACTACCTATGGAAAAAATGTCCACCTTTTCCCGATGGTTTCAGAATTTTTTGAACTCATATTAATGTTGGTGCTTAAATGATAACATATCTCAAATTCAATGAACACGGGCTGTATATTTAATGTACATAGTCATCTTAAAAAGTAATGATCAAACTTTAAGTTTAATGTATTATTACATTAAATTTAATGGAATAAATTAATTTGGATTAATGTAAATTATTAAATTTAATGCATTACATTAAATGCATTTAATAAACGTTTATGAATTTTGCTTCCAGCACATTTACCTTAAATTTAATGCATTTCATTTTTACAGTGTACACTGTTAAAATAATCTTAAATGCAAATTTAATTTCCATTCTACATTAACGTTAATGATTTTGTAATAAAATTTGTGAAAAGATATTTTAACTTCCGTATATTAAAATTAATTCACAAATACCCTAACTCTAAGAAAATTTACATTATTATTCAATACATTGCATGAGATTCCGGGAGATGGCGCAACAAATATTGGTCTTTTCGTTTAGTAAAATATATTTTGTTTGATGGACTCAATTTCTTTCTTTTGGTGAGGTGTACATGTCTGCCCCATACTAACGGGAATCAATGAGTTCGAAACCGGTCTAGATGGCGGATACTACGTACGGAAAAATATCCACGTTTTCCTGGTAGTGTCATAATTTTTTGAGCTTATATTAATGTTGGGGAAATAAATATGTGAAAACATATTCCAAATTCAATGAACACTGGCTATATATTTAATGTAGATAGTCACCTTATAAAGTAATGATCAAACAAATTAATTTAGATGAATGTAAATTACTAAATTTATTGCATTACAATAAATACATTTAATAAATATTTGTGAAATGTGTTTCCAGCACATTTACATTAAATTTAATGCATTTCCTTTTTACGGTGTACTTAAAACATTTTTGAGCCTTTGAGTCGGGCTTGTATGTCGAGCTGGTATTCAAGTATTTTGCTCTCCGCTTAGAAAGATGCTCTGAGAATCCGTTTCCTTCAATGCCAGTGTATTCTGGTATCCAGATTAGTATAACTTACTTTTAAAAGCACTTAATACAAAAATATTACTTAACTTGGGTGTGATGGTTATAAGGAGGTTTTTAAATTTTTTTTTAGTAAAATGTTCTAAATATTTAGAATATTATATAATATTATATATTATACTACACCCTGTTCTGTCACCAAATAATGATAAATTATATCCATTTTATAACTACCTATGATATTTTTATACAGGTAGAACATATATCTATGAACTTAATTTTTTAAAAATAAAACTGGTTTAACCAGCTTGCAGTAAAAGAAACCTTAATGTTATTAATTAGCAATCCATCTATTTTTTAACATATGTTTGGTAATCGATTGTAAAAATAAATTATTTACTTTTGGATGTTTAGATAGAAATTGTACTAATTCATAATAATGAATAGTTCTCTCGCTTGCGATATGTCATATCCTATCCATGTTGTTATTAATTATTTTAGATGATAATTATACAGAATAGTTTCCATTAAGGATTTTGAATAAACAGTTTGGAATTTTTCATATGTTGCAAAATTTCGTTTAATAAAATGTTATTTTTGACTCATTGTTTCTTATTATTTCTGATTAAATTATAAAAAAATGCTATTTTATACTGTAAAATATCGCCAGTCTGACGTCGAAGTCGGTAGATGGCAGGTGCAATATCCTGCCGACATACCTTGAAATTTATGGTCCATATATCAGTTATTTCCTGCTAATGTTGCTCTCGGTCCGATACAGCTCCATTGACGAGATCATGAGGTGATCGAAACGCGTATGGACCAGAGCGATAGTTGCAGGAAATAAACTGTTTGTACATATTTTTTTCATATTCTCTGCCTGAAAGGAGAATTACATATATAATAAACTATTTAAATACGGCAGAAAGATTTCTTTATTTCTTACTGAAATTTTGATTTTTAAAGCAATTCCTTCTTATAGTGTATATTAATTAATATCCTAACTTTAAAGAGTATATATTATCTAAATATCATCCAATTAACATAATTTTAAATTATTGATAGAATTTCTCATAGAATTATTAGAATTGTCTCTAATATAAAATAATTATAAATATAAGCAGGCTTTAAGAAGTGCGTCAGATATACATACATACAAGTGCACATTTTACTAACTATATCTTAATGTCTAAAATGTGGTTGTCGGACTTGCATTGTCTTTATTTTTATTTATTTTTCCGACGTTTCGATTAGGTTGTATGCCTAATCGTTATCAAGTATAAACTGAATTCAGTCAAGTAACCTTTTACTATAAATTTGGTCAAGGACCCGAATCTCTAACATTAATATCCAGCGAAAATGCTAAGTAACCTTTCCAGGTGCAACTCTGCAAGAAAAATGTCCTTATCGCCCTATGATTTCTTTCTTTTCCCCAGAAAAACGTCCAAGGCGGGAAAAGATACAGGAATCTGTATTACGTTATAACAACTGACAAGCCTTCAAAACAATGAAAAATAAAAATACGAAATTTTAAAATTATTACAAGAAATTTTATTAGCAATTAACTAAGAAAATTGGAGTATGTTCACAAATTTATACCAGTTAAAAAGGCTTTATTGAGGTAGAACTCTCTTACAAGAAAGGTCGAATCAGTCCTAACCTTAAAGTTTATTTTTATTTGACACTTATGTGATTTTTCGTTTTTAGCTTAATAGAGTCTCTAATAGTTACACGATAACTGTCACAGTGGGAAAAATAAAAGTGCCTGGAAGACATGGAAGATCCAACAGGATTCAAAGTGCTTCCATTCAGAAATTTGTCGATCCTGCAGCCAAATGATTATCTGCTTAGTCGAGATCTCTCGATAAGATAACAATAACCGCAAAATACAATTTAAATTAAAAATGTCTAACTAAATACTCCATACCAAGCCACTCTGTACAAGACTAATACCTTTCTATATTTTAGGTATAAAGGAGAGAAGCCTTACGAACTAAACATAACAACAAGGACTATCAAACAGTTACTCTTGATTATAACACCATAATTGTGAACCCAATTCCAATAAAAACAAGATATACTTCTTTTATTCGTAAATATGGTTCTAAAAAAATAAACAAAACACATAAATGATGGAGGAGGTAAGCGTAAAAATTTATATTTTTATATGGATTTTAAATAGGAAAAAATAAAAACATAAATAGTCAAGGTTTGTAAAAACAAGGAAAAAAGTTTTGAACATTTTTTCTAAAGTTGCCTTATGTGCCCCTTCGGCTACATTAGAATAAATATCTCAAATTTTTTAGTTTTCATATATTTCATAATGTATATTTTTGTGTTCGCAAATAGTTTAATATAGGCTACCTTTAGGTACATACATTTTAATTATGCCTGGGT
Source organism: Diaprepes abbreviatus (assembly GCA_034092305.1). Taxonomy (NCBI): domain Eukaryota; kingdom Metazoa; phylum Arthropoda; class Insecta; order Coleoptera; family Curculionidae; genus Diaprepes; species Diaprepes abbreviatus. The sequence continues at coordinate 38,529,829 of JASJET010000055.1, forward strand.
AGGTGATTAACGGAAATTATTCCAAAAATAATGACAACGTAGAGGTCTGAATACTTTAAGGTGCATTGCTTAAATCTGATTAAAGCAACATTGTATCACATTGCCAAATGATAAATTAACAAGTGAAATGCATAAGAAAGTAACGCACGCAAAACGATCCTCGCTCGCACATCGAAGTGGCATTCGAATCCTTTCCCCTTTGCATGACAAACTTCAATTTTTCTCATCATATTCTCAATACTAGGCCGACTATCATCAGGTGGTCGTCTCGTCTGGTTTTCTTAGTCATTTCACCTGCTGAGATTCTTTGCAGACACTCACTCGTCATTCTTTCAATTTCATGCCCGTAAGCTTGTGTCAGCACCAAAACACACATTACACATTCTTTAGTATTTGAATATGCCTATATTATATTACTTTGTTTCTTTACAAAGACAATATATCAGAAAACGAATTATTGCTTATATATTATTAATTATAAATGAAGAAAGTATCTAGAGTTCACCAAAAAAATTGTATTAAAATTTTATAAAATTCAGATACAGAAAATGTATTTCATTCTATTCGTCTGCATCAAGTTATTCATTCAGATTAACTTAATTATTAGCAAATATTTTCGCAAAGACATTGTCATTTACAGATTGAAAATAATGTTCTTTTTCTCAAAAGTGATGTAATTCATTAAAATATTGTTGCTAATTTTGGACTGCATCATATTTTAAAATATTTCTTTGAGTTAGAATTACTAAACAGTTTGGTATGTTGTATTCAATACTATAGCAGAAGTTTGACTATATTTCTTGCTTAAATATTTTGTGTGATTGGCCATAAGTAATTTAGATTGACATTAAGTGTTCGCCATATTTAACTTCTTATTATTTATTACATTAAACCAGTTTTTATTTCAATGTGAATTTCTACCATTATCAAATTGTTTTCGATTAACTTACCTAAAAGGTCATAAACTTATTACTCACCATTCAGAATAAAAATAACGTGTTATACGTAAAATTATTTCGGAAAAACATAAGAAAAAAAAATGGCAATATTAACAAGACAATGAAAAACATCATAATTTTGTAACTGTTGAATAGTAAATGTATTCATAAGCATAGTTAACCATTAGCCATCATGAAATAATCAATATTTAGTCAATATGCTGCATATGATCATTATTAACAACCTTCATATTCGCCCAAAAAATTTACTCAAATATTCTAAGGAATAAGTCTTTTTGTCTGGGTTTCAGCTTTTGAGATCAATAAACAGCTCCAGAGGAGCGCTAACGAAGTTTCTCCCAAAAGATTATACAGCTTTTAGAAGATAAGACGAACACAAATGTTAAAAAGAATTCCACATATTTTGTGAATTAATTAATCTAGAGCTAAACAACAGACTAAGTTTTAACTGTATTGTTTTTTTTTTAAATTCAATTTTGTAAACACATAAATTTATATCTTTTTATATAATTTAATATAATATAAAACTTATTCAAGAATAACGTTGTGAAACAAGTCATAACAAGAATTATATTTAATATTATATTTTTTGTCTGACAATATTTTTCTTTCCTATTTAAATAATAATCTCCTAAATTCATTAATTGTAAATACCATATAAAGATGCATTTCCTTTGTACCTCATAAAAGGATTCCGAAATATAGAAATTTCCTTTGATCAATCTGCTGCCTGAAATTTGACGCTTTGCCATTGGTCATTTATTCGGTATAATTCATAATCCCTGCATCTTTTAACTCGTATGTTCAGTTCTACACCTGCTATTTAAGTTAGAGATTTTTCTCGATCTCGGTTTAATCCAAGTTTTCGTATTCCAAATTCTTTATTCTACTACTACTTTTTGAATTAGAATTCTGCTATCGTCCGAATTAACTACTTATTCTCTAATACTACTGTTCTTCAGGTCTCTATTAAATCTGTAAGCCTGATTACACAAATAGAAGATGCAGTCACTTTAAACCGTTTCCAGTGAAATTATAAGAAATAAAACTTATCTTGAACGAACAAATTTGTTAATTATCGTATATGTTAGAAGTTAAAGTGAAATAAAAAGTTTTGTGCAAATATTGTTATAAAAACAATAATAATTACTAAAGTAAATTTAATGTAAATCTCATAAGTCAGTAGCATTTTTATAATTTGGATCATTGCTTAAACAAAAACAATGTGTATTTTAAAAGATAATATAAAATCCTTTCATTTTTTCAATTTTATATAATAATATATTATTATATATAATCCTTTGAAAGTAAACCTTAATTCAAATTTATATACAAATATTTAAAAATTTGTAGTATTTGTACTATGATCATTTATATATAACTATATATGATTATATATAATTTTTTTCCCGGGAAATTACTTTTTTTTTATGTAATTTTTTTTCTGAATTTCATAGTTCCAACCTACATACATCATCTGGCAAATTTAGGAATTCTATGTTGGGTCTTCTTTTTCAAAAAAACTTTTAGTGGTTAGGTTAGTCTATAACAAAACAGTATTCGTTTTCTTCTAATGTAATACTAAAAGCTACAATGTTTCATTTTGACAGGTTATTTGTGCTGAAAATTTGTACGATTTATATATGGGTCTTATAAGGGGGCGTTTATCAATAAAATTGTTAAAAGAGGAAGGGTTGGATATTTAGATTTTGAAAAAATATTGAAAATTACTGTTACAACGTAACCTAATCTTTGGAACTTCTATAAATATTAAAGTCCAGTAGTATAGAGCTCCTGAAGTTACAGTTATTCTTGTTAGATTGTTTTTGGTTCTTTATCCAAAAGTGGTTTTCTGGAGCAAATAAGAACAAAAGAAACAGCCTCGCTGTTAGGTTATCCCCTCGTTGAAGTAATTTGTGGGATCACTAGCACAATAAGGTTCAAGTTATTAAATATGAAAACACAGATTTTATGAATCTAGTAAGGCAATCAAAATCGTACCCTTAACAAAATAGAAAAAACTAGAGTGATAATTACACATTTCAAAAAATACAAATCAACAGGCATATTCTTTAAATAAGAACTAATATATTTTTCTATATTTCACAGTATTAAGTTTCCATTCCAATATGACATTTGTTTTTCTTCTCCCTCACTCTACCTGCATCGAGGGCGTTATTCAGATGACTGTTGAGGCACTGTATGTCTTTGATTCTTTTCATTTTAGATATATAAACCGGATAAACTATCCCTGTACCCTACAGCGACGCTCGTATCTCCTTGGCTTAATCAACAACAAAAATCAGCATTCAACTTCTGCAGATAGAAGAGGTGTCAATTGATTAAGCGTGCTTTACATAAAAATAAATTTAAACATTATAGGCCTAAATTCATAAATATCTTAAAAAATTTAATTTCCATATACACATACGTTTGGGATTGTTTTTCTTCTTGTTATAAGGGAAAAAAAGGAGAAAATCTAACCTTTACAATAGAGCGTAGTCATAATTACCTAATTAAAACATACTTGTGGTGCAATATTTTGGACAATCAAATTATCGAACTTTTTTTTAGACAAAATTTAAAATCCTAGGACTATGTAAATTTTTTTAATTCCAAAATATTTGAAGCACTCAACAATATGTCTTCTGAAGTGAGAAATACATTGTAGTACTAGTGTGACGGTGCTCCAATTTATAATTCAAGGGAAGTCAAAGAAGGTCTTTTGGAATGAATGAATGGAGAAAAGTTATTTGATTTTCGATATTTAGACCTCGTTGGGATCTTTACTAATACAAGTAACCCCATTACCGAACTTGTCTGACTGGTTCTGGTGATAGTATTTTATTATTTATGACGATGATCTTACTATGATTCGTAGTTCATTCCTCTTCAGAGAAAGAAGTTTCTTGTTAAGTTGGTATTAGGTATTAGGTCCAGTTATATGTTCTGGCTCTCAAGGAACAGTTTTAGTTCTCTTCTATCAAAAATAGTTAGAAGAGGTTCGTTTCGTTCGATCCTAAACCCTATCTTTGCTAAACGATCTGTTTCTTCTTTTCTTTGTACATTTGAATTATATGGGACCCACACAAGTCGGATTGTACAGTAGTTATTTATCAGACTATCAGATATATCTTTGCCTTCAAACACCAGCCGTGAAACTGACATTAGATTTCAGTCCCAATATTGCAGCTTTGCTATATGAGCATATATTTATGGTCTTATTTATATTTTTGTTCATTCCATATTGCAGAATTGCATACATTTTTGTTTATAAGACCATCATCGGAAGAGCAATATTCTCTGGCCACGCATACTCTTATTAAACACTCTAACTTTAGCTCTTTCATTTAGTCGAGATACGTCTATAAATGATCAGGATCCATTTCTACTCCAGCCATACAGGTTAGAGTTCCGGCTCTAAAATGTCAGGTATTATGATAACAGACTTCAGAGCAACTTTGTCAATTTGAAGCCGTTTTTTTTTTATACTAGCTCAGCACACAATAAGGGCAAAGGTAAGATAGGAGGGATCATCATAGTGTATATCCAATAGCACTTTCGGTGTTAGCCCACCTGTGCACCAAAAAATTGGCTTACAAGCGAAGATAGCATATATGACTTTCTTGGCTCTTAAGCTTAAGATAGAACAGAATTGATCTCTTAGTTTTCCTCATTAGATTCACTAGATTTCTTGTTAAGTTTTTGAAACAAAGTTTATAAAGACTTTTTCGTGATGTCGCTTAAAGACAATTATTCGACAATTTATTTTAAATATAAGACCACAAAGCATCAAAAACTCCGTTAAAGCAGTTGCAGGAAAAACAATCATTTTTTACTTTTACTTACTTATGTTTTCTTTTTCTTACATTCGAAAAATTAAATAATAAAATAAAATATAATGCAAGTTGTTTATTAAGAAATAGAATTAATTAATTAAGTAAAAATTATTTAATTTCGGAATATTTATCATTGGATTCTTAAGAGTTTTTTTACAATAGTTATTACTAACAAACAATCAAGATTTATCAAAGTACGTTTTTCTTATTTTTTTTTTCTACGAATTAAGTTTTCTATTATTTGCAGGAATTTAATAACTTTACATCAAGTTTGGTGGAGTTTCATAAGTGATTTTTTTTTATCCTAAAAACCAATTATTTAAAACAACATTAATACATTCAAAATGTGATTTTAGATGAAAAAAATAATTTTATTCAGGTTCATTTAAATTTAAATGACCTAAAAGTGAATTGAGTTAAAAAAATTGTAAGAATAAGCAAAGCTGAAGCTATAGGGTTTTTCTTTGATATTGTTCGAAATTTTGGAATTTAATGCCATTTTTCGTATTTTTTTTTAAATGTCAAATTTGGTAGTTACGATACTCACGTGATTTCTGAAATGTCATTTGACGTCAGTTAATTAAAACATATTTCATAGGATGTGGACTTTATGAGTGACACCGTATCGACTAATTTTTTTCCCAGAAGTCATTAATGTCAAAATGCTAAATTAAATGAATAAACAAATATATGTCAAGTGCAAAGGTTAGCAAGCATATATCATATCAAACTCATTATACAAAAAAGTAACTTAACAGCGAAAATAACACATCTATTTCCTCTTAGTTAATGGCCAAGTCATCCTTGAAATCACAAAAAAAAAATAAAACGAAATATTAGGATAAAAAAATGCAAATTACTTAAACAATTCGGTAAATGCAAAGGAATTAAACATTTAGGATGGATACTTAGGATAAAATTCAAATTTTTTAAGTTTAAGTTGAGTACCAATTCCAGGAGCTCATTGAAATTTAACGTCAAACTTATGTAAATATAAGATTCATATTAGATAAAAAGACAATATTATATTAAGATAAAAACACAGGGTCAATAATAGCAGGACAGGGTTAAAGATTAATGTGAAGCGGAGCAGTTTGTATGATAATATGTTGGCAGAAGATTCGTACATATTAAAATATCATGATCTGCCGAGTTTATTGGTACGATGGATTTTTTAAAAAAGGGAATTAAATGCATTTAAAATATTTGGTTTAAATCACTTAATGATTTTGTATTTAAAAATTAAACGATATTGATATTGACAGAAAATAGTTGTCGGATAATAATTCCAATTTGACACGGTTTAAATCCGAGAACCATGATTTTCATTATTTACTGATCTTCAATTTATCAGACGGTACATGCTACACACTTGGGAAAACATTATGTATAACTATATATAATTACATAAAATTATATATAAATATGTATTTTTTTATATAATTTAATATAATTATATCTAGGTTCTTATATAAAATTACGTAATATTTATATAAAAATATAGATTTTTATTTAATTATTTATATTTATATATAATCATATATAATTTTGTATAAATTAAAAAATTTTAAAATATATATTTACAGATTATTATGTTTAAATATATGTTCAAATATATTGTTATATAAGACATATATTTTTCTATATAATTATATAAAAATATATCTGGTTTCTCACGGAAAATTATATATAATTATGTATAATTTTATATAATTATATAAATTTATATATAATTAGGTATATTAATATATTTTCATATTAATTCTTTGCATGCATTTCTCAAATTTACTGTATCAAAACTTAATTTTTTTATTCAATTCAATTAAATATAAATACCATTTGAACTGGTCTTTCTTTTTTATATTATTTTTGACTATATTCCGATTTCGAAATCTAGAAATTTTCTTTGATCAATTTACCGCTTGAAAACAAGATGGTGTCCGTCACCATGACTACGGATGATTTGCCGCTTTGCAATTGGGCAATCGTTAGGTACAATTTCCATTCTCTTCACTCTTTAACCCGTATGTTCAGTTCTACTTCTGCTGTTCAAGTTAGAGATTTTTCTGGTTCTCAGTATATTCCATTTTTGTGTGTGTTTTCGTTTTCCAAATTTTGCTAGCGTTCGAGTTAACTACTTATTTTCTAATATTACTGTGCTTCAGATCTTTATTAGATCTGTAGACTTGATTACATAAATGTCAGTGCAGTCACCCTAAACCGTTGTTAGTGAAATTATAAGAAATACAACTTATCTCCAACGAAAGAAACTTGTTAATTACAGCGAATGTCAGAAGTTAAGTGAGATAAAAATTTGTGTATAAATATTGGTAAAAGGACAATATTATTTATTAAAGTAAATTTAATGTAAATCTCACAAGTTGGTATTATTTTTATAATTAAGATCGTTGATTAAATAAAAGTAATGTGAATCACTGTGAAATTATTATATCAAAAATATATTTTTGTAGCTGTAACTGTTGATTTACAATGTTAAAAAAACATTCTTTCTAGTCGTTGTTGACAGACATACTTCTTATTATTAACATCTTATAATTTATATATATATATATATATATATATATATATATATATATATATATATATATATATATATATATATATAATTATTTGAAATTAAATTAAAATTTGTAGAATTATATATAATCGAGTAAAATTATATCGTGCCAATTTTCTTGTCCAATTATATATGATCATGTATATATAATTATATATGATTATATATATATATATATATATATATGTATTATATATATTATTTATATATATATGATCATGTATATATAATTATATATGATTATATATATATATATATATATATATATATATATATATATATATATATATATATATATATATATATATATATATATATATCTTCAACTAATCGCTCTCCGGCTAATTATGATTCAGAATATGAGAGTATTTAACCGTATGTTCTCTCTCTCCTTGCCGTGTAACGCGCGCGAAGCATTGCTTATTGCCTCTAGTAGTGTAAGCTCGAAGTTATCTCAAAATTGAAATTTTTTTATCCTATTATATATTTAAAAAAAATTGCAAAAATTGTATAATTTTCTTTTTAAAATATAGTGGTGTAATATAGGCAACTTAGAATTCTTGTGTGGCATTGCCATCATTATGTTTCTCCATCTCTCTCTCTCTACTCTCCGGTGAAAAACGGTTGTATTAGTATTGCTATGTTCCTAGAATATTTATAGTTTATCGTGGATAATAAAAGTTATAAATAAATCCGAGTTGTTTAATAATTCCCCAACATTCGGTCAAGTCAATACATTACAAATTTGGCGACGAGGATATGCTTTTTTAAAAGAAAAAGTAAAAGAAACCTACGTAAAGCAAGGTTAGTCCTAGTAATAGTAGTGGATAAATTACTGGCGCCGGAGTTTTAAGAAAAGTAGTAAAATGCCGAATAATGATAATGGTACAGGACAAGAATCCCAGATTCAAGTGGCATTTAGAGGCACTATTGGTTCTTTGTCTGAGTATAAAATTGGTACTGATTGGTCAACGTACGAGGAACGTATGGAACAGTATTTTTTGGCAAATTATATAGAAGATAATAAGAAAGTGGCAGTACTCCTCACTTTAATTGGTGAACAAGCTTATAAAGTGCTAAGAGATCTTTGCGATCCTGTTTTACCCAAGGATAAAAGCTATAAGGAGCTATGTGGCTTTCTATGTTCACAGTTTTCTAAGAAAGTTTCAGTATTTAAAGAAAGAATAGAATTTTATGAATTAAGACAAAGTGAAAACGAGTTAGTTAAAGACTGGTATGTTAAAATTAAGAATAAAGCAATAAATTGTAAGTTTGGCAACTTATTAGAAGATATTTTAAAAGATAAGTTTGTGTCTGGACTACGTAAGGGCCCAGTGTTAGAAAGGGTTTGTGAAGAGGATCATACAAAAGGGTTGAAAGACCTTTATGAGTGTGCTTTGAAAAAAGAAGCAGCAATAATGCCTTATTCTATCGTAAACAAGTTATCTTTGCAAAATCAGTCAAGGTTTGGTGAACCGAAGTATGACAAACCAGCTGAGAGAAGGGAATGGAACCAAAGCAAGGGTAGAAAAGAAAATAAAGAGAAAAATCCAAGAAATAAAGGAGAGGTGGAAGAGCAAAAATGTAAAACTTGTGGTAAGGGGAATCACAATTTTGCGAGATGTAAATACAGAAGTTTTCAGTGCAAGGTATGTAAAAAAGTAGGGCACTTAGCCAGAGTCTGTCAATATAATTCAGGATCTTCACATTTTGTAGAGACTTTAAGTGATAATAAAGAGGTAGATTCTGAAGAATCAAATCTTTTGGAAATGTTTTATGTAGATAGTCCTAAGTATGTTAAACCAATTAAAATAAAAATGTTCATAAAAGGTTTTCCTATAAATATGGAATTAGATTCTGGTGCAGCTGTATCTGTATTACCAGAAAATATTTATAAGGCAAAGTTTAGCAGTTGTGCTTTAAATCAGTCTGCAGTACGGTTAAAAACCTATAATGGCAGTATTATTGTTCCGGAAGGTGAAATTGTTGTACCAATTTCTTATAATAATATTGTTAAAAATGACTGCAGGTTGGTTATTATAAAAAATGGAACGACCCCTTTGTTAGGTCGTGATTTAATGAATGTTTTTAATTTATCTGTAACAGAAAATATTCAAGGTATAAATGAATTGATAATAGACTCTGATCTAGATAGATTGTTAAAAAAATATGATGAATTGTTTAAACCAGAGTTAGGTTGTTATAAATATGAAAAGATAAATTTAAAAATTAACCCTAATGTAAGACCAATTTTTTGTAAACCACGTACAATACCATTTGCTTTTAAAGAAAGTATAAACAAGGAGTTAGATGACTTAGAGCAAAGAGGTGTTATTACTCTTGTAGAAAACTCTGATTGGGGTACACCATTGGTTCCGGTGGTAAAGGATAATGGTAAGTTAAGACTGTGTGCAGATTACAAAATAACTGTAAACAGGTTTCTTCAGGATGTAAAGCATCCTCTCCCTAGAATTGAAGAATTATTTACAGCATTACAAGGGGGGGAGCACTATACAAAGTTAGATATTTTAAATGCATATAATCAGTTGGAATTGACTGATGATACTAAAAAATTGTTAAGTTGGAGCACTCATCGAGGCATTTATCAACTAAATAGGTTACCTTATGGTACAAAGCCAGCATGTGCTATTTTTCAAAAATGCGTTGAGAAAGTATTACAAGGGTGTACAGGTGTCATAAATTTTATGGATGATATTGTAGTTACAGGGTCTACTAGAGAAATTCATTTAAAAAATTTAGAAAATGTGTTTGTACGATTACATAGGGCAGGTTTTAAAATGAATATAAAAAAATGTAAGTTTTTCCAACCTAAGATAAGCTATTTAGGGCACATAATTGACAAGGATGGTTTGCATAAGGATCCTGAAAAAATTAGGGCTATTGTAGAATGTCAACGTCCTTCGGATGTTACAGGTGTTAAATCTTATATTGGAATGATAAATTATTATGGCAAGTTTGTACCAAATTTATCACAGTTATTACAACCTTTGTATAAACTATTACGTAAGGGTGTAAAATTTGAGTGGAATGAAGAGTGTGAAAGTGCATTTGTAAATTCAAAAAAAATGATAGTTTCAGATCAAAGTTTGGCACATTTTGATCCAAAAGAGCAACTTAAATTGGTTTGTGACTCATCTCAGTTTGGTATAGGGGCAGTGTTGTTACATAAATATTCAGATGATACTGAAAAACCTATAAGTTTTGCTTCTAGAATTTTAAATAAAAGTGAAATTGGATATTCAGTTATTCATAAAGAAGCATTGGCTATTTATTGGGGTGTTAAGAAGTTTTATCAGTATTTAATGGGTAATAAATTTCTTTTGTGCAGTGATCATAAACCTTTATTGGCATTATTTGGTGAAACAAAAGGAATTCCACAGATGGCTGCAGGGCGTCTACAGAGATGGGCATTATTTCTAAGCGGTTTTGATTATACCTTCTGTCACGTTAAGGGAACTGAGAATGGAGGGGCAGATGGTTTATCACGTCTTCCGTTAAAATCTGTAGAACAAGTTGAGAGTGATTGTGATTACTTTAACTTTTTAGTGGAAGATAATGTACCGCTGAGTTCTTATCAAATTAGAAGGGAATTGAGAGTGGATGCTGTTTTAAGTAAGGTGTTTAAGTATGTAAGAGATGGTTGGCCTCAAGTGGTACCTGAGGAATTGAAACCCTATCATAGAAGACAGCTAGAGTTAAGTATAGATAATGGGTTAATCATGTGGGGGTACAGGGTAATAATACCAAGTAAATTTCGTCAAAAAATGTTAGAAGAGATACATGGTGCTCATAATGGTATGGTTCGTATGAAAGCTTTGGCTAGGCAATATTTTTGGTGGCCTAATTTAGATAGTGAGATTGAGGGGTTTGTGCGTAGTTGCGAAGCATGTATGACAAATGCTAAAACTCCAAATAAAGCAGTTTTAATAAAATTCGATGAGGGTAAGCATGTATTTGATCGAATTCATATAGATTTTCTAGGTCCTTTTAAGGGTAAAGTATATCTAATTATAGTTGATTCATACTCAAAGTGGCCAGAAGTATATGAAATGCCTAAAATAGATTCGAGTGCTACTATTGACAAATTGAGAGACTGTTTTGCTAGATATGGCCTACCAAATACAATCATATCAGACAATGGTACACAGTTAGTTTCAAATGAATTTGAACATTTTTGTACTATCAACGGAATTGTTCATAAGACATCACCACCTTACCATCCTGCTACCAATGGTGCAGCCGAAAACTGCGTTAAGTCATTTAAATCCGGTTTAAGTAAGCTATATTTAGATAGTAAATGTAAGAATATGGAAATGTCGACCTTGATAAGTAAATATTTGTTTTCATATAGAAACACACCTCATTGTGTTACCGGTGAAACTCCATCAAAATTAATGTTTTCTAGAAAGGTAAAAACACGTTTAGATTTTATGACCCAAGCTATGGCTCAGATTGCTAGAGATAATCAAATTAAATATCATCATGGCAATAGGATGACAGCTTTTGAGGAGGGGGAAAATGTATATGTTAAAGATTATAGGAATCCTCAAAAACCATGTTGGACAAAGGCCGTCATTCTACAGAAGATAGGTTTAGAAAATTACGTGTGTAAACCTGTAGATTATTTAAATTTAAAATGGCATCGACATTTAGATCAAATAATAAAAGCGGGTCAGTTTTATGACAAAACATTGGCAAGCTTTGACAGTAGTGAAAAAGAATTGGTAGGTCAAAGTTTACCAAATGAAATGTTACCATTAAATGTTGAATCTGATAGTAATAAGTTGAGTGAAAAAACAGAAATGACTAATGCAGTGTTACAAAGTGAATGTGCGGCTACTCAAACTAGTGTGGTACCTTCCAAAGAAGAGACTTTGGAGATTATGTCAAATGAACAAGACTCTATAAAAGTGTCTACGGATATTAGTCCTAAGAAACATTTGTCATATGTAGTTACACCTAATATTATGAGTAGGCCACGTAGGCAAATTAAAGTGCCTAAACGTCTTGATCTGTAATAACAAGACTTAGAGGCGGAGGAATGTAATATAGGCAACTTAGAATTCTTGTGTGGCATTGCCATCATTATGTTTCTCCATCTCTCTCTCTCTACTCTCCGGTGAAAAACGGTTGTATTAGTATTGCTATGTTCCTAGAATATTTATAGTTTATCGTGGATAATAAAAGTTATAAATAAATCCGAGTTGTTTAATAATTCCCCAACATTCGGTCAAGTCAATACATTACAAGTGGTATGTGGCTTGAAGATAAGAAGTATGATCATAAATATGGCTAGTCCTAAGTTCATCGCTAGATGATAAATTTGCAATGATTCTACTATGTCTATAAATATCTTAGATCAGAAAATTTCTATTCGTTCTTGTAGAGATTTTGTTTAGAAATATGTAATTGCAGTTTGTTTTAATTAAATTTATCAAACTGTGGTTTATTTTACGATACTTTTATTCTCGTTACATTTTATTATGAACGATTTTTGAGTTAGTTTATACAGTAAACAAAAAGGGATGATATGCAAAAAAAATGACTTACTTGTTTCGATTTCTTAAATAATTTTAATGCAATCATACAGCTGTTTTCATCTTATTGCAATGCCCAATATAAATACATTTTAGATTAAAATAGAGACCGTCATGCCTTTTTCAATTGTTTATGGCCAAAATTGCTATGAATATGTGAAGAAAAAAGTATACCGTTTTATACGTCACAACAAAGTCTGGTACCCACAAACTTATTTATTTATTTATTCCTGCAAATTACATAGTACTTTACCATTGTTCACAATTTAATACACTTTTGTTTCATAAAGACAAACCAATGTCTTTAAAATAGCACTGAAAATCAATTAAAATCAAAATAAAATAACGAGTGAAAGAAAAAAGGAGGAGTGCCAACTGTCCTAATACAACACAATGATTAATGATAAGCGATATTGCCGGATTGTGCAGTTAATCTGGAGAAATTATAATGTTACAAATTTAGCTACTTGTTGGACAAACATTATAGAGAGAAGGCAAGGACTTCTAGGTAAAAGCATTTATTAATAGGTCGAAAAATTTTAAACATTTTAGAAATTACTTAATATCTTATGGTATTGAAATAATTTAAAATGTTAAAAAAATAAAATTTCTTTAAATCTCAAGAACTTCATATTTTCTTTTAAACATAGCTTGAACTTAGTGTACTCGTAAGATACTAAATTTTAACATAGGGAATTTTGAACAGGGGGTTTCTTGTCTGTACCTGCCTCTATTTTAACCTAAAATGTCGTTGGCCCATTAGTTAGGAAAGATAAATTTATTTAAAAAATTGTGAGGCTTTAACTCTTACTTACAAAACAATATTAAAGATCTAAAAAAGATTATTCCATGATTTGCTAGTTTCCATCATTTTAAGCTTTTAGGACTTTTTTTTACTACTTAGAGTGTTTTTAGGTTTCCGTAGGCAGATTGGAACTTTTATAATTTCTCTATGTTTGTCAGTGCGTCTGTTCGTGAATATGTATGTTACTGCCTTATAAGGCTATAGAAGTCCCCTGCTAATATCCATGTTCATAATCGATTGACTATATAATTATAAATAATACTATAATGTCAGTAAAAACCTCCTCTGCAGAATTAAACAGCACAAAACTGCAAGCCCGGAATTATGTAGGAAGACTACATATCCAATGATTAAGAAGGTATAGAAACATAAGTAACTATGATAAAAGATACAATAGGTACAGTACAAAAAACTAAGTGAACTAAAATTGGTAGAAAAAATATGAGTAACAAGGTTAATGAACTTTCTCAATTAGATATACCATTAGGGAGAACTGCCAGCAGACTGGTATATATGCATTTCTAATTAACTTTGAAATAAATAATAAAGGCACGATAAATTTATAAAAATTTTCAAAACGATCAATTCTGAATAGTAAACAACCATTTGTTTGCGGTGAACTGAGAAGAATCAACTAGATAAGAGTGATCATTATAAACTATGACAATTCGGGCTCTAACACATCGGCTCAAACAAGTGACTTTTTAGCACTCAAAATGTGAAGTTGATGGATCTGCAAAGCAACCTTAATTTGGCATCCGATAATTTTTTTGTTCCCGTACATGAACAACAAACTGCATGGCAGAAAACGCAGTTGATAAGTTCAAAACTATGTTTTTACCTTTACATTAGCAAAAATGCTTTTCTGATTGGTTCAAACGCAGACAAAATAAATGTATATTAAACATCGTGGAGAATATCTTGAAAACCTTAAAAACCATGTTCAATGATAAATATTTGTTTTTGTTTGTTATTCTCGAAAATAAACGGCTCTCTCTACTTATGATCCGTAGAAAACATATCAACCAAAGAATTATTACCTACTTTTGTATATATAAAATGTTTCACTTTAATTCTAAAAAAACGGTTAAAATAAAAAGTGCAGACAAAAAAGTGTAAAATAGAATACGTAGACTTTTCTTCCTCTTCAAGACTTGTACTTCATTCTAAAAAAGTTGTCTGTTCCAACAAAAATTTCTCAAAAAATACAAGTCCAGGGTGATACAAGTTGAATATGCTGTTGATAATACTGCATGCTATGATCAGGTAAGAGTTTTAAAATCATTGGTTATAAAGGGTGTTTTTTATAGAGGTATAGAATTTTAAGTTGGCAACACTTTCTTAACTGGCGGCCATTTTGTCAGCTGTCAAGTGATTTATGTTTAGTTTGGTTTGGCATTTCAACATGAATAGACTGACACCTGAACAACGCTTCCAAATTGTGCAAATTTATTTTGAAAATCATGGTTCAGTTCGAAATACGTATCGCGCACTACGTCCATTTTACGGTCAACATAATCGTCCATCAGAGCAATTAATTCAATTAATTATGGAACGTTTTCGCATCACGTTTACTCTAAATGATAATATGCATCCACAGAGACGTCGTACAGTGCGTACCGAAGAAGTCATTGCTGCTGTAGAGCGTAGCGTAGAGGAAGACCCGAATCAGTCTATCTGCCATCGTGCACAGGAATTGGATATAGGTCCAATCACTTTATGGAAGATTTTGCGGGAAGATCTTGGTTTGCGTGCTTACAAAATTCAACTCGTGCAAGAATTGAAGCCACACGATCACCTAGCAAGGCGTAGATTCGGCGAATGGGCCCAAAACAAGATTGCCGTTGATCCCGATTTTCATAAGCGAATTTTGTTTAGCGATGAAGCTCACTTTTGTTTGAATGGATACGTCAATAAACAAAACTGCCGTATTTGGAGTGATGATAATCCTCAAGTGTATGTTGAGATACCGTTACATCCAGAAAAACTGACTGTTTGGTGTGCTTTATGGGCTGGTAAAATCATTGGTCTGTACTTCTTTAAAAACGATGCTGGTCAGAACGTTACAGTCAATGGTGACCGCTATAGAGCCATGATTACTGACTTTTTCGTTTATCAATTGAACAACCATGATGTGCAGGAGCTGTGGTTTTAACAAGACAGCGCAACATGTCACACAGCTCGTGCCACAATTGATTTATTGAAGGAAACGTTTGGTAACCGCATAATTTCACGTTTCGAACCCGTGAATTGGCCTCCAAGATCGTGCGACTTAACGCCGCTAGACTATTTTCTGTGGGGATATGTGAAGTCGCTAGTCTACGCCGATAAGCCCGAAACGATTGATCACTTGGAGGACAACATTCGCCGCGTTATTGCCGATATACGGCCACAAATGTTGGAAAAAGTCATCGAAAATTGGACCTCCAGATTAGACTACGTCCGAGCCAGCCGTGGCGATCATATGCCAGAAGTCATATTTAAATTATAATGCCAGAAGGTTATCTTTCGAATAAAGTAAATTTCATGTCAATTTAAAAAATTCATTTTTGTTTTATTCCATTTAAAATTTCTATACCTCTATAAAAAACACTCTTTATTTCTGAAATGTGACAACTTTTCTAAGGTTTTTCGAAATTAGGAAGTAGAAGATGTAAACATTTTTCTCTTCATAGGAAAAAATCTTGTAAACCAGTCATGGAGACAAAAAGCTTGGATAGATAAATTTACATATAGTTGTTTTTAGAATTGTTGTTGGACGAAGAGCCAACAACCTTTTATTTCAAGCAAGTTAAAGTTTTACTATTAAGCAAAAACTAATTAAATACAGCTTGATAACTTAGCGGTTTCATGATGATGAAGTATAAACTAATGCATTAAAACAAATAGAATTGGATTTTAGAGCGTAGGTTATAAAATAAAATATGTTAAACTAAATTGTAATTTGTAGATGTAGTCGGGGAGTTTAGTGGGGTTTCGTAGCCGATGAAGAGATATAGCTCCAACAAAACTTTTTATGTATCTCGACCCCCCTGATTACGAATATCGAGGGTGGATTCTCAAAAAATGGTCAAATAATTTGTTATAAACAAAAAATTGTTACTAATAAAAAAGATTGTTTTTTTTTGGAAAATAAAAAATTCGTATTTTTCGAGCCATTGTAAACAAAAAGTGTTGCTTGCTTAGGTTATACCTTGGTTCTGTCTGGTTGGTTTCCTAGTTTCCCTGGGTCTGTGCCTCCTCTCGGCTCTTTGTCCGGTTTCTGTGGAGTGTTGTTTTTGGTTTGGTTTTGAGTAGGGTTTTCCATGTATTTGACATGTTTTTATGTCATCTCTCTTGTTACTATCTTTAGTGCTTTCTATTTCGAGAGGTTCTCTGATGATCCGCGTTTTATAGAAATAGAAGGCACTAAAAACTTTAACAAGAGAGATGACGCACAAAACACTCAACACTATGCTGTCAATTTAAAACGGTTTTAAGGTTAGACCATGTTAGTGAATTCGGGTGTTTATGTTTTTATATGTAGAATCTCCCTTCAAAGCATATGACCGGAATCTCCGGACACTCTGTATATACTTTTGTAATAACAAATAAGTAATTTCGCATTTCTATTACAGATTTGACTGACCTATAAATCTGGATAGTGAGTACCAGTTGCTGATTGGTCAGATTTACTTAAACTTGACCTATGACCTTTAGAAGTTTACTTTAAAACTTTCTTACGTTTGAGATATTCCTTTTTTTAGGCAGAACCTAAACAAACTAATACTGAATTTGAAATTTTTGTTTTAGTTACTAGGTATTTAAAAACCATGCTGGTTTTATGATTATAAAGGGTGTTTTTAAAGAGGTATAGAACTTTTAAATGGAATAAAACAAAGATGATTTTTTTAAATTGACATGAAATTTACTTTATTCGAAAGATAACCTTTTGGCATTATAATTTAAATATGACTTCTGGCATATGACCGCTACGGCTGGCTCGGACGGCGAATGTTGTCCTCCAAGTAATCAATCGTTTCGGGCTTATCGGCGTAGACTAGCGACTTCACATATCCCCACAGAAAATAGTCTAGCGGCGTTAAGTCGCACGATCTTGGAGGCCAATTCACGGGTCCGAAACGTGAAACTATGCGGTTACCAAATGTTTCCTTCAATAAATCAATTATGGCACGAGCTGTATGACATGTTGTGCCGTCTTGTTGAAACTACAGCTCCTGCACATCATGGTTGTTCAATTGATGAACGAAGAAGTCAGTAATCATGACTCTATAGCGGTCACCATTGACTGTAACGTTCTGACCAGCATCGTTTTTAAAGAAGTACGGACCAATGATTCCACCAGCTCATAAAGCACACCAAACAGTCAGTTTTTCTGGATGTAACGGTGTCTCAACATACACTTGAGGATTATCATCACCCCAAATACGGCAGTTTTGTTTATTGACGTATCCATTCAAACAAAAGTGAGCTTCATCGCTAAACAAAATTTGCTTATGAAAATCGGGATCAACGGCAATCTTGTTTTGGGCCCATTCGCCGAATCTACGCCTTGCTAGGTGATCGTGTGGCTTCAATTCTTGCACGAGTTGGATTTTGTAAGTACGCAAACCAAGATCTTTCTGCAAAATCTTCCATAAAGTGAATAGACACATATCCAATTCCTGTGCACGATGGCGGATAGACTGATTCGGGTCTTCCTCTACCCTACGCTCTACAGCAGCAATGACTTCTTCTGTACGCACTGTAGGACGTCTCTGTGGATGCGTATTATCATTTAGAGTAAAGTGGTGCGAAAATGTTCCATAGTTAATCTAATTAATTGCTCTGATGGACGATTATGTTGACCGTAAAATGGACGTAGTGCGCGATACGTATTTCGAACGGAACCATGATTTTCAAAATAAATTTGCACAATTTGGAAGCATTGTTCAGGCGTCAGTCTATTCATGTTGAAATGCCAAACCAAACTAAACATAAATCACTTGACAGCTGACAAAATGGCCGCTAGTTAAAAAACTGTTGCCAACTTAAAGTTTTATACCTCTATAAAAAACATCCTTTATATGGTCAGTTATCTAGGAACAGTGCCTCAAAAGGCTATTTTTTCGTTTTATCTACATAACGCAATTGGGATGTTGACTATTTTTGGGAAAGTGTTTAAAATCATGCAAAAGTACCTATTGTAGCCGAAAATATTTAAAATTATTTTTTTAATAAACTATTACTTTAAAAATCATAAATTTTAAATTTCGTTTCAAATTTCCCTCCAAAACGCCAATACTTGTCACTGGACCGCTGTTACGTCACACTGGTCAACTGACAAGGATAAATAATTTTTTTTTCGTAATTTTTGTGACAAAAGATGAGTTCCAAGTTATTTTAAGTGTTGTGCGGTGTCTCAGTGTATAAGTCCAATAATTAAAACACCTGGAAAGTTATTTATTTACGTTTCAAGTTCGTAAAATAATAGGAAAATGTGGCTTCAGCTAGCCCGGCACTACTCGTTTTATTTTAGTTTTGAGCTTATAAGTACCTATGATAACTATTACGTTCTCATTATCGGTTGCGGAGATATCAATCCTTGGTAAATTACTTACATCGAAGTCTCCACATTTCTAAATTCAGCAGAGCAAAAGTTACTGTTTGTTGGGAACAAATTGGACACCATAAAACAGTTAATTCTCGGCAACTTCGAAATATTTGCCTTAATATATCCAAAATGAATAGAAAGCAAATTTTGAAGAAATTACATGAAAATGAATATAAAATATTAATTAGGCAACGTAGCCCTTGACAGCAATTACGAATGTGACATAAAACCAAAAAAATTATGTCAAGTTCGTGACAGCGATAACAATGGCTGTATTATTTAGAGTAATCATCAAATGATCAAAGTGAAAAAGTGAAATTGATAACTTATGGTCTTTGTGCCAGCAATGAAGTTGGTATGGAGTGACATTAGTCACTTTGATTAGTGTTCGTTGTCACATGACTTAAAGGAGATTTAATTAAATTTTTATTATTAAATAAAAATAAAATTCCTTAAAAATAAAAAAAAATATTGTGTTTTTTAGGTATTTTATTGTTGAAACTACCTTTTCGCGGCAAAATTATATTTTTATTTGAATACAGTCAACATCCCAATTCCATATGGCGACAATAATATTTTATCCTTGACCTTATTAAAAGCTAAACAAGAATCGAAAAAAAAATCTAGGCTAAATAAATAACCAGCCAAAAACGCATCATGCATCATTCTACCTGCCATGCAGCTTGGTTGCAGATTTTATTCCGGTTTGGTTTGTAAAAAGCACCTCTTTGACAAAAACCGAAAAAGCCCTTGGCGATGTAAAAGCGGACTGCCATTTCGCCTCAGCCGACAACCAAATCCGCGAGAGAGTGGTTCACCTTGGTAAATCGCAGTAGCGTAGCTCTTTAAATAATATTTGCCTTGTTGTTCCGAAGTTCGAACTGTGTGTTTATTTATGAAAAAAAATTAAAATTTCCCATTTTTTATTATCCTCATTGTCTTTGGCTGACTTTATTAATTTAACCAATAAATCGGCAAACAACTCGATGCACTTTCTAGTATTTTTCTTGCAACTTTATACTATAAGCAGTGAAGTGTATGTCATTTATTTGAGAAATCTGAACTCGATTAGAAAATAGAGTTCAGAAACGTAGAATGCTGAGAGATGACACTGCTTGTATTAGATTTCCTTTTTTAAGGATTTACTTCTCCGATGTTGAGGTGTAGTAGCCTACTCTGTACTCACGAGAATCAATAAATTCGAAATCGGTCTATAGATGGCAGTGCGCTACCACAAGAAAGGCTTCCATCCTTTCATTGCATTCTTGCAATTTGTTTTGTCTCTAATCGTGTTAGAACAGAGTCTGTCCTTATAGTATGAGACTTTTTCAGTTGGTTGAGAACTAAAATAGTTTCTCTAATATAATTATATTTAATTTTAATTGCGTAAACCAGATAATATATCAGATAATTGTCGTTTTTGACAAAACAAGACAAAATTAAGTTTTAACGATTTCGTTTTTCCCCCGGATATCTTAACATGATTTAACTTGAAAATCGGTCTAATTATAAGGTAAAGAGGCACATCTCTAAAAGGTTGTCTTCATAAATAATTTTGAAATTTGAACCTTGGCGCCATAAGTCACTTTTTGCGGACGAAATTCGGCCACTTTGTATTAATTCAGCATATTATGATAATTTAGAATTTAAATTGATCTTACAATTTTTCTAGATCTGTCCACTGGCAACTTCTAGAATAAAGTTAATTTTTATAATTAACCTGTAATACAATCATAGTGTCAGGTCAGTTAAGATATATCTTTTAAGTCAAAAATTTTATTTTAAGCAATTTTTCTATTTTCAGTGCTTCTGATTTAAGCATTTTTGAAAAAAATATTAAAATAAAACCGGTCACCTATTTCAATCCAAAAAAATCCCCCTTTAGAAGAGATTTGTTTCAAAGTTGAGAGTAAAGAGTTAAAATTGACAAGTACAATTATAAATCAAGCAAGACAAAAATAAAAAATCATTTGTGTTTATTATCGAACCGTTACACTCGCAAAAAGTAATAAAATCTCCTTTTCTGGACCGGAGGAGTTCCGGAGTTGGGAACAAAATCAGATAAATTTAAAATGGAATAAGACCCATGGTCTCAGAAAAGAGACAAAATTCACAAATCCATTGTTAAAGAATGCAAAAATTCTTGTAGATCTCCCAAAATGGAACATAAGGCTAATAACAAACTTCTTCATTGTATATTGGCTTTCTGAGATACTATTTCAAAAAAACTAAGCAAATCGGATAACTAGATCTGTCGTTTCTCCGACTATGTAGCTGAAACAGCTTAGCTTCTAGAGAAATAACAGACTTCATAATAAGCCTAAATATCCCGGGCTTGTAGGTTGAAATGTTGCAGATAGGCAAGGAAACATTTATAATCTACAATTTACATTTACCGAATCGTATTAACTGAATAATTTTAGTTATTTTTTAACATAACTATTCCTCTTACTAATTTCAAGGCTTCTCTCTAGGTTTTGATCCTTAATTATCCTACACTTTTTAAATAAATTAGTTCCAAAAGTTATCAATTGATATCGCTGTGCGATATGATATTTGAAAACTTCCATCATAATCAAGTTTTATGTATGTATGTGTATGTGTGTGAAATTGGGGTTTTGTAGACTGCGACCTAGTAGATCTACTGTTTCCCATCTGGTGCTAAATCGTAAGGGATGCCTTGCCGGCTAAAGCAGGTCCGCCAGTCCTATTTTCCTCAGGAACCTAAGAATGTTGGATGGCCTTAAAGTGAGTAGCTTTCCTTTTTCTATCAAGGGTTTTCTAAAGCGTTGCACTCTGAGAGGATGTGAACAAAGGTCTCGTCCTCCTCCTCGCAAAACCTGCACTCTTCTCTTTCTGTCAATTCGAGTTTCTTGATGTATCCCTTCAGGTAGCAATACCCCGTCAGGATTTCTGTCAGAACCCTAAGTTGATTTTTACTTAGGCTTTTGCATTCCTTGAATCTCTTCTGGTCGTAGTTCTCAAGAAATATATTCGCTTGTCTCATTTCTTGCGGATCCGTCCAGTAATTGGTTCTCCTACACTCTTCCTCTCTTTTTAGTTCTTCCTGCATTACGCTGCTACTAATTCTACAGCAAGATTCGGGCATCAGAAATGGTGTCTCAGCCTCTTTTCTCTCTCCTCTCTACCCCGATGTGTCCAGGTACCCACAAGAGGGTGACCTTACAATTCTTACTTAATTCATTTAGTTCCTTTAGGCATTTCCAGACCATCTTGGAGTTGATTACTTGAGAATTCAGCGCACTGATGTCTGCTTGACTATCCGACATGATAATAATCTCCTATTCGCGATAGTTTTTTTTTGCTGAATTGAATGTATTTCTTAATCGTGTAAATTTCCGCTTGAAAGATGCTTTGTAACGTGCTCAAGCTTTCATAGTGTCTGGTGATGGGTTCATACACTCCTACTCTAGTTCCCTCCGTTGTTTTGGAGTAATCTGTATACCATTTGATGGAATTCTTGTTGAGTTTTTCAATGGTATTTCTGTCCCATTCATTTTGCGACTTAACTTTGTGTTGAAGTTTTTCACAAAATTGAACTTCTTTTTCATTTCATCTTGGGGCATGTCCCAGATTTGTAGATTTCTGGATAAAAGATTGGGTCGTCGTTTTATAATCAAATTGTTTGTATGGTCCGTTCTCATTCATTCTAGCGCTAACCACCAAAAGGTGAACGTCAGAGCGACAAATATCTCAAGATGACTAACGAAAAGAAAAACAAAATAAAAGTCGTTACGTCAAAATCAAATACAGAAGACTCGAAATGTGCCTCTCTTGAAGTAGAGATGATAGACGAGAAAAAGGAAGAGCCAAACATTGCAGGAGAAAATAAAAACTGAACTGAAAATTCCGTAAAGAAAAAACAGTCAAAAAAGGAAAACTCCAACAAATGACATGATAAAAATTAAAAGATTATAATAAATTTATGGAATGCATAGATTTAAAACTACAAATCGCAACTCTACTACAAGAAAAAGCGGATATTGTACAGGAAAAAAATCAGATGGTATTAGAAAAACTCAATCTCACAAAAGAAATAAGAGAACTTCACAGCAATAAAGCTACAAGTAAAAAATAGAAAACTGCAGACAGCAACAGAAAAGAAAACAAAACAGAAAGAATAGAATCAACAACATAAACAGAGAATCAAGTTATAAAAAAAGACCGCATAAACAAAACCTGAAGAATAAGAAATACACGTCTAAATAACACAAATGAAAACACAGACGTTATGGATACCACCCAGTTCCTGCCCATACCCAACAACAAAAAACTGCAACCAACTACATCACCTGGACCAAGCAAAAACACTAAAAGAAAACATATAATCTCAATAATAATACAGCATACAAATAAATGGAATCAAATACTAAAAGAAGTCCCATACCCAAAGTCAAACAACCTTGGAATCCAAGTGGAACTAGTTACTAAGAATGACCACAGAAGCTTAACCAAATACAGAGGTTCCAAAAAAATGGAATACCACACTTTTTTTTCTGCCCGAAGAAAGACTACACAAAAACATCCCCATACAAGATATAAAAAAAGATCTCGAAATTAAGGGATTCACACCTCTCGAAATACTCAGAATAAAAATAGGGCCAGAAAAAGAGACTCTTCAAAGATCCTCATTCCAAATACACAAAAATAAATATACAACATAGATATATCCTACACCTGCCAGTAGTGATACAAAGCCAGAACTCAAGAGGAAACACAAGATTAAACTCATGCCATATACCGTCTGCAAAAACTTATTAATACGCTAGTAAAATGCGCAAATTGCAGCGGACCACATCCGGCCAACTATAAAATGTGGCCTCAGAATCCAAGAAAGAAACAAAAAATAAGTACAACAAAAGTCAACAACTCAAACTACGACCATGAAAAACCAAACCAGAAAAAGAGGAACCATAATTACAAGTAACATAAAAATCAGGAATATAAACCCAAAGTTAATAGAACTACTACTAATTCCACCTGAAGAAATAAACGCAAGGATAAACGCATTAACAACAACAATAGACAGAAACCCAGCCATAAAATCGGTCTTCAAGAACTAAAAGGAAACAAGCCCAAAGAAAACTTAAAATAGCAGGAGTGTTAAAAAATACTAGCTTGATAAAAAAAGACATATCAAACAGTTTTAAAGTTGAAAATGTTTGTTTTTTTGATAGAATGCATCATCAAATAAATTTTCGATTTTCTGAAAGGATATCATCTTCTTTAATAATAATTGTGACCTACAAAAAAACAACAAAACATTTTTATCCAATGATTATAGTAGCCAAAATGACAGAGTTACTCTGTTAATAAGTTATAAAATAGATAATTTAAACTAAAATTTTATTATATAATTATGTAATATAATGTTAATAATGCGAACTTTTTTTTAAAGCACGTAACAGTTACTAATATTTGTGATTTTACTTCGCTACCTGTTTAATAAGGGAATTATTTCTGATTTGATTGACTATCTTCAGTAGAAATGACAGTTGGGCGCCTTTACAACTTACCTATTTGTTACACATTTAATGCCATGGAAATTGTGGTTTTTTATTACATGCATTTACTTCTTCTTTATAATCACTCTACGCCTTTGAGGTTAAGTCCACCAACCGTTCAATGGAAGTAGTTGAAATAAAAGAAGTAGCTTGTACGGGTTGTCCGAGAAATACAATAATCAGAGTCGTATATCACCGAAAACCACCCGCTGTAGTTCCTCGCAGTAACGCACCGCTAATCGCTAGACATCTAAAGACATGAAAAGCAAAAGCTAAACAAAACCCTTTGATAGATATCTTTTGTTTTGGTATAATGTACAAATTTACACGAATTTTTTAGCATATTCCATAATATTAGTTAATGAAGATCTTAGAATACTGATGTATTTTTAAAGAAAATTTCCAACACTAATTGAAAAATATAATTTATTTACTTAGTGACATATAATCGAAGACAATTCAAATATCTTTAATCATTCATTAACTCGTTGCATTGCTGATCTTAATGTTGTTTCTTTATTGAGAATGCAGGTGAGGATCAGCCCTTGACTTTTAATTTTAGGTTGAAAAAATCATGGGATATAAAATCTTATAAGTCAAGTTATATGTATCATTGGGAATCAAAGAAAATATTGAATTAATTTTATTTAGTGGTGCCACTAGGATGATAAATTTCCAAATAAAACCACAAAAAAAAGGGCCATTGCCACAATTTTGAAGAGCAAACTTTAATTATAGTTATTTTGCCACAAATATGAGTAAGGTGCATGAATCCTAATATTAACCACTAACAAACTAAGGGTTAAACAAAAATTCATGTTATAGTCAATGCTCGGCACATCACTCAAATATAGAATGCCAAATGAGATTATACACTGCAAGTCTGATATAACTGATACTAATGCATACTGGAAGTGGAATTGGTTGGAAATTTTGCTAGAACGATGAATGGAAGACAGACAAAACGTATATTGGAATATATACACTATTAAAAATAACCTTAAAATTATTGTAAATTTAGTATCAATAGAATTGTTTGCTATTACGGATTTGATTAAATTTAAACCATTTTTTTCAATTTTTGACTTTAAGGTGTCACCGTTATAAATGGAAAAACAAATTAGTTGTACCAGTGGATTTTACCTGTGAATAACACAGTTTGCATGTAGGTAGGAGGCATGGTTAAACTAAGACTGTAGATTGAAATAATAATCAGCAAGTAACATAAAACACGAAATATTACAAGAATTAACCGTAGCTTTTAAAGTAACAGTAACATACACGGCTAAAAGATCGCAAACATAGATAAGTGATTTTCCGGAATCCCCGCAAATAAGGACTGCAAATCACAGAACAATAAAGTTTAGCTACAAACTAAAAGCATTTCCAGTTGGTACTGTAGATTGGTGCAGCCCGAATGTATATCCGTCTTCTTCTTTGTTACACAATTAAAAAATGATAAAAATACATTCGTGTCACACTAGTTCTATTCTCCAAAAATAAATATTTGATATTCGAAAACAGTTTGCGGATCGCCTGATTGACATAATTGGAAGTGGTAGTGGGATTGGATCTGATTACAATAAGGAAACGATTCGATATTTAGTTGAATGTATCGATACCTACGTATTGCAACATGAGTCAATATCGATACAAAAAATCGAATGGATGTATCGATACTTTGAAATATCGATCTGTATCGCCCGGGTCTAATATGATAACATATCTCAAAATCAATGAACACTGGCTGTATATTTAATGTACATAGTCATCTTAAAAAGTAATGATCACACTTTAAATTTAATGTGTGATTACATTAAATTTAATGGAATAAATTAATTTAGATTAATGTAAATTATTAAATTTAATGCATTACATTAAATGCATTTAACAATGTTTGTGAAATTTGTTTCCAGCACATTTACATTAAATTTAATGCTTTTCCTTTTTACAGTGTACCTCTCAATGCTTACAGAGACCGTGGAGCTTACTAGTGAAATAGCTAGTAGTAATCACGGTCCACTGATTAAGGATGATCACGAGTATTGAAAAAAAGCGTCGAAAGTGAAAATGTTTGGAAGATTTTCAAAGAACAAAGAACACTGACAGTTTATGCCTCAGTGGTGCATACAAAGCAGCTTGTATATCATTATTTGTAATAAAGAAAATACGATTGTATATCATTTTCCTTTATAAGTATATGGTTTTTAAAATTGTCGATTTTAGATCCTGAATTATAATAAACATTTGCGATTTGTTCTTCATAATTTTATTGGGTTAACGATTACACAAATTAGAACTAAATGTATGGTAATACAAGTCATATTCGATACTGTATAAGAGAATGGCTTACAAATTAAAATATACAAAAACAAAAGGTTAGTTTTTATCAAATTTACTGTTACGTCTCTTAACAATACACATTACGACCTTTATAAATGATGTATAAGGTAGTTTGTCGGGTAATTTATGTTTACTTGCAAATTAGAATTTTAAATAAAAAATTAATTTATCGTTAAAAGAAATGAAAAAAGTTGTCATGTTAAATTAATAGGATCAATATAATTATACAATTATACTCCAAAAATAATAATAATGGTATAACTAATAAAAAAAACCTATACACATCAGTTAATCGAGGTCGCCCAAGTCGGTTGTTAATGCAAGTGGCCCAGACACAATCACCTGTTTTCTATTAACATAGGGTGAGCAGATTTTTGATTGGTGAATGCTTTACAACTGTCAAAAAAAAGATCAAAAATTTTTTGCGGTTGAAATTTGCTACAGTATTATGATAATAAAGATTGCTTAATTAGAATCTTCGGTGTTTTTTATATATATTTTAGCTACGGACCACGAAACAAGGAAAAATAGTTTTTAATTACATTCTGGAAAATTTCTAGCAAATATAGCATAAATCTATGAATTTATTTTTCTATGTGGTAAACATCAGGAATCTAAGAAAGTAAAATTTGAATATTGGGGTGCAGATAATCAGTTGATGTATTGCTACATTTGCCATGAAATTAAAAATTATAAATTTGTAACTTACACTGATGAAAGATCTAAATAGAATTAACAAATAATTTTTTCCTCCATATTTACTGCTCTCGACATTACAGGCTTATTTTAAACATTTTCGAAAAATTGTTATAATCAATTTTCGTTTCTATACCCTAAATTAGTATGTAATGATATAGGTTCTACTTAAATCTATGTCTTATGACATAATTTTACCGTTTTTAATTTTCATATTCACTGGTTTTTATTGAAATAGCTCAAAAAAGAATTTCAATGCTTATAATTTTGAAAGACTTAGATAATATTTTTAACTAATTTATGTCATTCTGTTTCCTTTTAATAGTATTGTTTTATTAATTTAAAAATGAAATGTATTAATCTTTGGATATAGTTATCTGAATAACTATATTGAATTTTTTCAAAATCGGTTCTAAACGTCTAAATGTCGACAATGAATAAATAGTGTTAACAATTGATCTTCGATGACTAGGCCTCTTGAGCCCCTTAGATCCCTCATGGCTGCAAGTCATTCGAAGTCTCTGCGAACTCAAGCAGGCTCATCAAATGAACTTGCCTAATAGTTTCAGCTGACAATATTCTATTTCTGAAATGTCTCGGCCTCAATCCATTAAGTGCTTGATACTCGCTGAGAACTTGACTAACAGTTTTATTATCCTCTAGACACCATCTATACATTGGGTCATTTACGATACCAATCTTGTGAAGATGGCCTCAGAGATGAGAGTAAGTCATGTATCAGGTCGAGTTATATGTCTTTTGGCACATCTCTTTGTAGAAACGTTCCTCTAGGTTTCAAGAAACTTACTTTTCAGTAGCAATTTTAATTTCCTTTTACTAAGGGTAATTAGAAAAGGTAGAATTGGTTGGAATCCGAATAGTTCAACCGTGGACCCTATTTTTGTCAAATAGTCTGCTTCCTTGTTCGCGTATTTACCTGAATAACTCGGGTCATACCAGTCTATATGCAGCCGTTCCTTGTTAAACTATTCAGTACATCCTGTCTGAGTATAAGTTTATTGTCTTATTCTCGTTTCTTTCTCTTTCATAGCGATGACCATATTACAGAATGACGTAAATTTCTGCTTGAAAGACCGTTGGATGTTGTCCGAGTGAACCCTCTGCTTCTAGCTCTTTCATCTTGTCGCGATAAATCTGTAACCTACCAGAATCCATTTCTCGGAAGCTTTTGTTCCCCCTCTTAATCCTCTCTACTTGACAAAAGTATCTTAAAAAGGTGGTTAGGTTTCAAAACCGACGCCATGTAGTCTTTTTGCATGGGGAGTTATGGTCATCTCTCCATAACGCTTTTCCATCTACTTCAGTCGCCTTCTTTTTCAGTTCCAAAATGCCCTTAACAATTGAGACAACAGACAGCTTTATTCTCTAATTTCGACAATAGTCTTTAAGAATATAATAAGTAATAATATTTTCGCAAAAAACTTTGTGGTTTAAAGTTAGTAGGTATAAGTAAAATATTTACTTTTATTTTAACGTTTTTGCGTTAACAACATAAAATAATCTAATTTGGAAGAAGTTTTACTAAATTAAGTTATTCTACACGATCCACTACAATGATATGTAATAACCTCGTGCGAACTTCTCGATGTAACGGAACCTTAAAACAAAAGAAAATATACCTCCATATTGGTACTATAATTACACTACTACGGAATCTTGCGAACGCGGGTGTCTTTAACAATGATGAGGTAATATTTCGTAATTACGAATATAGATTATAGCAGTTAATAAAGAAGTTTAAGATACATAATTGGACATACTGTAAAAATAATTTAACTAATTCCGTTACGGTGAAAGAAATAATTAATAAGGTGGATTATTTAACAGTGCTTGTTAGAACTAAACTATAATACCTATTTTTTCTCTCCCTCTGGACCTTACAAATTGACATTTAGTATTTTAATCACGAAAAATTGTCAATACTGTGCAAACCATCAAGTTGATCATTTTTTTGTTATTAACCTGCACAACATCGGGAATCGAAACCCGGACCTTGACAATACGAAGTAAATTGCTTGCATTTTATTATCTATTGAGAAATTTAGAATTTACATACAGGGTGTCCGAAAAATACGTGTAAAGCGTTTGATGACAGACTCTTGACGTCAAAATAAGTCGATTTAAGCCAACTTAGCTGTATTCGATACTGCTTCGTTTAGGAGGTAGAAGACGTCAAAGTTTTAGGAAAATATTGATTTTTCTAGTGGTATAGCGCGTAGTGTAAGTGTTATAAAGGTGACGTTACTTGTAAATATTGCTTCTGATTTTTTATGCCATCAATGTTATGACAACCTAGATATTTCTAACCATTCATAATCATATGCATTTGAACACTTTTTTTAACCCTTGAAAAATTTTCAATGGGTGAGTGGTTTTGCCAGGAAAAAAATATTCCCAATTAATAGTAAAACAATATTTAAAATAAATGTTTGAAGTACATGTATGTATTTTAAGAAGACTGGGGAAACTAATAAAAAAGAAAACATTAATTAAGCACATGTATAACATGGCCGCTATTTTGTTTGAAGGTTGTAGACAATGTTGAAGATTGACTAAAATGTGGTTGTCGGACTTGCATTGTCTTTATTTTTATTGTTTTTTTTTTTATTTTTATGACGTTTCAATTAGGTTGTATCTCTAATCGTTATCAAGTATAAACTGAATGTTTTGTCTTAAGACTACGAGCTTATATAGGGACTGTGTCCACTGAAGCGCAAAGTTTCGATTCACTGTACACACCGCAATGATTTGATGTTACAAAATAGTGGTTGCCAAAGATTAGGTATCTCAACACTCGGTTTACTGAAGATTCCATTATTGTTTTTAATGTAAGCTGCTTCTATAAATTCTTTCTTTTTTTCATGTTGGGTTCCATATATATATATAGCAGCAGCCTCAGACCACCGCTATTTTGCTGAATACAAATGAAAATGAACTTATGTAATAGCTAAGGATTATTAAAGCTAAGCGTTTAAAATGCGCATCAATAATTATTCCCGGGTATTCACCGGAGAAAAGAAGTTACACCTATCTAACTCTGGGGAACGTAGTGGCTTACTGGTGACCCATTGCCTCTTATAATCCATCGCTTGGGATATTGATTGTGTAAATATTTCCGAAAGGCAACGGAAAAATGGGGTGGGGCACCATCATGCATATACCAGAGGTCTCGCAATTTTCCAGAAGAACTGGTAACTTGTCTTGTAAAAAATTTAGATAAATATTTCCATTTATCCTGCCTGGAATGACAAAAAGGTAGCAATCAATAATACCTGTCCAAACATTTATTTTCAAGTTGTACTGATGATATATGGATTTTCATCGGCATAAACATCTTCGTTGTGCAGGTTGGTGACTCCGGATGATGTAAAATAAGCCTCGTTAGTAAACAAAATGTTTGTACCAAAATTTGGATCACGAATTCTTTTGTTTCGAATAAATTCATAAAATAAAAGGTATATGGGGGGATAAATCGGTAAAAATTCCTCAATCTCTTTGACGTGATATGGATGTAACAACTATTCTTTTAAAATTTCATTTATTATCTTTTTAGGGATATCCAACTCACGTTCTAAGCGGTTGGTACTAACACTTAATTTTTCTTTAACTCTGTCCAAAATTTCCTGTTCTTTTTCGTCTGTTCCAAGTTGTTCCAATACGAACCCTATTTACAAATTTTACCTCAAACTGTCCGTTTTTAGGAGACGAGGCTCAATATTGGCAAATGTTTGGTGGCTTGGTATTCGGCGATTAGGAAATCTCTTCGTGCATACCCTAACAGTTCGACGCCCCTTTCCTTCACAAAACTCGTACACCCAGAGCATGTCAACCTTCTGAATGCGTGTAGTTGTTCTTGTTTAATAGTGAAAGAGGATTAAAAATTTAGAAACTTGATCTTACTTTAGTCGATTTCTTAGACAGTGATGGAAATTCATAAGTGGTCAAATTATTAAATGTCGTAACAATAAAGTCACTCGAAAAATTATTAATACAGGTGCTTTTATTATGATTTCAAGCCGAACGGCTTCGCACTCCCTCCAGGGAATATTGCCTCATACCAGGTATACAAAGATACCAAAAGTATAAAAGTATGAAGCTCTGTGGTAATCCTTTCCATGTTATTGGCTCCTAGGTGACGTGGTCTGCTGTATTTCCTATAAACTTTCGGGCGGTCTGCGCGGTTGCAAGCAGAACTGCTTTCTGAATCGGTTTAAACAGATGGTCACTATGGCAAAGTTCCTTGATGTTCTGCAGAAGATTCTTTGGTATCACTCCAGTTGTCGATAAAATTATGGGAATCGTTTAGACGCTGTTCATTGCCCACTGTCTTCGGATTTGCACCTCCAGATCTCTGTTTTTGGCGATCTTCTCATTGAATTTTAGCCTTAGGTTGTTGTTAGGTATAGCAATGTCAATTAAAGTTCGCCTAGAAATTTTATTTTTTAATATAATGTCTGGTCTATTATGAGCAACTGTCTGATCCGTCAGAAATCTTTGGTCCTAATATAGCTTGAAGTCGTTCTTCTTAAGAATAGGTTCCGGGTTGTATTTGTAGTAAGGCACTTTTCCTACCTGCAATAGATTTTACTTATCTGCTAACTCTTGGTAAAGTATCTTGGCGGCTGAGTCGTATCTTTCCATATATTCCATTGCGGAAATGCTTGGCATCCTCCAGTTATGTGCCGAACTGTCTCTGAAATTTACGGCCATATCTACATTTGTCATTTTTTAGTGAAGGATTTCTGATGATGAACTTCCCATAGTTTTTCGTCGGAATGACCTGGTGTTGGATAGCTAACAAAAAGCCCTCCGTTTCCGGAAACATCTGTCCTCAAATCAACCCGTAGTTCGACGCTAAGTTGTCGACATTGTACTGAGTGACCTCATTTGGATGCTATCAATGAAGTGGCTCCTGTAGCCAGGTTGATAACTTCTCTTGGTCTCTTTGGTGGTGAGAAGCAATATCCTGTTCCGTCAGCTGTAGCGGCGTTTTATTATTTATTGGTCGAGCTTCTTACCAATGAAACTTTTTCAAGAGGTAAAAAAGCCTCCAAATATATGCGATTATCCGATAGAAATATCTAGGTTGACATAAAAATCAGAAGCGATGTTTACAAGTGACGTAACTTTTATGACTCTACAATACTTTATAGCTGGTCGCTATAGTATTAGGAAACGCCATATTATAATGTTAGACCACAAACCAAAAAAAAATTAAATTTAGTTACCACGTTTTCAGTTACCACGTTATTAAGTTGCACACTTATTTTCCGGACACCCAGTATATTAATTTCAAGCGTGTTGTTGCCCATTTAGTGACAACAAACTAAAATTCAAGAAATCACAAAATAGTAAAGTTAATGCATTATATACAATGGTTAATGTTTATTTGTTGAAGTCGTTTTCTTTAAGTATTTTTTTTTTGCAATCGCAAACAAAAATTTCCGCAACTTTGCCTTAACTTACTACTTTAACTCCTTATAATGACATTACACATTCCTACATGAACTGAAATTAATCCTGGAAAATCAATAGTGTAAACAAAGGCAATTCCCTTGTTGTAATAGAATACCTACCTAAATTCTGTTCGGGCAAAAATTTGCCACGACTCCACCTTTAAGTCACGTTCTTTTCAACTTAGTCAAAACACATATATACGAGTATATACTTTTTTAACGTATCTCAAGTGAGTTATTGTGTGAGTTATTCTTATGAATGTTTTGTATAAAATGCGATAAAAATACTATTACTCATTTTTTACCGAGCTAGACTTTTATATCACCTATTTGTAATTTAAACTCTAATAGGAATAAACTGAAAATAAAAATAGAGTTACACTTTTAAAAAGTAACTAACCCTAAGTCAAATCAACTATTTGTGTCTGCATTATTACAGTTTTGAGATACTGTTAAATTGATATACTTGTCTTTATCGGTGTTTACAAGATATGGATTGATGTGGAGTTTTTCTTTATTTTTTAGTCATTATTCTTTGTTGGGATAAGCTAGAGTTGCAAACTAGGGGGTAATTTGTCTGTTCAAAAAATATTTTAATTATTAAATATAATATTGTGTTAATTTCAGAACAAAAATTTCATTTTGGCTTCTCCAGTAATTAGCTAAACTAACAAGAAAGATTTTGGTGAAACTTTAATACGTTGTAAAGGATACAAAAATGGGAGAGACATATATTTTTATCAAAGGCGGTTCATTTTGAGGGGGTTAAATAAAATATTGAACGCATTGCAGCTTTACCATTATAAAAAATAAGAGATGATATGCTTGGGGATGATACCACCATAGTTTTACTTCTTTTCAAATAGCAAGTAGTTTCCACTTTGTTTTGAAAGAGATATCTTTACCATTTTAGATATGTTTTTGGAGGTGGACTTTAGGGGAGATTTTTACCCCCTTGAAATGAATTTCCGCAGATAAAAAAATATGTGTTTCGATTTTTCGTGTCCTCTGCAATATATTAAAGTTTCATCAAAATCGAAGCTGGAGACTTCAGGGACCTTCCTTGTAACTGCTATAATGTAAAGATAGGTATATATCTGTCCACCTATAGAATCTAACTTGATTACGGTTCAAAAAAGATATGAAGAAAAGTGGCAACAACGTTATTTAAATTATATCGTATTGAGAACGTATTTTGAAAGTAATGAGCTTGTTTGTTACATAAACTTTTGATTTACAAACCGAATGAAGTGGCCTCCAGAGAGCTTCCTCAAACCTCAATATACATTTAACATACAGAGCACAAAATATTACAAGCTAAAAGCACTATTTAAAAATTAATTTAAGAACGAAAGATCCCATTTAGGACAAAAAGCAAAAAAAAAATATACATATGTTGCTATATGTGTCAATAAAATCTTTAAACATTCTATCGTGACCAAGAATATTCTAGAGATTTGAAAGTTCGTGGAGCTAGAAAGGGAATTCAAATACATAGAGTAGAAACTATGTTTGATATACCAGATAGGTAATCTGAAGGATGAGCGAGTATACAATAGTTAATTTGTTGATGAGCCAATACATAAGTTCAAGGAGAACCCCAGATGAAGAAACAAAAAATTACAAGATACTAAAATAAATGCAAGAAACGTTTTCGGAGATCAAAATGAAAGTAAATGATTAGAAGACCAAGATTATGACATATCAAAAGATAAATAATGGAAGAATACAACGTAAAACTCAGAGCAGACAGACGAGAAGAGATCGAGGAATTGTGCTAAGTAAGCAATTTTATATTAGAATACGATTGAAGTAAGCGCGATCTATGGAGCAGAATGACGAAAGGTAATAGAACTTTCTTGGATAAAAGGCAGTCATGACCAGCAGCATACATATGTGCTACGAAATGTGTATGGACATACGTCACCTAGAGGAATTTGGGAAAGAGATTCATATTTAAAACACTTAAAAAACATGATTGGATATATTCTAAGATATAGAGGCATCACACAATTATAGAAAGAGTGGTATAAAGTCTGGGTTCCATTAGTTCCATAAGTGATTATTTTAAAAATATAAAATGGCGACAATAAAATACCATTCATACTTTCTAAATTGTCGGATTTATTAGATTTTTTTGAAAGCTACTTATTAAACCGATCTCACTATGTTGAGTGACACGGTCATAGATCGAATAATTTCATAACAATGTCAGGTATTCCCCAGAGTGGGTTTTAGGTCCCTTATTTTTTAATATTTTTATTAACAAAATCACCTTTAGGTTAAATAACAGCTGCATACTTTATGCAGATGATTTAAACATTTTCCTGGTCATACAGAGTTCCAGCGATTGCGTGAGCCTTGAGCTGCGATGTTCTCAGGAAATAAAATTCCGATCCTGTATCATTATAGGTTCAAAGATGCATCTTTAAGGCGGGTTGACTATATTAGAAATCTGAAGATTACGTTTGAACCCAGACTTACATGTGTCTGTCATATTAATAATTTAGGTAGTTTTAAGTTATAAGTACATTGTATTATTCTCTTGTACCAAGCAAGTTAGAATTTTGTTTGTCTCAGATATCTGGCATCTGTATTACCATGCACTTTTTAAAAAATTATAGAAAATTCAATATCGTCCGTTAAAATTATTATGCTTTAAATCGGATGGGTCTTATTCACAGGATACCACTGTTCTCGAAAGCCTATTGGCAAGATTTAATTTTCACTACCCTGGAGACAGTCCAAGCCATAGATAAAAATTAGTGCTGTTTTTGACGTAAATTTTGAGATGGATGAGACCTATCCAGTGGTGTTGGGGACAATATGAGAACAAACTCTACATAAAATGTAACAGCAAAAAATAGGTTGGGGCCAGGATGGGAATGGGGGGTCAAAGTTGGGTAAAACAGGTTTTTTGGACCTACAAGCCAAGGAAGATATTTTGAAAAAAAAATTTCAAATAAAAGTTGTAGAGATTTTAAAAACCTGCAACTTGAGCTTTTGTCCGATCATTGTTGTCAATTTGGCATTGTTAAAATGCCCAAAAACCCTTAAAATCGGCCATTTTGTGCGTATCAATTATTTATTGCACAATCGACTTTTTTTTGCACTTTTTTTATTTTGAAGGGAAGTCCTCGTCATTTGAACAAAATGATATTTTATAATAGTAAATCAGATAATTTGAGTTGAGATACTGCTATTTGTTTATTCCAAGACGCAAAATATTGATCGCTATAACTTTTTTTTGGGTTAACATTTTGACCTCCACAAAGGCTCATTCTTTTCGTGAAGGCCTAAGTTTTTATCTCTTGTTAGGGGCAAATGAAAAAACTAATTTTTAACCCTTTAAATATTGCTCTAAAAGAGGGAGTATACCATACTCATAATTTCGAACTAGCCCATATTTTAAAAAAAAGAACACAGAAATTGGTTCATTCTTTGCTGAAATGCGGCGAATTTTTCCGAGCAAATTTGAAGCTGCGAGTTTAGTTCTCTGGCGCGCGCGAGAGCTTTATTTTTATATAAAAAAAAACCCTCTTTTAAAGTGGTATTTAAGGGGTTGAAAATTAATTTTTTCGTTTGCCCTTAACAAGATATGAAAGTTTAGGCCTTCACGAAGAGATTGAACGTTTGTGGACGTAAAATGTTCACTCAAAAAAAGTTATAGCAATCTACATTTTGCATCTCGGTTAAATCATTAGCAATGTCTTAGTACTAAATTATCCGATTTACTATTATAAAATATCATTTTATTCAAAAAAATGAGGGCTTCTATTTAAAAGCAAAAAAGTTTAAAAAAAGTTAGTTTTGCAATAAATAATTGATATGAAAGAATTGACCGATTTTGAGGATTTGTTGACTTTTTTCAATAACAAATTAACAAAATAATCGCACAAAAGCTCAAATTGTAGGTTTTCAAAAATTTCTACAACTTTTATTTGAAACTTTTTTTGGCAAAATGTGTTTTTTGACTTGTAGATTATATATATTTAGCCGTAGTTATTCTGTTATCAAATCATTACATTTATTGTACTCGGACTGTAATAAGGACTTTGATCTTGTAGAGCAGTGTAAATAAATAAATAAATTTTTGGGTACCAAATTTAATTACAAATTGAGTTGAATTTTGAACTAATGGATTTTTGTAATCGACTGTTTTCTCTTAAACATGTTTTAGAAAAATATGCTGACAGTGGAATTAAAACCAAATTGGTATAATAAAAAAATGCCTAAAAAGTGAAATTAAAAGTACATACCCCTCATATAAGATTTTAAATTATTTCTCTCATACAGGGTGATCGGATAATGTATCAGGATACGTGGTAACATAATGGTCGTAAGTCATATAAAAAAAATACAAAACTCTACATTTCTTGAGTTACAGTCTGTTAAAGTTCATTTTTTTTCATTTTGTAATAAAAATGTTTCTCTACTGTGCCACTAGAGTGACATTTTTTAAAATGTGACAGAGGAACAGATAATTGAATCAGTTATGCTGGAAAATAATAATTATAGGTCAATTCGAGTTTAAACTGTCAAGAAATTGAAAACAATTACATTTAGGTATAGGTAATGGAAAAAATGTTTAAAATTTAGCAGAGAGTCTTCAAATTGGGGATTACTATTTAAAAAATCAAAAATTCTTTTGAGCCGCCCTGTAAAATTTAATAAATTGAAAAAAATTCGTACCAGAAAAACAAAGTCGACGTGTCCGAGCTATTTTTCAAAAAAATCATTGTTTCTTAAATAGTGAATTTATTCCAGATTTTACGTGCATAAATTTTTTATTTACTTAGATCCGAAGAAATTATAAATAATATTTTTTACGTAAGTTTGATTAATTTTTTTTCATGTAAAACTAAAAAGGCATTCGCAAACCTCCCTATAATTGCATAAAACGCCCACGACTTGATTTTATTATAGGTTTAGGTTTTCTTTTACGATGTCTGCGTTATGGCGAGGTGAATGTTCCGCCGAAGAAGCTATATGAGCACGTCTCGGGTTCGCAGACACGGACGTGCTGGTAACTACTTTTGCAAGAAAAAGCTATTGACATTTGATTCTTGTGGCGAAGAGTTTGTAGAAACACAAGGTGTATATTGTTCTTGATATTACAGACGGTTATAGTTTCATATAAGTAAAATAGGTGAAATGACCGGATACTTTATCAAAACAAAATAAAAGCTACTGAACACCTATCTAAAAAGTTGCATATTATTCTCTTTAAGACCGGTTAGGCAAAGCACAATCATTTCTTGTGAATTTCAGGTCTGCTTTCTCTACATTCGCATTTCGCCTATCTCATGGTTTCATGAATCAAGCGCGAAATTTATAAGAAGAAAGTATCTTTTTAAACTAGCCATCCCGTAATTTATCAGGACTATATTATATTTGTGAGTCTGCTGCGAGACTGTAAGATAACAAGGGGTAAATGACACCAATAAAGACATCAGGGAAGAGGATATTTTTACGATTTCAAGTGTACATAGGTAAGAGGCAGTAATTAGTTAATATATATCAAGGATGATAAATAAAAAAGAGACTAGATATCCAGTGACGTGATGATGTAAAATTTAAATAAGAGCAGAAGAATTCACTGGTTTTAAACGTAATTCAGAATGGTAAGGTAACCCTATTTAAAATTGTGATATCCCTAATCGGTTCAATAATGCAAAATGTGCATGTAAGAATTTGCCAGGAGATGTAGACTGAAATGGACGATGTTCACATATGTGGCAGTTAACCAAATTTTCCAAATTGATATATATATATATATATATATATATATATATATATATATATATATATATATATACATATATATATATATATATATGAATTGATTTCCTTGAACCGTTGATGTCCATTTTTCTTTTTTATTATTTTCTTGGAATCAAGTTCACATTTAAAATCTGTTAATATAAATACAACCATTACATATACTTAAATTTCAAAATTTAAAACAATAATCAAAAACTGAAACAATGATTATTTAAAAGATTCTTTTGAGTAAATTTTACACACCTTGAGATTTCGTCAAAAATATTACAAATATCAACAAATCACCAAGGACAAGCATTTTATATTCGCAGACAAGATGAACAAAAAATTAAAGGAATTTTTGATATTTTATGACTAGCTGGGCGATCGAGGATGAAATGTTATTTCTCCAAAAAAACACGAACTACCTAAATTGCACAAACCAAACATTCCATTAAGACCTATTGTTCCCTGCATACAATCACCTTTTTAAAAATTTTCAAAATATCTCAAGATTCCTATTGTTTCAAAAAATTCATAGATACCGTAAGTGTCCCACAAAATTACATACTTATCTCCCTGGACGTACTATCACTGTACACAAATATTCTAAACGATCTGGTTAAAATTATATTATCCGAAAAATGGGAAGAGCTAAAAATTACACAACTTTGTCCAAGAATAGTTTTATAGAAGTTGTAAGTTTGACATTATCAACAAACTACTTTCAGTATGACAATAAATTTTACAGACAAGTTAATGGTTGAGCAATGGGTTCACCTATTTCATCCTAGATCGTCCAGCTATCCAACAATTTAATAATTTCCATAGAAAATTAAAATTTACATCAGAATCTGAAGTAAACGGACAAATAAACTTCCTAGATATGACTCTAATACGCAAAAATGCTAAAATTCAAACGCAGTGGTATAACAAACCAACCTGGTCGGGAAGATATCTAAACAACCATTCAAACTATTCAAAAAACCAAAAAAGAAGTGTAATCGTGAGTTTGGTTGACAGATCCATTTTGTTAACGTCCCCTACCTTCAGACCTTCGATTCTAATAAAAGTTAAAGAAACACTTACACAAAACAATTTTAAAATCAAAAATATCGAAGAAATTATTAAAAAAATAACATACAAATACTACAACAATCTGAGAACCATAAACAAGGATGATTCACAACAGAAAACACAGAAACAATACATAGCATTACCTTATACAACAGATCTTTTGGAAGAATTAAAATACATTTAAAAAAACACAATGTTGTTGCATCCCACAAAAGTTGCAACCAACTAAACCCAATCTTTACCAAATCGGAAAGTAAAACACCAACTATAAAATTTTCTAATAATATATATTCAATTCCGTGTGCAAGAGTAAGTGACAGAACTGACATAAACAATCTTATTCAAATCTACAACAATATAATTTAGACGCAGTATATTCTCTTAATATGTTATTGTTTTAAATGTTGAAATTTAAGTGAGAGTAATGGTTATATTTATATTATATTCATAATTTGTTTTAAAATTTAGATTATTGTTTTTGAAGATGTTTTAAATAAAGAACGAAACGTCACAACCATGAAAAACATATTTTAAATGTATATATATATTTATATACATCGCAGCATATATAGTAAATGTGAAAAATAATTCGACAAGGTTTTCATGATGGTTTCGATATTAGAGAGGTACTATTTGAAATCAGTGTTCTTGTCCAGAGATATATCTGTGGATGTGCCCGCTGATTTTTCAAAAGGTCTGCGATCGGGTCAAGCATGAAAAATTGATATACGTCCTAAAAGAGATTGGACTAGATGGTAGACAATGACTTTATTG
This sequence comes from Diaprepes abbreviatus, assembly GCA_034092305.1. NCBI lineage: Eukaryota > Metazoa > Arthropoda > Insecta > Coleoptera > Curculionidae > Diaprepes > Diaprepes abbreviatus. The sequence goes on from JASJET010000055.1 coordinate 38,570,816, forward strand.
CTAAATTATATTGGAATCTAATGGCTATGGTTAGGTTCGATGATATAAAGTCACAGCAAATTACCATAAAATATGAAGTGAGAGAAGGATGCATCTTGTCTTCGATCTTATTTAACATGTCCTCAGAATGCATTTTTAGGTCAACTTTAATAGGCAAAAAAGGGAACACTATTGCTAACGGTGAGGTGATAAATAAGTTGAGATATGTAGACGATATCGTTCTCTTAACTAAAAACTGAAGTGATTTACAAAAGTTATTGAATAACATTACTGAAGCATGTCTAGAATTAGAATAAGAAATTTACATCAAAAAGACGAAATTACTCGTTATCAGCAAATAATCTGATGTCCCAAGTAATATAAAAATATACGACACATGCTTGGAGCAAGCAAAGAATTATAGATTCTTGGGGGTATTGAATTGAATAGTGACTAGAAGAACAAAAACGAAGGTAGATTGAGAATAGAACAAACCTGTGGTTGCTGCAGAAAAATGTGTAAAGTCTTACTCTGTCTTTAAGAATGCTATTACTATGCTACTACATATTTTCTATCTTGCTATTTGGCATGGAATCTTGGATACTTATTATAAGCCAGATGAAAAGCTTAGAAGCCTCTTAGATGAGGTGTTACAGAAAAATAATATCGTGAATAACAAGATCCGTAAGATTGAATTAAGTTCCACAAAGGTACAGATCCTTAACACTATAAATATTAGAAAACGTCAGCATTCCGGACATCTCATAAGACATAGTAAATACCAATTACTGCAGAACATCAGGCAAGGCAAAATAATATAACGCTATTTTAAAGGCAGCGAGTAAGCTTCAGATTGCATTGATGGTAGCCAATATTCTACGAGAACATGTCATATAAAGAAGAAGAAGAAGAAGTAGTGACAGTTTTAAATATTGTTAAGTTCGGAAGTTTCAGGGAACTTATCTGAATATCTAGAAGTTTCAAAAAAAAATTCTTAGCCCTGACAAATCTGTATTACCATCGTTGGAAGCCGCCCAAAAAGCAGAGAGGCAAATAGACAAATTAAGCAGCTGTAAACTATTATAGACAAGGAGAAGTATTTTATCCGAATCTTGTAAACTCTGTTTTTAAATTATGAAATTTGTAATATTGGGAATCCAGTTTCAAACTTCTGATATATATTACATAATACTTATTGGCATATGGTTTATTGCTATTACATTACATTGAAAATAACATATGGAACAACACAATAACTTGACCAACGTAAAATGTAGTTTAAGGTAATTGAACTTTAATTTTCTCTCAAGCTGTCCTGCGACAATAAAATTAATTTTCTTCTTGCGTACGTTCTTTCGACTGCGAGTTTGTGCAATTTACCAGTTAATTGGGGATATTAAATTTGTATGTAATCAACAATCATACTATTTTAAAGATTCTGTTTAAAATTTATATTCATAAAATGTATATTAACAGTAAATACAAACAAATTATATTTTGGAAGTCTCCAAACTATTTTGTAAAAGTTGTGCAACAGTTTTGACACTGTTGCTGCGTTTATTTTGCGGAGACATTTTCTACACCTTGGTGTCTAGAAGAATTAAATAAAATTTTGCTTATCTCTATAAATCTATTTTTTAATGTCAGCTCCTTTAAATTTTTAATTAATAAAAAATCAGATGAAAGATACCAAAAAAAGATTTTTTGTATTTTTAAATGAAAGTAGCATTTCAATTGCAAGACGAATTTTATACAACGTGACTTTCGTAATTTATATTATTGTAAAGTTCCTTTACAATAATATGAATTTTAGATATTCAAAGTATTAAACAATTTTGCCACATTCTTTTCAAAGGGGTTATTACATTTAATTGTTTCATGTTAAATTTCCAATTATGATCAGTCAGGCATAAAAAGCATTTAGCACTTTCAATATCGTTTAAGCATTAACAGCTGATAAATATATCTATTTTGAGTTCCTGTGAGCTTATATATTATTTTATTGTTAAAATTTTTCATTTCTTTCAACTTGAGGTAAGATCTATTTTCAAGTTACACCCTTTAAATATATCAGTATTCTTAATAGTTACAAGTATTACTAAGAATCTTTCAGATGAGCAATAGAATATTCTCGGAAAACCACATTTTTAACACTGTATACAAAAAATACTGCAAGTTTATCTTGCTAGCGAAAATGAAAAAAAAAAAAGAAGAAAAATCACTATCTGCATTTATTCCTAACAATTATAAAGGATATTTTGACTAATTATGTTGAAAATCATGGTTCTTGGATTTCGACCGTGTCAAATTGGAATTATTATCCGACGTTTCACTTACGAATGCAAGGGACTTCTTCAGGGATCTTTGCATCCCGACCGTTGCTCAGCAAACCGTGATCCAGCGTTATAATCGATTTCCACGTATAATATAGATTGTAACCTATATTCCTTCCTATTAATATTATTTGGATATTTACAAATTTCGAATGATTTTCTAATTTTACGTTTAAAGAAACTAGGCACTGATGCTAGCACCTTAGTTTATTTTTCATTAAAGGTGTGATCAATGCAATACTGGTGTTCAGCTACTGCAGATTGTACGATTTGTTTACTTTTAATACATATTTCGTGCTCTTTAAGCCTAGTGGGTGTGTTTCACCCATAAACACTTTACCAGAAGAACAAGATATCTTATAAGGGCCTTCTGTTTGTACTGGTACTGCGTCCTTTGGTGACTTCAAACAATGTCCAATTTTCTTACATGTGTTGAAAATTGACGGAATGTTTGATTTTTGGAGTAATTTGGCAATCTTGTCGGTGGTTCCGTGTATATAAGGCAAGACAACACTGTTCATAGGAGGTACATTTATGACATTTTGTTGAGTAGTTGGGTTTTTATATTTATTAATAGAATATCTTCAGCGCAATATCCGTTGCCTCCCAGAGCATTAGTCAGTTTTTTGTTTCTGATTTCAGTTATTGTTCATCACAAATGGTAAGAGCTCTATGTATCAAAGAGTTAATGATGGATTGTTTTTGAGAAGGATGATCGTGTGATTGCCAAACTTTGAACGTATCATCTACACATCTGCACCAAAATTTAGGTTTTAGAGGAACGGAAGATAAAATGATTTCTTCGAATGCTTCCATGAAGATGTTCGCTACTACGAGTGACAACGGATATCCCATGGCCGTTTCCGAAGTCTGCTCGTAGAAAGTTCCTTGAAAAGTAAAATAAGTGAAAATCAGATATGTTTTAATTAATTCGAGTAGACTGGAGTTTATGTTGTTATTTCGTAATATATCTGATATTATGGAAACTGAATTATTTATAGGAACATTTGTATACAGGGATCAACTGATCAATATGTCTCCTGGCTTTAATTGGATGGTTTTTAATCGCGGGACAAAGTGTTTAGAGTTTTCAACAAAATATCCAGTTACAGGAAACTTTATTTAGATATTAAGATCTATCCAATTAGACCTCGAGGAAATATTGGTCAGTTTTGAAATAGAATTTCTATCCGCTTCATCCGTGGTAGCGAACATCTTTAGGGAAGCTTTTGCAAACAACGCCTTATATTTTGCTCTTCTAGAATCTAAATTTAGGTGCAGATATATAGATGATACGTTCGTAGTTTGCAACAACACCCTAGCCTAAAATGCATCATGGAAACTGAATCAAGGGGTGTCCTCCTCTTTCTTGAAGTACTAGTACAAAGGAAATATAATGACAAAATTGGACATTCTGTGTACGGAAGATCAACACATACAAATCGATATCTCATTGCACCAATTTTTCATTAATTCTTTGATACGTAGAGCTATTTCAATATGTGTTGAACAATCACTGAAATCAGAAACAGAAAAACTGACTAATGCCCTGAGAGGCAACGGATATTGCGCTGAAGATATTAGACGTTCTATTAATAAATATAAAAACCCAACTACTCAACAAAATATTATAAATGTACCACCTACAGACTGGGTTGTCCTGTCTTACATAACACGGAACCACCGAAAGGGTTACTAAATTGCTTCGAAAATCAGACATTCGGATAATTTTCAACACATGTAAGACAATTGGACAATGTTTGAAGTCATCAAAGGACGCAGTACCATTACAAACAGAAGGCGTTTATAAGATATCTGGGTCTTGTGGTAAAGTGTATGTAGGTGAAACAGGACGGTGTGTATCCACTAGGTTGAGGAACATGAAATATGTATTAAAAATAAACAAATTGTACTATCTACAGTAGCTAAACATCAGCATTGCACAGGTCACTCCTTTAATGTAAAAGAAACTAAGATACTAACATCAGTGTTTGATTTCTTTAAACGTAGAATTAGGGAATCAATCGAAATTTGTAAATATCCACATAATACTAATAGAAATACAGGTTACAGTCTACATCACAGGTGGAAATCAATCGATTATAACGCTGGATCACGGTTTGCTGAGCACCAGTCGGGTACCGGTCTGTTGCTCCTAGATGGTCATTCAGTGTTCTAATCTTGGGGCGTAAAGATCTCTGAAGAAACCGTGAAAGCTGGTGTTCTTTTTTAACAGGATATCTTCTTTTCAAAATCTTAATGTATTTGAGATCAATTTATTTTTTATTAAGTCGGACAGGGTTGCTCCTAACTTCTTTTATGTGGAACGCTCCGATATTACTTTGGTATTATGCTGAAGTATGTTTCTAAAGTCTATGTGAGGAAACAATCACCGATGAGTTAGACAATAGCGATTGTAGCTATAGTGACTTCAGGAGTTTGGTGTTTTGTTAATAGTGGATTTGAGACGACTTCTGATCAAGTGGTTTTTTTATCATTTTGGATGAGAACACTTCAAGGCTTTTACAGTTTAGTTCTCTCATTATTATCGAATTTCTAAAGTACGGAGCTTGACAAACTAGCCTAAGAACTTTTTTGACAGCTTTGAATCTTTCTCATTTGAGCTTTGAGTTGGGATGTCAGCGTTGGAGTTCCATACGTTATATAGGAAAAAAATTAAACTTCATCTTGGCTTATAGTTTGCTTCTACGATCAGCAAGGGATAGAGTGCTTTGAGCTTGTTTTTGGCCTTACTAAAGAGGTGGTTTGTGTTGGCAATGCAGTTAGCAAGTCTTCTGTTCAATTTTATTATTCTACTTTCATTTAAATTTTGAATTCACAGGTCTTTATCAAATTTCAGTTAGCTTTTTATATGTTCATATGTACAAAGTCTATAAATATGTACGCTCTCTAGTCTTCTTTTTAATAAAACCCTTTTGAACCTCGATTGAAATATTCAGTGTAATAAATACACACAATAACTTTCAGCATTTAGTTTTTTAGAGGAAATATCTATAATTAATAAATATATTATAAAATATTCCAAAAATTAGTGTAACGTTAAAGTTACTGTTTTAAAATTAATCCAAAAAATATTGCATATCGAATTATACTCCAATTTTATATGATCCTACATACAGTTATATTCAATTGTTTACAAGACATTGACCTTTAATAATATAATTTTTTTACAGATTAAGTAATTGTAAGTGTAGTTTCCAAGGAGTGCAATTTGGCGCAAAAATAATAAATTGTATATAAATAATTAGCATGTTTAACAGCCATATCAAGACCGCAAGCGGGTTATTATTTTTAAAAATAATTCCTAATTTCATGTCATAACTTCAAAAAGACATTATAGTGGAAAAAAGAAGATAAGTCGTTTTTTAAACTGAAAAAGAAACACACATGGAAGAAGTAGTTAACAACTGCCCAAATAGAAAAATTTCTGTACTGTCTTAACAGCTTCTAGAAACTTAAATGTTAGTAAAATCTCTTTTATCTTTGAAAATTTTAAATTTATCTTGTTAATATGGAATATTTCGAAAACAGTTTCAAGTTAATATATTTATATCCAAATTAGTTTATGATCTCTAGAAGGAACTATCTGGTTAGTATTATTCTGTTTAAATTCTACTTAGCAGGTTAAATTACTTAAATATTTATTTTTTTAAAATCACGTCACGACAATATGTCAAATCATTAAAACAATAATTTTTCTTCGGTATTTCACAAAGCGTAAATCCCAGAAGGACTGCCTCTTTTAATAACCATAATTGGAATGGAATGTTAAATGAATAATCTTTTCCACTCGCATGCATCAGATTCCTTTGAGAAGCGAAGTAGGTTTCACTTTCGTTATACGGTTCCTACGTGTCTAACGTTGAAATACGTTAAATGTCATCTAGTTTAGTGCATAAAATTTAACATTGAACAAAATTATATTTGAAAGAGTGACCGTAAAATTATCTTATGATAAAATAATGTTCTAAGAAAAGTTTGAAGATGAGCATGTGTTTCATTTTTGAGAACCTAATTTTCAAAGTTGACGAAATTTAGTTGCAGAATGTGTTTCAGTTGAATAAAAGTTTTGACATTACAAAATCCATTATCTCGATAATGAAAGAAAATAAACAAGTGTTTCTTATCTCATTTTACAGGTTCGGTCACGTAGAATACCAAAAAAAATCAGTGACATAAAAAAATTGTTAAATTCACACTTTAGACAGAGTAAAACAGCCCCCATGCAAGAAAAATGGAAATAGATATTAAAACATCTCAAAAAAACTATGCATGATTCATAGTTTAAGCTAACCATAGAACAGAAATCGTCATATATTTATGGTTCGCTTTTATTGACATTTACCTTCTTATGGTTGTAAAAACAACCCCATACAATAAAAAAAGCTAAAAAATATTTATAAAAATTTTTTAAAAATTATTTCTGCGTCATATAAATTACGAGAAATATGAAAGAGATATTTGCATCAAAATTGCATACAAATACACTTTATAAAGAGGGTAAAACTACCCCCAAACAACGCCCAAACCCAAAAAATGGCAACAAATTATAAAGTATACGAAAAATAGTATATTATGCATCTAGGGAGCAAAAGTAAAGAATGAGTTAGATCGCATTGAAATTATTACCCAAAAATAAAAAATATAATTCTAATCTCACCCATATTTTTTCCGCTATGGGTGGGTCCCCGTTAGTAAATAGCGGCCAAACTTTTTTTTCGGTCAAATGTCATCACAATAAATAATTAAAGAAAGAAAACGTTTAATTTAAACTACAGGGCTGGAAATAAAAAAATAGAATTCGAATCTCAAATAAAAAAATTAAATTACTCCATGCCGTCCCCACCCTTTAAATTCATTTTAAGAGTTAGTTAACGTTAGTTCATCTGAAGTGCCCTAAACGCTCAAAAAATATTTTTGGAACGATTTTTTGCTAACTTCGCAAAAAAAATTGACCTATGGCAAATATCCTTTTTTTGATGACGTTAATTGAATAAAAGTTTATGTTCATCGTAGAGATATACCCTCTTTATGGGGTGTATTTGTATTGGGTCTAATGCAAATATCTTTTTCTTATTTGTTGTAACTTATATGATGCAGAAATAATTTTTTTCAAATTTTATATATATTTTTTGGCATTTTTGACTGTTCGGGATTGTTCTCACCTTCAAGAAATGGTTAATAAACACAATTTTTTTTCAGATATTTCATAACTTATTACCATTTTTTATATGGAGGTAGTTTTATATTGTTTAAGAGGTGAATTTAACAAGTTTTTGTCACTAATATTTTTGGTGTTCTACGGGACTTATGCTTTAATAAAATAATAAACTTATTTATCTCCTCCTATGCAACTCAATTTCCTGAACTTTAATAATTAATTTTTCAAAACGGAATATATATATATATATATATATATATATATATATATATATATATATATATATATATATATACATATATGATGTGTAATCGAAGGTTTTGAAGCATCCCGTGTATGTCTCTCTCAGGACTGTAAGGCAGCTGACGTTTCGGTGAAATCTCATTCACTATTTTCAAAGCTCACTGTATGGGGTCTACGAGCGAACTATTTGCTCTTAGTATATATATATATATATATATATATATATATATATATATATATATATATATATATATATATATGAAAGAAACTTTAATACGGTTCGAAAGGGAAGCAAAGAAGATGGGACTTCAAATCAACGAAGACAAAACTAAATACATGTTCATGAGTTGGAATGGCCGAAACAGAGACAAAATAGGTCAAAACATCACCATCGATGAATATAACTTTGAACGAGTAAAATAATTTAAATACCTAGGAACAACAATATGCGAAGATAAAAGCGGATCACAGGAAATAAACAATAGAATACAAGCAGGAAATAGATGCCTGTACCCACTGCAAGATCTGATGAAATCGAAACAAGACGAACAAAGATGGACTTATTCAAAATAGTTATAAGACCGATAGTTATATATGGTTGCGAAACGTAGACGCTAACAGTAGAGAACGAAGAGAGACTACGAGTCTTTGAAAGAAAAATCTTGAGGAAAATCTCGGGACCAACGATAGATGAAATGACAGGACAATACAGAACAAGAACTAACAAGAAACTAGAAGAATTATTCTCAGATACAGATGTAGTAAAAGAAATAAAGGTCAGAAGACTCGAGTGGGAAGGACATTTCAGAAGGCTTCCTGACGACAGAATAATAAGACTAGCTTGGGAGGAAACACCGACTGGGAGAAGGCCACTGGGACGACCCCGACTCCAGTGGAGAGATAATATATATATATATATATATATATATATATATATATATATATATATATATATATATATATATATATATATATATAGTTTGTCTTTTGCCTTCTTCAGCTATTTTTATTAGAATTGTAACAATGATAATTTGCAGTTTTATGTCATGTAGAACTTAAACTTCCATATATTTTAAATTTTAAATATATTGATACTAATGATATTGCTATAAATTGTTGTTTTGATGTGGCAGCAAGACTGAAATATGATCATAACCGTAAAAATATTTTTGTTTACATAGGATGAGATATTGTTTGTACAACTTGTTAACAAGTTAATTAAATTATTTATTTTAGCGCGGTCATTATACGTTGGAACTGGATAAAAAAAACTGACTCATCGTCTTTCGAACAACACGTTAAAATGAAGTTGGCGATCTTGTATTGAACAATCCTAAATATGAGAAAGATGGGTTGTAATGTTAAATAATTTCGATTCTTACTTGCGAATAAGGTTTAAAGTATTAATACAAAAATACAAGGCTAAGTGGTAGGAACATTAAAAATTAGTTATGGAAATAGCGTCGAGAAAGCGTACTTATTTTGAAAATTGTTTTTATTATATTAGTGACTGACTAATCCTCGATTAATATTCATCCCCATTTAGTAAAAATGGTGACTTTTTTTGTTTTTTGTCTCAATTTCATTTCTTAACAACTTTTAAATGCTCCATTAAAAATATTTCTTTGCATTAATTTCATTTATAGTAGCATAATTCTATTATTTTCACTTGGATCTTATATATGTATTATTATTTTATTGGTATAATCATGAAAAGTTAGGAAACAAGTTTGACATTAAGGAATTTGGTCCAACTTGCTATTATGAATGAATGGTGCTCTATTACGAACTGAATATGGTGAAAAGTAGTATCACTCTTTCTAGCTCAGGAGTGGTTAGCTCTAAAATTGGTATACTGCATTTGATACTGCATCATCATAACCGATGAAGTCAATGTGATGTTTTGGACATCTTGGGATGCTACCACACAAGTTTTATTATCTTAAAAATAATATTTAACAATATCTAAGTATTAATCTGGATTTGTCAACCAACAAAGACAAGCATTGTTAACTCACCAAATTATTGTTTATATAGTTGTTTTTAACTTAATTAAGTAATTTTATTGACTGCAGTGTTAAACTCTACAGGGAGGTCTTCTTAGGGTATATAATTACAAGGAGCATAAATACTGATATAAATTATTTCGAATTTTAACTTCAATAGAATGATAAGTTATTGGGAACGTAATTATATGGTATATGATGAATTAAGTGAGATTTATCATAGCACTATTTTACTAAAGAATCATATTTAGTTATTATTAGTAAATAAATTATTGTTTTATTTAAACCTAAGTAAACTGTCTTTAGTTGTCACTTATTATTGTTATTGAAAAACATATCTAGCACTGAAACTGTCAAGTAGGTGCTGCCCACAGGGAGGAGTTCTATCGCCTTTGCTGTGAAGCCTTGTGGTGGATAGCCTGCTGAGTGAACTGAATGATACTGGTTTGTATACACAGGCCTATGTCGATGACCTGGTCATTTTGTGTCCTGGTCGCGATATCCTGGACTTGGAGGGACCAATGATGCAGGCCTTCCGGATCGTGGAATGATGGTGCCACAGGGAAGGGCTCGGAATTAATCCGGACACGGCTGAGGTGGTATTCTTTACAAAAAAAAAAGGAAAATGGGACTTCCCACAATTACATTGGCAAGAAGGACTCTTCAATACAAGGTGACCGTTAAATCTCTTGGAGTAATCTTGGACTCACGACTGAGCTGAAATGAATATTGAGGCTCTCATCAGAAAAACCATATGAGCTTTCTGGGATTATAAACAAGCCTTTGAGTGCATATGGAGGCTGACGCCTAGAGTGCTATTTTGGATATAGACTATGGTGATCGGCCCCATGATAATGTTTGCTGCCAGTGCGTAGTGGCGTGGTAGAACAAAGCGCAAACACAGCCTTCAATTTGACATATTTCAAATGGTTTGTGTGGGAATATTGAGTTCTATGAGGACTGCTCCCACTAGGGCTCTTGAAGTCCTGGTGAATCTGCCTCCTCTTCACTTGTATATAGAAAACGAGGCCCTGAAGACGTCTCAGTTGCCTAGGAATTAGAATAGGTGGCTCAGGTGTCTAAGAAAGCGCGGTGAAGAGGTGTCCATCACGCCCAATGCAGACAGATTACATGACGCCGCTTTTAAAACCTAACCTCTCTCTGGAGATATTTCTGCCAAGTAGAAAGGATTGAAAGGGAAAGCAAAATCTTCTGAGAAATGGATCCTACTGGTATACAGATGGATCTCGACTAGATGAAAGAGCCGAAGCCGGAGTGTTCGGCAGGAGTACAGGGTCAGAGAGTACTATTCTCTCAGACAACGTGCGACAATCTTCACAGCGGAAATTTATGTTATTTTGCAGGGTACCCATATCTGTGAGAGGAATAGGGTAATAAATATATGCTCGGAGAGTAAGGCTGCGATAATGGCACTGAAGTCCAATGTTGTAACTTCGCGACTGGTGTCTGAGTGCAAGAACGTATTGAATAATATGACAAGGAACGGTTGCACAATCAGATTCGGACATACGCGGGAATCAGGAAGCAGACCATGTGGCAAATTTGGGTTTCGCAACTAAACTATATGGGTCTCAACCAATTCTACCTGTCCCAATTGCAATTGGCAAAAGGGAATTAAAATCATTGGTGGAATGAGGTGTGCTAAGGAATATATAACTGGACCTAGCACACGGTTTACTAAGGAGCTTCTCTCTCTAGGAAGAAAAGAGCTGTGAATTGTGGTGGGATTGTTGACAGGACATTGTCATCTAGGGGGCATCTTCATAAGATCGGTGTCGAAGTTGACTCGAAGTGCAGATGGTGCTTGTAGGACGATGAAACTGTTGACCATGTCCTCAGAGAGCGCCCATCACTCAACGAACTGAGACAGAACATTTTCGAGATCCAATTTTGTTACCGAAAGCAGTTAGGCAAGTTCAACTAACTTTGTTTGGATTTGCAAAAGATATCGGCCTCGAATAACCTGAAGCTATGATGGAATGTCAAGGGCCCATTAGAGGCCTAGGCATCGATGATCTAGTATCACTACCCTTTGACTCATTCATTCATTCACGATGAACTGAGTGGGTTTTAACATATCACTATTTTACTAAGGAATCATATTTAGTTATTATTAATAAATGGGGTGTAAGGTGTATGACGCGCGATATATATATATATATATATATATATATATATATATATATATATATATATATATATATATATATATATAGCCTCTCGTACACAAATGCCAACCTCACCTTCACGAAGTACAGCGAAAGTTGTATGGTACACCCTGTTATTTAACTAACGAGGCAATGGCGACCGAGTGACTACCGGAATAAGTAGTCCCGATCAACAGCTTCGGGTGGACGAATTGGTAAGTGATAGGGCAACTCATTGTCCTGAGATTGAGAAATCGATCTCAAAGGCGGAGGAACTAATGTATTAGTCAACGGCAGTGGGATGTAGCAGGCAACGAGAAACCACTACATTAAAGATCCATAGGATATCTCTAGTACAGTCATCATGACATGAAATACTGCGATCATAACCTTACTGATCATGGTTGTCGGAGGCCAAGATCCGGCAAGAGAAGTGGCAAGGCTTTTCGGGTCGTCAGCCAGCGAAATCCTTGTCAAAATATTAACAACGAAATATTGAGAATCGGAACATGGAATTTTACAAGCATGTACGAACCAGGAAAAGCACACAACATTGTTCAAGAAATGCAAAGAATGAATATCGGCGTTCTGGGTATAAGCGAAACCCGATGGCCAGGAAATGGAAACTGCCACATTAAAGATCATATAATATACTATTCTGGTAGCCAGGACTCTCAGGACACTCAGCACCGAAACGGAGTGGCTATAATGGTAAACAAGTCTGTCTCTCGACATGTCCTGAACTTTCTCCCCTTGTCTGATCGTGTTATGATGTTATAGCTAAGCACTAACATCAGAAAAATTAATATAATACAGGTGTATGCACCAACATCGGACAAAGAAGAACAAGAAGTGGAATCATTCTATGAACAAATAGACGAGGCATTAAAACTAACCATAACAAGGGACATCACAATAATAATGGGTGATTTCAATGCTAAAATTGGGAAAGGAAAGATAGATAATCTGGTTGGTAACTTCGGATTGGGAGATATGAATGAAAGAGGTGAGAGACTGGTACAATTCTGCCAAGAAAATAAAACCGTGGTGACAAACACCTTTTTCGAACTACCTAATAGGCGTTTATACACATGGAAGTCTCCACAGGATACAGAACATCACACAGTCAGAAACCAGATAGACTATCTATTGATCAATGAGAGATACAGAAATAGCATAACATCAATTAAGACATACCCTGGAGCAGACGTATCGTCTAATCATAATCCACTAATTGCGAACATGAGAATAAAACTAAAAAGAATTAGCAACATAACATCCAAAAAAGCAGTTGATCTCAATAAACTAAGAGATTCAGAAGTAAAAGAACAGATCATAAAGGAAATTGACGAAACACTGAGAACGATACAGACCACAATACAATATACACCAGATAATATCAACGACAACTGGGTCAAACTTAAAACAGCGTTAAAGAAGCCATCTGAAGAACATCTACTTAAAAGTGAGGTATATAAGAAGGAATGGATGACAAACGAAATACTGAACTTGATGAACGAAAGAAGGAAACATAAAAACAAAGACAAACAGAAGTATAAAGAACTGCAGAAGGAAATTCGCTCGAAGATACGTTCAGCTAAGGAAAAATGGTTCGGGGAAAAATGTGAAGAAATTGAACAACTACAAAATAAGCACGACAGCTTTAATACACACAAGAAAATTAAAGAATTAACAAGAAGGCAAGACAGTAGACACAACGTATTGATGGACGAAAGAGGAAACATAATTATGGACACAGAAGAAAAATTGAGAGTCTGGAAAGAATACATAGAGCATCTGTATAACGATCAACGCAATGAGGTAGAAAACGAATATATCAGCAGTGACACAGGACCAGAAATCACAAGTGAAGAAGTGGAACACACGATAAAAAGAATGAAGACTGGGAAAGCTACAGGTCCAGATGAGTTACCAACAGAAATAATCAAACTCATTGAGGGACGTAATTTAGAAATGATTGTGGAACTATTTAATAGCATTTATAAATCTGGTATAATACCGAAAGAATGGCTACTAACAACAATAATAACTTTACCTAAAAAGCCAAACGCGAAGCAATGCTCCGAACATCGGACCATCAGTCTTATGTGTCATATGATGAAAATATTCTTAAAGATCATTTATGGTAGAATATACAAGAAATTAGAAACAGAAATCGGACAGACACAATTCGGATTTAGAAACGGACTAGGAACTAGAGAAGCACTATTTGCTTTTAATGTCGTAATACAGCGATGTCTGGATGTAAACCAAGACGTGTTTGTCTGTTTCTTGGACTACAACAAGGCGTTTGATACAGTTCAACATGGGACATTGTTGCAATTACTCAGAAATAAAGGAATTGACTCAAGTGACATTAGAATAATAACCAACCTATACTACAATCAAGAAGCTACAGTGCGCATTAATGGCTCCGAATCAGAAAAAATAAAGATAAAAAGAGGTGTAAGACAGGGCTGTGTGTTGTCGCCAACGTTGTTCAATCTCTACTCGGAAGAAATAATTAAGAAAGCCCTGGAGAACGAATCAGCCGGTGTAAAGATCAACGGTCATCCTATTTGTAATATACGATACGCTGATGACACGGTACTCATGGCAGAAAGTATCGAAGATCTCCAGAGACTATTAGATAAAGTAATAGAAACAAGCGAGGAATTTGGTTTGTCACTGAATACAAAGAAAACTAAATTCATGATAATTACGAAGAAACATATCGACAATATCAACCTATATGGAAACAACGAGCGAATAGAACGAGCACGAAACTACAACTATCTAGGAGTAAATATTAACGAGTCAAATGAATATACACGGGAAATAAGAATAAGAATAGAGAAAGCCCGAAGTGCGTTTAACAATATGAAACAAATATTTTGTAGCCGAAATCTAAGCTTAAAATTGAAAGTGCGATTGCTTATGTGTTATGTTTTTTTGGTCTTGTTGTATGGTGTGGAGGCGTGGACGCTGAACAAACAGTGTATGAATAAATTGGAAGCATTTGAGATGTGGGCGTATCGTAGAATCTTGAAAATCTCCTGGAAGGATAGAACAACTAATCAAGAAGTACTTGACAGGATGAACAAACAAAAAGAGGTAACACTGACTGTTAAAATAAGAAAGCTTCAGTACTTGGGCCATATTACAAGAGGCAATAAATACCAATTGCTCCAATTGATTATGCAGGGGAAGATTCAGGGCAGGCGCAGCATCGGGAGGAGAAGGATGTCTTGGCTGAGGAACCTCAGAGAATGGTTTTCTTGCAGTTCTGTTCAACTGTTCCGGGCGGCAGCTTCTAGGGTTAGAATTGCCATGATGATAGCCAACCTTCGCAGCGGAGATGGCACTTGAAGAAGAAGAATAAATAAAAGCTATAACTTTTTGTGTTTCCAATTTCTGGCCATTAAGATTAGGGGTTTTAATTGTTTTATTTAAATCCAAGTTTAAATCTGTCTTCAGTTGTCACTTTGTACGAGCTTGATTCTTGGGTCATTGAAAAACCTATTTAGTACTGAAACTGTAGGGAATATTTTTATAAATTATTAATTGTAACAGGGTTGATTTTGTACTGCTACTAGGGGTTATAAACCTGAAATTTACCCATTTAATAATATATTTTACAGAAGTTTTTAAAATAAAAATTTATAAGAATTAATCACGACTATTATCCAGTAATTTTGTGTTATTTGATATGTTGACCTAACTAAACAGTGTCAGTTGCCTCCTTTTTAAATTCGGTAATTGGGGTTAGAATCTCAGTTGTTCTTAATGCGCCCTAGATGAACACAGTTTCTTGAGCTACGCATTCATCATATTGCTAATCATACCTCGAGAAATATTTATTTTATTATTAAAATATGTGTATTGACCGAAGTTGTATTCATATTGATTTTTTGAACACTGAGATTTAATATTTCAGGGATTATCTAATTTTTATACGTAAAAGGATTTAAGGAGATCCATTCGCTACTATGTGAGTAAAAGTGAGTTAAAATAAATAATTTTCAAGGCATTTATCATTGAAATATTACAAAAAAAATAAATAAATACGGAACTTTATTCGACTCCTTTAAATCAGCTGGTTGTAACTAGTGTGTGATTTGACAATGTTGTGTTTTTAGTGTTTATGTTTATATTCAAGACAGTTAGGCTTACTCTTTCTTAATAAATGAGTTTACAAAATAGAACTATGTTTACTTATAATATTCGAATGTCTCTGAATGAAAAATAAGTAAATTAGAAAAAAAATTTCACTTCATAAGATGTGTATGTTCATATCAATAACCAGTGAGAAAAAAAAAGTACTACTGATGATTTCTGGTATAAAAATTACGATTTACAAATGTCTTTACGACTTGTCGTCAAAGAGGAAATTTTTGGGTTAGTGAGCATTTTTCACTTAAAATACATAAAATGTAAGATTATAAATTTAGTTTATACAAGTAGTTAGAAAGAAGATAATACACGTTATAAACATTACATTAAGTCAGATCAACTTTTGGAAGTATTAATTTGATAAATACATCTATTTAAACAATTCAGAATAATTAAGTAGTTTGATTATTTTTAAATATCATTGGGTCAAAGTTTTCAGATTGAATGTACTCAAAGATTTGAAGTGCGCGCTCATGCAATATTGCCAAACGTTTCATCTCCATTTTAATGGAGGTTAATTGAAAATTTTATGTCATTTCTTTTAATTGATATCTTAGTAAACCCCTTGGGAGCTAAATATTTTATTGAAAAAAAAAAGAAGTCTGTATAATCGACAAATGGTAGTATAATTCAAACGAAAGTTCCAAGATTCCGTAAAACTCTGTACACATTTTGTACAGTTTTGAAAATTGCATTATCAAAAATTTACACAGTAAGGTTAATAAAAATTTCGCGACAGTAAAGATTTCGACTTAAAATATTATAAAAAAATTTTTTTCTTTCATAATGATCATTTTTATTTAACATAAATTATTATACTTGATAATGATTAGAGATACAACCTAGTCGAAACGTCGTAAAAATAAAAATAAAAACAATGCAAGTCCGACCATATTTTGGTCAATCTTCAACATTGCCTACAACCTTCAAACAAACGATAAAAATAACATCTAAAGCATATATCATAATGTTTGACATAAGACTTAATGTATATATATATATATATATATATATATATATATATATATATATATATATATATATATATATATATATTAAATGCTTCATTGAATAACATATTAATTGTGAGTTTATGTTATCAGAACAGCCACTAAAAGAAAGAACATTCGACCTGATTATATTACTAGTTTACTTTTAGATTTTTTAGTTCCTAAAACTAAACTTTATGGTCTTACTATAGCACAAGAACTGAATGGAAAACGTCTGACAGCTAATAATCTGATAGGCGCCATGTAGTTCTCTCCCATGTCCTTAAAATTATCAGAACACAAAAATATGTGCTCAAATCTATTAAGAAAAATTCAATAAAACAGTCTCAATCAATCAAACAATTATATTCTATTATATATATATATATATATATATATATATATATATATACACACATTAAATGCATCTCTGTCTTATGTCAAACATTATGATATATGCTTTAGATGTTATTTTTATCGTTTGTTTGAAGGTTGTAGACAATGTTGAAGATTGACCAAAATGTGGTCGGACTTGCATTGTTTTTATTTTTATTTATTTTTATCTTTACGACGTTTCGACTAGGTTGTATCTCTAATCGTTATCAAGTATAATAATTTATGCTAAATAAAAATGATCATTATGAAAGAAAAAATTTTTTTTATAATAATTTAAGTCGAAATCTTTACTGTCGTGAAATTTTTATTAAACTTACTGTGTAAATTTTTGATAATGCAATTTTCAAAACTGTACAAAATGTGTACAGAGTTTTACGGAATCTTGGAACTTTCGTTTGAATTATACTACCATTTGTCGATTATACAGACTTCTTTTTTTTTTCAATAAAATATTTAGCTCCCAAGGGGTTTACTAAGATATCAATTAAAAGAAATGACATAAAATTTTCAATTAACCTCCATTAAAATGGAGATGAAACGTTTGGCAACATTGCATGAGCGCGCACTTCAGATCTTTGAGTACATTCAATCTGAAAACTTTGACCCAATGATATTTAAAAATAATCAAACTACTTAACTATTCTGAATTGTTTAAATAGATGTATTTATCAAATTAATACTTCCAAAAGTTGATCTGACTTAATGTAATGTTTATAACGTGTATTATCTTCTTTCTAACTACTTGTATAAACTAAATTTATAATCTTACATTTTATGTATTTTGAGTGAAAAATGCTCACTAACCCAAAAATTTCCTCTTTGACGACAAGTAAAGACATTTGTAAATCGTAATTTTTATACCAGAAATCAGTAGTAATACATTTTTTTTCTCACTGGTTATTGATATGAACATACACATCTTATGAAGTGAATTTTTTTTCTAATTTACTTATTTTTCATTCAGAGACATTCGAATATTATAAGTAAACATAGTTCTATTTTGTAAACTCATTTATTAAGAAAGAGTAAGCCTAACTGTCTTGAATATAAACATAAATACTAAAAACACAACATTGTCAAATCACACACTGGTTACGACCAGCTGATTTAAAGGAGTCGAATAAAGTTATGAAGCATTTAATATATATATATATATATATATATATATATATATATATATATATATATATCAATAATTATTTTAAACATAAATGTATGATGAAGCTTTCAAATTGGCAAAGTCGAGATTCTTGCTACCCTTCCTCCTATTTTCTGTATTTGGAGACATACATGTGACTTTCAAGAAACAAATACCATTTATATTGAAACAGAAGTGGTTCTGTTGAGATTAAGTAACACTTACACCGAAATAATATCAATTTTCCTAATATGGTTAGGGAGTCGCGATTAAACCTAACCAGATTTAAAAGACCATCGAAACCAATGCAAATGCGACAAACTGTAAATACTTTACCTTAACAACACAAAGCATATTATATATATTTGTAACTCCACAAATAAAATAGTGAAAGAAATAATGAAACTGTATTCCATCATCTTAAATTTAAGTAAAGAGGAATTAGGAAAAGCTAATTATTACCTTTACTTCATGTGAAGGCAATCGTCCTAGCCGCCAACGCATGTCGGGAATAAATTTTTATTCTAAAGAATACGTGTATGCGTTTCATAAATGTGAAGGTTATATATCAAATAACTCTATTCGAAGACAATAAGTAACAAGCGATACATTCTAAGCCCACAGTTATATATTTTTTATTTTATTTCGTTGTTGAAAATTGTCGATGATTATTTCAGTCTTGATAAGGCAAGTGAGCCATCGACTTTTTTCTTAATCTTCTTCTTCTAAAGCGATGGTTTCTAAGTGGTGGGATCCCTACAAGGGTCGCATTGGATTTTTCAGGGGGTCGCCAGTTATCAATTTTAAACACCAAAATTAAATTTGAAGTTTAAAAGTAGGTAATAAAATTTTAATAATTTATCTATGTTTGGCAGCCCTCCAGATATGCGATGTAAACAGTGAACAGCCGGCTCACATACCTCTCTTTATGTGTGGTGAAGTCTAACTGACGCAAGCCAGCCGGGTAGTTCGCAACGATCGCGACATTCTATTGCCTTTCGTGTAAGAAAGAAGTTTCTAGACGGACAACCTAACACTCTGTCGAGCTTAGAGCAATCAAGAAAGTACTCCCAACTGATTTCAGATATTCAGCTGCAAGTTTAACCTTTCCAATATAAATGAGCAGGTAAATTGTCGCCCTCGATAAACTTAGTGTTAAGTCGTTACAATGTTCTTTTTCCATTTTAGATATGAATAATGCACTATTAGTATTGATTCAAAAATGCCCGTAATTAGTTCTTGATAGGCACGCCTAGAAATATATTCGGTCCTTATATTTACCATTTTGGCAAGTAAATAATATTAAATAATGTTACTTAATTTAAAATTTTGAAACTTTTTTTTGAACTAGTTTATTTTCCCGATATCATGGAGGAAATGATGACACCTGGATCATCTAAACAAGCTAAACTTGAAACTGCAGGGTAAAACAACGAACATTATTCACTTCAGAAATAATATTTAGTTGTTCGTATTAAAGCTGCAAAATTGGAGCTGTAAAGTAAATCTTGGAAACTTTGCTATGTTTAACCAAGACTGCAAAATCAGACATGAAAATTGAAGATAATCTAGGAGAGGTAATTAATAACAACTTTCAACTCCTGAAATCTGAAATTCAACGTTATTTCCGGAGTTTTCTGAACAAAAAGCTGTAATAGTATCCCATTTCATGTAACTTTCGATGTTTTCGGAAAAATGGTTATCTAGATTTCAGTTTGTTTTTCATATCCAAAATTTTCCATATTTTCTTTTCGAATATTAGTGCCATTTGTATTTATTTACCTCTGTGAAAGAGGATTTTCAAGATTTTGGTAGACCAAGACAAAAGCCAGGTATAAGCTGGATGTTTATGATATGACACTCGCCTTGACAAAAACTCAACCAAGAATTATAATACTCGCTTCAGTACAAGCACACTCAATCTTCACACAGACTTACAACATTTCAAAACCAAAAACTTGGGGGTTCTTAGGTTCGCTAATCATAAATCTGAGATCACAATTTGATAATTTACTATTGCATCTCACACCAGGGAATCCGTGAAAGCCGCATAAACATATATATGCTATCCGACGGGAGGTCGGCGAAGCCGCGTTCAACGTTGTATACTTCCTTAAGATATATCCTGTGCACAAACAGGTGCATGTCGGTACCCTGATGACTCTAGTAAGAGACGAAACATGCACCTCTGCTGATCACTGTAAGTTTTGACTTTCTTTTCGGTATGGTGGTACAGGTAGGTGATCATCTCGATGGTGGTGGAATGGGATTAATTGTGTTTTATCGCAATTTATTCAAACTGTGCAACCTCTAACACGGGAAGGATATGATGGAGCGAAGTTTGCATTTACTGTTCGCATTTTACTTCATATATATATATATATATTTATATATATATATATATATATATATATATATATATATATATATATAATATTCAAATCACATATTCGCGCATACATGTTTCTAAAGTACATTTTACGTAATTCCTAAAGTGGCCGGAAAATCCACCGGCGTCATATGTAATTCTTAGTTTTACTTTCCGATATAAAATACCAACGTATTGAAGATGCACTGATATTTTACAACTAAACAACTACAACATTTAAACAAGATAAATTAAAAAATATAATGTAATTAAAATTCTGCAGGTACCGATATAATATTTTATCTGCAATAGGTTCTATACTGGTTATTTATGAATTATTATAAAATCGGTATACAATTAAATAACAAAAGATTTCTCACTTTTTAGCTTCATATTTATACTCATAGAATGTTTTATATGTTTAATTAAATATTTCAGGTGTGTTAGTGGGATGGCATGTTGATATGTCACAAAATCGATGTTAGTTTTGCCTTAGCTAATTCGATCAAAAACTTTTATTTAATATTTTGCATCATTAGGAGAAAATGTCTTTAATAGGATTAAAATACATTCAAGTACGTATCAAAATTTGATTTAAAAGTACATAGCAACAAAGTAAATTGTTGTTTTACATTAAGAAAAATCCAGAAATAAATTATATACCAATCAAAATTATAAAAATTATTTTCCAGCTGTAACTTTAGAAAATATGTCAAGTAATACCATCAAAACTTTGACATTTTCATATTGTACATATGTAAGTATGTATGGGTAAAAGGATAGCTTAAAAGGCCTTCATCACTTAATAAACCCATAAGCATCCTCTATTGCAAACACACGTTCCTTTATACGTCACCAATTAACCAATTTTTCTAAAGGTGTTGATATTACTTACAGGGATAACAATTAATTGGATTATAGTTGGCCAATGTTTACCATAAATGAGTTCCCGAGTTCAAACACGCACATAACATCTTTCACTGTTTCGTTTCCCTGTCCATAACCTCTGCAAGTCAAAGACTCCGCCTAAATATTCCCTGACATGATACTGCTGCCTTTTTGTTCGGGTAGCTTAGCAGTTTCATGACAGTGTGGTAAATTTATTGTAAGTACTTTCTTTAACCATTCATGTTATTGATGAGACTTGGGGGTATCAGATCCTGAAACTCTGAAGTGAGTGACATTTGTTAAAGCCTGGTGGCATTCTCTTACCGATGCTGCAGGTTTTTGTAATTTCTTGGTATTAGTAATGCTTGTCTACTATCTGTGTAGATTATTATTATTTGACCTGATAAATTTATGTTAAAATTCCAATAGAGGCTGGTGATACCCACAAGCTCTGTTTGAACAGTGCTTGCGTGTTTGTTCATAATTAGCTTAAATTGAGTTCCCAGATATTGTAAGTATACACCGCAGTCTACATATTCATTTATTATCTGGAAAAATATTAATTGTCGCTTCAGCTTCATTGTTTTTCGTGCATACAGTGTAGAATTTCTTCAAGAGAAAGCATAGTAATATGTTATCTATGTCCTTTCCTGTTGATAGGTGGCATGTGATTAAGCTATATTCCACTTGTTTGATATTGTACAATTTTAAATCTGTTTCAGCTTATTAAAAGATAAAAATATATAATATATAAATTATAATTGAAGAGTATTCTTGAATAAACAGGATTCGGCTTGTAGTATTTTATTCACTTGGACAATTTTAGAAACTGGTATGTTTTGGAAATTTCATCATCTTAAGTAATATCGACCATTACTACTCATCGAATAATATATATTATTATTTGATTCAATTTGTATCCTCTAGCAAAACAATTGTAAAGGAGTTTAAGCAGAGAATTGCCCGGTAGTCAACCTCTTATTTTTTATCTTTCGGTTGTACAGGCCATACAAATGTAAAACGGTGCACTGCCTACATTTAATTAACTTAAGAAGAAAATGCACCTGTAGCCTTATGTCATATCACCTTTATTAAGCAAGTTCCCTGAAAAGTTAAAGACTATCAAATTATTTTGTTCTATTCATTCCCATATTATCTTAATTTCTTGTATTGTATTTGATGGCATACATACAAACATGTGAATTACATTACCCTCTTTTGATTTTCTTGTAATTTAGTGACAATTTGGAATTATCGTACCAACATAAAATGTAGGTAGAGATTAAGATATTTAGCGTTGTTTAGAATACTGATTATAGTCACCATTCGAAAAGCAAAATGGCTACATCGCATAAATTACAAATACGGAGTCTTGGCTACATAATTATTCTTGAGCTGTAATCTAACCTTGAAAGTGTAGTTACTATATTTTCTAGAAAATGCCTTCATATGATAAAGTTTTTTAACTCATGGAACTAACTTTTATAATTTATTCCTTTAAACCCACTGACTGCCTAAATAATGTAAATAACTTGTTAATGCTGCTTTAATAAATCATGAGTTTTTCTTTAATTTTGAGTAGTAAAATTATATATTTAATGCACTTTTTTCCTAAAATCATTGATCTCCATATGGGCCCTGACTGTTCTAGATTGTTGAAGCCAAAATAGCAAAATACGGACGAAAAACTTCATTTGTGCACATTGGGAGCCTGTTATATGTTTGAAAATCCCGTACTTATCGGCATATGCACAAATGATTTCGTGTCATCGATCGTTCGGTTTGATCACGTCATTCGACGGACGGTACTGATTCTATGATATTTTGATGTTTTGTGGTTTTTGCCTTATGGGTTGTGGAAGATTCAAACATATTTATAATGTTAAGAGTGACTTATTTATTTGTATTATGTATGTTTTATTTAGTATAATAAACTCCACAAAATGTATGGTTATCAAAACAGAGCAAATTGATCTTGAAATTCGGTCGAGTCGATGGGCACCTAAGTATTTTGTAGTACGCATGCCCAAAAGTGGGAAATTATGTTAACATTTTAACATCGCAAATATGCAATTTATAAAATCAAACTTTGCAGATCTAATAAATAATATCTCTTTGGCTAAAACGTTTTGTTTTTTAACAAAGATCGAACCATTGGTGTTAAAGATATAAGACGGATTTCATTTTTGCCTTTTTTTTAGTATTTAATGCTGCTGTTTTTAAACTATAATCAAATAGAACAATTATATTCAGAATCATTACGAAGATTTAGACCCCATCTAATTGTCATGGATGTTAAATCTTCTAGTTGGCTAGTTTTCTTTTGCTTATGATATTGTGACAATATGCAAACAAATAAATATATTTATTGAAATTGAAACTAAAATATACAAATTTTCTAGTTGTGTTTGTTTAATAATAAAAGAAAATTATTTTTTTATTCTTTAATTGATGGGTTGGTGTTTAGGAATGAAAAATGTGGTAAAATAGTATGAAAAACCTTAAGGAGAATACCACCGTTACAGGTCAAAAAATTTAATTTTTTTTATTTGATTTTCTGAAACATATGTGATTAATAATATGTAAAAGAAAAATTCCACTCAAAAAGAAGTTATACCTGAACACACCTATACCTAAAAATTCTATATAATCTAAACGTAAAAATTCTATATTTGATATTCATTTGCGACTACTAGGAAAACAATTGCGAAAAAGGTCCATTTTATGAGCCCGGAATCAACGAAAATTAGTAAATATCAAAAAAATTCTCCTCGTGTACTCGACCTTTCAATTGCATTTTTCTCAAAATGACTTATCCATAAATACAAAAATAGCTACAATTATCCAATTTTAAGTTTTAAAACACGAAAATTTCCATAATTGCAGTAGTTAAGCTTGTACTTGGCCATATTTTATATTAATATTCTTACGTAAAAATCTAGCAAAAATTATTTTTTTTTTACTTTAAACACCCACCGTCTTGTTAAAAAAAATGTTTCTAGAAAAAGGCGAGGTACAACGAATACTATGATTATATAGATTTAAAAAAATATTCTTCGTCTCAGACTAAGTATTTTCAAATAAGTGAGCCGTTGAACAATTATTATAATACAGGGGCCTATTTATAATTTAATAAATTTGTTAACTTCTGATTTTTTTTAATAAAAATGTATGTAGTATAAGTCTAATGGATGCTTAATAACATATGTTATCCACACATCCTAAATAAATAATTTACTTACCAAAAAAATCGAGAATAAGATTTTTTTCATTCTCTTACAGTCGCGTTCTCCCTTAAGTTCTTTTATTTACTTTAAATAATGTTTTGATACTTATTTATCAAACTGTTTAATGTATATTTTCTGTTATTGTAACAATCATTAATAGGCATGAATTCCAAAAATACTAGAAAACTACAAATAATATTTTTACTCTTAAAAATAAAGCTTAAAAGCTCATATTTGCTCTAAATGAAATATTTAAAAAAGCGTTAAAATTATTACTTAATAGAAATATTACTACTTTCAATATTTAAACATTGTAGGTCATACGAAAAATAATAAAATTTTCTCTGCAACATATGGCAATCGCTATGTATATTGACATATCATTTCCATTTCCAAATTTCTTAGTGGATTAATGTTTCCGCTAACATAGTTTCTCCTCTTATTTGACACACTACTTATATAAAGCAAAATAAGTCATTGAAAAATTGTTAATTATTGAAAACATTTTGTCTGTTTAAAGTGTATGAAAGAATGCCGCTAACATTCGCTATAGCTAGAATTTTTCAAACTATTTACCTATCCGACTGTAAATTTTAATTTTTACCTGCTCAAATGTTGAGACATTTAATTTTTTTTTTCAATACATATATATATATATATATATATATATATATATATATATATATATATATATATATCTATATATATATCTATATATATATATATATATATATATATATATATATATATATATATATATATATATATATATATATATATATATATTTGCTCGTCAGAATATAACTGAATAAATTTTTACCATTCATTTACTTGTATTATCTTTACTGGTAATCTGCTACAAAAGAGCAAATTTGAAATTTTTACTTTTCACCTAGTCCACTTTTTTTTATCTAATGGTAATTTTCATGATATTTTAACAGTTTTTTCTTTTATCCAAAGCAAATCTAATTATATTAGAATTTCAAATTCGTTGGTCAGAAGGAAAAGCTTCTTAATTAATAAATTTATTGACGATTAATAACTCTGAAGAAATGAGTACGATCGAATTGGATATAAGTTTAAGGCCACATGAAGCAAAATTGTAAATAAAATTTAGGGTCTAGGAGTAAAATATTTAAATAAAACTATTGTAATTTTAAAGAATTATAATTTTAAAAACATTTTCATTCAAATTAGGTGAATTTACTATTACTACATATTTTATCTAATCCTAAATTAAAATCGATAACCTTAACCTTTATCATGCATGTATTATGCAAAATGTAAACATTTCCTGTCTTTTACTTTGGAGGGCATAAAGTCATATGATAAATAATTAATGGAATGTGCAGAATGTTAGAAAAGTCGATATCAGCCCTTCAGAGACAGATACAGGAGATCAAAATAAAATATTATTACCCTCCATATATATATATATATATATATATATATATATATATATATATATATATATATATATATAATTATATATATATATATATATATATATATATATATATATATATACAAGTCGTACGGTTTAGAAGAAGTTCTCAATTATTTTGTTTCTAAAATATCAGTCCTGATTAGTTTGAAATACGGTAAAATACATAAGAATACTTAAAACACTTTTACTTTCTATTTCGTTGTACTGTTGGATATACAACAACCTAGCTGTACATTTATCTTTATGGAAAGTTAGCATAGGATTATAACTTAAAAAATGAAAATCAGTAAAATCATCTTACTTTTTTACTTCTTAAGTTTTGTGAACACAAATAATATCTTCAAGCACGCGTACTTTTGGTTGTAGTCTCAGGTTTATCGCTTAGTTACAGATAACGCCTGCGTAAGCGAAGTCAGTTTGGGTATCAAAATAGAGCTTTATCGAAAAATAATCTTATCTTCTTACCTGATTATCTGTTCTAATTTCCAATAGAATTTTCTGGAAACTCGGTTATAATCCTCACTTCTGACCCCAATTGTTATGATTTTATCTCTTAAAAACCGCTCAGTAGGTTAGGAGAATAAAACGCAATGCTTTTCACTAACGACAATCCAATATGTTAACATTTTAACACTTTTATCACAACTAAAGTCTCATTACTACTTTTTAATATCTTCATTCTTCAAATACAACTATATTAAAACCCATATCCTATCCCTATTTATATACCTATAGAACCTCCTAGAAATAGAAAGAAATATACTAGCATAAAAGTTAAGAACTATCTAGAAATATGCTTCATCGATATAACATTCCTTTAGACATATTACAATAAAGATTGATCGATATATTATTTATAATATGTGGGCGTATCAATAGGTTTTTTTAGTCCGTCGTCACAATATATTCATCTACTGCTTCCAGCGTGGTTTCATTTATCCTTATTTCGACATTGGTAATCGGGCCATTGCATATTACTTTTGTCTTTACTTGGAGACTTATTTTATTACAGGCTCTGCAAAGGTTATTAATTTGCTCTTGCTTCTTCAGGACTATTTGCAATTAGAATTATGTCATCAGCGAATCTTAAAAGGTTTAGAAGTTCTCCATACATAGATCTTTGCTATTTTAGTCTAATTTCCGAAAGATATGTTCTAAGGTTGCTGTGAAAAGCTTCGCGGATATCGTGTTTTCTTGTTGGACTCCTTTTTAAGTAGAAAATTCTGGTGTGTCTTGATATTTGTTTAGGGGTGGCTGACTCTATGTACGTTACTTAACATTCCTACATATGTTCTGTTCACTCCGTGATCGACTAGAGCCTCTAGGAAGTAGTATATATATATATATATATATATATATATATATATATATATATATATATATATATATATATATGTATATAACGATCGGCACGAAGAATGGTTTTTCCAGAATAAAATAAATAAAGTCTTCTATACACGAATAAGAAAAACCGGAATTTTTTTATTTTTGTTTTGTAGGTTCCAAACTAATTTGACTTATTATTTCATTTTGCATTTCTCATTCATATTGTTTCATTTTTCAGCTGTCTATTTTCAAATTAGGTCGGTTTTAAAGTTAGATCATGAGCGTTTATTCTGAAATAAGACCAATATTAAAATTATAACATAGCGGTGAATTAGGGGAGAAGATTTAAAATCTTAAAAAAAGAAGAAGCTTTAATATCCTGCATCTCGTACTCACAACAACTTTTTTATTTTTTTGATAAGAATTTCTTGCTCTAATTTTCTCATGAATATTTTGTGTATTCATTTTCAGTACTTTTTTTAAAACTGGCTTTTATGGCCGCTATGACCGAGAAAATTTAGCTAGCTTTTCTTTCCCCCGTCTCGCGTTTATAACTTCTTTGTCCGAAAATCACCCCGCTCTCTGTAAAGCACACAGCCACGCACAAACTTTCCCCTGAGTACTTTAGGACTCATCCCACAATGAACATTCCTCCCTGACACCGTAGATTTTGCCCAGACCCCCGCCTTTTTCTTTTCGAAATAGTGCACCTGCACTAGAGGTGACCATTCTACGACCAAAACGGAAGTCCTGTATTTTCAGGTTTATAAATATTTAATATTTTCTTCCTTTAAAAAAAAAAATATGCCAATAAAATGACATGATATCAGTTATTTTTTGGTTACATAGATTTTTTTTGCATGAGGTCTATCACCATTTAAAATATTTTGCACCGTTTTTTTACATTTTGTAAATAATGATTTTTAATATCCAATTCCGTTCCTATCAACCATTAAATACTGGGTCTAGCTCGACCAAAGATGATTATTACAGCTGGGTTACTGTCGTGACCGCCTGTCGGAGTCTCCAAGTCAAAACCCTTTGTGCGGAGGTCATCACATTAAACTTAACGATTTCATATTATCTATTCATTTATCTAACTGTTTATCTGACCATCCGGAAAGATACAAAATACCTGTGGGTATTATTTGATGAATAATAAATTTTAATGGGAGTAACTTTCATTGGTATCATTGCCAATACAATCACTTAATGTATATACTTTTTAATAATGATTATATGTATAGCTACTATTCTGCCGTGTGTATGTATTATAATTAGTTGCTTTATAGTGTCTAGGCTAAAGAAAATAATGATTACTTTAAGAATTTGTGTTGTACTTTTTTTCATGTAATTTTCTCATTTTCTCCTTCAATTAAATTTGCACTCTTGGACAAAGGTAAAGCAACACGAAAGATGTACAAATCTAAATATATATATATATATATATATATATATATATATATATATATATATATATATATATATACAGGGTGTTCTCAAGAACTTTGTTTGCTACTGATACTGGATATGCTTATTTGGCTTTAATGGTAATAAAAATCAAAAATATAAGTTTTTATCAACCCTGTATATATATTTTTAAACCACTTTTATTCTACAATAAATTGTAATGATTTTACTAAAAAATCAATACAATTTAAAATATCTAGCTTGAATAGGCAAGGCACACCTCTTAAATTTTGATCTACTCTTTCAAGAATAGTTAAATATCCTAAGAACGGCTTTTCCTAGATAAGTGGAATATGACACAAACTTTCCCTTATTTAACCCGCGCTATTAAAATATGCAAAAATATGTAAGGCAGTATAAATTTTGACAACTTTGTTGTTTAACCTTTTTTGAGCTACTTAGTCCAAGGCATAGGTAAATATAGTGACGTAAATTTCCAGATGGATGAAACCTACCAAGGGGTGTTGGGAGGTAATGTAAGAACACATCTTACATAAAATGTAACAGCAAAAATGTAAGAACACATCTTACATAAAATGTAACAGCAAAATAGTCAAAGTTGGTTAAAAGAGATTTTCTGAATCGGATAATTTGTTGCTAGGATATTGCTAATTGTTTATCCCAAGACGCAAAATGTTGATTGCTATAACTCTTTTTTGAGTGAATTTTCAGCCCCTTAAATATCGCTGTAAAAATAGGGGTGTTTTTTAAAAAGAAACACAGCTCTTGCGCATGAGGAAACTGAACTCGCAGCTTCAAATCAGTAGCGTTTGGAAAAATTCGCCGTATTTCACTAAAGAATGCATCAATTTCGTTTTTTTTTTTTTTTAATTTGGGGTAGCTCAAAAAATTATGAATATGTGCCATTTCGTTTTTTATAGCGATATCTAAGGGGTTCAAAATTAATTATTTCATTTACCTCTAACAATATATGAAAATTTAGGCCTTCACGAAGAGATTGAGCCTTTGTGGAGGTCAAAATGTTCACCAAAAAAAAGGTATAGCAATCAACATTTTGCGTTCTGGGATAAACAAATAGCAATATCTTAGTAACAAATTATCCGATTTACTATTATAAAATATCATTTTGTTCAAAATGTTGAGGGTTTCCCTTTAAAATCAAAAAAATTCAAAAAAAGTTAATTTTGCAATAAATAATTGATATGCAAAAATAGTCAATTTTAAGGGTTTTTTGGCATTTTTGCAATAATAAATTGACAAAAATGATCGTACTAAAGATTAAATTGTAGGTTTTTAAAATCTCTACAACTTTTATTTGTAAGTTATTTTTCCCAAGGAACGCTTGGTTTGTTTTAGCCAACTTTGACTCCCCCCCCCCCTCTTGGCCTCAGCCTATTTTTGTTACATGTTACATTTTATGTAGGGTTTTTTCTTACATTGATGGGTCTTATCCATCTCAGAATTTACGTCAAGAACAGCATATATGTATATTTATACAGGGTGTCCAAGATAAGGATCCTAAGCATGGGGATCTCGGAAACGGTTGGAGATACGAGGTCAGTTAAATTAGAGAAAAGTTGCGCAATTTAGTGCTAAATTAAACGCAGTTAAAAAAATTTAAAAATTTCAAACACTTCCGGAGATTTCCGGAAAAAAACGAAATTTGGCAAAATCGTTTTTAATTTTTGCAGGCTTTATTTAAAGAGATATCAGAAAATAAAAGGTAGATTCTCATTGCCACTTTTTATTTTTTATAATATGGTCTAAACAAAATTTAAATCCGACGTTTCGTTTCTGAGATACCATCATGAACTTTCATTTTTTATATGGAACAAAAAAAAGTATCCCATGTATTTGATAGCATTTTTTATTACAAATTCAACGATGTATCACCCTTGCATATCGAATACGTAGATCAAGTACTTTCCATAAGAGCTCCATGAGAGCGAGACAGAAAGGTATATCAGTTTTATAAAAGCCAATGAACTACACACTTGATATGCAAGTGTGATACACCGTTGAATTTGTAATAAAAAATGCTATCAAATACATGGGATACTTTTTTTTGTTCCATATAAAAAATGAAAGTTCATGATGGAATCTCAGAAACGAAACGTCGGATTTAAATTTTGTTTAGATCAAATTATAAAAAATAAAAAGTGGCAAGAAGAATCTACCTTTTATTTTTTGATATCTCTTTAAATAAAGCCTACAAAAATTAAAAACGATTTTGCCAAAATTCGGTTTTTTCCGGAAATCTCCGGAAGTATTTTGAATTTTTAAAATTTTTAAATTGCGTTTAATTTAGCACTAAATTGCGCAACTTTTCTCTAATTTAACCGACCTCGTATCTCCAACTGTTTCCGAGATCCCCATGGTTAGGATCCTTATCTTGGACACCCTGTATATATATATATATATATATATATATATATATATATATATATATATATATATATATATATATATATATATATATATATATATATATATATTTATATATATACACGAAATTAACCGCATTGTATTTTAAAACATCAAAATATGCTACTGTTATTGGCGAAAACAATTATTTCTAATGTGACATCGATTACAACAAACGAGCCGATATTAAAGAAAACTTTTAAGTACAAAATAGTATTGAGTGAAAAGTAAAGCAACTTCTCAATATTTTCCTAATATAAAAAGTTTTTAGTAAAATTAAGGCTATGACGCTTTTGTGGAGTTTATTTTATGTGTAATTAATATTTCTATGCTAATAATGTCAAGAGAAGTTCGAAAAAATTTCGAAATAATTAAAATAGAGAGTAGTGAATGCATTTTCCGAAGAACTTCAAGACAGCCTATTTTATCAAGACATAGCGTAGTTAGAATAATTTCAGGTTATATTGAAAAAGGTTATATAGAGAATCTACCGAAATTGGGAAGACTGAGAAAAACAACAATTGATAGGTGCATTAAAAAAATTCTTTTTAACTCGTAGACAGTTCTAAGAATATTGGTAGCGGCAAAGTTGTTAGGTATGATATTAGCGTCACCTTTCTTGATTTCCAAAGTAATTTTAATAATCATATTTGTAACTGGTAAAGGCTTTCTTATTTTATAATCCAATATGTGTTTTATGTTATAATCCTAGGTAAAATATTTTTTTAATCTAAATTAATTTCTTATTAAAACTACATTTAAAAGTGTTGGTAAGCACAGGACCTTTGGAATACGAATCCACATCACCTCAATTAAATTACACAAGAAAGTGTTAAATAATAATATTTTTGGGTGGTAGGTAATTTTTTATTTTATGTATTGAATATATAAACAAGGTTTTGCATTTCCTTTCTATAAGACGCAATTTTCTCAACTCGTTCAAAATACGTTATAGTAGTGTTGATAGGTTGTAGATAATATTGAAGGTTACATAGAAAACATTTCTCAGATTTGTAATATCAGTTATAAACATTTATAAAACAGAAAAGCCAGTGCAAATACTTGCTATAAAGATTTAAAAAAAAGTAAAAAAAAAATTAAATTAACTTTTGTAATTTCTTCTTTCAAAATATTTCATACTCTACCTTAAATGGTCGTGTAACCAAATTTTCTATTTTTCAATTTTTCAGTTACCATATCTATTCCTTACCTGAAAAAGAAAATAATAAATATTAAATCTAATTTTGGAGAGGACAACAATTTTTTTATCGGTTTGATTACTTAAGTTGATTACAGAGTCGTGAATTTGTTTTCTTTGTTATTTTTTTATATTAAGCATATTTTAACTTTTATATACCCGACAAATAAATATTTTAATTACTTAAAGTAAGAGCAAATATTTTGTGAAATATATATCAGCAGGAGTCTATGTTGTTGTCTAGCTTTAAATTTAGACATATATTATAAGTAAAAATCGAACGATATTGGAATTATTTAGTAAATGATGAGAACACTTTTAAAATTTTATTTCATTTTAATAACTTTGTGAATCATACTAATCATTAACCCAGAATAAAAATTTGTTACTCTTTTTGATTTCCGTTTGAAAGGGAGCTACCCAGTTTGAAGATTTAGTTTAATGTGTATTACCTGTTATTAGAAACATCTGCTTTTCAGAAATATCTCAGAATTTTAAATTTTTTATTATATTTTTATATCTTACAACCAAGTATTTCTCCAGCAAATGTCTATTTGAATTTTTAATTAGGCAATAAAAGAAGAAAATTAACGAATATTTAAAGAAAAAAAATTAACAAGTTATTGTTGTGTAGATTTTAAAATTACAGATAAAAATAGTTGAAAAAAGTTGAATTTTACGTTGAGTAAACAAATTATACTTGCGTTTAGAAATGTTTGATGGTCAAGGAATTATATTTACAATTTTATGTTTTAAGTTTAAATATTCTCCTAACTACCGGCAAGTAATGAATTCATTACTTAGTGGTTTCATATGAATTAGAACACAAATTGAATCAGTTATTGTATAAAAATAACTAATCCATTGGAGCTAGCTTTTCAGGAAGTAAAAAATGGAATAGTTCAAATACTAAGGGTTTTATTTAATTTTAGTCAACATTTGAATTATAGCATTTAACGTGCTAAATACTATACAACATTTGAAATTAAAATTTAATAGCCTTAATTATCAAAATTGTTATAAATAAACATTGGAATTGTTCCCTTCACAGAATAATTTAGAAAATGTTTTCACATAATAACAAATCAAAATTGAAAGAAACAACTTTATTCTGTTTCAATAACTAATATTAATTCAAGATACAAAAAAAAAGGACTTGGCAATGGTGGTCTAATTGCGCTTTTTGATAATAAGAATTTGGATGGATCTAGTCCATTTATGAACTCCTTCCCTGTAACGTAACCCGGATATTCACACTGTTATACTCCAACTGCTGATATTTAGATATCCTGAAATTTTCTTTTATATTTTTAGGATCGATGCTAATCTTTTTGGCTGTTTTTCTGGAAATATTGGGGCCAACATGATTTAAAATCTATGATTTCATCTGTATCTTTTACCTCATCATACGGTTTAGATTTTTTTGAATTAGAATGGGCATATAAATAGGATCAAAGCGCTTTAAAGCTTTCTTTATTATGCCAAAATGCCTCTCGCAGGGCAGGAAGAAGTGTCCGCGAACAGGAAAATAGTGATTAATTATTCTAAAACTCCCGTTCGTGGTTTGGCATCTCACTTAGCTATTTATTCATAATATGTATAAAATTGAGCAGAATTAGTTTTCAAATCATGAATACCAAAAAAAAACTGCCAAAACTTTCTGAAATAAAACATATCATTTACTTGTATAAAAGGAATGGGTAAATTCTGCATATAGCTTAACACTATAGCACCAAAATCTTCATTTTGCCTACAAATCTCTCTGACTTCTTTTGTCTTCTTATAGAACTTCGATGAACATCGTTTGTGAACTAGCTCTGCTGCAGCAGCACGTTTGGCGTTGTCATGCAATGTGGCAGATTTCAGATTTGGGCCCAGTTCTTCACACTTTGTGTAAACATCAACTTGTGGTCTGCCAATTCTATATTTAAAATTTTCATTAAAATATTTCAAGTCATATTCATACTTTACCATACGAGATTCTTCGGAATTATCTTGACAAAAATGTGCATGTATTTTCTTCACAGTTAACTGGGAATCAAGGTAAGTAACCGGTTTGCTGCTGTAATGAGTTTTCTTTGTAGGAAGAGATCTAATGTGAGCATTTATCTTTAGTATGACAGAATCAGATATGATGCCTACGTCTATCACTTGGTTTATTTCCACTTAAATGGAGGGATGTTATGCGAAATACAGCTTCCGTTGACAAAGTGTACAAAGGAAAGCTTTCTTGTATACCTTGATTCTATTTTTTCCATGCAAAACGTGAAATGTGAAGTTACTTTGTCGTTCTTGTATGGGTTCTTCATTTCTTGATTGTCGTCTCTTGATTTTTTTACTTTCCAACAGACCCATTAGAAAAGTGTCCTGCTCATTCTTGGGTTTACTAGAGTGTAGGAATTGAAAAATTCATTGCTTCTCTTCTCTCATAAATTTCGTTGCGCGATTGAATTGATACCTTAAAAGAGAAAATAATATTTCACATTCAAGAATCCTTTACGTCAAAACAATTTTTGGAGAAAGAGCAAAAAATCTTTGAGATATTTACCTGCGGTCAGAACCTATCTGTTTTCTAGGTTTGACAACACCTTCCTGTGTTGTATAATTCTCTCTAAACAATCTCGACTATATCCTCATTTCTTTGCGTACTTTTCAGAGATTCGCATGCCTTTTTTTCTTCTCGGTGGTGGTTCATCACTCTCACTATTTGAACTCGACATAGCTAGTTTTTAAAATAAATATTTCATTTATGTAAAGCAGAACACTAGCCTAATATGCATTCCAAACAATACTGCGATTCCAGTTATGTCAAATCCGTCAAAGTATTAATGGTGCCAGCACGACCGCAGCGCCGCTGCGGCCCGCGATATTAGAATAAGGGTATAAAGGAAACAAGCACTGGACTTTTTACTCTTATAAACTGAACAATATTTTCTAGCTCTGGTAATGTAAATACATTCGTCGGATGTTTCTTTTATACGCTCATCGATTTGTTTATTATCGCGTGACTTTTTGTATATGCGATCTTGATTTGAGAAAAATGTGGACTTGTTTCCGTTATACAATAACTGATTCAATTAAGTAATCAGGTATGCCATAAATATTCAAAACTTCAGGTAGCGCAGCATACTAAAATGGTTCTAAAATCAACAAATTTGCATAGTCTGCAGTGAAAATAAAATGTAAAATAGTATTTCAGATCAATTTCCAAAACAAATAGTCTATCTAGCTCAGGTGACGGAGGTTTTTGGGTTTTAACATTTAGAAGTGAAGGTGAAATATTAACAAAAACATGTTACGTACGTACAAATATTTTTGTAATTTTTTAAAAATTTTACACTACTGGATTTCAATTTATTAGTTGTAGAAATAGAAATAATGATTTTTATATATTTTACGCTTACACTTTAATTTTGTATGAGCTTTTTAAACACAAAATGAAAATGTAAGTTTTTCATTTTAGTTTTAATATTTTCAGTAGAAGAATTTTGATTTCATATTAAGTAAATAGGTGTATTACTAAAACACAATTGTCAATTGAATTAATAGGACAGTTACATATAAAAGTTATATCATATAATCATATTTTATATTACCATAATCATAACTAATGATATTCAAGTTAATATCCGCAATATTAAAATTATTTATTAATAATAGTCAGTAGACATCTTGACAGATCTAGACTATTCAAATGGGGACAAAAAGTCTACCAATTTTAAAGGCAAATTACCAACAAATTTATATACATAAGCAAAGGCTTAAATATGCCTATAACTTTCTAATATTCTTGTTATTGATTTGAAAGTTGACAAATATTGAATATTCTTCTTCATTTATGAAGTACAGAGTGGTTAAAAAAGTATACTACTATTGCAAGTGAAAAGTTTTATTATTGAGTTAAAATTTTACTATACCTTTTATGACCTTTTTACACCGTATGCTCAAAAAAAGTATGTGATCGGAATGAAACCACGAATTTTATGTCTTGTTTGGGTTACGAATTTATTTATTTTTTAAGAATAAATTAAATGAAATTAATTACATGTTATCAATGAGAAATTTAACGTGTAAATGGTTAGGTTTCAAATTTTGATGGTTAAATATAATGTAAACAGATACTCAATTGCTGAAGTTTTAAGACATTTTTGATGACCTTGTTGAATTTTGAGTAGTTTAGTTAGCATAATTTAACAAGGAATTGGGTAAAATCACTTCCTTGATAATTCAAGAATACTAATATTTCAAAAAATCGACTTGGTCTCCTTGCTACTTTTAGGACTACTTCAACATATGCGAGTCTATATGTATATTTTGTAATATATGATATAAATATACATATGTATTATGAAAACAAGTAAATATATATGTATATTTAGTTTTTAAATAGAAAACCCATAATATTTTTTAAATGTATTTTTAACATATTACAATATATTGACTTTTGTATGATTAATTGATTTTAATTATAATTTAATTCATATGTCTAATTTACATAACTTTTAAAATATATTTGTCAGTTTTAGATCGTTTATCCGAACAAGGTAGGTG
This sequence comes from Diaprepes abbreviatus, assembly GCA_034092305.1. Lineage (NCBI taxonomy): Eukaryota > Metazoa > Arthropoda > Insecta > Coleoptera > Curculionidae > Diaprepes > Diaprepes abbreviatus. The sequence continues at coordinate 38,608,283 of JASJET010000055.1, forward strand.
TTTGCAAGTGAATAACCTTTCGATTCACTCTTGTATAATAACGACCAGTTACCAAAATGAATTTATCAAATTAAAGCTTCACCAAATTTCAAGTTTTTTTTATTCATGAAGATTAGATTTGTCACCCTTGGCTATTTGTTGCCAGTCGAGCTACGTTTAAAATTGATGTTTTCGTTAATCTTTAATTTGTGTTTTTTTGTTATTAACTTTTTCATAAAATAGAAGAGAATAATTTTAAAATATCACTAACCATCTTTTGGAAATATATTTTCAAATAAACGTGTCAATTTTTTTAAGTTTAATTGGTACATAAATTATTATAATAAAGTTGAGCTAAAAAATTAATACTAAAAAAGTAAATCTGGAAGATAAATGTAGCCTTAATATATTGATAAACTAGCATTTTCTACCAGTTCATCAACGTACAAACTTTGTTTATATTTTGACAGCCGACAAGAATTAGTCGCAGTCCAATTTATGTTGTCAAATTATGTTTGACAGTTATTGCGAATAACGGTGAGTTTTAGCAGCCTATCAATTTTAGATCAATTCTTTTCTTTAAATAGGTTGTTAAGTGATACTATACCTTTGTAGATATTTTAGAACATTATCGTTAAAATGTATCCCTTCTTCAACTAAAAAATTTTAATATTCTCAAACAATATGATGTTTTAAGTTCGGCAATACCGCAAAAAACTTCTACTAGAATTTTACGACGGCTGTACGAGGACAACCAATGAAATCTTTTTATGTCTGATAGTGTGTCGAGTAATGGCGGAACATATTCCGGCAAGGTTATTCTGTTAATTTTTTAGTGTTACTGAGTTTTTTTAAAAGTTTGTTGTAGTTAAGTAAATTTAGTATAAACAGTATATCTAGGTATTTGTGTATTGTGCCGAAAATATCATCATTAATATCCAAAAATCTTTACACAGATAAATATTGACTAATTCGTCAACGAATGGCGATATTTTGTGAACTGCTACCCCTCATGTCTTCCTCGATCACAAATTTGTCGGCGTGAGGCAGAATTTTATTCGTGCATGACTGGCAGGCTCCATCGTTAAAATATATTTTAGAATATATTATCTATTTACAAGTTTGTCAGTACTCTGTAAGTAGACTAACAAATGTCTTTAAACATAGTTTCTACGTTCGATGATAGCAGGGGATATAAGAAAAATCACGAAAAAGAAACCGTGACCAAACCTGCATCAGTTACCAGAAAATGAAGATTTGATTCAAAATAAAATCTATTTAAAAAAAGCACAACGTTTTCATCTTTTTGACGTATTAATTCCTTAACTTAGTATTTTGTCATGTGATCGATGTCAGTTGTTTTTCAAAGCAGTTTTAATATTTAAAACGATCCATTTGGCACTATGTTTGGCATTTAGTTTTTAAAACTTTATTCAAATTTGTTCAAAAAATTCAAACTTCGTTTGAAAAATTGAAACTTTCTAATAGTTTGAAGTGTGCCTCCTCCATAGGGCACTGTTTGAGCTTCTGAATCTTAAAATTTCGAATTTGTAATAGAAGTGTGATGTTTATGAATGATACGGGTCTAAAAAAAATAGGAAAAAACCACTAAAACGTCTCAGGACACGCATGCTTTACTCTGGTTAGGAATCAAAAGCACTATAACTTCCGATCATAAGAAACTACCAGACAAAGATGGATACCTCTTTCATTGGCAATGTACCGCTACCTGCAGTCTGGCTTCGAACCCATCGATTCTCGTCAGGACAGTTTAAATAAGTATACGTAACCACAAGAAAAGTGAATCCTTTAAGAAACTTATGTTGGACTAAATACTGATACAAACAGATCATCTCTTGGAATTTCGAGGAAACTAAACAGAAGAATTAGAGAGAAAGAGAGAGACCTCGTAAGGGATCTCTGTTTAGATTACATGAAATTCTGGGAGATTGCGCTGTTTGTTTCGGAGCTTTTATTTGGTCAAATATAAGTTGATTAAAGGTTTCACTTTCCTTGTGGTACTTGCCTACCCTACACTGACGAAAACCAATGAGTTCGTAACCGGTCTGCAGGTAGCAATACACTGTCAATAAAAGAGGTTTCCACCCTTATCTGGTAGTTTCTTGGGATCTAAAGCTATAGCTCTTGATTCCTAACTAGAACAAAGAACCCATGTCCTTATAGGCTTTAGTTCTCTCTCTTTCTCTTTCTCTCTCTCTCTCTCTCTCTCTCTCTCTATATATATATATATATATATATATATATATATATATATATATATATATACAGGGTGTCCAAGATAAGGATCCTAAGCATGGGGATCTCGGAAACAGTTGGAGATACGAGGTCGGTTAAATTAGAGAAAAGTTGCGCAATTTAGTGCTAAATTAAACGCAGTTAAAAAAATTTAAAAATTTCAAACACTTCCGGAGATTACCGGAAAAAAACGAAATTTGGCAAAATCGTTTTTAATTTTTGCAGGCTTTATTTAAAGAGGTATCAGAAAATAAAAGGTAGATTCTCATTGCCACTTTTTATTTTTTATAATATGGTCTAAACAAAATTTAAATCCGACGTTTCGTTTCTGAGATACCATCATGAACTTTCATTTTTTATATGGAACAAAAAAAGTATCCCATGTATTTGATGGCATTTTTTATTACAAATTCAACGATGTATCACCCTTGCATATCGAATACGTAGTTCAAGTACTTTCCATAAGAGCTCCATGAGAGCGAGAGAGAAAGGTATATCAGTTTTATAAAAGCCAATGAACTACACACTTGATATGCAAGTGTGATACACCGTTGAATTTGTAATAAAAAATGCTATCAAATACATGGGATACTTTTTTTTGTTCCATATAAAAAATGAAATTTCATGATGGTATCTCAGAAACGAAACGTCGGATTTAAATTTTGTTTAGCCCAAATTATAAAAAATAAAAAGTGGCAAGAAGAATCAACCTTTTATTTTTTGATATCTCTTTAAATAAAGCCTACAAAAATTAAAAACGATTTTGCCAAAATTCGTTTTTTTCCGGAAATCTCCGGAAGTATTTTGAATTTTTAAAATTTTTAAATTGCGTTTAATTTAGCACTAAATTGCGCAACTTTTCTCTAATTTACCCGACCTCGTATCTCCAACTGTTTCCGAGATCCCCATGGTTAGGATCCTTATCTTGGACACCCTGTATAGGAGAGAAGTTTCCCCTTTTTCTCGTGGTTTCTTGCAATCTGAGGTAGTGTTGATTCCTAATTAGAATAAAGTATTCCCATCCTTATAATGATATCAGGCTTTATCAATTGATTTTTCCTGTATATACATTTAAATATATTTTTAATTATTACCATTGACGTTAGCAAGAAGACGAAAGTAACTAAGCCATACTTCCGCAAGAAAATCAGAAAATCTTGAACTCAGTAATAGTGCATGGATAATATACGTAATCCTTCAACGGCTATACTGGTTATTACCCGCTTTCAAGCAACTTCGGAAACTTGGCTGAACAATTCGTGTCATAATCCGTCACTAGACTGTGATGTCCTCTACCTGCTAGTAAAAGCGCATAAAATTTTAATCATTTCAACATTTATGATTTTGAAATTTCTAAAAATTCATCTTTAACACCTCTTGTCCAGTGAATATTCTCGATAGTAATAAACAAGACTCATTTTATTACAAAACAGAGAGACCAAGACAAAGACAATTACCGTATCTAAAAATTTATTTCTAATTATTTATACATTATATTTTTAATGACGTACAAATGACCTCCTTAATAAAATTAAAAATAAAAAAAAACGCGAGACAGATTTCTTTGTTAATTACATAATTTTTTGTGAAACAGCAGTAAAAATGCATAATAATTTTACTATCACTATTGCATTAAGACCATCCTGGTAGAAAAAAACAAGCACTAAACCGAACTGAAATACAGAATAAATTAATAAACTCATTTTCTGCTTAATTTGCATAATAACCATGCAATTTCTGATTTAATTAATTTCTTGCATTATTTTATTTAACATTTACTGTCTGTTATTATATGTTACACCTATACAGAAAGTCTCAAAAAGTGCAATTAGAATAAATAAATTAATTTTGTTACATAATAACTATCTAGACTGATATTCTTTCTGGAAGATATTTCGAACGTTTTCGTTTTCCTAAATTTTTGAGGCTGATGGAATTTTACCTAAAGTAAAATCAATGATATATATTACAAATATTATTGAAAAAAATTAACTTTCCGATGTACAAGTTCAGTATAATTTATAATTTTAAAGCATTTGTGTTCTTCTGTCCCTGTTTATTTTATCATCTTGATATAAGATTTCAAATTAAGGTTAGTGTAGGGGCCAGGTGGTCCGGAGTGGCCCCTTTAATTTATATGGATCCACCCAAGTCTTTTTTTATGTATTTTGGGTCCCTGAACAATAATTTTTAGGGTGGAAGTTTATACGGGTTGGAATAAGGTTGTTGTTATGTGGTGTTAATTCTTTAAAATTTTAAAAATGTAATTTTAGTATAAGCAACTATTGGGTCGTATTCTTTGGGTGATTATAAGCAAAAAAGTTCCTCGTTAACTTTCACATACGATACTTTTATTTTGAGATAATTGATGTTACACAATTAAAATATGTGATTTTTGCGATTTTTGAACTTTTAACTAATATGAACCAAATGAACTTTTTTCAATTTACTTGACAGCGATCGAATCAGCATCTATAAGCTAAAATTAAATACCATAAGAAAAATTTTCGTTTTAATTGTTTATTTCGGCTACAAAAAAATCACTTACGGCCGCTTACATGCATGTCTCGTTCCGTGTGGTGTGCAGAGGGAAGCCTACTCGCAGGCGCCTCGCGAGACCAAATGCGGGTACTTAATACATTATAACTGAAAAATGCCCGCAATAAAACTTTTCCGTATTGCCTCAAGTTTCTCTATGATTTATGTGCGCTTTTTAGCACACTAGCTTGTGTTTGTTTTGATTTTTTACTTGTTTCAACCTGCATCAATGTATACTGTTGCAGGACGTTATAAACAGTGGTTAGTTTGTTGTGTATAATATTTTTAGTTATTTATTAAGTTTTTTATGATGAGTGACTTAATTAATTTAAAGCTTTGTATTATTTGTGAAAAGAGTAAGAAAATAAAGGTTATTCATACAGAAAATGGTCTAAATAAAATAAGGCAACTAGCAAGTATACGTCTTGACGAAGTGTATTATATATTGCAAGTCTTGAAAGACTAAAGTAAGTATTTTCGACCGTTATAAATAGTTCATTGCAGATATGTATGTAACTCGTGTCATGTGTAGTTTGGTATATTTTGTGCAAAGATATAGTTATATAAATAACATATATATATATATATATATATATATATATATATATATATATATATATTATATAATTGTCATATAATTCAAAGATTCTTAATATCCTAAGTGACGTTTCGGCCTTAGTTTTCAGCTTTTATCAAACTAAAAAAATGGATATACAATATACAAAAACACAAAAATCAAAAACCAAAAACATATCTTGTAATGTTGTTGGTAACTTCAATTATTTTTTTAGGTATATCATTAAAATAATAAAACAAACACTTGAATAGTCATGGCTTGCATGCACATATTGCATAAAAGTTGAAACTAAAAAAATGTAAAAAATTTTAAATTTAAAAAAAAAGTAACAGTAAACAGTACATCGAAAATTTTCTTTACTATTAAAAACATTTTGATTTTCCCAGTCTTCCGTTTTTATCGACTTCAAACAACTAGTATTTTGCATTAAAGTAGTGGAATGTATAATTTATTTAAATTATTTATATCTTTTTTGTTTACTGCAGATTTCGATTTTTGAATTTCTACCATTTCGTAAAATTATCTTTTTTTTAAGTTATTCTCTGTTTTTAAAATTTTGATGTCATCGAAATTAAACCGATGGTTTTTTGTTTTTGCATGATTGGTCAATGCGGCAGTGTCTTTCTTGTCATACTTTTTAATCTATTTTCCAAATATTGGCTCGTTTGCCCGATGTATGAAGCGTTGCAATCTCCACAAGGAATGTCGTACACGACATTGCTTTTTTAATTTTGGGGTTTTTGATTTTAGTCTAGAAAATTTTTTTAACAACAAGTTGTGAGTATTTTGCCCAACTTGTACGTCGTACTTTTAAAAAAGGTGTTGGATTTGCTGCGACAGTCTATTTACAAATAGGAGAAATATATATTTTTTATTGTTGTTATTTGGTTTTTTGTTACTATTTCTATTTTCAGTGTTATAAAACATGTTGATTCTGATTTTGAAAATTTTATTTATTAGATATTCTGGATACTTATTTAGCATTAAGGCTTTTTTGCTTTCTCAATAAATTTTTTCTAAACTCAGATCAGATAGTTGTGTTGCTCGATCGGCAAGGCCTACCGATTTTTTTTGGTTGATAGGATGACATGAATTGAAATGTATATATCTTGATGTATACCATTCTGTTTTTATGTTATTATTACTGTGATGTAGGGTAGTATCTAGGAAATTAATTTTTTTGATTTCTTCTATTTCTATGGTGAATTGAAGTTTTTATGGAAGTTGTTAAATTGTTTTAAGATATCATTACTTTTATCTTTTGGGATTGCAGTGATACAATCATCAACATATCGATAAAAGAAGGGAATTTCATATTCGAGTTTTTTAAAAAATTTGTTCTTCGAGTTCTTCTATTACTATTTCTGCTAGGAAACTTGAAATTGATAACCCCATAGCACATCCTTCAATTTGATTGTATAATTGATTTTCATATGGGAAATAAATAGAATTTAGTGTAAGTTCTATTGTATTAAGGAATTCATTTTGAGGAATATCAGTATATTTCTTTATTTCGTTCCATTTGTTTTTAATGACTTCTATGGCAAGAGAAATTGGAATGTTTGTTATACAGGGTGTTTGATACATCGATAGAAAGTTTGGAAGAGGTGATAGAGAATGTCATTTTGAATAATTTATGTAATTTATGCCTTAGTACAAAAATGCACCGTTGTCGAGTTACAGCACATTTTATAATTTTTCGGTTTTCTGGCAATTAGGGATTGAAAATTTAATTTTTATAATACTAATTTAACTTTTCGGTTTAAAATATTTATTTTCGTATTCCTTGGTTCATATAGTAACAACAAGAGGACCAAAATTAAAATAACACAGAAAACTGTGCACTCAAAAATTTTATTCATCTACAAAAAGTCAAGTTTCATTCTTAGATTTGAGTGATGCTTTTTTCTAACAGTGAGAGAAATAAATGCATTCAATTTATTTTAAAAATAACTCTAATTAATTACCTTTACAGTGGTTTATCGAAACCCGTATCAATAAAATAATACATATATTAAATTCAGGGAAGATATTCATATTAACGAAATTAATAATTTTCTCTATTCAATTTTTTCTTTATTTAATTAAAATACAACATATCTAATGTATTGCATAGGAGGTTCTGAACGCCTAAAAGATGAGTTTTTGTGTTTCTGTTCACCAGGCCGGTAATTGTTATTTCTAAAATAAACATAAACAAAATAAGAACACCAACAGATAAACTGCCAGTCAGATCATATCGGCTTTAGTGCTGGACGCACATGTCTTGCCATTGTGTTTTATACCAGTTCAGTGTTCACTTGCAAAATTTCAAATTGTTTTGTTGACAAAACGATGGCTACTTTTTCTAATTTAAAATACGCTGATATAATTTTCATGTATGGTAGAGCAGCCGGCAATGCAGCTGCAGCTCAACGACTACACCGAGATCGATTTTCTGCTAGAAGTGTTCCCAATGTACGTTTTTATTAACACATATCACCGTATTCGTGCAACCGGTAATCTTCATTTCTGAGAAAGATTGCACGCAGACAAACATGCTGTCGAAGTAGAATAAGAAATTTTGGATTCATTTGATGCAGATCCAACCACGAGTACTAGAAAGGTAGCTAATCAACTTAATTTGTCTACTTGGAAAGTGTGGAACGTTTTGGAATTTGAAGGAAAACGTCCATTCCATTACACTCAGGTTCAAGGTGTTGAAGAAGGTGATCCAGCACGGAGAATTCTGTTCTGCCATTATTTGTTAAATGCTGATATAGAAAATTGGCTTTTCTTAAAAAGTATTTTATGGTCCGATGAATCGAAATTTTCTTGGGAGGGAATCACCAACTTCCACAATCTGCATTAGTGGGCTTATGAGAATCCGCATATGAAAAAAGAAATATCCTTCTAACAGAAATTCAATGTAAATGTTTGGGCAGGGATAATAGGAAGAACTTTCATTGGGCCATATTTCCTTCCTGAACATTTAGACGGAGACAATTATTTAGACTTTTTAGGAAGATTGAAGAAACGGTTTCATATTATGGCCTGCGAGGTCCTCAGACTTGACGTCTACAGATTTTCACACCTGAAAACATATGAAAGAACTTGTTTATAAAGTTAAAATAACGGACCGAAATCAACTGATTGAAAGAATTAATGAAGCAGGTGTCACACTTAGGGAAGAAATGAAACTAGGCGTAACCACCACCCAAGTGAGGAAAAGGGCCCGAAAATGTATTAGAAATAATGGTTCACATTTCGAACATAATATATAAAATAAGAGTTAATGTGATTTTGGTAATTTTAGGAAGTAAAAATAAATAGAGAAAATTGTTAACTTCGTTAATATGAATATCTTCCGTGAATTTAATGAATTTATTATTTTATTGATACGGGTTTCGATACACCACCGTAAAGGTAATTCAACAAAGTTATTTCTAAAATAAATGGAATGCATTTATTTTTCTCACTGTTGGAAAAACATTACTCAAATCTAAGAATGAAACTTGAATTTTCGTAGATGAATAAAATTTCTGAGTGCACAATTTTCTGTGTGTTATTTTAATTTTAGTCCTCTTGTTGTTATTATAATGTATGAACCAAAGAATAAGAAAAAAGTATTTCAAATCGAAAAATTGTACCAGTATCATAAAAATTAAATTTTCAATCACCAATTGCCAGAAAACCGAAAAATTATAAAATGTGCTGTAACTCGACAACGGTGCATTTTTGTATTAAGGCATATATGGCATAAATTATTCAAAATGACATTCTTTATCACCTTTTCCAAATTTTCTATCGATGTACCAAATACTCTGTATAGTGAGATTACATCCAGTGCTAAGTATATAATCGTTAGGTATAGTTACCTTTTTTATTTTGTCTTTAAAGTGAAATGAATCCTTAATATAGTAGTTATTTTTATGAGCTATGTTCTTTAGTACATTTGGCTAATATTTCGAAAGTAATGCGTATGGTGATTGACAAATTTTAATTATTATTAATGACCTATACCCAAGAAAAAATTTGTTAAAAAGAATATAATTTTTGGTCAAAGAGTAAAAAGAGGAACACAAATATATATACATATATATACATATATATATATATATATATATATATATATATATATATATATATATATATATATATATATATATATATATATATATATATATATATATATTAAATCCAAATGCCAAGCTTTGGTTATTCGTTTCCCGTGCATGCGCATCGAGTTAATAAAAAGTTTAAAATAGGCAGTTTATTTCATTATGAATTAATTGATTTACGAAATGTATTTAAAAATATTTTCTCGAGGGCATGCCTACATTTTAAATGACAGGGCAAAGGTCTGTGCTGCGCCTAAAAGAAAACTTGCATAAAATTTATTTCCAAAACACTTTCTACGCATAAATTTGAATAATTGGAAAATAAACGAAAACTGCTAATTATTTACATTTGCACATTGTGTCTACATCAGTGTACCTTATGGAATTTAATAGAAGTTATTGGTCTTTATCAATATTTATGAACGTTGAGAGAGAGTAGATTTTCACTCTCACTTTGTAAATTATAAGTAAATAAGAATTTGAAGCATCTATTTAATATGATTATTTGTCGTACGTATATTTTAAATATTTGCTCTTTATATCTGGGATATTGAAGTTTTCTGAATTATATTTGTAAAGTAAATGAAGAACAATCTAGAATGGCATTTATTGAAAAAAATTGCGCTTTGCTAATATTAAATAACATTCATTTTACACTAAACTTTTTGAAATTTGTGCAGGTAAAAATATGTGGCTGATCGTAACGTCCAACTGTCAGTTATAAGAAGGTCTATACATTTATAGTTCCTTTAAAATTACTTTTTATTGTTACGTAGATAGTATATATAATACTTAAAAGAAGCTTGTGACCCATGGTGATAATTATTCAGTCAATATTAGTAGGTATTTGGATCATGAGTCGAAGAAAAACAAATATTTCCACTACCGACGTTTCACTTTATTTTAAAGCGTTTTTAAAGCTCGAGAAAGCAGTTTCGCTTAGTTAAAATTTAAATCAAATACAAAACATAGATATAAATCTTTTTCATAATAACATTTAGCAAACGATGGCACACACGAGATAAAAACGGTGTTTTGTGCTATACTTGGCCACAATTTCCCTGTTACTGCTCAGAGACAGTCTAACTACCTATTTTGGGGTTGTTGTCCAGGCTATTGCCATTTCCTCCTTGCTACTCCCTCTTTGATATCTGTGTAACTTCTACTGTCTTCCTTATTTTCTCATTTATTATACGGTTTCTGGGTGATACACCAAGTATATCTGGTTTCTTGGCAATTTGGGATTTTACCGATTTCAACTAAATAACTGTGATATAGATATTCTCTACCATTTTTGTGGTTGTGACTTCGTATAAATAAGTGGATGTCTTCATGACTTTTGGTTTCTTTGTAACATTATGTTAAATTTGTTGGTGTTCGGCAATTAGATGATTAAGATAGGAACCACTAAGTCTAGTTTTTTAAAGATATCTTTTAGGGATACAGTAATTAGTCTGTTTTTTAAATCTGAATTTCCGACCAGGTTAATAACAGTCTAATTTTGATGTTAGGTTATTTGTGATTATTTTGGTGAGCAGCTCAAAAAGCTGGGATGGCTTATATAATTTTTCCGGAGTTTCATCTACTATATTCCCTCTGCATTTCGACATGTTTGTAGTCAATCACTACAGAAATATTAAAACATAGTACAAAAAGCATTATAAATTTTACTCAACAAATCTTAGTCGAGATCTTTTTTTTTTTCATTTGCTTTAGTGTTGTTCTTGTTTAATCTTCAGGAATTTCCAGAATTTTTTTAGACACGACCTCTACAATGTATCCTTTACTTTAAGGCAATTCTTGATGTTTGAACAAATCAATATGGTGTAAAATTCTTCAACAGGGCTTATAATTTCCTTCTCATTGTAAACCATTTTAGTTCTTTTTCCCACTGATTGCTATATATATATATATATATATATATATATATATATATATACATATATATATATATATATATATATATATATATATATATATATATATATATACATATATTAAAAATAGAAAAATTTCGGTCTATATATTTGGGAAAATTGGTTTAGTCTCTGTATATATACATGCGTAAGTTACAAAAATTAAGTGAATCTACAGTCGACGCTAGACGTTACGAAGTCTACTTTTTGTTTTTAAATGGGATGGTGATGGTGTTTTCGCTTCAGATAGAATATAACATTGTCTTAATTATATTTGTGAAATTCGACAAAGATGTCTTTTACTGTTTCAAAGATATTGCTGTTGTGTTTGCTTGCCAAAAATAGTGGAAAGTGGAAAATAATACGTATACAAAAGCTAACATATAAATAAATATAAATTAATTTTTTAATTATGGCGTGGGCAACAGAATTATAAATCAATAAACTTGTTACTTAAAATTTTACTTACTAGTTTCCAGTTACAATTTTACCAGAGGTTTCCTCTATTATCCTGGTATTGTATTTTCTTATGTTTTTTCGATCTCGATTATTTAAAACTGTCATTTTATGTATTCTTGTTCTTCTTTCATCAAATAATTGAATGATAATTGGGCTTCGTTTTGAATCTCTCTGAGTTGTTGCATGTGAAAGCATTTTCTTGGTAATTTAAAGATTTTGGTTTAATAAAAGAGGTATTACAGCAATCCATATATTCATTATTTTGTCAGTTTATTAAAATTTCTCGGTTTTTATTTTTGTTACCTAGTTCGAAAATCCGATATATTTTCTATCTCCGTGTTTCAACGGTCTTTCGCTAGCATTCAAATATGCGATAACTGTTACTAAATATTCTTTTACTTAAAGAGATGCATAACTAGTTCCCCGAGGAATGTTTCGGCCTCCTCTTCTTCTCATGAGCTTGCATATTCACGTTCATCTCGTCTATTTATAAAAATGGTGATGCATGTTATCACATTGCCTGATATACGGGATGTCCTAGTTTTTTATTTACGATAATAGTAACTCTGTTGGTATGGAAGTAGGTGCTCGAATGATTTTGATACATAGATGGCTTGATTTAAAAGTAAAATATTTTTGCTTTTGGAAGTGCGTTCCAGATATTTAGACGATGTTCTACCTATTGTTATTCAGTTCTTGTTCTAGTTTTTTTAGGTTTTCTTGGGTGTTCATAGTTCTTATGTTATATGTGGCAACTCAAATTTGTGTTTGCCTTCGTATTTTTGACGATGTGATAATAATCAGGAAAAATTGGAAATAAAACTCGGTGTAGTAATATCGGGTCGTTTGATTCCATTGTTGTTGTCGACAAAGGGTGTAAAAGAGACTTGAATGTAATATATATAGGATGGAAAATTTAACTTGAATAAATTCGAAAACAAAATGGCAAACCATTTTACTGAAAAATAAATATAAATTTTTATAAGAACTCATGTCTGATATATTTTTTGAATATTATGGTCTTGGAAGGGGTATAGATCAAGTTTTACTTTCTTCAAATGGAACAATATTTATTGTAATTTCCTATTTGGAACGCCATCCAAAAATAAATTTAACGGACCTATTAGTTTTAAAATAATTTAGATAAACACTTAATTAAGATGAATTATTTAAATAATGTTAAATTGTACAAATCGTACGTCTTTAGTTTTTATATTGTACTTTTTAACCGAGGAACGTGGCCAACACAAAGTGAAAGTTTGGACAGGAATAAGTTACAACGCCTATTTTCTAACGTGGCCTATGTACTTTGATTTTCTTCAGGAGTACCTCACTCCAGCTCTCGGAACCCTATGATTTCCTCAAATGAAGTCAGACAAGACTATGTTACCACTTACACAGTCGTCAATACTTGGATGAGGTTCTCCCTAATAGATAAACTAATGATTGGCCGGCAAGATTACCGGATCTTAATGCACTGGATTATTCTTACGGGGTCACTTAAGATAAAAGTTTTTTTAATAAAATCGAATAATGTCGCAGATTTTAAGAAACGTATTACGTAATGTAAAATTTGATTTTTTCTTTTAAGTTTTTGCCAAGAAAAAGATGTTGAAGATTTCCAACATTTTCTAAATAAAAAAAAAATCATAAAAATTGGTTTTATGATTTTTTATGCTTCATTTGAAATATATCAAAATTAAAATGTTTATTGAATTTCCAATTAAAAAATATTAGGGTTTGGCTTTTATCTCTTAGAGGAGTGTGATATTTATGAGAATACATCAGAATTATATCTGAATAAAAATTTGAATTGACATATTTTTGGATTTTTCATAAAATGGTTTGACTTACTGTTTTTGAATTTATTCCAGTTTAAATTTTCACTTCGTATTATTATTCTCGTATATATATATATATATATATATATATATATATATATATATATATATATATATATATATATATATATATACTTCTTCTATATGAGAAACAATATTGAGGTATTATATTTATATCATAATTTACTACATGGACCAAGTTATCGAATATTTTTTGATATCACCATTGCTTGAAAATAGTTTTAAATGAGCTCCGCAAACCTAAATATGTGCTGATTCTATTTATCTAGTAGGCGCATATATTTAATATGTGGCATATATCGTTCATATTGAAGACGAAAAATTCATATCTATGCATGTTAAAACTTGTATCCAGAATTAAAAGTACTTCGGTTTGCGGCACAATATGAAAGTAACACAAAACCTTCAGAAATACATTTTAACTCTATTTGAAATTAGTAGCATGCCGAAAAGGATGTAAGTAATATCTAGAGCTCGAGGAGACATTACTAATTATTAACTAGTTTCAATTAAAAGACTAGCATATGTCATCCTAATAATTTCTAAATTTAAAATAAATATTTCTGTTTCATATAACATTTGGTATTATATTCTTTTTCACTGTCTTTTTCTCATAAAAGCTCAATTGTTCACTTGCAAATAAACTATTATTTCTAGTATAAAGAGTTTGGATGACTTAATAGCTAAAAATTTGTTTTCAGGAAAATAAGTTTTGTCTATGAGTGTATAACCGCAAGGTTATTCAGAATTTATAATTTTCCAATGACATTATGTTGGCATTTTATATAGAATATCAAATATGTATTATAGATTATGATAACTATGTTATTTTTTTTTATTTAAATAAACTAGAAAATACCGTTTTTAATTTTATGACAGAATGGTTAAAAGCCTTAACACCAAATAAAAATATTTTTTAATTTGTGTTTTAATATCTAATATAATTAGAAGTTGATTCATATAAACTTATAATTAATATGGAACATTATCCTCTAATATGATTCTATGAGTTCAATGATATGTTGTAGCTGTAAATGTAATAGATATAAATACAAAAATAAAAATTATAATAAATGGAGTAGAAAAAAAGGCAAATTAGCGAAAAATAATTCTATATTTAATCTTTGTGATAAAAATCTTAGATTTTATTGGACCGTTTTCAGTCAAATTTACACGAAATCATCGCAGAGATTTCCTGAACAGTACGTAAAAAAATATTAAAATCAGTGGATTCGGTTAATAAGATTAAATATCCAAATATTCGCAATAAAAAATTTGAAATTAACGTACAGATTTTCTGATTTCACCTATCAATTTTGAGAGATCTTCTTAAAAATTATTTATTACCGCATATTCAACTATGTCAACAAGAATTCAAAGACAATTTATCTCAGAATTTGCTGAGATATTATTTAGAAAATGTAATATTATCCTAAAAATATCTTACACTTAGAGGTGAACTCAACGAACTCTATAAGTGGACCTGTCATTTAGGCTTTTTTTTTTGGTATTATTGGTATTTTAACAGTAAATCTAGTTCTTAGAGAAGGATTTATTAAGAAATCTTTAAAATTAATGAAATATCCACTGTTACGACCTCTATGGGACCAAGTGTTATATCTATAAAAGGGGTAATAGTAGTGAATTAACTAAGATTGTATATTGTAGATTGCAAGTGGCTCGTTAAAGCTTTCTTTGCCTCTCTTCAGCTCTTCGACCTATAAGATCTTTCGTACATTACCCTGATCTTAAACAAGCCCGAGATATTTAGACTTTTATGAAGTGTATTATTCTTCTAGGGGGTAGGTGTTTTGCTTCTTCAGATATCACGGTGACGCCTTCCAGGAATTTAAGTTTCTTGCAGCACAGTGTCATACATTCTTATAGAAGTTGTTCTGCTGTTTCAGTTGCCCGTTCGCAGAAAAAGCAAACATCGCTCTCAGCTTAGCCCAGATGATAATCAGTCCTGTAAAGATATTTGTCATTTTTCGAATTCTTCTTGTATGTGGTTTTTGGTAGTCCACAGAAAGGTTCCGGGCAAGAAAAAGGCATCTTTGCCCTCCTTTTGTGAGGGTGTCCGCTTCTTAGTTTCCCTTCATTCCTTTGTGCCTTGGCATCCACATCAGGGATATCCTGTTGTTTCTTGCCAGTTGCTTCAGGGCTTGTCTGAAATTCCAGGTCAACTTAGAGGCGTAGGGGTTTCACCTGAGAGCTTTTAGTGCTGCTTGGCTATCTAACAACATGTTTATTTTGGCTCTTTTAGTGTTTCTACTGAGACATTCGTCAACGCAGATTTGGATTACTTGGAAGATAGTGGGAGTATATCCCAGGGATTTGACAGGTCCAGAACTGGGCCCCTCCAACCCCTTCTTTCATCTTGGATCCGTCAGTAAACTATACCATTTATTCTTTCTCCAGTTAAAGTAACCCTTCTCTGTTCGCTTGGTAGCAATCAGTTGTTACTTCATAGTTCATGTCTGCTCTCATCACAGCTATATGGAATAGAGGGACGTTCAGCATTATCTGCATTGCTGATGTGGGCCAAGTTGACTTAACGTAAATTTTAAGTCATTCTGTTAGGTATGGCGTTGTAAGATATCCAGAATTTATTTTAAAGATATGTTTTCAGCTATTATAAAGAATTTTCGTCAGCGTGTAGAGTTATTTTTTCAACTTAATCTTATAATCTTGGAATAAATACCTTAAAAGAACATTTCAAATAAATTCAAATAACTTGAGTTTTTCCTTAAATTTGAATAATTATATATAAAAAATATAAAATAGCTGTAGAAAAAATATTAGCCTTTAATACATTTAATGAGACATTTTTTAAATTTTAGTCTACTTTTGTCTTATTCATTGCAAAATTATGCTAGATTCCTTAAAACATTTTAAAAGATATATCACTGTTTAAATGCGAAAAATAATGTAATGTATATTTAGGTGTGTGCAGTTAAAGAATGTAAGAGTGAAATTAGTCAACCGTGGGTGGGCTGCTGGCTCTATGTTTACTATAGGAATTTATAACTAGAAATACTTCCTATAAGTACCACAATTAGTTTATAAGTTTGTCGTATTCATTCAAGGTTTTATTAGTACTAACCTTTTGTTAATAATTATGTGGCAGTTAAACTGTAACTTACCCTTTTACTAGTTCAAATAATTTTTTTTCAAATGTCGGAAACTAAGAAAGTCTATGCATGATTTTTAATTCAAAATAACTGAAGTAGGAGCAGTAATATTTTTATGATTTATCTTGCACTTTATTTTGTGTTTTATTAGTAAACGTAGACTCCAAAACCAAGATTTTTGGAATCGAAGAAAATTTCTTTGTTTACAAAATTACCACAAAATATTTGTATAGGGTGTCTCGGTTTATATGGAGTATTCCCATATGATAAACATTTATAAAATATTTATGACTAAATCTCTTTTTTTTTAATTTTGGAAATCTGCAGAGTACATTTTAAGCAAAATGGTTTATGCATTTCTATCAGGGTTTTTCGTTCTTTATTAAAAAACATCAGTTTCATTACCCTCGGAACCTTTAATAATACCAGATCTACCTTTTTACTCCCAATATTAAACCTTTGAAGAAAATATGGAAAAAAGATCACTGATATAGTTTGGATCTAAAGAAAATAGATATTGCAATAAAATTGTAAGAAGTGAAAACAGGAAGAAAAAATACAATGTCAGAGCGAAAATCAAAAGACCTTGGCAGAGTATAATAAAATAAGGATAGCATATAATTAAATCAGTTTCTTAAAATTCGGAACAGTAGAAGAAGATACAGTAACCGGTACTTTAAAAACGAGAGAGCATCGTCGCTATGTTCCTCTACCGCTAAAACAAATGATTATTTGATGACAAAATTTATTAAAGTAAAATGTGAACTAGAAGATTGTTTTATAATTTTATATTCATTATGATATAGTTCCTTGAATAAATTAGATCCATATTAAATATTATCTTATATAATATCTTTTGGCAATTATTAATAAAATTTAAATATGCTATTAATAGAATATTAAGATTTGAATAAAAAATTTTGACATTTCTGTAGAAGTTGTTTGTTTCTTAAGAACATCCTTTTTAACATTTAAAAAATTTTACATAGTAAATGTTATACGCAATAAAATAATACCATATACTATTATTACAATGATTTTAAATGGCGTGACATTACTACAAAGAACATCCTTTCATTTTTTATTTAACGATAAATTAAAAATATCTATAGTCACGTCGTATTTTATTTTTCCGAGTTAGTTTTAACATATATATATATATATATATATATATATATATATATATATATATATATATATATATATATATAAGTGAAGTTTTAATGGTACAATTTCCATTTAATAATTTTGCGGTTTTTTAAATCTAAGTACAGTTTCACCATCTTTCTTTAATTTAGTAGTTATGGGGCGAATATAAATTGCCCCTCTCTCATGCTCTCATACTTGTGAAGTACGCGATATAGGTTATAAGGTAAAATCTCAGCTAAATGGGACCTTTAGCATACTTTTTGATACAACTATTAATTAAAAAATGTCAAATGGAAAGGTAGTTTCACTGAGAAGATTTAAGTTTTAAACCGTGTCTAGTTACAATGAAAGCTAGATTATCCATTTATACGTTGTGCTTTTGAGATTGTGAATAAATAGATGCTTATAGAGGAAAATTAAGGATAGAGGCAGAGATAAACCTTTGGAATTGATAAAAGGAATAGTTATCCCCCAAAAGTAGAAAAAAATTTCCATTTTTAACGGTTCGATAATAAATAAAAACAGTTTTTATACTGTACTTTTAAAGTTAAAAACTTGCTTGTCTTATTGTTGCACTTATCAATTTTATTTTTATAAATTAAAAAACTATAGATAATTAAAATACCTTATTAAATGGCCTCATATGCTTCATCTGTAATCAATATATATATATATATATATATATATATATATATATATATATATATATATATATATATATATATACATATATATATGTATATACATATATATATATATATATATACATATATATATGTATATACATATATATATATGTATATACATATATATATATATATATATATATATATATATATTGTATAAATATATATATTGTATAAATAAGCGTTCAAACTCAGTTTTATTTGAGATATATAGAAATGAAATCAGACATAGAAGGGTTAAATAATGAATTTTAATGGTTAATGTGCCAGTAAATTTGGTTTAGAATAGGATAAAATTAGATTTAAGGATAGGTTAAGATGTTGTGTTTAATTTGTAGTGTATATAAACAGATATAGTCTTAAGAAACAGACAATAAATTCCAAAATTTCTTGACTAGGTAAATTAATTGAGAATTGGTATATTTTTCAAAGAAATGACATATTTTTCTCGATAAAAACTAAAGTTCATTAGAAAACTATGTAAAAGTATTGAGCTAGTTAGAAGTGTTAATACAAAAAAAGATATATATTTGAATGAACGAAAAGAGTGTGGATGCTTTTAAGAAACTAATAATAATGTGTTATACATCGTCGTTGGTCCCAATAAAACAATCACGTATAAGACACAAAAGTTCATTAGAAAATTATGTAAAAGTATTGAGCTAGTTAGAAGAAGTATTAATACAAAAAAAGGTATATATTTGAATGAACGAAAAGAGTGTGGATGCTTTTAAGAAATTAATAATAAAGTGTCATACATCGTCGTTGGTCCCAATAAAACAATCACTTATAAGACACAAAAGTGCGTGTAGTGGAAAAAGTAGTGCAAAAATAAGACAAAAACACCATGAATAATGATTAACAAACATTAGTGTACGAAATATAAGAACATTTTTTTAGTTTTAAGAATTATTGAACAAATTATATAGAGATTAATACCATATTTTATGTAAAACTGTAGAATGTAGTATAGTTTTAATTAGTAGTATTTTAAGCAATTTTTGGCATTAATATGTTAAGAAAATTATATTAAATAATAGGCCAATAATATCTAAAGCAACAATAAACATTTTAGAGTTTTTTCGAACAAAATTTGAGTAAAATTATCATAAATTTCAATGTGCAAAGTGTTCATTTTTATCAATTTTTATATACAAATAATGTGCCAAAGTGGCTTTAATATATATCAAAATGTCGAGAAAACTCTACAGTTTATTTATTGCAAGCTCAATAATGCTCAATCGTCAGATTTAGGTCGATATATCCATAAAACTTTAAAATTCCAGTCGTAATTGGTAAAATCAGAAAGCCATAAAAAAATCCAATTTTTCAAGGTATCAAGATTTTTTCAAGTTGCCAGGTGTCAAAAATCTGACCAATCATATTGCAGGATTTTTTTATGTTTTGGCCGAATATAAAAATCCAAGGCGTAGGAATTTTGACACAGTTGAATTTGTCAGTTTGATGAAAGCACTGCGCTTCTCGAGCTTCCGAAAATTTTACATAACCCCAAATTTTCAATTGTTTAAAAAAAGGAAACGCTTTTCCTACGTCACAAGAAAAGAAAAGTAAAATATTTTGTTTTTTAAAAGAGGTTATGTGTTTTGTTGTTATCAATTAAAAAGAATTTCATAATTTAATCAAAGTATTTAGTAAACGTTTCCAAGTTTTGTCCTGTAAAGTAATTGTTCAACTCAACAACAACAAATACGATAAATTGTGATAAGAAGAATACAAGAAAAATTAATTGGAATTGAACTAAGAAAAAAATAGTGGAACGAAACTTTGGATTATATTTTGTCATTTCCTTACTTTATAGGAAACGACAACAAAAAATATTTTTGGAGATTTGGAAGTTTTTCAAAGAAGAAAATAAATAAAAAGACTGGAATTGTGTTTTATAATATATTGGGACCAAGTAAAAAAAAACATAACAAGGTATTTATATTTGATAAGGCAGTAGAAAGCTTTTAATTTTTCATAGACATTGAAAACTAGCATCCAATAATAAGCTAACTTTTCTTAAAATAAAAATAATTAAATTATTATATTATATTTTGCTATACTAACCTGCTAAACAATAATAATATTTATCATCATCAATATTAGGGGTGAAACTATATTAATTACTTGAATCACAACACAGCACACGATAATTTATTTAAAATAATATTATTTTTAAGAAATAACGACGCTTTCCATCTAAAACTGCACTATAGCCATCTAGTAGACGATTGCGAAACTAAAACGTTGCCAATTTTGTGATACAGGTTGTTAAAATACAATGCATGGTAGATAAAAGTAAATAATAAGAAATATTGATTAGAAATAGTATTGATTGAAAGATTAAAGTATTGACCATTTAATTTCATCTAATATTTATTAATAATATTGTGCCATTTGTTTATATTGTTAAATAAAATTTATATTTTGTGTTTTAATTATTCTGTGTATTGATTGTCTGATTGATATCTGATAAAAAGCTGAACTCACTGGAAAAGGAGTCAATTTACAGGTAGGAACACATCTATATCTATACAGATAAATTGAAAATATTTAAAATTGGTAAAGAATAGTTATAATTTATTATAATTATTTTTTACCTGGCGCAAAAATTTTGGCAATTTTATTTTAACCGGGCAATATTTTGTGCAGGGTGCGCAATATACCATCCAAAATCGTCACTATATATATATATATATATATATATATATATATAAATATATATATATATATATATATATATATATATATATATATATATATATATATATATATATATGTTAAGGGACTGTTGATTTTTAAGAAGAAAAGTTCATATAGATGTATGTCCGAAACGACTTTTTTTTTATAAATTCCTAAGTGCTTTACCCATACCTACGCCTTTAACAGAGTCAATACAATGTTAGCCATGACTAATTGTAAACCTTTAATAACATACTAACTTTATATTATATAGTTGCAATGGTTTTCTAGGTTAGGGCTTATCTAGAAAATTAAGCCATTTCCTACAGATGATCATTAGACTTCATCTTCATAGTAATCAAAGAATATCCCTTTAAAGTATTCTAGTGACGTTTAGGGACTCTCTATTTAATAGTTATAGAAAAATTATTTTCAATATTAATCTTCATACAAAAAAAAAATTAATTCAAAAATATTTTGACATCAATACTTATATACAAAAAATACCATGAAATAGTTTCTCTTATAAAACTCCATATAGATTCCTGCATTTCAAACTTTCTGGTCATGATTTTAGGCTTTCACTTTTAATACGATTTCAATTTTATACAAATATTTAACTGTTGCTCATGCATGAGAATCGTTGCACTCTTACAAAAAAATATCTTTTAATATATTATGCAACAACTAATATTTTTTAAATGCCCTATTTTTAAATTGTGTGGTATGTGTTCGTTCCGCCCTATATTTCCAAATAATGTAGATGTCTATAATTATCGTAATTTTTTTTATTCCGGCAGATACTAAAATGGTAATCAAGTTAATCATTGTTGTGTGAAAAAATATGCAACTATTTCTGTGGGCACTTTTATTATTTGGTTTATAATAGTAATTTATAAATGCCTTGGTGTTACTAATACATATGTCATGCCATGGTCGTAGTCCGTACTGCCATGGTAGTAGCCTCATTACTGAGTAAAACAAAAATTTTAATCTATTTTGGTATCAATAATGATTGTGACCTTTTCATTTAAACCATTGTTGACTGTTGAAAAAAGAACAGTTATATTATTAACCGTTTATCAAGCAAGTTTTCATTTCATATTTTGCTCTAAGCATATAAGTGTATATGGTTGGATGTGTTACAGTTTATTATTAAAAAGTTAATCTAAACTGATGACTCTGATCTTTCGAGTTCCTTTCGTAGTAAATACTAATAAAAAATATAGGTTACGTGCAACGAGATCCGCTTCTTGTATAATATACAGTAGTGATTAAAGCTATCAACCATTAAATAGAATAAATAAAAACTAAATTCCCACAACTTTGGATTAAACTTTATCTAGTATATACAAATGTATTTGTCGTATGACATTGAACTTTCATTAATATATCTCTTAAATTATTTTGTAAAACGTTACCAATACTAGGAAAATCGCCCAATGAATTAAAATCATATAGACGATACCTATATATCACAGGATCGGAGTGGCCCATTCTACTATTTACTTTTTCCATTATTTAACAAGAAACTTATCGAATGATTTCTAAGCAAGTTTAACAAACTAAATATTCTTAAGAAAGAACAATGTTATACACCAAAATTTTGAAATCGAAGTTCTTCCTTCTGTACAGACATATCGATAATTTTATATCCCGTTTTTATAGGGTTATTTAATGAAGAGTTTAAAGGCTTATTACGGGTTCGTTATTTTAAGTGAAATTTTAAATATGAAATGAGAGATTTTAATAGCGGATTAAAATAATCAACAAAGACCAAACTGAACCACGAGTAAAACCAATATGACCAAAAATAATGATTTTTTTCTAATTCATTGCATATATAAGAAAAATAAACAACGAGTAAATAATATTTTTATTGAACAGGTTATAAAATATTTAATTATTATATTCCTACATTTTATAAGGTTCGAAAACCACTAATTCGATTTACCTGTGTTCCTTTTTCATTTATTACTTTAGGTTTCTTTTCTGCTCTAAAACTTTATTTTATCTGTCTGTTATTTAGATATTTTACTGCTGATGATGAAGATTTGTCCTTTGAAGACACGTACAATACTTTGTCAGGACTGAACTAGAGCTTTTTAATACACTAGTGGAGTAGAAAAAGTGTTTTTAAATAGAATATAATAACAACAGTCTAAAATCTGCAGGGTATCCAGAGTTTAAAGTCACAAACACTAAACACTACAACATTAAATAGCGGCACAAAGCGTCTAAACTGTTTTATTTCTTAATATAAGACGTTGAAGACAAAGTACATAAAATATGTTTAATAACATTTTATAACCGTTATTACAGACTAAGGTGAGGTTATGTATTGAAATTCTTCTCAAAGAAAACAGATGTTTTTGTATTTCTTCTTTTTTACGGCTATGTGAGACAATTTTATCTCTATCATTATTATGAATAAATATAAGGGGAGAAAACCACTAAATGTTTTGGTATTTAACGACTCTTACTGCATCTGGAGTAGATAAGTGTGTTAACTTTCATATTTTTATAAAAATGTAACCGGGGGATTTTGTAGAAATATTAAATTTTAGATAACAGAACATGTTAAAAATTTTAAAACAAATATTAATATTGGTTTAATTTTAGAAATAACTTATTTTTCTGTACTCCGAGAGGAAGACAGAATATCGAAATGAACAACCCTAGTTACGAGGAACATTTTTTTATATGTATGGCAACTAAAACCGGTATAATTACTAAATATTTGGACTAATAAAAAAAAGAATTACAGGGAGGTGTTCCACAAGGGTGCCTCTTAAGGTCGGTACTCTATTTATTATACACACGTGACCTACAATAATTAGGCAACATTACAATTGCCAGATGATATTGTAATAGCAGAAAAAATCTAGGAGGATCCACAAAGTAGACCAAGGATTGTAAAATTAAACTAATTTAGCAAAAATCTATTGATATATATTTCCTAAATAAAAAAAACAAACAAAAATCTGACCAATCACCATAAATGGAGCATCGTACCACACGAAAGTAAAGCAATATACCTAGGTATAACACTAGATGTAAAACTGGAATAGAAAGGGCATATTAAAAGTGAGGGAGGGGCTTAACCTGAAACAGAGAAAAATGTATTGGCAGTTGGTTATGGTATCCAACTTTGGGACTATTTGAAACATAAATGATATATAAACTCTTCAAAAAAAAGTAATATGGAATATAGTTATCACCTGCTATAATAGCGACATTAATTGAAGCCTCGGTGTGGAATATAGTTAGGTTATTTTATTAAATGAATATTTAAAGGATTTAGCAGTTTGCTTATAAGTTAAAAAGGCAAAACGCAAGTGCGTTCTCAAATTTTATACTTCGAATTGTACTCGCTATATAAGAGTTTTTCTGGGACAAATTTGAGCTTCCACGCTAACAGCAGTAAATTTGTACGGTAACTCAACACCTGCTGAAATGAAAATCATGCAAAGTAAATTTTTATTTCACGCTATTGCCATGGTTACTAAAAATTAGTAAATTTCCGAAAAATCCATTTTTATAAATTTTTTAAGCACATGGATGTATTTATTTAAAAATCACACTTGCGTCACTTTATTTTATATTTAAGAAAATACCTAAAAAGTATATGAAAATAAACAATCAAATTTTATTCTTATTAAAAGCAAATTAATCTTTGCTATAAATAAAGTTAATTAGTAGTTAACCAAAAAAGTGCTTTACTCCTTTCAGACTGTTAAAAGTCTATTATTTCTACGGATTATATTCCCAGGTTCTCACCTTGGTTTTGATCACCTCATTCTACGGTTGTAACGAATTCATAACGAAATCTGTTGAAAATCTGTTCTTCCTTAGTTACTTCTCTAGACTATAAAGATTCGATATACTTTTTTTAATTAGTGGTTGATTTCAATAATTACTAGTTTTATAAACAAATTTAATAAAATTAAATACTTAGACATAATAAGTAAATACAAATTCGTTTCAGTATTAAAAAAATTGTTCTTTATTAAATTATATTTTTAAATATCTGATTGATAATTGCATATTAATTACTTATTGGTCGCTTATTTATTTCTAATAACTATACTTTTTCTTTGAGTAGCAATTTTATTTAAAATTTTATATAAATTTCCATTAAAATGTTTTTATGGTAGGTAGATTGTAAGGGGTTTTTCAATAAGCGCGGGTCAATGTTAGCAGCCTGTGGCGGCCATGTTGTTGCGGTGGTGTCTGTGTAATCTGTTCTTTATTATTCTGTTACAGATGCCAAATCACCATGACAAGTTACACGATTGAATAGCACTTTTAACTGATAATACTTTATTATCAAAATGAGTGTTCGTTAGTACAAACGTTGCGAGCGTTGCGTCTATTTTACGGCAGACGCGGTGGCCCTTCAAAGTCGACTCTCCAACGTTTGGTGGCCCAATTTGAAACTACCGGGTCGGTAAACAATCAAATAACACTCGTACGTTAATGGATTGCCAGATCAGCCGAAAACATCGCCGCGGTTCGTGAAAATGTGCAGGAAAATCCGCGGCAGTCAATTCCTTGCCGTGCACAAGAACTCCGCCTTTAGCAGACTACAACTTAGTGTATTTGGGCGTGGAGACTTGGGCCTACACTCGTATAAGATCTAACTGATCCAGGAGCTCAAAGTTAATGACCATTGACAATGCCGTTTATTCGCTGAATGGGCTTCGGAACATTTGGAAGAGGACCCCAATTTCATCTTTACCTAAAAGGTGCATTTTGGGTGAATGGTTATGTTAATAAACACAATTGCCATATATGAGACGATGCGAACCCACATTACCAGGTGGTAATGTATCCACAAGAAGTTACCGTTTGGTACGGATTTTGGGCCGGCGGCGTCATTGGTTCGTACTTTTTTGAAAACGACGTTGGTGAGGCCATCACTTTCAACGGCGAGTGCTACAGAACTATGATGAACTGATTTCTTTGGCCCAAACTAAACGATATTAAGGTAGACGACATGTGGTTCTAGCAGGACGGCGTTACGTGCCACACAGCAGAAAACACGATGAATTATCTGCATGAACGATTTGAGGGTATGGTGATCTCTCTCATATGTGACGTGAATTGGCCACTAAAATTATGCGATTTGACATTTTCTTGTGGGATTTTCTGAAGTCGCAAATATATGCCAATAAGCCGCAATCGACCGATGTGTCAACTTAATCAATGCCATCGCTCAAATTCTGCCGGATCTATGCGGCAGAGTTATTGAAAATTAGACCACTCGGATTCGTGCTACCGTGAGTAGCCGCGGGGGACATTTGAATGATATTATATTCCATACATAATGGCATACATGGGCCAGAATTCCGTTAATACCTCATACACAGCTTGTTTTATTCCATTTCAAAATCGATCCGCCTTTATTGAAAAACCCTTTTGACTGCGAGTGGGTTGGCGGCTTTCTTTGCCCCTCTACAGCGCTTCAACCTATAAGATCTTTGGTACGTTAACCTAATTTAATATAAGCACGGGGATATTTAGGTTTTCCATGAGGTTTGTTATTCTTCTTGGGGTAGGTGCTTTGTTTCTTCAGACGTCAAGGTGAAGTCTTTTAGGAACTTAAGCCTCTTGCAGAACAGTGTCATACATTCATATAGCAGGTGTTCTGCTGTTTCGTCTGCCCGATCGAAGGAACGGCAAATATCGTTCTTAGCTTTTCCCATTTTTTGGACATGGTATCTCAGAGGACAGTGTTCTGTGAAGATATTTATTATTAGTCGAATTTCATCTCTTTCTGGAAGATCATGAAGGGGTGGGTAAATAGAATAGATGAATTCTTTATTATTTAATTTGGGTTAGTTTTCTTGTAGACGAAGATCGACTTTAGTAGTTTTTTTATTATGATATTTTGAAAATTATTAGTACAGAGTGGTCAAAAAAGAAGAATAAAAATTATATTTAAAAAATCATGGAAAGTAAATTTTTTCAAATGGAAAGCACATATTTTTATAATTTTGCGATTATTTAGACTTATTTATTATTTATGGAGAATTGTTTCAAGAACATGCGATACATTCGCGATCCTATATCCGAAGAAACAGAGACCAATACTATCAACTGTTAAAAAGATTATAAAAAACTTCAAGAACTTTGGATCTATAAAAGCTAAAGAAATAGAAATGAACAACTTATTAATAAAATAAAGTTACAAAAATTATTTGAGTAAATGTTCAAATTGAAGCCCTTGTAGTTCCAAACATTTTTCGCACTTAAGTAGGAACTCTTCATGGGTGGCTCTTCTTATCGACTCAGGATTAAGTTCTTCAAATGCTATTCTGACGCGCTACAGATAATCTTCCATAGTGGTTAATGCGGTGTTGTGTACTTTATTTTTGATTGCCCCCACATAAACAATCAAGTACCGTTAGGGGGAGCGAAGTGGCCAAAGATGTGGCTCATTCTTGGCTTTCCATTGATCATAAAATAAGTTTTGCAGATTATTGTTAACTAAATAACTATTATGTGGAGGCGCCCCATCACGTTGATAAAATAGATTTCTATGATCAGCCAGCGGCAAGTTATCTAAATAGTTCACTCCAAATTTCTCAAGATGTCGAAGTAGCGCCCACCTATCAGTTAAAAAATATATTTTATATCTAGATGTCTTCAAAAATGGCTAACTTAGCATTCAGATTTCTTATAGTACAATACACGTTAAATTGCTAAGACTCTTGAAAATTTAATTCTGTAAATGGATGTACGAGTCGCTCCAATAGTGAAAATTGCGTCGATTAGACAATCCATTTTTCGTGAATTTGGCTTCGTTCGACCATATAATATTATCTAAAAAAACAGTATTTTCTTGTGACCGAATTAAACTAAATTGACAGAATTCCACTCTTTGTGGAAATTTAGTGCCTTTTAAATGTTGTACTATGGAATATACATAGGAATGAAAATTGTGTTTTTATAAAATCCTTAAAACTCTAATACTACTTGCCTTGTAGATATTGTCGGATATGGGGCGAAATATTCTAAAATTGTAGTTTCAACATTTTCATTATTAACAACTGGTTTATTTCTATTTCTTTGTGCTATTATCGATCCAAAATTCTTAAGGTGTTTTATAATCCTTTTAACAGTTGGTAGGATGGTTTCTGTTTCTGCGGATATCGGATCTCGAATGTACCGCATGTTCTTGAAATAACTCTATGACATTCTCCATAAATAATAAAAAGTTAAAGTAATTTTTGTGCGTGTAATTTAATCGTACCGGCATGATTATTATTAATGAATGTCAAAGGGCAAGAAATAACGACAATTCTGTAGGGTTCGATTGTTTTATTTTTACCACGACTCGCCGTCATGGCCAACTAATAACAGATCTTAAAAGCCGTATAGTATTTTTACAGTAGAAAAATTTTGAATAGCCAATATTTTCAAAACTACAAATTTTTGAAATAGACAACAGAGTTACTCTTATTTCTAATGCTTAACATGATAAAATTATAAAAATAGGTGCTTTTTCTTTGAAAAAATTGATTTTTGACGATTTTTTAAATATAATTATTATTCTCCTTTTTTGACCACTCTGTACTAATAATTTTGAAAATATCATAAAAAGACTACTAAAGTCGATCTTCGTCTACGAAAAAACTAAACCAAATTAAATAATAAAGATTTTCTTATAGGAAAAATTTATAATTAAGTATTAGTCCGCAAACGTCATTTTTGACATAAAAATTTAAATATGTCTAAAACGGTGAGACTTAAGTACATAATATTATACATGAAATATGTCTAGAATTTTACGTAGAAATCAAAAATGCAGTAATAAATGTTCCATTTAAAATAAGTAAGTTGACATCTACTTCCGGTATTACCGGAAATGCCATCATCTTGAAAATATTTTAGCCCACTGTACCCCAAGCACGTTAGCAGACTACCAAATTTTCAGATTCTTCCTAATTATAGTTTTTCCGCAATCGATCGATAAAGTTCCCGGAGAATCACCCTGAAACATGTACGTAAAATACAGTACAAAAATATTTTGTACTTCATTGACGAAACTCATTCGAATTATTGGCGTTGGAATCATTTTTGCTCTCGTACTAAATAACTAAGACAGTACCATATTGCACAAATATTTTTGCAATAGTCAAGAGAGGCTGGAATATGACTGTCGTTTAATCAAGTTGAAATTCCATTCTGAAATCGAGTCGAGAAATATTTAGTTAAGTTGTCGACCTAGTTTGGGTTCACTTAAACGTTTTGCAGATAAATTTGCATAATATGTTTTATTATTTATAGACAAATTATTTTCCTTCACCCATTTGTTATTAAGACAAAATATTTATTGTTGAAAAATTATTTATTTTGACAGACTTAGATATATTAATTACTTTTCTAAAATAACATAAAAATACATCCATTTTGAAGGTTTTTTTCAGAATAAAATTCGTTCTAGGTTCATGAATCGATAAATTTGGATTTTTACCATTGTGGTACTCACTTTTGGTGGATGTGCAACCTGGGAATGTTTAACATGAAATCTATTTAATTGTGAAATAGAATATAAAAATTAGTATTGAAATATGGAAATTAATTTGCTCTATGTTGTGCTATTAAGAAGCTACAGTTTGTTAAGTTATTATAAGATATCTTTTGTATATGTAAATAAATTCAAAACTATGTAATATACAGAGTATCCCACGACAATCTGTCGTGATCGATTTCTTGAAAAACAGACTTTGGAAAATTTTTTAAATTTGGCAGTTTAATAAAGTCAATGAGGGCATTTCAGCTAAATACTTTCAAGATAGTGGCACTACTGGTTATATAGGAAGCTAATGGTTTCCTGCCTATTTTAAATGGAACTCCCCATTTACGCAAAATTATAGACATATTTCACATATAATGTCCTATATCTAAGTCTGTTTTTGACATATTTTAAATTTTATGTGAAAAATGGCGTTTGCAGGCCTAAACATAACTATCAATTTCTCCTAAGGATAACAACTATAATAGATAAAAAAAGCTTTCAAACGAAATGGCTACAAATCATCAACTATAAAAAAAACAATAAAATACCTGCAGTAAAACTACATGAACCAAACTAACAGAAAATATCTAGAAGGTTGAAAGATCATTATAAGAAATAGATATCTGTCCTTTTCCAATACTAATTCGAGACAGGTTACAAAATTAGTTTTGACAACTTTCGGCCAATATCTAACATAGAACATTAAAAGGCAAGACAGAATCGCGACTCCATTGAAATTGAAAAGAACAAGAGAGATGATGCATTTAACCTTGCAACCACCTGTTGGCAAACTTTTCTTAAGTGGGACCACTGTTTCACTATAGCGCCTGAGCCTAAATTGATAATGTCAGGGACATTCGAAAAGGAGGCCGAGCTAACGCGAACTCCAATCAATATATACACACTACAACGGCATATAAAGACACTCTGTATAAAAAATTACCTCAGCTGATCTTAAACTAGCAAACACCGAAGATACCAAATGAGATTTTGGCGAATCCTTCTGCCAGGTCCCACAACATGGTTAAAATCTTACCTTTTGGATTAAAAAATTACAGCTACGTTCTACTAAGATAGTAATCTTTTTGAAGTGGACACAACTTCTTCTTCTTCAAGTATCGACTCCTTTGAGAAGGTTGACTATCACCACAGCTATTCTTATCTTTGATATTGCAGCTCCAAACATAATGGAACTGCAGTTGTACCACTTTCTCAAGTCGTTCAACCATGAAATGCATCGTTTTCTTATGTTCCTTTTTCTACGAATCTTGCCCTGAATAATCAATTGTAAAAGAGCGTATTTTCCTCCTCTCATAACATGACCTAGGTATTGTAACTTTCTGATTTTTATTACGTTTAATATTTCTTTCCCTTTCCCAATTCTTTCAAGTACCGCCATATTTGATATTTTATCTATCCACCGTCTCTTCAAAATCCTCGTATATGCCCACTTTCCAAATGCCTCCAGTCGATTAGTGTTGTCTTGTTTTAGCGCCCAAGCTTCCATCATGTAAAGCAACACCGAGAATACATAGCTCCTTAGCATCCTGATTTTGATATGTATTGAATATATTTCTGGCTTGTCCGATTCATATCCCAATTTCTTCTGTATACCATTGATGTCATTAACAACTGTTCCCAGATACTTATATTTTTTTAGTTTTTCTACTCGCTGTTCTTTGAGCCATAGATTCTCTTGGTGTTGGTGTGATTTTGTTATGGTTATGAATATAGGTTTTTTTTGCGTTCAAATTGACGCCATATTCCTACCTGATCTACTAATTTGTGTAAGTCTCCTAATGACTCTACAATGAGAATGGTGTCATCTGCGTACCTGTTATTTTTAATAACTCTTCGTTTACTTTTATTCCAATTGTTGTTTCTGCTAGTGCTTTCTGAATAATGTCTTTCGAGTATAAGTTAAATAGTAACGGTGAGAACACGTACCCTTGTCTTACACCACGCTTTGTATCTAGTTCCTCTAAAAGTTCATCGCATAGTTTAAAACCAGTCGTTTGAATAAAGTACAAATGAGCTACTATCCGTATATCCTTGCTGTCTATATCCTTATTTTTGAGTAGCCGCATTAGGTTGTTATATCGTACATTATCAAAATCTTTAGCTTTATTGCAGTCCAGAAAACAGACATATACAGGTTGATTCACATCCATACATCACTGAACCAATACGTTGAACCCAAATAGGGCTTCTCTTGTCCCCATTGCGTTCCTGAATCCAAATTGGGAGTTACTAAGGTCTCGTTCTATTTTTCTAAAGATTTTTTGATGCATGATTTTCAGAAATATTTTTAGAGTGTGACTCATTAGGCTGATTGTCCGATGGTCATGGCATTCCTTTTCATTAGGTATTTTTGGTAGAATAATGAATGTTAATTTAAACCATTCTATAATTTCCGTGTTGGATATTGTATTATACAGGTCTACTACTATATAGATTTGTTGTTTCGTAATTAACTTGATTAATTCAGCTGGAATTTCATCAGGACCTGGGGCCTTATTGCTCTTTGATATTTTAAGAGCGTGTTTTACTTCTTCCCTTGTTACATTTGAACTTGCCTGACTATCACTTTCATCTGCCCCCAATTCCTCTTTCTGGTCCTCGAAGAGATCTTGTATGTATTGTTTCCACCTTTTTGGTTTCCTTTATGTGTCAAGTATTTTGCGATACAACGCAACGATGATAAGAAGGTAACAAAATATGAACATATGGCAATATTGTTTCATGATACTTTGAACTACATATATTTTCTTAGCTATCAGGAACAACAGGAATTAATTTCCGAGCACTAACGGCGTATTTATGTACTGCGTTTTAATGTATATCAGGCTATGTTCTTGAGAAAAATTACTTTCAAACTAAAGGTTAGTAGGTGTATTGTCGTAATATGTAAATACTAGCGTTATTACATGGTACATGCATATCTTATTCTTTATGCAAATACTTTATTCTTAGATAGATATAACAGTTAATGTAAAATGTGTAAATAAAATGTAACTTAGTAATAAATAAACATCGACGCTACGGTAATTTTTAATTCTTTGACCGTCAACTGGTACAGTTCAAAAGAAAAAAAAATGTCTTACATAAATACATAGACAGTTTATAACAGCTACACACACACACCTAAGCTGCGCAAGAATTTCCTTCGTGGTAATTGATTCATCAACTTCCCAAATACAGGTATACATATTAAAGTTTGTAATAAAAATTTTAAATAAAACATTTTTTATGATGTACATGAAAAATTGTCGGTGTCATCTTTTTGATTTTTTTTAATAATGTTGGTACATAATTCAAAGTTTTAAAACTAAATTGTCTTAATATTTTCGCCAAAACAACCCATTTAAAAGTAGTATGTACCTAAAACGTAACGTAGTAGTATGTACTACGTGGAATTTTTGGTGAAACAAGAATTAGCAGGAAGTAGCAAAATATTAAAAACATTTTGGGTACTGATAAAACCTGTAAGAGTGTTAATAAAAAGAAGCGAAAAAATATCCTCATCTTAAGTATGTAAAACGGTAAATTAAATAATTTTTTGTTATATGTTAATTTCTTTAAATAAGAACAATATCTATTTAAAACAATTTATGACTAAAAGCACTAAAATATTACAGCAAAAATTATTGAATTATTAATTAAAGACACGATGTATCATCCTGTACGTTACGAAATTTAATTTATGAACGGGAAACTCCACAGGTTATTTTATATTCATTATGCTTATTATTGTCAGAGTCATTTGCATTTTTATATTTATCATATTCTTATTCAATGTACTAAGAGAATAGCATGACTATATTACACATTCACATTTCCTATAGAAAAGAAACAAGTTGAGTTTATTTTAAAAGATATTATAGGTGTTTCAGTTAGTATGTCGATTTATTCGCAAAATTAGAGCATTTGTTTCCAGAATAAAATAAATTGCCGTAATAATCAATACTCGGTTTAATTTTATCAGGTTTAAGGAGTCCATAATACACAGCTTCTTTATCATCCTGCCAAAAATACAGCAGAGCTTTCATTCCATGCATCTTGCGCGTTGGTTGTGATGTTGAAGGCTGGCATGGATCTATCCATGATTTTTGCGCTTCGGGTTGTCAAAATAAATAATTTTTTCATCTGTCATCTTGATGCAAAAATCCTTTTCTTTTCTGTCTGGCAAGCACAAGTGGTTTTTTGCTTGTCAATACCTCTTTCTCCTGTCAATATCTCTTTCCTTTTTTTCATACGGAACCCATTTTTCTTCTTTCTGCATCTAGTCCAATTCGGACATAATGGAAGGGAAAACATTTAATGCTACTGCCTATTGCTTTAACGTTTGAGTTGAGTCTTCATCCAATAATTTTTTCAAATCTTGATCTTCAAACTTTTCCGGCTCACCTAGATGCCCCTTATCTTTTATATCAAAATAACCACTTTTGAAACGTTTAAACCATCGTTCACAAGTTTTTTGGGTTAAAACATTCTCACCATAAGCTTCAACCTATAATCAATAACTTTCAGCAAGTGTTTTCTTTAAATGAAAGAATGTTATTAAACTTCCTCACAAAACGTATTTTCTTGGAACAAAGTTCGATATTTTTGAACCTATAAAGAAGCAGGGGCGGATCCAGCCTCACTCTTTGGGGGGGGGGCGGTGATATCACAAAAGTACAGTATGGTAAATGAAAGCTGTCGACGGGGAGGCGGGGGACACCGGAAACATTCCCATTTCTAGTATAAAAGGCAGGATCGGGTCTATTTATCTGAATTTGAAGCTCTTGGAGAGAGGGGGATGCCAGCAGCATACACATTCCTAGTATAAGAGGCAGAATCGAGTCTATTTTCCTGAACTTAAAGATCTTGGGGAGTGGCATACACATTCCTAATATAAAAGGCAGAATCGGTTCTATTTTCCTGAACTGAGAGCTCTTGGGAGGGTGGGGGCGATCGCAAGCATACACATTCGTACACTCCATTCAGGAACTAGAGAGAGTAATAAAACTGTTACAGAAACCTTCAAAGCACCTGCTCACCTCATGATCGGTGAGATAGAGGAACCAATTGTAATTAATTTGAGCGAAGATAGCTTCACTGACTTTGATTATGAATTAGATACGTAATGTTTACCAGTGTAAACACAATTTACTATTCAAATTTTTGTTTTTATTGTATTTTATTGATTAATGTTGTTTATATATTTTTTTATTTTTTTATATATTTTTAATTTAGTGTGTCCCACTCTTTAATTTTATATATATTTAATTTCAATTAGCAGTAATTTTTATGATTTTATTATTGTATTTGTGTCTTTCTGACGCCTATAGAATTAACATGTTCATTTTATTTTTTTGTGGCTATCGGATTTCCGTATAATAAAGTAAATTAAATTAGGATGCAATAGAAATAAAAATAAATAGGTCTAATTTTAACTTTAACATATAAAAATGAATTATATATGAATCCCTTTTTAGTGTTTAATTGTAATTCTGCAGATGGTTTAAAAAATTAATAAACTGAAACGTCAAATGTCCTAAAAATGTTTTTAATTAATAATAAAATGACCGATAGCCCCAAAAAAATTTTAATATTATATGGACGAATTAATTTTTTTATATATGTTTAACTTCTTGTATTTTTGACAATGGGTATTTTGTAAGTATTTAAACTACAACTTTTTTGAGAGAATAAGTCTACCTTTTAGTCTGAATGTGCCTAAAACTGTTTCTATACCAAAAATTAAAAATAATAAAAATATAGTTGTGATTTGTGTTAAATATATCAGAATTATCTCTATTTTGTAATGTATGTGAATTATTAAGAAATCATAAGAAATAAAATAATATTATAAAAACTTTTTATTTTAAGTTTATTATCGAAATAATATTTTATGCCATAAATACTTAGTGATAAAATGAACCTCCTTCCAACGCCTATGACAAGGATTAAAATCCTTTTTAACACTTCCAAATATCTATTGTTATCCAACCCAATTAGTCCATTATTATAGACCGGTATTTTTGATTATAAAATTTATAACCCCTTGTTATGAAAAATATATGTGTCTAACAGATTTTGCCAAAGACACCGGACTAAAGAACACAGGTAGTTTGCGAAGAAAAAAGGGTAAAAAATGATTTATGACTCTCTCTAGTTCTTGAATAAACTATAGTATAAAAGGCAAGACTGGGTCTATTTTCCTGAACTCAAAGCTCTTGGGGGGGGGGGGGAGGCGATCGCGTCCATCGCCCGCCCCCCTTGGATCCTCGCCTGTAAAGAAGTATATTTTTTGCAGAAATATTACGGTGTTGAAACTGCCGCCGTGCATTTGTGAACTTAACCCAATCGAATTAGTATGGGCGCAAATAAAGTATGAAGTGGCACGGAAAAACAAAACATTCAAATTAGCAGATGTCAAAATATTATTGGATGAGGCAATTACTAACCTGACAACTAGTGATTGGAGAAAGAATGTGGGACGCGAACATTCACGTTGAGGCAGTGGTTGACTCATTAATAATCACTCCTAACGTTGATAGTTACTGAGATTCAGATATGCTACTTGACAGCAATTCTGCCGATGGATCAATGTGAGCCAAGTGACCTATATTAGCTTTGTCACACTCCTGACGATGACACTAGACGCACCCTGGTTGGCCCCAAATGAATAAATCATAAGGAAAATGCATTGAACGCCACTCAGAGTAGCAGATAATTAACAAACTTTCGACTAATATGCATAAAATACCTTAAGGGTACCTAAAGTGCATACAAAATATATTAAAATGACAACCCTACATTGTAAGTAAAATGTAGGAAGAGCGCAAAGCAATGGATGTAACGGGCACCTGGAGCAGCTACAATGTTAAGGTTTAATTGTCTAGAAGTCGGAGGCATCACTGAATAACCTTGGACTGACAGCAGCCATGGTTAACGGTAATCCAGGAGGATTTCAGTCGGTAAGAATCGTAAACTACTTCTCATACTTTGTGAAGGTGCCTATGCAAGGAAAAAAAAATTGTAAGGGTTGATAAAAATGTAAAGAAATAAATTTAATTTAAAAAAATATTTTGATATTTCCACGAAATTTCATCATTTATTATTTTCTGAAATGCACACGTGACTGGAATTCATTCTCTTGACGGCGTACAAGCCATAATTTACTGGCAGAAATTTTGGAGGTTGTATATACCAGCAAATGTATTAGTGACGCCACATATATATATATATATGTATATATATATATATATATATATATATATATATATATATATTCACGGATTCCTTCGTGTGAGATGCAATAGCAGTGGATACATCCACATTAGTAGAGAAGAAACATGTACCTCTGCCGTATCACTGTGGCGGAGAGGGTAAGTTTTGACTTTCTTCTCGGTATGGTGGTACAGATAGGCCATCATCTTAATGGTGGTGGAATAGGATAAATTGCGTTCCATAACAATTTATTCTCACTGTGCAACCTCTAACACAGAAAGGATATGATGGAGAGAAGTTTGCATTTACTGTTCGCATTTTACTTCATATATATATATATATATATATATATATATATATATATATATATATATATATATATATATATATATATATATATTTATATATTGTGTATATAAAATGTCTTTTATTTCATTAAAAAAAGAACGAAATTTTTTAATCGTCTGTGAGATGAAATAATAACAATTAAAATATGCATAATTAACATGCTGGAGGTCACTACATATAACAAAATGCCAATACATTTTGGAATATCTCAAAAACGATTTTTACCATACTTTTTAAAAACTAATGCAACGTAGATCCAAAAATTGTGAATTTTTTAGAAAAAATCAGGAATTTCTTGACCGTTTTGCTTGGAAAATACAGATTTTTTAAATAAAAATAATGTGAAAACATTTAACGCGTAGTGGGGTACAGTGATCACAACTTGGCAACGCGCGATAATTCAAACCTAAGTTAGTTAGGTTAGTTCTACAGAATGTGACATTTTTTTAAATATATTTCTCGATATTTTTATTTACTTTCTCAATGTGTTGGGATGTCAACATAACAAACTGTATAGATATGAGACTCACACTCTATGAACGTTTCTGTACACACGTTTACTCTATAGACATTTGTGGGCCTGCCAAATTATTATATTTAAAGTTATTACTGTATAAGAATATGTCTGTATATTGAAAGTTAACGTGTGTTGGGCACAGTCTCCTACAAAAACAAAATTCTTTAGACCTGAAAATCTGTAACTTTTGGTACTTACATAAAGGCCATACTTTTGTCTACGACTGTCGCGAGTGAACTACCTTTGGAAGTAAAGTATATCAACTACATAAGTTTAAATTTTTTTGGACAGTTGGCTAAAGTTTAGAAGGTAAATGCAAACAAATGATATTGCCTACAAGCTAGTAAAACTTTTAAGTAATCTTTAAGTTGCAAAAAAGTATTAAGTAACTTTAAAGTCCCGGAATTCAAAAGTTCTTTAAATACTAAGTGGAGCGTTAATCGAGTAATGATGTTTGTAAAATTATAAATGACGCTTTAAAAGGATAAATCCATTCTTGTTAAGGGATTAAAATGTTTAAATGGTACATATATATTGAAATTTTTTTAATGCAAAAATTAGCGATTCTTTAGGAATTTTAACATTTTTTTCAGAAGTAAAGGCAATAAGGTTGCGAAGTTTATATTTTACGCCCAGTGTAACATATCATTTCAAGTAAAGTATTAATGTTTTTAAAATGTTTTCTTTATTTGTACCTAAGTCCTAACTGTCTGTCAAATCCCAAGTTTCTAAGGCTCCACAAAGTGACTTATACTTTCTTACATTAATTTGCTCCACACGTTTTCATATTCCTACGCATTTAATGTTTTCCTAGAATTTATTATTGTTAAAATGATATTTAAAAGTTGTTCTTTCCTTCAACGTCAATATTATACACTTGTTTTATATGTAGCATTTCAAGCATATAGATGGGAAAGCCATTATGTTAGTAAATACCGCAAACCACAAACAGTAGTCATTTCTATACAAAAATTAATTATTCAATTCAATTAGCAAGACGTGTTAAACAAAAAATGATATTTCATTTATTTTAAAATTTATGCATAATCAATCCCCTTAATATGTCACAATGAGAAATCAAAGATATTTTAGATTAAAAAAGAGACCATAAAGCCTATTCAAAAGCAAACAATTGTTTGCAGCCAAAATATCTATGAATATGTAAAGAAAAAATTATACCGTTTTGTGTCACAACAACGTCTGGTACTCCATAATGAAGCTTTTTTTTTTGCAAGAGATGCGTGTACTCTACAGATTTCTTTATTTATTTATTCTTGCAAATTACACAGTATTTTACCATTGTTCACAATTTAATTCAGTTTGTTTCACAGCGACAAATCAATATCTTTAAATTAGCACTGAAAATCGATTAAAATCAAAATGAAATCACGAGTGAAAGAAAAAGAAGAAGTGCCAATTGTCTAAAATTACACAATGACTATAGACATGCATCATTGCCGGGTTGTGCAGTTCATATAGAGAAGTTATAATGTTACGAATTCTGGCTATTTATTGGACAAAACATTGTAGGAAGAAATCAAGGATGTTTAGGTGAAGGCAATTATATAGAGTCTACATATTCCAGAGATTACCATACTTAATATTTTATGATATTAAAAAATATTAATAAAGAATAAAATTTCTTTAAATCCTAAGAATTTGATATTTTTTACAACCATAGCGCAACAAGACTCTATGAGTACTCAAAACAGTTTGTTAACCAGCTCCTGTCGTTAACGGTAAAGTAATACATAATTTTGTAATCAATATTGCAGTGGTGTTTTTTTGGTTTTCAATCCGTTCGTCAGTAGAAAAATCTTCACGATGTATCGCCAACATCTTAGCTGGCATATTCAAGTGATGTTTCTTTGACGGCTGCTCGACTTGAAACGATCATGCTGGTCCTCCGTCTGCCTTTTTATAATCTGGCTCTTGCACACCTTGATTCCCTGGTTGGATTTTTCGTTTCCTTCGGCCCGCGTCACCTGTCGGTTCGCTGTCCTGTTTTTCTGGTGTGTTATTATTTGGTTGGGTTTTGATTAGGATGTTCCATGCATTTGAGATGTTTTGCGCATCATCTCTCTTGTTAAAGTTTTTAGTGTTTTTTATTTCGGGAGCTTCTCTGATGGTGCGCGTCCTATAATAGTGCTTTATGGGTGCAATCTGTAAGGCTTCCTGGAAATTTATAATGTGTCCTGTCTCCCGATAATGCTGAAATAAAGCTGATGTGGTTCGCTTATTCTTTATGCAATTTTTAGGTTCTTGGGCTCTGGTAGAGATTCTTCTGTTTGTTTGGCCGATGTATTCTTTTTCCTAGTCTCTACATGGGATGCTTCCTGATTTTCCAATGGTATTTTGTTTTTGGGATTGTCCAATAATTTGTGTATTGTTGTTTGTGGTTTGTAAATTGTACATATGTCACGTTGTTACACCTTTTATGTATGGCGGTGAGGTTGTTGATTTGGATTGGCCATCTTCTTTTTTCTCGGCTTTTGCAATTGTGTTGTTTTGTGACTTTTTTAATATTCTGTTCTTTGTAGCTGTTGTTCTTGGCAGTTCATGGGTTTGGTTAGTTGCAAAGATCTGAAGATCAGTGTGTTGGCAAATGATTTTACCTGTGAAGGATGGTGGTGAGATTCGGTGTTCAGGTATTTGTATATGTGGATTTTCTGTAGACCGTGTAATAGATGCTTAGGAGGAAAGGTAGCGGCTTGTTGTCTTAGAGCTCCAATGTGAACTGTATGCGGTAATAAATGCTGTTTAGTTCTTTAAAAAATATGTTTAGGTTGGATATTCCGTGTGGCCATATGATGAAGATGTCATCCACGTAACGTTTCAAGAGGGATATATTTCATAAAAAGGGTTGCAATGACTGGGATAGCGAAGATCCCATAGGAACACCATATGTCTGTCGGTAAAGTTATTTTCATAGGAAAAGATGTGTTTTTAAGACAGTCTTTGGAGAGGTTGATGATGTGATGTGATGATTCCTAGTTCATAGCTATCTCGTTCAGTGCCTCGTCAACTGGTATGCTTAGATACAGATATTTGATGTCCAGGCTAGCAAGAATGTATTTTTTTTTCAGTTTTATCCTTGAAGTGTCCTGATTAGGTGATTAGAATTTTTTACTTATGTTTGCACCTTCTATCGCTGGTTACATATATATATATATATATATATATATATATATATATATATATATATATATATATATATATATATGGAATTGCACGTCAACTGAACCCCCTCTATCCAAAAATTGATCCAACCTAGAAAATTCGTCTCAAGCTTAATTAAATGGTTTGTACATGCCTAAGTTTTTAAAATTTTTGTAGTGTTGTTTAAAATTCAAAATAGTGATCCCAAAATGGCTCTTGCAATAAAGCGACTACCCTAAATATTCAAATAATACTATCTAAATATTGGTATAAAACAAATTTTCAGGGCTGCTGCTTTTAAACTGTTTAGTTTATTCATCGAAGTTTGGAACCCCAGAGCTTGACGATCTAACCTCTAAAAATCATGTAACACCAATAATGAGAGCTTTAAAAATCCTTTTAACGTAAGTGCTAAAACTGAATATCACCTAAGCTATTAAAGTCCATAAACCCTTGACTCGGATATTTAAGCCCTTGAGTCCTCTAACGTAATCTCAAAAACTCTGCAACCTCATAACGTAATCTTTTAATCCTTTGCGTTATGTACTTTTATGAGGAAACAACCACAATTAAATGTCAAGGTAGTTCTGTAACTTGTTTTGATCATAGATTACGAATATGATACCGAAAATCAAAATTTTTTAAATA
Organism: Diaprepes abbreviatus; assembly: GCA_034092305.1. Lineage (NCBI taxonomy): Eukaryota > Metazoa > Arthropoda > Insecta > Coleoptera > Curculionidae > Diaprepes > Diaprepes abbreviatus. The sequence goes on from JASJET010000055.1 coordinate 38,650,038, forward strand.
AAAAAAAACATTCCTCGAGATTTCAAGTAGAAAAAGTATATAATCTTTTTCTAAAATGAACAGTTTTAAGAAAAAATTCTCGAAATTCTCAACTGTGTAGGATGATTAAATTATCATTTACATAATTTCTCTTCACCGTGGGGAAATCTTCAAGGCGAGTAGATTGGCATCATTTTCACGACTTCACTTCGCCGAGCACTGCGTTAGAGGGTAGATTCACAATTTCACGAGTATTTTTGAGTAATATTCTCTTCTTGAATATAGTTATTCTTAATATTATTTATAATTTTAATTTTTTAATTTATTTATATCATCTTTAGGTCTCAAGATCCATTCAGATAGATGCTGTAATCCTCATAATTTAGACCGTTATATGCGTAAATCTTTACGTTAGGTTGAGGAGTTCTAGGGTTCCTAAGATTAAATGAAGAAACTATGCAGTTTAAGAGAAAACTTGACTTCGAATTCATGAGTAGCAGTCCGGAAAATTTGTTATATAACAACATTTAAATAGAATGCCGTTCTGATTTCGCTAATTTGAATTTTAAACAACGCCATAAAGATTTTGAAAGCTTACGAACAATTTAAGCCCGAAATAAATTTTCTTGGTCGAGTCAATTTTTGGACAGATGCGGTGTGGAATGCCCCATATATATATATATATATATATATATATATATATATATATATATATATATATATAGTTTCAATGTTAACTTGTAAATATTTGGTTACCAAGAATGAGGTTCAAGAACTAAATAATATCTTTCATTTAATACAATTTTGATGGTAAGTGTGATTTTTACAAATAATAATCTAGGAATCCATAAACAATATTTTAGTGGGTTTGTTCCCACAGAGTTTTAACCTAAATATACTTCTGACTTTTTATACTGACAACTATTAAAATAGAATTTCGTTTACGTGTTTATTCCTGAAAATATTACTAATGGAAGATTTTTCTGGATATCTACCACGTTCCCTGTACGCTATATCGTCCAGGATGTGATCATTTTATACGATTATTTTGATTGCTTTTATACATAACTCGGTAAATGCATATTTAAACAATATCCCATGATGGCAATTGAATTAAGTAAGACCAATTTTATTACAAGGAGAAAGACAAAAACTTAAATTGTTTCTACGGTGTTATTAAAAATTATCGGCATTATTGAAATTAGTGGAAAGCTTTGCGGTTAGACGAAACCAAGCAGTTTATTAGTATGAAATAAATGTAAAAGCAATGCAACAGCACAAATAAAAATAACTATTATTATTTTAGTACTTTATCCGCGCTTACATTAACATAAAATATTTCGTATCTAAGATAATATATTCAATAAGATGTTCATAAAATATTTTAATGATCTATATCTGATATGTAATGAAACTTTAAACATATTTTGTATTGCATCTTATCTAGTTTACTAGAAATCGAACAACACAATAAACAAAATAAGGCTGTTTGATATTTGTAGAAAGTTTGACATTAAAATGTTTTAGTACATTATTAGAACATTCCAAAAATATACAGATACAGTTTAGCAAGTGTCGCTGCGGCCCAGTGGATTTCTTACTTTAAACATATGTTCTTAGTATACTTGGCAGTAGGATGAAATTGTCCAGTGTAGTAATAAGAATTTTTGTAAATAACTTTTTTTTTATTTAGTAACTTTAAAATTGGTGAACATGTAGAAAATTAGTGTACAACTGCTTATATTCGTATAAAAATTATTTAACGTTGGTTGGTTTATTATTTTATAAGCTTTTTTCTGTGGCTTTATATATTTTTTTTCACTCATTCTATACTAATAATTTAGAGAGAAATAGATTATTTCTCATTGGATCAAATTAAAAATTTTGAAGGTAAAGTTCAAGGTCAAATTCTCGGTCATTATAAGATGGTCAGCGAGAAATTTTGTAATTCTTGTATTTAACATTTTTTTCCACATAACTTACTTTTCTATATATTTTTTTAGGTTTTCATGCTATTGTGCCTGCCCATTTTAAATTAGTTGATTGGGATATAGATGATATACTTTATATTTTTCATAACACATAAATATTAAAGACTATAAAATCCTGACATTGACCTTCTTTCTTCAATTTTTTAAAATATTTTGTTTTTGTCTGCAATTTTGAACTCACCATTTTGAATTTGGAAAAATTTGATCCCCATTTTAAGATAAGTATTATTGAAAACAATTGTATTGTAACAAATGTATTAAAATTCTAGGATTGGCGGTTAAAAGAATGGTGACCTAAAAATATTTCACAGGCGAATTTCAGAAAAAAAATTAGGTTTCTAGAATGATTTGAAAAAATTTTGTCCCGAATGCATCATTGTGCGCAGGTCCACTGGGCTTATCATCGATGCGCAAACATATATTAATGAATATTTTCTGTACTGTTCTGTCAAAATAATTATAACCGCATTTTCATTCGCATTTTAGCAAATATCTAACAAACTTCTTTTTTTTTTTAAATTGACTTAAACGGTTCTTAAATTAGTGCCCTACGGAAAAAGGGTAACCCACTTTCACTACGGATACTAATTGATATTCTTTTATTAATTAAAAACTGTTTAGGTTATACATAGAAAATGAATGTAAAGTATGCAAAAATTCATTTTTTAAAAAACGCGGGCTTTTTGAAAACTAGTCCGGACACGTCGAAAAAATTAAATATTTTTGGCACAAATTTTTTCCAAAATATTAATTTTTACATGGTGCCATGATAATAAGATATGGCGATTGTGTCAGTTATTTCAAGGAAAATATCCTAATCTTTCCCGAATTTCACAATCGATAGTAAGAATGAGCAGAAATTTCCGTCGAGGTCTCCAGACTTAAACCCTTTTGACTTTTTTTGTGGGGTTAGCTGAAAAATAATTCAAGAAATATTGTTAGTTACTACAGTGGTTATAAATACTTAAAATGAATTTATAAATCGCTTAGGTTACCGTAAGTTAATTAATGGGAGGCATTTTCAATATTTAATAAAATGATAAATTAATTATTATTACATCATTTCGAGTTTAAACTATCTATAAATCGAAAACATTTATTTATAAGATATCTAATAGGAAAAACGTTCAGAATTTTACAGGGAGTCTAAAAGTGTACATGAAATTGAGGATCGTTATTTAACAATTCATACATAAAAACACATAATTGACTGCCTATGAGCTGTTGACTGCCATTCAAATCTTGCAATCAAATTTTACCTCACTTCCAATCTTTCGATTAAGCTGAAATTTGATTTAGATAAATGAACGCTATAAAAATGCAATATTATGATCTGGAGGCTGATTTTGAACCTATATTTCAAGGTCACTTTAAGGCCAACTTTTTTTACATAAGAACCCTACTTTTTATTGCAGCAATGGAAAGTAGGAAAATTCTCCGTCCAAAGATATAAGTATATTAAATGACTTTCTTCATGTAGAGATCATTTGAAAGTCAATCGCCCTTATCTGACAGAAAAATATAACAAAAAGGTTTAGAAACTAAATGGCTCAATGACAGGGGACATAAATAACTTAAAGTTTATGACGTTCAAACTGACCTTGAACTTATAAATTAAGACTATTTCTAGGTTAACTTTGTCATTTTTCCTATTTTTAAACTGTCGAGTGAAAATTAAATATTGTAATCGAATTTTAACTTACTTCCGATTATTTGATCAAGCTGAAATTTAGTGCTTATATACACGCCATTGAGATGGTTCTATAATATTGCACTACGTTGCAGTACGATTTTATTTAGTTTTACTGCCGCCTGTGGGCTATTGACTGACAATTCAATGAACCTGAAAATTGTTACACGTTGTAAATCCGATCCCAATGGAATATTATGGTACTTTCAGATGATCTGATGATGGAGAAGGAAGGTGGCTACAGGAACTCTGTCAAGCCAAGTTTGGATTTGTTAGACGCTTTTCGATGACTAGTTTGGTTCTAGTTATACTCAGGCTCACAGAAACCACACAATGCTAAAGGGAACCTATCGAGTTTGGGCTGGTTTGATTGATCCTCCCACTCAAGTCAAGGTTTGTAGCACGCCGAAGACTGAATGGCACTAGGGTGAGGTGTCACCAATACTGTACTCTTCCACCCAAGTCGATGTTAATTAGTGAAAAAAACTTCAATATTTGTAAAAAATATTGATTTATTGTTGTTTTCATTAAAATCATATTTATTTTTCGACAAGTCCAAAGCATATCTTATTTTCAGAAGGTTCCTATCTAAGTCTAATTGGGCCTTAACTGCTTGCAATACTTTTTCAATTTAAGAATGGCGATTCTGGGTATAATTATAAAAAGACTCCAAGCTAATATATCTAAATTATCTTTAATTACATATTCTGAAAACTCACAAGACTAATTCAAATTATTGTAATTTAACTATTTGGCATTCATAGTCATTTTTGTTGTGTGTTCAGTAGCTATATTTAATTATAAAAATTGAGAACGTAGTCTACGTCTATCCCGGTGACCAGTAAAACCATTGCCGTATATCAGATGACGTATGAAATAATTAATAACAAAGAATTCATAAACGGAAAAAGAATTTCTGGTCTTGAAAATTTATTTCAATATATTTATCGATAATTAGAACATAATAATGGTTTGTTTTAGCTAGATAATGTAGTAACATATTTCTCAATATATTTACGTATTGTTTCATTATTATGTTATCATCATTACATTACAGCTGAGCAATGCGTTTTGTATGGTTGTTAAATAGGAAGAAAAATGTCCTTTCTTCTCAATGAGACAGCTTATATTCTATAGCATTTTTAAATTTTATAGAACTCTAGGCATATTTTATGTGGCCGTCAAATACTAATTTCCAAAACATGGATGAATCTTTCGGTTGATAAGCGGTAGCACTGTAATGATACAGCTTGGAGAACAATATTTATATTTTCATTTTTTCTGTTTTACTTCCGGTTGAATTGTAAGTGAGTGAGCAATTATATTGTCGAAAGAAGCTATAATAAAAAACATTCTTGTAGTGTTCATATCTTAATATCTCAAAAACTATTTATATTTGATTTGTATCATATAAAATCTAACACAAATTATCTCATAAAACTTGCTACATTAAAATATACATTTGTTTAAAGACTCTGTTTGCATTTTATTAAAGAGTCTTGTTACACAATGTGTCCATAAGTATGTGACTCTAATTATTACAAACTTATGTTTTCTACATTTATTCGTTATAGAACGTAAGATACTTACTGCGTTTCTTATAATATTTAAATTGTTGTTATTTTATTTTCAGTGTACATACTCAAGAATTAATTTATTGAACCATTCACCTTCAGTTTGAAATACTTCTCACAATTAGATATTAGGAACGTAGTCTGCTTCTTTCACAGCGGCCGGTAAAACCGTTGCAAAATACCCGATGACGTGTCAAATAACGAAAAAATATATATATTTATGAATGGAAGCTGTATTAAGTCGCCGAAGGACGTCCACTCGCATATACCACTTTCCATACCAAGTATTCCTATTACATATTCAGATACATGGGCAGACCATGACTAAAAATTAACGCTAAGAAGTCAAGCTTGGGTGTATATTAAATTTCTGTAAAAGGTACATTTCTTCCTTTTTTGTAAGAATTATCGTAAAACCCATCTGTTCGACTCTTTGTTTAAATTTTGTGGTAAAATAAATAAAAAATACATAAAAGAAATTAACTTTAAATTACAAAAGCAAGAGAATGTTCTCGCTAAAGTGATATTAATATGCAGAAATAAGATAAGCTTTGCTTTTTAAAGTGGGTTAAAATTTATTTTTTACACACTGACAATATTAAGAGTTGTATCTTAAAGTTGATAAATTATTGTATATATTATATAAATAATATTAATAATCATTAGAAATATAATTATTGATAATTTATTAATTTTTTATAGTGAAGTTCTAAAGAGGATAATTATAAATACATATATTACTGTAAAAGCCCGAACTATAGTAAATCCTAAGATATTCTGGTAAAACCTCATTTGTACCAAACAGTAACGGTAAAAGTTCGAAATTTTCTTTAATAGTAGTTAATATTTGACTTTTATCGGTATTCATTTAGTTAATCTTGGGTTTAACCTCAGTGTATGGTTTATGTTGAAAAAAGTCATGTTAAGATATGTTGAAAACACGCAGCTTGATATCGTAGATGTGGACCATGTACAGCGTCTCCACTACCCCTCTCAACTCCATTTACTTGTCAATCAGTAAACATGCTTATGTATGTATTTCTTTGGATTTATTTCTATATTTGTATTTTTGCAGTCGCATTTATGAATGAAAATTAGTGTGAAAAACAATGAAATAATACACGATTTGGTGGCTAGCAAGAACGACAATCACTTTTATCTCGAAAAGGACAAACACGCAAAATGTTGACAGGAAGTAAAAGCTGCCAAGGACATGAAAAATAAAGCAAGCAATTCACTATAGGCGTATAAAGCGTTATATTCTAAGCATAGGCGGGGAAGAAGAGCTAATCGCACCAATATAGGAGGATAATGTAGAAATCAAGTAATACATTTTGTTATGTTGGCTTATTTAATATTTTTCAAGAAATGCGTCTTACTGTTGGTGATGCTGAAAGGACAAAAAATGTAATCTCAAGTTCTAAAATATATGTGTAACAGTCGAGGCGATGCTCTTATATCTGAAACTTTATCAACCTTAAAACAAGAAATAGGGAACGTTTAATATGGACGCGTTCTCAGGTTGAGTTTATACATCTACAAACTACTCCAAATAGAGATTATAAAGTCATTTCAGTTTATCAAGACCATATTACTCAAGTCGCATAGCACGTATTGGATATTTGCAAGACTTTCAAATCGCCGAATATTATTCATTCCGACAACAGTCGAGAATTTTCTAACCAAGTCATTGAAATATCTAAATATTGCATGGAATCCGAGATATAGTCAGAGTTAAAATTCAGCGGAGCATGCTAATTAAAGCATAGAAAATATGCTATTTACCTGGATGGAAACCAGTCAGTTAATGAAATGGTTAAAGGGATTTGAATTCATACAGGCAATGAAAAATAGAACTTCTCACGAGAGAGTCAAATGTTCTCCCTATGAAACAATGTTTAATTGTGCAATGAAAATGAATATTGCTGCTTTAGAGATTTTTTCAGATATTATTGAAAATATAAGGTATGAGAAAGATTTAGAGAAATTATTGCATTCGTAGCAATATACGGAAAAATTACAAGGAAAATAATATTGCTAAAAATGAGTCATAAAAGACTAAGGATAATAATTTCAAGAATAAAAATTGAGAAAAATAAGAATGTAGTATTATTGAGAAGGAGGTTATTAAAAATAAAACAACTACCAAATAATCGATGTTTCTTTCCAGTATTTACGTGGATTGTAAATGAAATTACTGGAGAATGTGATTCTGATTCAGAGACAGAAATTGCGAGCTAATCTCACAAAGTTGCTGTAATTATGCAGCCAATACCAATGACGCTAGAGACTGTATTGGCAATAACGAACAAAGCGAAATTGAGTTTGGAAAAACAAGCTGAAAAAATGAAAGTCACATCGGCTATCAAATATCCAGATGTAGAAATTGAACAAGCTATTAGACTCAAAATATCTGCAATTGACGGAGCCAAAACTGACCCGAAAACTAATACTGCAGTTGTAAGTAGGTGTTATAGATAAGGATTGTTACCAGTTGGAGACCAAAGTTGGATTACTGAAGCAGATTAATATAAAGAATCAATTTAATATGCTCAAAAGACTTTCTCAAGATAAACGAAGTTGTTAAATATAAAGAAGTAAGTATTCAAGAAGTTGCAACTGCCTTAAAACATGCTTGACAAAGAAATGTAATTGCAAGACACCAAGAGTATGTGGTAATTCCCAATGACACAATAGCTTGCCATGTTGCAACAAGTAACATACTCACCAACCTTTTTAAAAATGTTATCTCTTAATGAATAACAGATGATTAATAATGTGTGATTGGTTTATTACTTTTGTGAAAAGTATATTTTTGGTTTACCAAAGTGCAAATCACTGAGGCGGATTTTATTCCATTATTATTTTTAATAAATACTTGTTCATTAGATCTTGTTTTATTCCCAAAATCAACTTTAGCCGGTCATAATTAATAAATCCTAACAAGGATTTTTTTGAAATATCATGTGTAATGAAGAATAATTTTAAATTCTAGACATTTGTTCAAAAAATTTTTGATCAATAATAGTTTTTTATTTTCGTTTAAACAATCAAATACAAATCCTTGATGTATCCCTACTGCTGCTACTACTGAATGTAGCCAAGCATTATTGGAGTAAACTGTCAGATAAAAAATTTCATTCGGGTAACAAACGTGAATTTTGCCTTTGATAAGATTCTTGGAGGCCTATTCCTAATTAATTTACCATAAAGCAGACTGAAGAAACCTCTTAAACTAGAATAGCAAATTTTGTACAGTTATACTAGAATGGAACGTATATGTTGGGGGCAATGTAAAAACAAACCCTACATAAAATGTAATAGTAAAAAATAGGTTGTAGCCAAGAGTGGGTGTTAAAAATTGGCTAAGACAGGTTATTTTGAATCTATAAGCCAAGGAACACATTTTGGAAAAAACGTGTCAAATATAAGTTGTAATAATGTAATTTGTTATTGCAAAAAGGTGAAAAGAATCCTCAAAATCTGCCATTTTTTCATATCAGTCATTTATTGCTAAGTTAAGTTTTTTTTTTTGCATTTTTTTGCTTTTAAAGGGCCTCATCTTTTTGAACAAACTGATATTTTATAATAGTAAATCAGATAATTTTTTGCAGATATATTGCTAATTGTTTATCCCAAGACACAAAATGTTGATTGCTATAACTTTTTTTGAATGAATATTTTGATCTCCACCAAGGTTTAATCTCTTTGTAAACGCCTAAACCTTCAGATCTTGTTGGAGGCAAATGAAAAATTTATTTTTCAACCTCTTAAATATCGCTTTAAAAGAAGGGATGTCTTTTTTTAAATAGAGCTCTCGGTCATACGAGAAAACTGAAATCAGCAGGGCTCAGAAAAATTTGCCATATTTTAGCAACGAATGAACCAATTTCGGTGTTTTTTTTTATATTGTGTAACTATAAATATGGCACAGATCCTTTTTAAAGGGATAATTTTTTTTGCCTCAACAAACTATGAAAAGTTAGGCCCTCACGAAGAGATTGAGCCTTTGGGAAAATCAAAATGTTCAACCAAAGAAAATTTATGGTAATAAACATTTTGTGTCTTGGGATAAACAAATAGCAATATCTCAGCAACAAACTATCCGATGTACTATTGTAAAATATCATTTTATTTAAAATGATGAGGGCTTCTCTTTAAAACAGAAAAGTGCAAAAAAAAGTTAATTTTATAATAAATAATTGATATGCAAAAATGGCCGATTTTAAGGGTTTTTTGGCATTTTTTCAATAACAAATTGACGAAAATGATTGCACATTGTAGGTTTTTAAAATCTCTACAACTTTTATTTAAAACTTTTTTTTCCAAAATGCGTTCCTTGGCTTGCAAATTCAAAAAATCTGTTTTAGCCAACATTGCCGTGGGATTAGCCTAACCGTTTAAGGCGCTAGGGCTGATAGGGACGACCACGGCCAAGCGCGGGTTCAAGCCCCGTGTACGGCAACATACTTATTTAGGTTGTCAGACCATTAGAGGATAGTGACACTAGTCGGTAGACACTTGACTGACAAGGAGTGTAAAAACTCGGGGATAGTTGAGTGTCTAGGACCGTGGTTCGGAACCCACGTTAAAATGTAGGTCCAGTCGCTAAATGGTCTCCGCTTCCGACGCGACTTTAAGCCCCAAATCTTTTTTTTTTTGTTTTAGCCAACTTTAATCCCCCCCCTCTTGGCCACAACCTATTTTTGCTATTACATTTTATGTAGGACTTCTTCTTGCATTGCCCCTAACACCCCAGGGCAAGTCTCATTCACTTGGAATTTACGTCAAAAACAGCGCTAATTTTTACCTGTGGCTTGGACTATAGATATTTGATTTTATTTTATTTCCAGGGGTAGAAATATGACATCTATAGAATAAAAATTATAATTACATAGTAATTATGTACATCACAATTAGAGAAATATAGGAAAATGGTAGTTTAATTAGTTATCTTGACGACTAGGTGAAGGTGTTAATACTTTATTAGTAGATAAAATGTTTTTCTCTTCTGTTGGTTGTAAATAAATTTATATCACTATCGTATCGATGTACTACATATACAAACTTTGTTTTTTTTTTTCTAATTTTAATTATAGTAACTTCTATTTTATGTAGCTTCGTAAGACACGTCAATTAACTATAAAAATTGAAACTATTGCTTTTAGAGAATTCTAGTATAATTTTTTTATAATAATTATTATTCCAAAACTGTCATCTCCTTGTATAATGTGATGCTGAATAACTTAAAGGTATTAAAATTTATTAAATATACATTGAGTCACTACTCATTATATCCTACCCACTATAACATTACAATAGCATTGTATCAGACAAAGAATTTTTTAAAATTGTTTCAAAATATCTTGAAAGGAATTTTCAGTAAGAATAGTCTTGCAGCTATTGTCATTGCCGCTTTATGTTGAAGTGATATACTAGGGAAACTAAAAAAGTTATAAGTTGGGATACCTTGAGCATTATAATTCGATAATTTATATCTAACAGAAGTTCTATGAAATACACGAGTTTTGTGGGTATCTTACAAAATTAAGTTGCAAAAAAAATCATATGATTATTAACATTGTAGATTTAGTTCCATATTTCAAACTTTATTGGTATTTGGCTACTACTATTTTTGTTGTAAATTAGTTTACTAATTATGTTTTAAATTATTTTAGTTAAAATATATGACAAGAGAATGTTTTAATATCATCAGTAATAAACATTATACAAAATCATATCAAGTAATGTTATTCTGACCCAATAAAAATATGAAAATTAAGAAATGAGAAAATTAGAGTAAGTGAATGGGTTACTAAAATTACCTAGTGCAAAAATTAAAGATAATGATAATGAAATTGGTTAATTCGACCAATAAGGCGTGCGAAAGTAACCTCCTCTTGGTCAAATAAACAGAGAATCGGTACCAGAAATAAATCACTGAGCATGAAAGATAAGTTAAAAAAAACTGAATCCTAGATTCACTTACCATTAAATTTTACGTGTCGTAGAATTAGAAAATAAAATTTTTGTCTTTTCTAATAAGTTGTTATTTTAAAGTTAAAACAGGTAAGACACAAAGTGTATAGCCATGGACACCGATATTCAGATATAAGAATGAAAGACTTCGACGTTACTTAGCAAGCGACCTAGAAATGAAAAGATGTGCGATATCAGCTGTTTGGAGAAGTGATTCTGATAATAGTAAATGATGCTAATGTTTTTTCAAATTCATTAAAAGATGTTGATAAATAGCTTTTTGTAGTACATGTTTTAAAGCCTGCAAAGATAGATGGTAGCGTAATGTACATTTTTACGTACGATCGTAGATACTTCGTCAAGGAGGGAAACTTTATATTAAACAGCTTTCGAACACGGTTCCGGAAAACAGTTTCTAGCATTTTTAACTACGTTAGAGTCATATCAGCATATTTTTTTCTGAAAATTTAGAGTCTTGTAGTATGAAAATAGTTAACCTAGTAAGCTGGCTTTTTGAGTTGATGTATTTGTATCATAACAAATTCTTAGAGTTATGGCATTGTTGAGCAGAGTCTATAATTTAATTGTAGTCAAGAAAATATGAAACTTTCATAGCAATATTGATAAATTTTCTGGACTAAAAAAAATTTTAGTTCCAAAATGGTCCATAATTTTACCTTACTTATTTATATCGTGCGTTAATGTGCATAATTTAGGAAGTTGTTCTTCTAACGGGAAGCTACCTAAATGTTAAAATGACTTTACGATGTGAAGATTTTAATTGTTTTAACTGTTTACGTAAATCTTAGGATTCACCTATATTCGCTATCTCTATTGGTTTGGCTTCACGATCTTGTTGTCCATTGATATTAAATATTTATAGCAGTTTCTATAATAGACATTGAAGTTCCCGCAAATAGTAATTTCAGAACTTCAAAGATTTCTTTTTGGGAATCAATTTTTTTTACAAGAAATTGGAACAACGCCTAAAATATTTATTACTGAGTCTACAATGACTGAAGTTGAACTTTTCAGTTATTATTTAAGCCACATTACCTCTTGTTAGAAAAAGTAACGTCCAATGTATGGATAGTTGACTAAGTTCATCGAAGAAGTGTTAGTTAACTTTCATTTTGTAAACTGAAACTACATAGGTTCATTTGATTGTCAATGTTGGTGCACTAAATAAAAAGAGTTTTAATATTGCGTCAGTCTACTGGATAATTCCCATTTTTTGATCCATTCCTACATCGAAAGAACTATTAAAAAGGGTGTTCTGAGAATAGACTCTAGTCGGAGACCCAATTGAGGAGGAGGAGTCTACTTCCAGAAACATTGAAGCATTAATAGTACCTATAGAAGCAACGTTATGTCGTTAAAGCAGATGTACTGATGAACATTTAATGTTTATTAATATTACATCTTATTTCTTGAATGTTGCCGCTATAAGGTTGCTATTATTTAAAATAAGGCTGTTCAGCTCTTTCAAATAAAAGTAATAATTTAAGTAGACTACCTTCAAAAAATATTTTTTAAATGATATTTATGTTGCTGAATGTTATAATATGCATAAATATTTAAAAACCGGACAATCTTATTTAAAATTATAATTTTTTCTTAGCAGGTGTTAACATCAAAATTTCAATCATAGACTTTCGTTTATTAAATATTTTATGGAGTGGTTCAGAAAATTCTGTAATCAGTAAAAAGAGAATTTAAGCTTCAAACTTTGTGCTATAGAAAGTGGAAAGGTTATAGTGTCAAATCAAGACTTAAAAATATAAATGGGTAATTATATTTAGGTTGATCATTTTTTATTTTTTCTCACAATTACGTCAAATTTTCCTTTATTCGTTAGTACCGCTCCTAAAATTAAAAAAATAGTTCTTAATCCATTAAGATGTTAATTATCTAATTAAAATCATAAAATCCACATTTTATAATGCTAAATATATATGGGATGTGTTTCATTCTTTCGCAAAGGCAATTAGGATGGATATATGTTCTTTAACAAGCGTATACTCTGTAAATTGCCTAACAATAAAATTGTTGCCTTGAACTACTACCATTTAATAAATAAAGAGTATATTTTTTATAATGTCATAAGTATTCTGATACTGTAATTATTAATTTTCTCTTATTTTGATAGATATCGGACGTAGTTGACAACTAGGATTATAGAAGTTTGTTTGAAGGTTGTAGCCAATGTTGAAGATTGAATAAAATACGGTTGTCTTTATTTTTACGTTTCGATTAGGTTGCATCTCTAATCGTTACCAAGAACATGTACCTGACAACCTACGATCGGTGCTCACACCACACTGCAGTAAGCCACCACATCTTTACGGACTAACAAAAATTCATTAAATGAACATACCATTGAGATCAATAACCAGTTCCAGAGGATTCCCAACAAGCGCACTGGCGATGTTTCTTTTAAAAATCATACAACCTTTAGAACGTAAGACGAACACATATGTAAAAAATTTCACACATTTCGTAAACATTATTAGTAGCATTAATCTAGAGTCAGACGACAGATTAATAAGTTTTGATGTGGAAAGTTTGTATACTAATGTGCCATTGAGGGAATCACTAGATATAATCAAAACTACTTTCCAAAAAAACAACATTATCATATCGAACCATGTTACCACTGGGCAGAGTGATGGGCCTTTTGGAGTGTTGCCTGCGTAGTGTTTACTTTCAAGTAAAGGACATGTTCTACGCTCAGGTCGACGGGCTTTCGATGGGCTCTTTATTCTCTCCAGTCGTTCGCAACAACTGTGAAACAGAAAGTCTGGTTGAAATATGTCGATGATACCTTCACCTTATGGAAAAGAACTGATCAAGAACTTAATGATTTCTTGGAACATCTAAAGACCATTCGACCCACAATTAAGTTTACTTTGGAAAAAGAGATGAATGGTTAACTGCCCTTCCTAGATGTCATGGTGAACCGTTCAAACTAAACCATTAAAACTTTAGTATACAGGAAGCCAACACATACTGGACAATATCTTAACCATCTAATCATTTTGTTGTAACCAAACGGGGAATTATACGCAACCTCTATAATCACGCTACATCTATATGCAATAATGCAGATTCATTGGAAAGAGAGGTAGCAAACATTAAATCTGATTAACAATAGAATGGTTATCCTTTAAAATTAATTGACGAAGTTATAAATAACTTTAGAACAGCGAACACAAGACAGCAAGAAACACATTCCTTCTTCACATTTCCGTACATTAAGGGAACTTCGGAGAAAATAAGATGAATTGTCAGTAGTTATAATATAAAAACAGCCTTTAATCAGGAAATACACTTAAAGCTTATTCAACAAAAACAAAGCCAAAATCTGTCGATAAGAAAGAATGTGTTTACAAAGTTCCTTGTGAGGGTGGTGAAATGTATATTGGAGAAACCAAGTGACCACTAGAAGTTAGAACTAAGGAACATAAAATTCATACACAAAAAGAGGAAACGTCGAGATCAGGTATTGCGGAATACGCCTGGGATAAACAACACCATATAAAATGATCTGAAGCTGCGGCAGTATATATGGAACCCAACATGAAAAAAGAAAATTTATACAAGCAGCTTACAATAAAAATAATAATGAAATCTTCAGTAAACCAAGTGTTGATATACCTAATCTTTGACCACCACTACTTTGCAACATCAAATCAATGAGGTGTGTACAGTGAAGCGAAACTTTGTGCTTCAATGACACATTCCTTATATAAGTTCGTAGCCTTAAGACAAACCATTCAGTTACATTAGAGATACAACCTAATCGAAACGTCGTAAAAATAAACAAAAATAATGACAATGCATGTCCGACAACCATATTTTAGGATTGTAGATATAAGATTTTACACTTGGTAACAAAATCTTCTTTTTTGTCCTTTTATGAAGGATATTTGAGATTTTAAAGTTTTTTAGGGTTCAGTATTGTTTCAGTTTTTAAGTTAGTGAGGACTGAATATTTAAAATTATCTTTATTGAACTACTAAAAACACTATTATTGATACTATACATGGGGAGTCTCATTAATATATTGTTAAACATAATTCGCATTGTGTAGATTTGTAAGATAAAAACTCTTTTAAAATCTGTTGAACGCCCCAGTGTATATATAATTTGATAATATATGGAAAGGCGAAAAATATTATAAAACATATTTCCTACATTGTTTACATAAAAATTTCAGGCTATAATAAGCAAAAATTAACCTTTTTTATAAATTATCAAGAGATGTAGTTAAATCCAAACGATTTTCAATATAAGGTACTAATACATTTATAAACATCTGTTCCAGTTAGTCTAACAGTTTTCTCGTTACTATCATCAAGATTTCATATGTGATAATGCACAATACTGGCGAGTATCTTCACTTTTCAATAATCTGGAACTTTAAGAAAAATGCTAGTATTGCCCGTATGAGATATTAAGCACTGAAGGACCAACAATGGTCTGTGAAGATCAAGTAATAAATAATAAAGGTCTTTGAATCGAATCTTGAGGTACGCTTATTCCCACCTCTAGTATCCTAGAAGTAAGCGAAGTGTATTCAGAATCCAGTGCGACTCATTATGAAGGCATTTCAAGGTAGAGCGGAAACATTTGAGTATTTTATATAATGAGAAATTTTAGTCGGATCAGTGTAAAAAGTTCTGGTTATTGACCCAGGAGGCAGTTTCATTGACGAATATTTTACACAATTTTCGTTTAATTTAAAGTTTGTGAACGTTTTGTACACTTTCGAAAACATGGACGATATTTTACTTGATAGTATATTGATATTGGATTATTATAATTTGAAGACTGAAAATGAAAATCAAGTCAGATTTAATAGTTTAGTTTGGGTCGTGCGGTGGTAAGATATGTAACGTGTTTAATGGAAGAAATTATTTACATCCAGTTACGAAGAGTTTCCGACTTTTAAGTTTTATGAGTCTTTGCACAAGCATAAATATTTTATGAAACTGTATATAAATGTATTTCGACGATGTATTTGGAACACATTTCTTTCTATTTTTAAGAATAGGAAATACAATTCAGCCACAATTTTACCTTATTCCTAGACTGAGCTATAAAAATATTAAAGATATAATTGTTTGGTTTTAACCTAGATTCTAATTTGACAAAATAATTTTTGTGATAGTGTGATAATAAAGATAGTGGATAAACAGAAAGTAGCTAATATACAGGGTTATGATAAAGAAGGAAACACAATTGTCTTTGCTTAAAAAACATAGTTCGGAAATGTCGAATTTTGTATCAGAAAAAGACGTTTTGCGGGGGTGAAAGTTACCGATAGTTGGTTGAAGCTTATGGTGAGAATGTTTGAACCTAAAAAACTTGTGAAAGACGAAATGTGCTTGTCAGCTAAAAAAGTTTAAAGATGCCGATTTGTAAGAATTACTTGATAAAGACTCAAGTATATCGACCATTATACGCCGAAAGATACGATAAAGTCATTTTTCAACATGACGGTGCTCGGCCCCACGTTGAAAAAAGGGGAAAAATCATTCGAACAACGTTAAATGGGACATCCTACATCACCAGACTTCCGACAACCATTTATTTCTTTTATTGTAGCACGGAGTTTCAGAACAACACTTACATTCTAATGAAGAATTAAAAATTTTGCTCAATGAATGGTTGACCTCAAAAAAGAACAGTTCTTTTGTTGCAGAAGCCATTCTTTGACAGAAAGATGGGAAAAAGTCATAGCTAACGATGGTCAATATTTTTATTAATAAGGTAATTGACTTTATTCTCGAAATAAATGCTAAAATTTTGCGAGAAAATCGACATTACTAACCAAAACACATATTAAATTTTTGTTTGTTTGTGTATTTGCTTATTTTGTTTTAAGATTCAAAAGTGTAAATAATTCGGGAACGGTTGCAGATAGAGCATATTTTATGAAAAATGTTTAGAATTTATTGTATAATATGAAAATATAATGATATACAATATATTTTTTTAAAAAATATAAAATTAACGGATTGGGCGATTTTTCATTAAATAAAAAGTATTTCATATAAAACTTTAATCAATTTCTTAATTAGAGCTCTATGTATTCGTTAGGACAGGCAACAACTGGATCATGCAAAAAGTTTTTAAAATTTTCTCTAAAAGAAATTTTATTCCTTATTAATTTATATTTGATTTTATGTTTGAATTAATAATAATCGGTACTAGGTATAATCGGGCAATTCCTATTCTTGTATTTTTTCAACTGACCTGTCAACATAAGTTGGTTTATGTTTAAAGAAGCATTACATAGTGACTTTAATAAAAAATCAAACTAATCTAACCATATAGATATTGAAAATAGTGTACGTGTTACGCACATATTTTTTTAATTAACATATCGATCATTAACTTAATTGATTTAAAAAGTTTGGGTTAATTTTTATTCTAATAATATGCAACCGTTAACATATGGAAGCACAAATTGTCAAGGTAGTATGTATCCATTTCTAAGATGCCCTCCAGGTGTAAAAATTCAATTATTTAGAATATCGTTTGAGTGACATGAAAATTTAAAATTCGTAGTTCATTAGTTTGTAAGGTGTTTAACCTGATATATTTGGAAAGAGAATTTAGAACATTCATGAATATAAATTAAATAATTAATTTTATAATACGACCAAAAATGACTAACCAAAGCGGTAGTAACATATAATATATGTAATATATATAATTTGAAGGTAAGGTTTTTTACAACATTTTGAGCTTTGTTTAATTTAACTGTTTCCCAAAAATTACGAAATTTCTTTATGCTAAAGTGTAAATTAATTAATTTAAATATATATTATGCTGCTATTATTTTCTCCCCAAAAGCTAAAACTGTTAAATGTTTCAATTTCTAGAATCAGAATTTCCAAATTCGATATTGTGTCCTAAAAATATAGGTTAAAGCGGAAAAATTGTTACTCTTAAGAGCATACACTTGGTTCACATCTTTTTAAACTAGTTTTTAACGTACCATAGTAGGTATAATAAAAAATCACCAACGTGTTTACTTTGTAAATATAATTCCAATTATCTATAATTTAAATTACAAGAAAAATTCTTTGATTTAATGAGGGACAAGCATGAGTCTTGTATTTCGCGATTTATTTTCTTATTTAAGACGTTTTTATTTCGGGAACCGGCAACACTGGCATTACTAGGTTTCATCTGACATATCCGTTGTAAAATTTGACATTTTAGGCGGTATACGTATTCAGAATGTTGTGACATAAGGAGGTTGTTTGTGTTGTTTATAGTAACTTGAATTTTTTATCTCGGTCAAAAAATGGAAATAATTCGCGAACATCTTTGTACGATTATTTTTCACATCGATGCATTAATATGGCGATGAAGTACCTACAATCATGGCTGCTATTCACTCACGGACAAGTTGCGTAAAGGTCCTCCAAAATTAGTTGTAGTGCAAGACAACATCGATGCCGTGCGTGAACTGATAATGTAAGATCGTGATGAGACTGAGAGGTATCCCCGGATATTAATAATACCAGCGCATGAGAATTCGGCAGTAAAAAAGCTATAAATGTTCAAAAAATACGATTGAACTACCTAAAAAACTATTTATACGAGCATGACAGTATCCTACATGAGTCAAAACTAACAAAAGTTGTTTACCTACGAACCAATTCGAAGTAAATGCTGGCCTGTTTTTCGGAAAAACTAGTCATGTCGCAACCGTACCTTTAGAGCATCGTAGAACGATCAATTCTGAATGGTACATTTGTTTTCCGGAAGTCAATAAATTCCAAAAAACAAACCTGAAGCGACGGATCCACCATGACAATGTTAGCTGTGACACATCGGCTCAAATAAGTAACTTGGGCACTCAAAACGTAGAATTGATCGGTCATCCGCCGTAGAGGCCTGATTTGGCAATCAATGATTTTTTTTTGTTCCCGTACATGAAAAACAAACTGTTTGGTTAATAATTTTCTAGGCCAGAAATGGCGGTTAATGTATCCAAACACCATGGTTTAGGGATACAATCTTCATAGTATCAAAAATGCCTTTCAGATTGTTTCAAACGCATGCAACAGTATATTAATCATAGTGGAGAAGATTTTGAAAACCAATGAAACCATTTTCAATGGTAAATATTTGTTTTTGTTTATTATTTCCACAATATAAATAGCTCCTCTCGTAATGTATTATTTTCAATATTTTTCAAAAAGATTATAGATTCTATAGGCAGTTAATAAGACGGGAAACACATCTTGAATTAAATTTGTTTCTTGTCATTTGTAGCTTTTGTTGCTTTCAAAATTATTTTTGTTCTCTTCAAAAAAAAAATAAAATGTTCAATCGGCAAAAGCTCTATTTGTTTGGATTTTGGAAATTATTCATTATTACCATTTGTATAATAAAATATAATGGCGAATGCGAGATTGTTGTTGCTTGCTGTTAAACCAAAGTTGTTGGTTCATAAACCACAACAATTTTTATCTCTTCTGACAACTTTTTTTATAAACAAAATAAAATTTTTATAAAAAAAATTGAACCGATTTCTAAAAGTGCGCTAAAAAATGAAAAATAACTATAAATTTTTATACGAAATTGAAATTTTTGAAGTCGGCGCCAAACTAACACCTGACAAAATGTGATTGTTTCAAACGCATGCAAAAGTATATTAATCATAGTGGAGAATATTTTGAAAACCAATGAAACCATTTTCAATGGTAAATATTTGTTTTTGTTTATTATTTCCACAATATAAATAGCTCCTCTCGTAATGTATTATTTTCAATATTTTTCAAAAAGATTATAGATTCTATAGGCAGTTAATAAGACGGGAAACACATCTTGAATTAAATTTGTTTCTTGTCATTTGTAGCTTTTGTTGCTTTCAAAATTATTTTTGTTCTCTTCAAAAAAAAAATAAAATGTTCAATCGGCAAAAGCTCTATTTGTTTGGATTTTGGAAATTATTCATTATTATCATTTGTATAATAAAATATAATGGCGAATGCGAGATTGTTGTTGCTGGCTGTTAAACCAAAGTTGTTGGTTCATAAACCACAACAATTTTTATCTCTTCTGACAACTTTTTTTATAAACAAAATAAAATTTTTATAAAAAAAATTGAACCGATTTCTAAAAGTGCGCTAAAAAATGAAAAATAACTATAAATTTTTATACGAAATTGAAATTTTTGAAGTCGGCGCCAAACTAACACCTGACAAAATGTGATTCACATAAGCAGATTAGAAATATTTTATTTGTAATGGCTCTCTTACCATAATATTAGTAGTTATTTGTTTCATTTAGAAATAATTTGGCACCGACTTCAGAAATTTCAATTTCATATAAACATTTATAGGTACTTTTTAGCGCACTTTTAGAAGTCGGTTCAATTTTTTTTTTATAAAAATTTTATTTTTTGATTTTTAGTTTTGAATTCATTATAAAATCCATAAATTATTTAAATTAAGTACTAATCGACATTGGTGTACCTCGCAATGACTTCAAGGTGGTAAAAAAGTACCCATTTTATCCAGAGTTGTAAAACACCCTAAGATGAACCACTAAAAATTCCTTGATTCTTAGACTTCTCCAAATACCAGTGAAATTGTATTAAAAAAATATTTAGTCTGTGATAGTAAATCCACTAGCTTAAATTTCAAATTAATTTTAAATTGGTATTATAGGCCCCAAAATCCAATATCGATATTTAAAGAACTTGAGACGTAAATTTCTTAACCCGATATATTTTATACTGCATATTGAGTGTGTATACGCCCCAAGAACCTCGTAATGTCAATTTTAGACAAAATCGGAAAAAGTAAAATTTTCAGTCCCTCATATTGCATTTTATCAACCTAATAGTTGTAAAAAATTAACTTCATATTAGTACTACACGACCCTGAAAACACCCTAATACCAAATCTGAAAAAATGCGAATAAGGTAAAATATTCAACTCACTATATTGGATTCGCCATATTGAATTTCAAAAAAATAATTTAACGTCATAATCTAATCTAAATCTAAACTCTTCAAAGCCCCCTAGTACCAATTTTGGATGAAATCTGGAAATTTAAAATTTCTAGACCTTCATATTGCATTTGATATATTAAATTTTCTTAAAATAATTTTATATTGCCTATTTACATTCTCAAAAACGATTTTTTGTCCGCCATATTAGATCCGACATATTGAATTTTTAAAAAATATTTCGAATTCGTTATGTGCGACCCAAAAAACTCCCTCACACCAATTTTGGAGAAAATCGAACAAAATTAAATTTTCTTGTCCGCCATATTGGATCCGCCATATTGAATTTTTTAAACATAATTTCAGATTCGTTGTGTACGACTCCAAAAATTCCCTTATACCAATTTTGTAGAAAATCGGACAAAATTAATTTTTTTAGTCCCTGTATTGTCGGCGCCATCTTGGATTTTACTACACCAATTTCGTCCAAAAAAATATGGGACCACTGCAGCAACTTCCTGAATATAACGTAAAAAAGTTCATCATCAAATCAGTGCCGCCGTTCAGGAGTAATCGGGTACATACATAAAAAAATACATAGTTGACCAATTGAGAACCTCCGTCTTTTAGAAGTCGGTTAAAAATACTAAAACTAAATTTCTTTGTTCGTAAAGTATGGCGAGAACGTTCGCAAAATAGGGAATAGTTCGTTATAGAAATAAATGAACGTGTGGCTATCCGATTTATGCATTAGTTGAATAAAAAGTAGAATAACAGGAAATTTTATAAAAATTTTCGAATTAATTTCAACATTAAAACGTATAAATAACATGTCTACATTTTTTTAATTGCAACGTACAAAAGCAAAACAACTTGAATTTTGTGTACGCAGAACTCAATTTATAAAGAACTAAATGTGCTAATCTGTTTTAAATTCATAATTTTTTTTATGAGGTCTCCTCGAATTAGAATTCCTATAATAAAAATAAGCTTTCTTTTTAAATCCTTGCTTTATTTATAATCCTTTTAAGTAATACGCCAGAAAATACCAATGTTTAATTCGGGTCTCTAAATTATTAAACTATTTTTTTCACCTGTAATAAATACATTATTCTGATTCTTTAAGGATCGTTGACCACTGCACTAAAGGTAAACTCCCCATGAGAAACACAGATACCATCACTGTTTTTTTTGTTGACTGCACTCAACTACAACATGTTTTTAATAAAAAAAAACAATTTTTCTTCGCATTGAGACAAATTAAAATATATAATTTATTAAATTACCATATTAGATAGTTGAAAGCATAAATTCTTGACAAGGACAAAACTGATACAATCAATAATAAAATTATTAATTACAACTGCGACCTAGATATATAAAGTTATATTTTTTGAATGCACATAATAACATACACTTTTCTGCCAAACCATGGACTATTAAATACACTACCTCCAGAGAATATTATAGGTTATTCTTAATAGATTA
Source organism: Diaprepes abbreviatus (assembly GCA_034092305.1). Taxonomy (NCBI): domain Eukaryota; kingdom Metazoa; phylum Arthropoda; class Insecta; order Coleoptera; family Curculionidae; genus Diaprepes; species Diaprepes abbreviatus. Next base: position 38,672,721 of record JASJET010000055.1, read on the forward strand.
GAAAATCTATCCCGTGTATGACTTGCCTAAACCAATAAAATTACTTTTTTTTTACGGAAAAAATAAAGTCGGTTTGTTCAAGTGTTCTGAAACTGTTTGATCGGTTTTTTGCAGCGTCACAATGATGATGACAAGTAATGCTTTTGAAGTTTTCAAATATGAGAATGTTAAATGAAGTATTTCTTGTGAGAACCCAATATAATTTTTTTTTTTGATATTTTTTCGTCAAGACTTTGATTTTTGATGTTTGGAACATTACTTTCTTAGTGGTACACAGGCACTGGGTAGAGATTCGAAAAATGAAGAAAAAACAAATGTAGCTGTATTTTAAACATCGAACATTTGCAACCCACTTGACTTCAATATCAGAACTATTTTGAATGATATTTGAAATGTTCTAAATGCGGAACAAGGAAGTTAATTCTAAGTTTGATTGTATGGCGTGCCTTAAATTTTGCTTATATAAATTTGTCGGTTTTATTATTTTTTTTTTTCTTTTCCTGAGAATGTCTGACAAAAATTAAATATTTTCACTTTGTAAAATCGTTGGGAAAAGAGAGCTGAGTTTTTGCATTGACAATATTTAATATCTATAAGATATCGTTCTTATTTTTGTAATAATTCTAAATTTTTTTTGAAACAAAGTAATGTTAAAAAATAATTTTTGCAGATTTTTAGTTCCTTCTATGTAACAATTTGACAAAAAAAGGAACCTATAGTTAAGTTAGACATTATTGAAAATTATTATTTTTTAATGTTATTACAAAAAATCCTATTACTCCCAAGCTGTAAGAAATTGATCTCAATTTATATGACTTTTTTGTTTCAACCATTTCTTTTACGATCTTCTTTAGTTTAAGTTATGACTTGGGTATATCGTGTTGTCAGGTACTTTAGAAGTATAACGGGTGATTCTCCATGAAATTTATTGATCGATTGTGGGAAAACTATAATTAGGAATAACCTGAAAATTTGACAATATACTAACGTGCATAAGGGACAGCCTGCTAAAATATTTTCAAAATGATGGTATTTCCGGTTATACCGGAAGTACATGTCAACTTGCTTATTTTAAATAGAATATCCTATATATTATTACATTTTTGATTTTTGCGTAGAATTCTAGAAATATTTCATGTATAATGTTTTATACTTAAGTCTCACCGTTTTGGACATATTTAAATTTTTATGTAAAAAATTACATTTGCCGACCAAAACTTAACCATAAATTTTTCCTATAAGGAAATCTTTATTATTTAATTTGGGTTAGTTTTCTTATAGACGAAGATCGACTTTAGTAGTCTTTTTATGATATTTTGAAAATTATTAGTACAGAGTGGTCAAAAAAGACGAATAAAAACTATATTTAAAAAATCGTCAAAAGTCAATTTTTTCAAATAGAAAGCCCCTATTTTTATAATTTTATCATATCAAGCATTAAAAATAAGGGTAACTTTGTATAAGGTTGTCTATTCCAAAAATTTATAGTTTTCAAGATAATGGCAGTTAAACATTTTTCTATTGTAAAAATGATAAACGATATTTAAGTTTTGTTATTAGTTGGCCATGACGGCGAGGCGTGACGAAAATAAAATAATCGAACCCTACAGAATTATCATTATTCCTTGCCATTTGACATCCATTAATAATAATCATACTGGACGATTAAAAACACACAAGAAGATTATTTAAACTTATTTATTATTTATGGAGAATGTGATAGAGTTATTTCAACAACATCCGATACATTCGCACTCCGATATCCGCAGAAACAGAAACCAACTTTGGATCCATAAAAGTAGAAAGAAATAGAAATAAACCAGTTGTTAATAATGAAAATATTGAAACTACAATTTTAGGATATTTCACCGCATATCCGACAATATCTACAAGGCAAGTAGCATTAGAGTCTGGATTGTCCCAAACATCAGTTTTAAGGATTTTATGGATTTTATCCCTATGTATATTCCATAGTACAACATTTAAAAGGTACTGATTTTCCACGAAGAGTAGAGTTCTGTTAATTTATTTTACTTCGGTCACAAGAAAATACTGGCTTTTTGGATATTATTTGGTCGGATGAAGTCAAATTCACAAAAAATGGATTGTTTAATCGACGCAATTCTCACTATTCAAGAGTCTTTGCAGTTTAACGTGTATTGTGCTATTAGAAATGACGGCGTTGTCGCCCTAGAATTCTATTAAGATAATCTGAATGATAAGTTAGCCATTTTTGAAGAGGTCTAGATACAAAATACGTTTTTTAATTTATAAGTGAGCGTTACTTCGAGATCTGGCGTAATTTGGAAGTGAACTATTTAGATAACTTGCCGCTGGTTGATCATAGAAATCTATTTTAGCAATATGATGGGGCGCCTTCAAATAATAGTCATTTAGTTAACAATCATGTACAAAACTTGTTTTATGATCAATGGATAGCCAAGAATGGGCTACATCTTTGACCACTTCGCTCCCCCGACCTAACAGTACTGGATTTGGATTTTTTTATTTGAGGGACAATAAAAAGAGCCACCCACGAGGAGTCCCTGCTTAGGTGCGAAAAATGTTTCAAAGTTCAAGGGCGTGAATTTGACATTTACTCAAATAATTTTTGTAACTTTATTTTATTAATAACTGGTTTATTTCCATTTCTTTTAGCTTTTATAGATCCAAAGTTCTTGAAGTTTTTATAATCTTTTTAACAATTGGTAGTGTTGGTTTCTGTTTCTTCGAATATCGAATCATGATGTATCGCATATTCTTGAAATAACTCTATCACATTCTCAATAAATAATAAATAGGTTTAAATAATCTTCGTGCATGTAATTTAATCGCCCCGGCACGACTATTATTAATGGCAAGAAATAGTGACAATTCTGTAGGGTTCTATTGTTTTATTTTCGCCACGCCTCGCCGTCATGGCTAACTAATAACAAAAAAAGCCCTATAGCATTTTTACAATAGAAAAATGTTGAATTGCCAATATTTTGAAAACTACAAATTTTTTGAATAGACAACCTTATACAAAGTTACCTTTATTTTTAATGCTTAATATGATAAAATTATAAAAATAGGTGCTTTCTATTTGAAAAAATTTACTTATGACGATTTTTAAATATAATTTTTAATCTCTTTTGATCACTCTGTACTAATAATTTCCAAAATATCATAAAAAGACTACTAAAGTTGATCATCGTTATTATAGTTAAGTTTTTGGTCCGCAAAAGTAATTTTTGACATAAAAATTCAAATATGTCCAAAACGGTGAGACTTAAGTACAGAATATTATACATGAAATATGCCATAATATATAGAGTGTTTCATTTAAAATAAGCAAGTTGACAGCTACTTCCGGTATATCTGGAAGTGCCGCCGTCTTGAAAACATTTTAGTCGGCCTCCCCCATGTATGTTAGTACACTGTCAAAATTTTGAATTCTTTCTAATTATAGTATTCCCACCATCGATTGACAAATTTCCTGGAGAATCACCTTGTATAGTTGACTATACAGACCACTAGCTCTTTCATAGGTACCGCACCTAACTTTATTAATATTGTTACTAGCTTTAAGCTGTAATTGGCTTGTTTTGTACTTTTCTTATAATAAATATATTTAAAAATATTAATTGTAGTCTCCCTGTTAACAATAACATTACACTTGTGTAGTCCCCCGTTTATATATGACTCTAAGCATTAGAACAAATTCCAAATTATTGTAATATTAATCAAAACATGTCTGGGATCATCTTCAAATCCTTATCGCTCTGGCAAAATACAACACGGTTATGCGTGAGTACCAGGATACAATGGCATTGCAGGATCAGAGCCTGCTACCATTTGACAAGAGCCAATATTTGGCATTATTAAGGCCGCAGTTCGTGGGTGATTATCTTGGAGGATAAACCATCAAAACAAGTTCCACTGAAACCATATTGTAAGCCACAGATACAGAAAACTATTGCTGAGCAAATCATCCGGAAAATTAAGCCGCGAAATCCTGTGTTTAAGTAGACAACATATTATGCTAGTGATAGGACTAATAACCGGTCATTACAACTTAAGGAAACATCTAAACCCAATTGGCATGTAATGAAGAACCGACATGTATACTATGTGATGAAGAGGACAAAGCAGCCTCACACATTACGTTCGAGTGGGAAGCTCTGACCTATTGGAGACACCTTCAATGATCAATCAAGCCGAAATGCTTATACCCAGAAGACAAACTAGTGAACAGGCTGCTAAACTTTATTAACATAACCAGCTTGTTCAGATAGAACAGAACAAGCTATAGAATAAATCACTAGGCTGCGCTGTAAGGTCTTCTCAACCCTAGCCTCTTATATCATTAAATCAATCAATGAAATTGCAACGTTATATTACAGTATTTTTATTTTATGATTCCCTGTTGTCATTTTCTCTTTCTCATATGCAAAGAGTTATTTTTTTATCAGAAATCATATGTCTGTGGATCTGTTGGGTGTTCTTAAAAATATTAACTCAAGTAAAGTTAAAATAAATCCGAGAAAAATTTAGAATAAAGTTTTTCGATATATTTTTTTGTTCCCTTTTCAAAGGTGTGGTCAGATTTTTGAAGACTATGTCTTTTGACAAAATATGTTATATCTGTGAGTCTCCAGCGAAGGTTTTTTTTTACACCGACGTAAGCACTTTTCAGATTCGACATTATTGGTATTTTCGAGAGATAAAACGATGAACATTGGACTGCTCGTCAATTCCGAGCGAACGCAGCACATTCCTTCGCTGCTACAATATCACTGCTAAAATTAACCTTAAATTTAATGCAAATTTAATGTCCATTCGACATCAAATTTTATGGTTTTGTGCCAAAAATCGTGAATAATATATATTTACTTTGAATTTAAAGCAATTCATTCAAATATCAGTTCGTTGTAAATTAAATTTGATTAAATGGTATCTTAAATTTAAATAAAGTAACTGAAAATATATTTTAACTTCTGTACATTAAAATTAATTCATATATACCTTAATATTAAAGGAATTTAAATTATTTTTCCATATATGTTCCATAATATTCCGGGAGATTGCGCATCTTTTATTGACCTTTTTTGTTTAGTATGATATAAGTTGCTTAAAGAACTCAATTTTGTTCTGTTGAGGTGTACATATCTGCTTCGTACTAATGGGAGCCAATGAGTTCGAAACCGGTCTAGATGGTGGACACTACTGTTGTGGAACATAACATCTCACCACGGCTTTCCGGCAAAACTGGACTTAAATAGAGGTTCAAGTTTGTGGAAAGTACAAGGATGTCTGGGAAAGATACCGGCGGATCCCACTGATGAGTCCACCACCGGTATCGGGATGAAACATCCATACATTTACTACGGTGGTCGAAAATAGATCGCTAGCTACATGTCCCTACCACCAGGGGCATTGCTAATTGCGACATGGCGCCCGAGCAGGGACGGCGGCAAACGAGGATATTGACCACCGTTGGCTTTGATTAAGCCTGACCCGACCATTAGAAGACCACCGAGGATGTCCGTTCCACTTCCTTTTCAGGCCTGTGTTTTCTAACGGCTTGGACTGTCCAGCAGTTTAAGCCGGAAAGCAAATGCCTTAGGGGGGGCATGTTGTGGAACATAACATCTCACCACGGCTTTCCGGCAAAACTGGACTTAAATAGAGGTTCAAGTTAGTGGAAAGTACAAGGATGTCTGGGAAAGATACCGGTGGATCCCACTGAAAAGTCCATCACCGGTATCGGGACGAAACATCCATACATTTACTACGGTGGTCGAAAATAGATCGCTAGCTACATGTCCCTACCACCAGGGGCATTGCTAATTGCGACACTACCTATGGGAAAAATGTTTACCTTTTCCAGGTAGTTTCAGAATTTTTTGAACTCATATTAATGTTGGTGTATGTATTTCTCAGATTCAATGAACACTGGCTGTATATTTAACATACATAGTCACCTCAAAAAGTAATGGTCAAACTTTAAATTTAATGTATGATTACATTAAATTTAATGAAATAAATTAATTTAGATTAATGTAAATTCTTAAATTTAATGCATTACATTAAATGCATTTAATAAACCTTTGTGAATTTTGCTTTCAGCACATTTACATTAAATTTAGTGCATCTCCTTTTTATATTGTGTGTTCTGCGGTGATGCGAAATTGACAAGTTGTATTGCTGGAAAATACCAGAAAAGTCCAATTTGGAAAGTGTCTATATTGATCTAGAAAATTTCAAAATGCGGATTTTGAGGTAAAGCACGTTTTAATTTTTTCCATATCAAAATGTTGGAATTAATAAAACTACACCACTAAAAAAGTCGATTGATTTTGGCTTTGCAAACATGAGTTGAAAGCAGTATGATTTGCCTTAGGATGCCGCGCTAGGAGAGTTGACGTAAAACGCCCGTAAAAGCAATAAGTGAAATACGATTCCAACAATATGAAACAGGAATATTAAAGTTGTATAAGTTCATTTCCTCATTCCCAAAATAGATTACCTTCAAATTCTTATAAATTTTATGTGTTCCTAAAGCATGGTAAATAAACTTTGAATAAAAGGCCTTCTTTATATTTAAAGTATGATTTAAAGATAATAAACATCACTAAAACCTAACATTTTGCTTGCCACCAAAACAACTTAAAACGACATAAAGTCGCTTTCTTTATTAGCCACAAATATATTGAAGACATCAATAGCGCTTTCCAATGTCATAGTTGCTCACTAATCACCTTGGAAAAGAAGAGATTCAGATATATCTGTCCTTTAATATTCGGGTTAAAGATTGTTCAACATAATCAGTATTTATTTATATACACATGATATGTATACACGGACACATTACCGGTACGACAAAAAACCGGTATCGTGTAATAGAGTGTTCAATTCGATAATTCAATAAAACAACTTATTGGCCAATAACCTCAATCTACAGGCGATAATATTAAATATTGAACTTCGACACATATCTAAACCCATTGACGTCATTCCAACTAAAATTCAATCATTATTAATAACAAACATTTTTGCAGGAATACAAATATCAATGACTTCCATTTAAATTGGAAGAAAACAACCAATTTCTTTTATGTAAATACTAACAGACATAAAAGTTAAATGCTGTCAAATTAATTTACAGAAATTCAATTAGTAAAGCAGTATTAATGATGCGGTCATTTCGGTGACTTATTATTAGTCATAATTAAATAAGTTTAGATTTTAGATGAAGGTCCATCTGTACCCTTGAAAAATTTTATTTTAATTTAATACTTCTTGTATTTATTATGTGGTTACGCGAAGACGGATCACTATCTAAAATAACATCTGGTAAATTCATTGACAAAGAATGAAATCGAGTATCCGATAAGATGATTTTTTAACTCATTTAAAAATAAAACTATTGATGCTTTTCTATTAAAAAAACAGCGGTAATTCGGATGTTGACTTTATTCAAATCAAAATTTATTTTGCTCGAAACGGTAGTTTCCACAATAGAAATCCTAAAAAACACAATATTGTTCTTTATTTTTAAGGAATTTTATTTTCATTTAATAATGAAAATGTAATAAAATCTCCTTCGAGTGACGTGACAACGAACAGCAATTAAAGTGAATGATGTCACTTCATACTAACATCATCCCTGGCGCTCCGCCCTGATAGGTTAATCTTTTAAGTCATTATTACTTTCAGTTCTATTACTTGAAGTTATCATGCTCACTTCGACCTGATGACAAGTAAATGCATATTCAAAAGAACATTGTTATTAGTTTCACTTTTTTTACTTTAATCATTTGATAACTACTCCAAAGAATACAGCTAACGCCATCGCTGTCACGAACTTGACATATAAATTTTTTAGCCTTATATCACATTCGTGATTGTTGTCGAGGGCTACGTTGCCTAGTTCATACTTCATTGTTATTTTGATGTATTTTCTTCGAAATTTACTTACTTTTTCTTTTGAAAATGATTCTAAGAATTTTTCCATGAAGAAAAGTGGATTTATTAAGGCAAATAGTTCGAATTTACCGAGAATTAATTGTTTTATGGTGGCAAATTTCTTTGCAACAAACGGTAATGTCTGCTCTGCTAAATTTAAAAATATGAAGACCTCTATGTAAGTAATTTATCAAGAATTGTTATTTATTTCCGTAACCGATAATGAATACATAATAGTAATGATCGGTATTTATAAGCGCAAAACTAAAATAAAACGAGTAGTGCCGGGATAGCTGAAGCCACTTTTTCCTATTATTTTTCGAATGTGGAAAATGAACAAAAAACTTTTCAGGTGTTTTAATTGTAGTACTTGTACATTGAGGCACCGCACAACATTTAAAATAACTTAGATCTCATCTTTATCACACAAAATTACGAAAAACATTATAAAGGGTGTTTTTTTTATAGAGGTATAGAACTTTTAAATGGAATAAAACAAAGATGAATTTTTTAAATTGACATGAAATTTACTTTATTCGAAAGATAACCTTCTGGCATAATTTAAATATGACTTCTGGCATATGACCGCCACGGCTGGCTCGGACGTAGTCTAATCTGGAGGTCCAATTTTCGATGACTTTTTCCAACATTTGTGGCCGTATATCGGCAATAACGCGACGAATGTTGTCCTCCAAGTGATCAATCGTTTCAGGCTTATCGGCGTAGACTAGCGACTTCACATATCCCCACAGAAAATAGTCTAGCGGCGTTAAGTCACATGATCTTGGAGGCCAATTCACGGGTCCGAAACGTGAAACTATGCGGTTACCAAACGTTTCCTTCAATAAATCAATTGTGGCACGAGCTGTGTGACATGTTGCGCCGTCTTGTTGAAACCACAACCCCTGCACATCATGGTTGTTCAATTGATGAACGAAAAAGTCAGTAATCGTGGCTCTATAGCGGTCACCATTGACTGTAATGTTCTGACCAGCATCGTTTTTAAAGAAGTATGGACCAATGATTCCACCAGCCCATAAAGCACACGAAACAGTCAGTTTTTCTGGATGTAACGGTGTCTCAACATACACTTGAGGATTATCATCACTCCAAATACGACAGTTTTGTTTATTGACGTATCCATTCAAACAAAAGTGAGCTTCATCGCTAAACAAAATTCGCTTATGAAAATCGGGATCAACGGCAATCTTGTTTTGGGCCTATTCACCGAATCTACGCCTTGCTAGGTGATCGTGTGGCTTCAATTCTTGCACGAGTTAGATTTTGTAAGCACACAAACCAAGATCTTTCCGCAAAATCTTCCATAAAGTGAATGGACACATATCCAATTCCTGTGCACGATGGCGGATAGACTGATTCGGGTCTTCCTCTACGCTACGCTCTACAGCAGCAATGACTTCTTCTGTAAGCACTGTACGACGTCTCTGTGGATGCGTATTATCATTTAGAGTAAACGTGGTGCAAAAACGTTCCATAGTTAATCGAATAAATTGCTCTGATGGACGATTATGTTGACCGTAAAATGAAGGTAGTGCGCGATACGTATTTCGAACAGAACCATGATTTTCAAAATAAATTTGCACAATTTGGAAGCGTTGTTCAGGCGTCAGTCTATTCATGTTGAAATTCCAAACCAAACTAAACACAAATCACTTGACAGCTGACAAAATGGCCGCCAGTTAAAAAAGTGTTGCCAACTTAAAGTTCTCTACCTCTATAAAAAACATCCTTTATATCCTTGTCGGTTTACCAGTGTGATGTCACATCGGTCAAGAGACAAATATTGGAGTTTTGGCTGGAAGTTTGAAACGGACTTTGAAATTTATGATTTTTAAAATACTAATTATATTAAAAAAGTTATATATTTTCGGGTTCATTGGGTACTTATGCATGGTTTTAAACACTGTCCCAAAAATAGTCAACATCCCAATTGTAAGCATTTTATTTTTATTATTGCTTGTTATCAGTCTAATCTGCCTAGTCTAATGGCTGAAATTTGAGATGTTTATTGGAAAGTATGTTAAACGCTAGACCATTCAGGTGGTTCGAAGTTTCCGTAAAACGAACATATAAATATTTTATGAGAGTTCGACAGAGTAAAAGTTTATGCAGTTACGAGGGTGCGAAAGAGAGCATAAATGAAGTCCCAGCGTATATAGCTGCAGATAAATTAAATATAAAGTAAAAAATGCTGAGTTTTTATTGAAAGTAATATAATCAGAATTTTATCTTTAACGTGTGCTTATAAATCAATATTTCTTTAATCGATAAGGCTGGATTCTAACTATAGTTTCGCTCTCGATACACTTTCCGTTCGATAAAATATTTTTAAATAAAAAAGAGTTTATGATATCGAAATTTCCGTGAAACCGATAGTGTTAATAGGTTCATTGTTTCTCCTGTAAGAATATTTTACCGGACCGAGAGCCTATCGAGAGCGGCCCTATCGTGAGAATCTAGCCTAATTAATTCATCTTTCAATTCCAAGTTCCAGTCATCAGTACAAAATAATTCCGTCGTCTCGATGAATAACCATAATTTCTACTGTGAATATCAAGAAGAGAAGATACAGTAATAGTATACCCCATTAGCCAGATCGATGAAGACAATGAATTGAATCTTCTGATACCAGTGTTCCATGCACTACAGTGATGATTTTGAGCCATCGTTGTTTAAAATAGCAAAGCAGGTCGTATGAAATACTAAATAAAATGAAGTATTAAAGATATCTTAAATGCACATATTATGTGACGAAGTGTAGAAGTCTGCCTATTTCTTAAAAAATTGTATATAAAATTTACAATTAGTCGATGAGCCTAGTGGGTTTTTGTAGCCGAAGAGACTTGACTCCACGAAAGATATGTATAATAATTTTTGACCCTCTAGTTGCTAATATCGAGGGTGGATTCCCGCAAAATGCTCATGTAATTTGTTTATAACAATGTTTGTTATTTTTAATTTTATGAGACATAAGTTCATTATACTTAAGTTTTCGTTTAAGAAAGAAGTTTATAATTGTTTCATGTTTTTTTTTCTGAGGCACTAGGTCAAGATAGGTAGGATGCCTAGGATTTTGTTTAAGAAATAAGATTATAATTTTCTTTAAAGTCATAAGCTATCAAGTTTTTCTTTTGATGATTCATAAGACGTTCCGTTACACTTTGTAGACATATACTGTGTTTTATATCTAAATATAAAAGCCTTAGATTAAGTTTGTTTTTTGTTGTAACATTTTGCTCGATGTCGGTAAGGATCAGCTCCTTGCTCGGAGTTTAATATTACACAGCTCTCTTTCGGATTTGTTTATAAAATAATGACAAAAAATTGTGACAATTTGTTTAAAAGATGTCATAATCAGTTGTAGTCTCCCTTACTACAGAATAACCTGAACTAACCCGTAAACAAATCCGTGGTCCGTTTTAGCCCAGCACATCAGGATTTTTAGTAAAATGGGGTAAAATATCTTAAAAACGACACAAAACATATGCTAACCCATGAATTTATCCTGGTAAAGTTAAGACAAACTAAACTCTAAACTTGGAATCCCATTAGCATAACCATTGGGTCGTGCAGGAACCCTGTGCCTGATGCGTTTCTGATATTTCTTATCAGGACTTACTTGTCGTAGGGTCTAGTGTTATTGAGCTACTGCGCTTAATAACACTATTACCCTACGACAAGTAAGTCTTGATAAGAAATATTAGAAACTCACCAAGCACAGAGTTCCTGCATGTGATTCCCGACATCTTCAGCTAGTAAGTCTAGGAAAGAAAAACCAGAAACTCCTCAAATATCACATTCACTCCATGAAAAGTCTAATACGCATTCAGCTCGTCAACACACATGATCTCAAAGCTCAGCAATTTTATGACCCAATAACTCCATAACCCAATCAGTCAGTCAGTCAGTCAGTCCAGAAGAGAAAGCACAGAAACTCGTCAAACTACATTCCTTACATGAGAAACATAGGACACCTTCGGCTCATTAACTCGTAAGGTAACCCTATTATCCATAACCTCATAGCTCAGGAAGTCAATGATCCTAGAACCCTACGACCCAATAAACCTACAAAAGTCTAGAGAAGAAAGACTCGAAACTCGACAAGCACAGCATTTCAGCATATGAATCTTAAAACACCTTCAACCTTTTGATTTTTGGGGTTTCTTCGGTTGTTTTCATGTTTATGGGATTAGGCCACTGGGTTTTCTGATTATAAGGTTTCATGTTTATGAAATCTGATTATTGCTTTTCAGTTATGGGTTATAATATTATAAAGTGGTGATCTGCGCATACCGAAGCTCGAATTTTTATCTTGTAAGTTGATGGGCTGTAAGTACCTTAGGAACCACACTCAATGATTCCAATATTAGACGAGTCTGGTATTTTTCTTCTAGATTTACTGGTTAACAGGGTGGAAGAGTTATAGAATTATGGGATTCCTGAGTTATAAAGTTAATGTTCATGCATTTCCAAGGCGATTGAATCGCTTAGTTCAGGGTTTAGTTTATCTTAGATGTTATCGGGATAAGTTTTTAAACCAATTTATGTTTCATGTCATTTTTGAGATACGTCACCCTCTTTTAGTAAAAATTTTAATGTGCTGAGCCAAAATGGACAATAAATTTGTATTCAGCGACCCAAAATCCATATAGAGTATCTTGTCTCACGTGGGTTAATAAAATACAAATTTTGTGATCATGTGTTATTAATCTAGTTAAAGTGTTAACAAATTATTAAATTAATTTAATTAAAAATTAGATAAGGTAAAAATGTTTCAAAAATCATTCATAGAAATTTAACTAGTTAATTTGCAAAAGCGGACATCTCAACAAAATATTAGTCATTTAAAAAAATAACTTAGATGAATGGTTTACAACTGTGCCCTTGAAAATATTCTTCTTATTCTATTATTTTAAGATGGTATCTTGAGTGCCGGAAATTCTTTTTTTTTATGTCTTTGCTACCTGAATGAAACACAAAGGGACTTTAAAATCTGAAAGGGTCCGCGTTCTTGACTCATCAGCACTGATTACAATCTTTAAAGATTTTGAACTAAAAATGGCATAGTTTGGAGATAAATTGTGGACATTTTTTCTATTTAGCAATTTCCAAGATGTTAGTTACAATTACTTTTTTTGGCGTCTATCTTACCTGAAAATATACTTTGTTTTATATTACTAGTATCAAAAACGATTGATTAACCTGGTACTAATACAACCTTCCTCAAGTGGTACAAATATACCACTAAACAAAGAATTGGGTGAATCCAGATCCTGATTGAAATTCTTCGAATGCTCTATTGTAGTTGAAGGATTTTAAAACTGATTTATTCAACTTTCATCCAACCTCGATTATTACTAATAAAAATATGTGTATTACTTGTACGTGTGTGACTTTTTTTGATAATAAATTTTTAATTGTTCGTACATTAACTTTAACTTTTAAAATCAGTAAATTGAGCTGTACTGTTAAATGATTCAGGATCAATCTATTTCCATTTATTATTCCGCTTACTGCATCTTGTCCATACGACGGTTAGTGATCCAAACAGCGGACATGATTGTTGACGTCATTACTCAATATATATGGATATATGAGCATCTACTTGTCTCTGCCTCTCAGCTAAAACTTCAACATGATCCAACATATCTTTTTTTTTAATCTTTCCCTGAATTATTAGCCTGGGAATTTCATAAAAATTAATTCCCTTTTGTATAGTAGGGTCTGAAGTTCAACTACAACAAACGTAATAAAGAATTGAAAATACGTAGCTTCTTAATTTGCGTATGCTTAGTTACAAACTTAGTTCTGATCTTATAAAGAATATTCTTTATATATGAAAGTTTTTCGTGCTTGTTCGATTCTTAAAACTATTTCTCTTGGTCGTTAATTGTAGTGCCCAGATACTTAAAAGAAACTTGTTCGACAGCGCTATTGTTGACAGTCCCTAGTAGTTTTTGAGAATAACATTCCTTTTATTTCAGAGACAATAAGTTGGATAACTCGATCCATCATCACCTGTAATTCACGCTGTTTGCTCTGATGATAGTATTGTTAGCGTATCGGATGTTGTCAATTACCCTTCCACTGATTTTTCTTCCCCCTATTGTTTTATCAAGAATATTGTTGATCAATAAATGCTAAAAAATAGATTATATGAAACATCTTTGCATACCTCTTTTAATGCTAATGGGTTCTGATATCGGGTAAATTATTTTAATGTTAGTAACTTGATACCTTTTGTCAATTTCAGTTCATTTTAATATTTCAATCATGTTTTCATTCAGTCGAACCCTTTACGGCAGTCTACGAAACATTTATACACATAGATATTCATATCTCTCTGCACCAACATGTTTAAGGAAAAAGGATATTTCTATGTTCTGGTTTAAATTATTAGCAGAAATACTTTTAATATATATAACATCATCATTACTTTTTTAGTAATGTAATAAAAGTTGACCTCTTACAGAGTTTTGCTATCTTATTTGCCTATGATTTTGAGAATCTCGACATAGATTCAGTCTAGAGGGGTGGCTATTCCATTGTTCTGTAGTTCTATTATATGTACTAGTTTGCTTTTAGTTATGTGGTCCGATTTCAATTTATTGGTAGACGGTATGCTTGCTCTTCTATTATGAGAATCTCCACATATTCTTTACATTGTTTCAGCTTTTTTATAATTGCATTGTTCTTATGTCTTAGATAAGCTATTTGTTACTTTTTGTTTCAATTTAAAAATTCTTGAACTTTTATAGGGGTTGAACGTATCATATTTGACCAGTAGTGTTCCTATTTTTTCGCATTTTTTTACCTGCTAGAGTTTTCTAGCTTCTCTGCATTTGTATCGTTTCATTCTATTAAATTCTTAGTAGTTTCCATCTTTTGATGCTTTATATTTCCTTCTTTCTTTCATTCTTAGGATTTCCAATGTCATTCAATCTTTTTTTGTTAGTTTCTGTTCGTGGTAGTGTAGACTTTTCTTATTTGTCCAATCGATGAGTAATCCCATAACAACTGGGTTATGGTTAAAGTTTATATCACCACCGGGATGTGTCTACACAGATTTTACATACTTAAAGTTTTGGTGTAGTCACATGGAATCAGTTTCCTTGTAATTCCATCCCGTCTGTCTCTATTTACGTGGATGGAAATATTAAAAAAAGTGTTTTGGTTAATTTCCTGTTTCCCTCATCGTAAATATAAGATATTATAGAGGTATATAGAGGAATAAGTTTTGGAAAACACGATTAACTATTATTATCGCGGTGTTTTCCAAATTCTGGACAGTTTTGATTCATTAGATGATATAGCAAGCAAGAATTAAGGAATCCTTTCAATGCAGTCTGAAGGTTCTGTGTGTTGCTGGTTATATATATTCTATATAAACAGGCATTAATAAATCTGTTCACAAGTTTTTTCTCAGGGTAGAGGCCTTCTGGATTACTATGGGTAGTTAGTAACTAATAAAAAAAAATCATAACTATTTTAAAGATAAGGTTAGATATTACTACAAAACTAAATTAAAATGTGGCTATGTAGCATCTTTTATAAGTCTATTTATTTTATTGAATCATAATATATTTTAAATTTTCTGTTTCGTTTTACTACTAAAATCGAGTTTTCATCACTTAAATATTATTTCTAATGACAATGATGATTTTGCCATAAATAAACGATCCTCTGTTTTATTGAATAGAACAAACTATTGCTAAAATACAAATACGTATATTATTTTGTTTCAATATAATTCATCGAAGAAAAAAAGTAACATTTTTCCTATGTCAGTATCTCGAAATAGATTGTGTTAAATATGAAAAATTTTAAATATAATTTAAAAAAAATTCTGATTTTGGAAATGAAGTTTTGTATTAATTTTTATAAATTTTTAAATAAGTTACAAATTTATACCCTAATTAACATCATACATCGAATAACAATGCTAATTGAATTTAACTTTTACACACATATATTATTATTGTCCAAATGTTATTATAATTATAGTTTAGACTATATATTTAACGAATAAAAGACTATCATTAGAAAGCTTTAAGTAATAAATGTGTTAAGTACAATAAAACCACTAATCAAAACCATCATGATTTTTAACATGTTTGTCGGTATCCGAGTACAGAAACTTCCACCCTAAATAGGTTATTCGAAGTTTGAAATTTACTTGTACTAAGTTAAACGGGTAGTCAATTTTTAAACGCCCATTTCCTTGTATTTTTTTATGATAAGATGAAGAGTAAATATTTCAGTAAATTCTAAAATTAAATGCCAGTTTGTGAAAATACTTTACATAGTGTCCTAAAAGTCTGTAAAAGACCTATAGTTCTAAAAATTAAAAGTACGATATATTTCTGATACATGTTATATTTAAATCACTAATATACTAAGGATACTAATTGTATATTAATAATAAAAAAAACATAAAACAAAATAAAATACTTCTTATCAAAGTCACACGCCACAAAAAAAAATGGATATTATAGGTAGAGCAAGGTAGAAAGAAACAACCGAGACATTTCTTTGTATGAATACAAACTTTCTTTTGAATTCAGTCAAATTTATTTATATGGCGCTTTTGAGAAATTTTGGTCATTTAGGTTAATTTAAAATGGAAGATTGTTTTTATAAAAGCTATTAATTATATTTTATAACTTTTTACCGGTAAATATGTACTGTTTTTATTAAAAATCTGTACCTAGATGCATAAATATTTCTAACCTTCCAATCTGTCACCGGTGTCTAATGTCCAACATTTCGTGCGTAATTTTGAAATGTTTTCGCACTATTTTAATTAATTGTAATAAACTGTTATTAAAAATTGGAATAAAGTAATGAAATTCGATTGTGCTTAATTTGTGTATTTTGATTTGGAAAAGAGAAACGGTAGTCTTGTGGAATCTGTTTCATCTGTCCAACAGGTAGAAAAAATAATTTTATTTTTGGAAATAAATATTTTCAATTAGGTATGCCTATTTCCAGAGAGTGATAGTGCTCTTAGGAAAACCTTATATGTCATTAGAACAAGAAATAAACCAAATTGGAAGTTCAGGTTAGTTCAGGTTTGGAATTTTTAAGTAAAAAATCGACTTTTACTACATTATCTTTTCCGACATGGAGTTCCCCCAAGTATCGACAAACTCAATAAAGTTCTTAAGATTTTCATATTTTCTACCAATAGTTTGGTTTAGCAACAATACAGATCATCACCTGGGGGTTAACATGGCTACACCAGTACTCATGAGACACTAAATATTTACAGAGGTCAGAAATTTTGGGAAGGATTTTTTTTTGTCTGCGCTTGTTTTTGTTTTGACCAAAAATGTCTTTGGTTGACCCTCTCTAATGAGTTATTAGTGATTCTGAGTGGACTGATTTATTTTTAAAAACACTTTATCAGCATTTGGTTGATGGTTGTTCTAAATGAACGTCATCATGGAAAAAAATTAGTTTATTTTTGAAAGGTTTTCCGCTCTTGTATGTTAAATTTCATATGAAACTTTGTTTTCATTTTTTTAAACCTCGGAATGATTAACGATCTGGCACTAACTCATTGTTTGGGACATTTGTCTATTGTATCAATAAATATAATAAATATCGCCGAACTAAACCCAACACTTGTTTATTGTAATAAAATAATTTAGAAAAATTTGGCATTAAGATTTAACAAAGCTCAGCAGAGTTGCTCCTATCCTTACTATGCTATGATGTTTTTATTTCTGGAGATACAAATATATATATATATATATATATATATATATATATATATATATATATATATATATATATATATATTATACTTAGTTATATTCCTTCTCTAGATTTTTTATATCTCGATATTGTATACATTACATTTGATCACCACGGTATGTAAAAAAGTTTCTTGCATGACTTATATACGTAGTCAAGCCGACCCTGTCATTTAAACAATTTATTTATTTAATAAACACGTTTGATGATGTCATTTTATTTCCAAAATAAATCTTAGTTTCTTACCTTAGGTGCTAATAGGTCCCGTGGCTTGCTATTTAAACTAGAAACCAGATTTGTCCATTACCGACGCAAAAGTTGAATAAAGGCAGCGAATTATCTGAAACAGAAATTTTAAAATAAGCACTATTTTTCTATACAGTCTGTCGTAATTACCACCATTACACTCATATTATTAAGAAAGAAGCTGTTTTTCTAATTTGACTATAATTTATATGAAAGTTTTATAATAAGGATGTAATGAATATAGAAATTTATCATACCTCATGAACAAGTGAAAAATTTGGGATAAGATTTGAGTAAAACTTGTTAGGAACAAAGCTCCTTGATTCCAACATATCATGGTTTTAATATTACAAAGGCTTTTATGATCCTTTCACAAGCAATAATTATCCGTAAATATGCAGATGGAAATATGTACCAAAAAACGGGAGGATTATTTTTTAAATGAACGCTCGGATATATGAAATTGTTACCTCAGCTAAATTTACGAAAAATTAAATGTAGCAGATAACTTGTTTTACAAAAATTGTTAATAATTAAAGAAATTGTTTTTTTTTGTAAAATAAAATATATTTTCATATATCTCGGCCTATTGTAAGCAAAAAGTGTCTCTTGTGATTTTTCCGTCCGACGCATAGTTTTTGAGTTAAAAATCGTTAAACATTTGAAAAGTGAAATTTTTTACCACTTTTCAACATAATTGGTTAAATAAATATTGTAAAATTTTACACAAGTAATTAATAAGTTGAAGTCAAGAACTACAAGCAGGGATTAATCGCATTGCGAAAATGTAATGTTTTTATTACTTTTTAACTCTATAAACAAATAGCGTTTTATCAATTATAACGTATGCGTCACCGTGAATGAAGAAGGGAAGTGGAAAAAATTAACACAGTTTGTTGTTTGTTTGATCTTTAACTAAAGCTGTATACAAATTTTCAGCACGTGCTCAAGATTTGATCTAGTATAGTTGAAAAATACCTTTGTACGATGTTTTCTCTCAAATAATACATTTTGTTGGTATTCGTTGAATTCATGTTTTTTTTTATTTCCTTAACAAATAATTCACATATCAATGTTAAAAATAATCTTTTTTAGATCTACTCATGCTGCTATCTTTAGCAATTTGTCTATTTTGAATATAAAACTCAACAGTGTGAGCGAACGAAAGTACGGGCAGTAGCGTCATTAACAAGTTGCAACCAGAGTAGTTATTAGCACAATTTTTGCGAACCTAGATCGAACTACAATTCACAGAATTAGATGCTTTTAACTAAAGAGGTAAACTCTAATTTTGGATCATATTTTTTATCATAAGGTTGAAGGTTGAACGGTTGATAGAAACTATGATCTATCTTTTATCGAAATACGCCAAATACATGATGTAAATAAAATGATGTTTTTTCGAAAACGGTTAAGATTAAAGAGATGAACGTAGAGTACTTAATTTTTAGTCAATAGTTAAAGATATGTAAAAAACTTTGTCCAAAGTTCGTATCACACGGGACGTAAAAAAAAATGGGGTCATTAGTGTCACAGCTAGCCCGTCCCTGCAGCTGTGAGTAACTCACTACACTTTCTTGGATAGTAATTTGAAGGGTCTTACCTGGCATACATCATATTAAAAAAGTTGAAGTGTTTCAATAATTATGTATAAAAAACTTGCTTTCATCGCAGCTCTTTGGGATCCCATATCTCCAAAAAGAGGCCTATACGAAAAAAGTTTATATAAACTTGCATTATTCCTTTTTTTTTATATCCGGGAGATTTCCCACATTTTCCTGGACATCTTGTATAATTTTAAATATATAGATAACGTATTATCAAACATTCAAAAACAGCGACTAGTGACAATAAATCCTTGGATATTATACTTGTTCTTCATAAGGAACGAAGGAATTCCGTATCAAAACTTGCTCTGGTATATGTTAATATGGGAAGATTCAAAGAATATAAACTGCACTCATATAAAGTGACGTTACTTCAGGAACTATCAGAAGACGATCCTGATAAATGTATGCAATTTTATCAAAAAATAATGAACATATAAGCTGAGTTTGTAAACTATATGATATTTTCTGATAAGGCCACATTCTGTCTTAATGGATTCATCAACAGACTTGGTGATATTGGTCTAACCATAATCCTCACTAGACTATAGAACGCCATACGTAACATCTTTTAAAATTAAATAATTGAGCAGACATCATTGGAAACCACATTATAAGACCTTTCTGCTTTTTCGAAAATTTGACGGCTTATTTCTGCTTAAATTTGCTACGAAATAAATTTATACCCTATTTAATTAATTTTTTTCATGATCAACTCAAGGACCTGATATAAAGAAATTATATTTGGTTTCACCAAGATGGAGTGCCAGCGCATTTTGGTAAACATGTCAGAAACTATCTAGATAAAACGTTGAGGCTTCATTGAATGACATCTTAAGCCACCCGATCTCATTAAATGACATCTTAAGTCACACAATCTAAACCATCTAGATAAAGCTAATCAGGGCATCCTAGATTTATAAACACTTTTCTACCTTTTATCAATAATCCAAAATTTTAATATCAAACAATTTTTCATACTAAAAGTTAGAAGAAGACAGGGAGGACCATTTTGGTCTCCACTGAATACGTACCTACGTATTTATCTCTTATTTTTACAGCGTACTTGATTTTATTTACATACCAAAATTGTTAACTTTATATACCTAAGCAATTATTAATTCCAATTAAATATAAATACAGCGTAGTACCTGCTAAAGATTGAATTAGCAGTTAAAACTCATAAAGTTAATTTACAAATAGTTTTTTGTTTACAACTTTAATGAATTCAATTATTTAATGTGACTTGGAATATATTTATATATTCACGTAACGCATTTTTTTAACTTCTTATATCTTATTTGTTGCATGCAGTAAAGTTTTCTTTTTATGTATGATTATGGAAAAATTTTTTTTTTATTTTAATGACTTACCCTTCAAGCCATTGATGTTGATGTCAGTCCAGTTTTACATACTTATGATCAAAAAGAGACAATCTGTAGTTTGTTTCCGAATACAATAACGTTACTTCGTTTACGTTAAAAACGGTTTGATGCGTTACATTCATAAATTGTGGTTACAGATACGTGACCATTGTATAATACAATTATGCACAGTTATAACGTGTGATTTACCAGAACTTATTTTCTATTATAAATTTTAAAATGAGACAATATATTGCGGAACAAAATAAAGAAATTACAAAAGTACAGCGTGTCCGGTAAGTATCTCCTAATTTCTCGGAAGCATACAGGGCAGGTCAGAATAATCCTACTTTGTCATAGAAAAAAATTTCTAAAGTACTCCGGAGATACAGAGCCCTAAAGGGGTACCCAGCGATTTACCTTATCGGTTCTAAGTTTTGAACCGACTTGTACATTTTAATGAAATTTTATAGAGGCCATAAAGATTCATTAAACCATCCTTCAGTAGATGTCTAGACCACCAGAGAAGTCAGAAACGGACTTGCAGCCATACTCGTTTGGCATAATTTTTGACACGTGTCATTTTACAGAGCTGAAAACTATTTCCTTATATATATTCGTTATTCCTCTTCAATTTATCTCAATTAAACTGATGGTTTACGAGATAAATCGGTTTTTATGCGAAATACTCAAAAGTTACCAATGCTAAACACAAACAGGTGAAAACTAGGTTGTTATTGTTAATACCTACATAATGGAAGGGACTTGTCAAAATCGCTTTCAAGTAAAAATAATTTAAAAAAATGGAAGAATATTCTTACGCAGAGTACGCTGATATGCATTGAATTTATGTTGAAGCGCTGTCAAATTTTTCGAAGGCAAGAAGATTTTATGCTGAAAAATTTCTAGCTCGAAAATTGCCAAGTCCAAAAACCTTTCAAAGGGTTGATCGAAGCCTAAGGGAAACAGGTAAAAGATGATTATAGTTAACGAATTAATTTTTTACATGTTTTTATCAGGGTCATTTTTGCCATGACGTGGCGGTGAGGGCCCGTCTAGGAGAGTACCAAACCCTCACGTAGAGGAACAAATTTTGCAAGGTATTGCTCACAATCCTTCAAACAATATAAGAAAGCTCGCGATACAAAATATTGTTACAAAATGGATTGTACATGAAACTCTAACAGAACAGTTACTTCACCAGTACCACGTTGAAAACGTACACGCTATATCTCTAGATCTCGCAAGACTTCAATACTCCAACTGATTTATACAGCAACATAACCTAAATCTAAATTTTGTTTACCGATAATGCCGGTTTTACAAGAGTTTATTGTAAATGTGTGGGCTGACTTCATCGAAAATAATCTTATAGGTCCATTTATTTGGAAGAAAGACTCATTGGTGAGATTTATTTGCAATTTTTGCACCAAAATTGAAATAATTTATTGGAAGACGCACCTCTTGATAGAAGAATGCAAATGTGGTACATCCATTATTTTAACCATATAGTACGTCAACACTTAACTAACGTTTTTGGCCCTGGATGGATTGGTTAAGGTGGGTCTGTTTATGGCTACCAAGGTCTCCAGACCAAAATCCCTTATACTTTTACTTCTAGGGACATCTAAAAGAACTAGTTTATTCAACACTGATAAATACTACAGAAGAACTACAAGCGAGGATAGCACAGCATTCGAACAATGTCCGTAATAATGCAGGAATATTAGTTACAGTGCAGTGGGAAGATATTCGAAGAATAAGAAAATGTATTGACGTACGTGGAGCTCATATTGAACATTTGCCAAATTAACATTTAAACGTTTTCACGTTCAGTAACTTTTGAGTGTTTCGCATAAAAACCGATTTATCTCGAACACCGCCAGTTTTATTGAAATAAATTAATAGTTCCTTTTTTGAAGAACCAAAGTATTTAAAAAATGAGTTTTCAGCTCTGTAAATTGACATTTTATTAAATTATACAAGTCGGTTTAAAACTTGGAGCCGATAAGGTAAATCGTTGGGTACCCCTTTAGGGGTCGGTATCTCTGTTAAAAGACACTTTAAGAATTTTTTTCCTTTGACAAATTAGGGTTATTTTGACCTCGCCTGTATGCTACCGAGAAATTAGGAGGTACTTACCGGACACCCTGTATAATAAAGAGAATTCGGACCAGATTGGTGAAAGATTCAGTGATTTAATCCTACTTGACATGAGAATTATGTAGATAAATTTTCTTTAATGTAAAAAGAGTAGAAATTTTACAGTGCTAGAGATGCATATCGCTATCGGGTAAAAGCTATACTCCTTACAAAGTTTTTTTTTGCGTTATGGTCTTTAAATTGCTGCGGTACGCGATGGTTGGCCGAAATTGATTTAATAAAATCCAAAAGGGGCGCTTACAATGTGTCGGACAAAAAAGTTAGTATTATCCGATTTACTTTAGTATTTATAACAGGACGAAAGGGTTTTGGAGGCGTAGATACCGAATTTGAAATTATTTTCTAAAAATTTAAGATAATAAATCTACTATGGAGATCTAATTTTTTATTTGGTCCACTATACCTTTCAAAATTCAAAAATTTTTTGCTCCTCATTGTGGTTTATAATAATTTTGGTTAAAATGGGTACTTGCTTGTGAACTTGGAAGCACTGTGAGGTACACTACATATCTAGCTTATTATTTACAGATATCTAGATGATATCAATTATATATGAAACTAAAACTTGAAAAAATTAAATCTGTTTCAAAATATTTTAAAAAACGAAAAATAATTCTCTAAATTTTTGATTGACATTAGATATAAACTAGCTACTACCTAAAAATATGTGTTTGTATATTATAGGGTTAATAAATCGTATTGGAATTGTTTATTTGACACCGACTTTAAAAACTTCATTCACCTATAAAATTTGATAGTTATTTTTCGCTTTTGAGCGCTTTTTTTAAAGAAGGTTTATTTTTTTTTTTTTTAAATTTTGTGATATCTGATTTCTAGCTATTAACTAAATTTTAATATAATATCATCAAATTTAATCAGTCATAACGCCACAACTAATTGTTGGAATTTTAAAAACGAGTCGTCTATAAGTAAAAAATTCGAACACCTTGCAGGTGAGATATTTTGAAATTTTTTAGTTGTCACGTAATATCTCATTTTTGAAATTTTTACAATTAGTTTCGGCGTTATAAGCGATTAAAATCGGATTTGGTTCCCAGATTTAATCACATCACATTACTTTACAAGCAGTTATTAAAAATAAATAAATAAAATAAAATAATACGTCGTGGAATAGAGAATTAGGCCTTGTCTAGTTCCTGCCTACATTTTTTTAATATCTAGAAGAATAAAACTGCCTGGAAATCTCTATTATTTCTCTTTCAGCAGTAGAATTGAAATTTGAAAATGATTAAAATATGATAAGTTTAAGAAGGTTTCAAAGAGTTCGACTTTTTTAATATGGGTTTTTTTTGTGGGATCATTTTTTGCAAATGACGGTCTTAGGTTTTCTTTATGACACCACCACAAAGGCCTTTTTAGGAAAGCATGATTTTCTCCTCCCTCTTTCTACTTTACATGATTGATGTCATAAAAAAAATAGTGAAACAGAGATTTTACGTTTGTCTCGAGCTTTTTCGCTAGATACTCGTAGCAGCTCCTGCTTTTAGTCATGCGCTGATACGTCAGGAGACATGGGAACAATTGCCCCCCCCCCCTTTGAGCGAAAAATAATTTATTTTGTAGAACAAATTTTTTGGAAAATACGTGACATTGAACAGAAATTGCTCCCCTCACCGCTTAACGAATTTCCGCATCCGAACCTATTTACAAGAAATACAAAGTTTTATATTTTAATAAATGAAAGAAATTCTTTTTCCTTAAGGAAGTAAAATTTAACGTTAAGCAAACGCAGACACCCGTTATCTAAGGTAAGTTCTTAAAAAAGTTTACAGGATTAAAATCTAATGATCCTACTGGATACTCAGTCGCATCTCTTTTTCCAATCTATCTATTGGAGAAAACAGCTTCCAAGCATCAATCGATATTCAAATAATAATGTGGTGGTGTTTTGACTTCTCGAAACCATATTTGATCATTAGGCACCTTCTTGATTACGAAATAGAGCTTCCAGAGCTGGAATTAAGTCCATTAAGGGCGTTAATTTTTTGTGGAATCTGTTATGAGTTTCGGTTAAATAGAATATTTCTAACAAATTTATAGTTTTTTAGACTCAACTGACTAAACATATGATGATCATGCTCTAAAGTTCTCAGGCAAAAAGAAATAAATGAAACAAAACGGTTACACATTTAAAAGATATACAATTTAAAATCTTTTAAGTATTTTGTTTTAATTGAGTTTTTAATTTAGGTTATTTCTTTTAATTTTAAAGGAGGATCTTATATAGTGCAATTACCTAAAATGTGCTACGATTTAATTTTTTAAAAAAGTTTCAACCTAGTCACCAAATATAGAGTTCCACTTAAGAAAAGAGTAGGTGATCTTCTTCGCTTTTCTAAATCGCAAATACCAACTGACCGTTTTTGTATTTTTCTGTAAAAATATTTACTTTTTTGTTTTAGAATTTATTTTAAGTTTTTACCCTGTATATAGAGTTTGTTGTTAACCTTCAATTTTTTTACATAAACCAATATTTTCTATCTTAATAAACTGTGGAAAAAACATCCCCGTCATAACTGGTACCTGTAAATATGAAATATCCGGTTATTTGTATGACTCATAATAATGGGGATAAATGCCTGATCATTATTTATAAATTGCACAATAAATAAATTTATTATATTGAGTTTAAAAAAAAATGAATGTAAAACTGATAAATACGAGTATTTATTAGTACTTTGAACGATGAAAATTTACATTTATTTTATTTTTAGATCTTGGACTTTTTAATCAGGTCTGAATTTTAATATTTATTTGAGTTGCGAAAATGAAGTTTTGTATTTTACCCGTCTCGTATCGTATTTTCTAATGGTTTTCACTCTACGTAAGAAAATAAACTTTTTGTTGCGCTTATAAATAATATTCGATTAGGTTTCATAAGATTATATTAACAGCAATTTACAAAAAATGTATATTTAAATAAACAATCGTAAATTTTTTATACGGTTGATATTTGAAATACTGAAATATATTTTCGTATTACAGATTTTTGAAGCTGTCTTATTTAAAATGGAAAGAAGTTAGGTATGCACTACGGCCAACGTAATTCTTAAAATTAATTTCCGATGAATTTTTAGAAAAATATAAGGCATTTTCTATTTCTTAAGTATGTCATATATGATCACAATAATGCGTATGGGGCGGACTTGAAAGTAACAAATATTTTTAAGTCACAATTACAGCCTATGACGGATATAGTTTTCAATTTACGAAACTTGTCAATAAAAAAATTAAAGATTTACATACGCCAATTTGAAAACTAACAAAATTTTGTTGGACAACACGCATCAATTCATTTCTGTTATGATAGTCTCATGTTACGTATTTTCTAAGCTAGCGTGAGAACTCGCAAATAACCGATTGAACGTAGGGAGTATATCTATAACTAAAGATATATCCATTTAAGAAATGGCATATTTACTAAATGATATCATCAATACGAACTCGAAAATAGGCGTTCCTAATTCTTAAATTAGACCTAGACTTGAAGGTAATTACGTCATAGAACTTCTACAAAACATAAAATCTCATTAGTGCTACGTCACTTTCGTAAAATGTATTTTATTAATTATTTTGGTTTTTTTCGTTCAAGATAACTGCTTTTTGGTTACTTATTGGCCTGTACAGTCTCCACTACTTGGTGCACATTTCTATGCGATTTCCGGTCTCATCCACCCTAAATCGATACTTCCAAAAAGCACAGGTAGGAATATCTAAAACTAATTTTATAGTTGCTGGATATCGGAATTTTGAATACGTTTTACGATACTTATCTTACAAGTAAAATAATGATATTTCCTCTACTAATAAAATGTACTTTAAAGATTTAATTACATTTAAAATAGTAATTGTAAATAAAACCAGACAAGGGTGACCCAGAAAACGTGAGCAATCGCTTGGCGGCATGTAGTTAACATGCAAAAATAATTTCAAATATTCATATAATATTTTTTCGAAAAACGTCGCCGTGTCGAAATTTTCACCCCCAAACATGAGGTATGAAAAGTAGTTTCCCTAAAATAACAAATCAACAAATTTTGGTTAAATCTTTAATAAATAAACATCGTTGGAATAGTTTAACAAATTTTTACTTACCTGTCGGGTGAGATGGAAGTTCTGTACCCTAGTTCATTTCTTTTTCACTAAATGTTAAAGCCCCTTAGCTATTTTAAATGTAACATACCTTTTCCCCTAAATAGTTGAATAAAGTAACTTTTGACTGATTTTTTAAATGGAACATCGAAAAATGCATAAACCAATAACAATAGTAAATAGAGGATTTGACAATATTACTAGTTAATTCTTAATAGTAATAATTAAGGTCTGTTACTTCTGCAACAGGTTTTATATGAGATTTAAATAAAAATTCAAAATTCGCTTGTGTGCTAGCACGACGCAAGAGAAACCTTGTTGTGTTCTGCTTAAGCGATAAGGTTTTGAAGACACTCCAAGACCTGTTTTGATGTAATTTTATAACATGCTGAGCATTCAGCTTTACCTGATTGTCAGAAAGAGTGAGAAAGGGTTGCCCATGAAACTCCTCCCCAGATTATTTCGAAGACAATCATCGATAGCATGTATTTCTACTTGGAATACCGTAGTATGCTACCCAGTGCTTCACTTATGTTAAGTCTAGATGCGAACCCGTGTATTCCGGCACCTGCACCATGGTCAGTTTTGGACCCGATCGTGTACCAGAAGGGTTTTTTGGCTGCCTTATTGGTCGATCATAATCTATCTTTATTATTTAGGTTTCTGGTATGGTGTCACTGCTCATTTCCAACAATGAGTTCGTCACAACGTCTTTCATGCGGGTGTGTTTAAGGTCACGTCCAGCCCTTATTTTCTGCAGTTGCGAGTTCCAGATAAGCCTTACATCCAAGGTTACACTCAGATACTTAACCTCCTGGCTTATTTGCAGTTGTATATTGAACAGAATTTGTAATTCTAATTTACCCAAATTTCTTTTTTTAGTGAAAAGTATCAGTGTGGTTTATCCAGGGTTTGCCCTAAGATGTTTCTTAATGCATTGCTCTTCCACTGTAGTCAAAGCCCCTGTTTCTCCTCTATGAATTTGACTATATCGTCGGTCATTGAAGTTTACCAGATGGTCGTCGACCACCGGATCCCACAGAAGGGTAAAGCCCTCTCTACGGGCAGCCCTTACCTGTAGATCCTTCCACGGTTTCCTCCAATCATTTTGATTATGGTAGTTTGCCCTGAATCATGTTTTGAATTTACCTACATAAAGTGTCTTGAATTCCATGTCTTCTAGCAGACTTTATAATGGATACGAATGAGGTATGATCAAATGCTTCTTCAATATTAAGGAAGGCTCTCAGACCTAGTTCCTTGTTATTCATGGTAGACTTTATTCTCCTTACTAGGTGATGAAGAGCTAGCTCAGATGATTTTCTTGATTGGTATGCATGTTGGTTGAGGTACAGTGGCCTCACTTATGTGTTTTTTAACTAATTTCTGTGTCAGCTTTAACAGAAAATACGACAGGTTAATTGTATTTAAGACTTCGTTTGAGAACAATTTCTCCCAGTCTTTAGTATAACGATGTTACAATGTTAGTTTTGCACAGGTACTAGGATAAAATGGTATTCTAAACAATGAACAAGAGGATCAACTTGTGAGACAAGGGTTTGCTACCATCTTTATTAAATCAGTGTTACTAAGGCTGGTATTCATAGGTGGATATCCTAGTAAATAAATCATCATAAGTAGACAGCAGATTAGATTAATAAATGTTCACTGCAGCTTAAGGAAACATCTACAACAAAGGACCAACAGGTTACGAAGCTCGCACCTACTGGAGCTAACTTAAGGGTTCGATCAATCCAGAAGGTTTATTATATCCTGAGGACAAATTAGTGAACAGACTTCTAAACCTGATTAAGACAACTGACGTATTCAAATAGGACATATGTAACGGGCGACACAATAAGTCACTATGTTGCTATTTCAGAGGTTCTTAACCCTAGCTGGTCATGTCATTTAATCAATCAATCAAATATATCTTTGCTGGTGTATAATATCGTGACGTCGCTATAATTACATGACTTCAAAGGTTAAATTGGAACAATTATTTTTCCTTTAATGCAGCATTAGAAATAAAAAATTTAAAAGGAATTTATATAAAACTTTAAGATAAATTCTTTGGCATTATTTCCTCATTTTGGTAAATTACCTTCTCCGAGTATGTTTTATGTACTTAAATAATGTATTTAAAATTAGGAGATGTAAAAGGCCTAAACCACAAAACTAATAAAAATGTTGAAAAACCTAATACCCATAATATAATGTACAATAAATTGAAGGTTAAATATATAATCGACTTCCGGTCAGTTCGTCAGTTCAACGTATTGAACTTACAACGGTGCGTTCCATCTGAGTCACAATGAATGAACACGGACATTTACTTAGAATAAAACCAACAATATAGTGGAAGTATCTATAAGAGTTAAAAATAGAGACCTGAAAGTAAATTTCCCACTGCTTAAATTTATCTTAACTGTTGGAAATAGTTTTACGATTTTATAGTTTAACAAACAAGTTATTTTTTTACATCTTTGTGGAATATTATCGGAAATCTATAAAATGGCCATTAAAATTGTGTTGAGTCAACAGTTTCCGGAATTATAATTTTATCTTATCTTGATTTATTAATGCAATTTCCATAACACCTACCGGATGATTGTTTAAAACAAGCGTTTGTTGTACTTTGTATTAGTTATGGTTATAGTACTGGCAATGAAATTTGATATATATGTTTTCGATTAAAATTGAACAAACATTGAAAATCGGGTTAATTCAGTGTATATTACTTAATTAAATTTTTGCTAAAAAAACAGTTAGAAGATAAGTTTTGTATCACTAAATTATAATATTAAGATACAGTTTGTCCAGAATATATATATATATATATATATATATATATATATATATATATACATATATCAACGACAGTTTTGGGACCTGTTCATCTTAATTTGTATAGAAATAAAAAAGGACGAAAAACAAAACAATATTTTTCTAATCCAAGCCATACGTTGAAAAAAATCTGACATGAGTACAGCAAGATAGGAACAAAAAACCGGAACAAACGAGACATTTTGTGTTATGAATACAAACTGTTTTTTGACTTCAGTCAAAACATTATTTTATTGACAGTTATCGTTCAGAGTTTGACTTACATTGTATTTTTGAGAATTACTCAGTTGGAGTTAATGAAAAAAAAATAGAGTTGCAGTGCTCTTCAGTTTGTGGTCAATGTAACGGACACACATGCTTCAACGCTTCACCTTATTTAAATGATCTTAATGAAGAAAGTGGATGTGTACCTGAAGTCGTTGATGCTTTAGAGTCGAATATAACAGACAACGATGATGATGATAATGAGTTGAAAAATCAAGTTGAGAGTCTAGAAGAGGAAGGCGATGACAAACAAAAGGAGTATTAAGCTGCATGCTTGCTATTAATAATGAAAATAACGGGAAAATTCCCTTCACATTGAGACTTGAACTGTAATTGATTTACAATAAACTGAAGGTAAATTAAAATATAATTAAAATGTATTTAAACTATTTAACTAAATTTGTAGATAATTTTATACTCTATGGCCTTCTTAATCACTCCAAATGTAATTTAGAGTCAAGAAAAAGGAAACAAAATATTTATCAAAAACCGGTTTTTGCGACCTTTGACCTTGAGTACCTTGACGCGCGTAAATAAGATTAAATGAGACTTTTGAGCTGACTTATCAATTATCAAAACAAAGATATATACAAATTTATAGCTTATTTATTATCATTAATTTCGAGGTTAAATCCCTGTTTGATTGCATAACAAATAATAATAAAAGAATTACATTATAATTCTCAAATCATCAAAAAATTGAAAAGTTTTCTTTGTTTATTCAATTTACTGGTTAAATTTAATTTTTTAATAAATGTATTGGTATTTTATTATTCTGCATATTGTAATTAGGTAAGGATTTTATTGAATTCAATTTATGGTGTTAAACTT
Source organism: Diaprepes abbreviatus (assembly GCA_034092305.1). Taxonomy (NCBI): domain Eukaryota; kingdom Metazoa; phylum Arthropoda; class Insecta; order Coleoptera; family Curculionidae; genus Diaprepes; species Diaprepes abbreviatus. The sequence continues at coordinate 38,703,886 of JASJET010000055.1, forward strand.
TGATGCTGTTACGAAATTGTAACTTCATCATTTTGTTACTGTACAAGTATTTTTTCAAAAAAAAAAATTTTCCTACATTTTATCAGCCAGTATAAAAAAATGTAAAAAATAAATATTATTTGCAATAAAGTCATAAACCTCTATTTGTAACAATAAACATGTTGATTTATTGTAGATAATTAAATAATATTTTACTTCTAAATTTATATGTGATAATTGATATATATCCTTTTAAAATCCTTTCACGTCCAAGATCAAATTATGAAAAGAAACTAAATAATATAGCTATTTATAACTGTAACTTATATTTTTGAAACATTATGTTTTTATATGATTTAAACTTTTACTATTGAGTTTATAACTTGTTACTTTTAATTCCTAACAATTAGTTCAAAGCTCTGGGTTAGCATAACGTTGACTCTATGATTAAATTATTAAAAGAACTAAAAAAATATTATAGATAATAAAGTTGCGCAGGTTTATGCTTTTTAAAATATTTCCAATATTTTAGCTTAATTTTAAAAACTTTCACGCCTAAACAGATTTACCTAATGAATGGTTTAAGATAATGGTAAAATAATGTTGATGCTTTTTCTCACAGCTGGTTGATAGAATTTATAATTTGGTTGCTTTTATTAATTCGTTTTCTAATAAAGTAGCTTATTCAATTTGTGCATTTATATTAAATTTGAAATAGTGATTTGAATGATAATGAAGAAGAAACATGTAAAAATATTCAAATTTTGGCAATGAATGGTAATATTAAAATGTGTTAGGTTTTAAAAATACAATTCCTAATTAATTATTAGTAAACATAAAAAAATATTTTTTTATAAAAACTATTTATTCCTTTTTTTTTGGTATCATGAGTTTTATACCAAATTCGAACACCTTTGCCTGCATAACTTAGAAATCTATTCTAAAAACATGTGCGTATGCATACGACTAAAATTTCGAACAATTAAATTTGGTACATAATAATAATTAGAAATATCAAATGCAATTTTTAAAAAGGCACAATAAAAAAGATAACAAATTAAATATGGTTAAAACATTAATAATTTTTTTATTAAAGATGTTTCAAAACATTATAGATCTTATATCAGTTTAAGCCAAACATGTGTTGATATATTTTCACAAAACCATCAACAACAGTATTAGAAAATCGGTGGCTCTCAGTACCTTTAAGGCCATCCCTATATTAATATAGTTATAAAAAATCATATCTGGCGTTCCACCAGTAAAAATACATGAACATGACCATTTTTCATTTACCTTTTTTATATTAATGGCACTTAGGATATGTCGAATCATTCTCATATTAATATAATTATAAAAAATCGTCCACGGGGTTTCACAAGTAAAACTGCATGCAAATTTGAATTTGACAGGCCTTGAAGATGCTTATTAAAGCATTGTATACCAAAAAAAAAAATAAATAAAAATCGATAAGGTTCAGGATTTCCTATTAATATGGTTATAAAAATCATCTATGGTATTCCACAAGTAAAAATGGATGCAAATTTTATAGATAGGCTTAACAAATTTATATTATAAAATTCAGAATCGGTGGTGCTCAGGACACATAGAATCACCCCTACTAATAGTTTTTATTTTTAAATTTATTAATAAAAGTGTCTTCAAGTTTTGAGACAAATGGGATTAAAGAAATAACAATACTGTACCTTTGTCTTCAAAATACATTTTTACTCATCTCAATACTATTTTTTTCCGGAATACATGCATGATATTGATCAGCATCTTTCAAAACGTCTATCTCTAATCGTAACCAAGTTTAAACTTGATATTGGATAAGGATTAGAGATACAACCTAATCGAAACGTCGTAAAAATAAACCAAAATAGTAGTGTTAGAGAGCTATGGATTTTTAGTAGTCCATATAGTTTGATACATCTCTATACATGGACTACTAAAACTCCTTAAAGAAGGAACACCGATAAGACCCATAGTAAGTGCAGTACATTCGCCTACTCAACAACTGGAAAAATACCTGGTAGAAAATATGCAACAGGCGACCGAAATTGTAGACTAATACATAAAAAATTAGAATTACTTAGTCAGCATACCTCAAGGGCTAAAACTGCAAAAGGATGATATTGACACAAATGCAATAGCAGACAAAAAGAAGATGGCAAATCCAAACCAGAAACCACACTGCCATACGTAAAAGGTGTTATAGACGTAATTAGAAAAATTCTGAGGAAGTATGACATATGCACAATTTACAAACCACAAACAACAATACACAAATTATTGGATAATCCCAAAGACAAAATACCATTGGAAAACCAGGGAGTATACAGTATCCCACGTAGAGACTATGAAAAAGAATATATCGGCCAAACAGACAGAAAAATCTCTATCGGAGTCCAAAAACATAAAAATAGCATGAAAAATAAGCAAATTACATCAGCTTTATTCCAACACCATCAGGAGATAGAACACACTATAAATTTCCAGGAAACTAAACAGATCGCATCCATAAAGCACTATAGAACGCGCTTCATCAGAGAAGCGCTCGAAATAGAAAATTAAAAACCTTAACAAGAGAGATGATGCTCAAAACATCACAAACATATGGAAAACTTTGCTCAAAACGGAATAAAAAAACAATACACTAGAAAAACAGGACAGCGAACCGAGAGGAGGCACAGACCCAGGGCAGCGAGAAAACCAACCAGGTAGAACCAAGGTGTAGCCTGCGCAAGCTCCAAACTATGAAAATACCCACAGAGTACCAACACACTCATTCTAAGCCGAGTAGCTGTCGAGGAAGCATCACTTGAAAATGCTAGTTGAGATGTTGGCAAAACGTCGTGAAGGACGGATTGAAAACCGGAAAAACATATATATATATATATATATATATATATATATATATATATATATATATATATATATATATACGAATTTCAGTACTAACGTGTTGTAAACTTTCTTGCTCGTGGAAAATTATTAATATTCCATCAATTATTTATTATTCCACCTTGTTAGCCTTTAGAAAAAGGTTTCTTTCTTTATCGACTATTGATGTTATTCCGTCAGAAGTTGATATTATTTTAGCTATATCGAAATTATTTTTTCGAATATAGCTAAAACTCAACTTTGTTAGTATGTAAAATAATTGGACAGTTTAACTATCCAAGTTTAGAAAATCTATTTGTATGAAAGGCAGGTAATGGCATTTGGCTAATCCTACTTTTCAACAGTCGACTAAATAGATTACATTTTTTACATGTTGAAATCGGGCTGGTCTGATAGAAAAAACTAAACAAGGTTGGGTGGTATGCACACTTTGTTTTATTTTTATAAAGGAATCTATAGACAACCCAAGGATTTATCTAGACAATTTATTTTGAGATATTATTGCAAGGTCGTTTTATTACATATTTGTGTTTAAATAAGAGTGTTGTTATAAAAAAAAAGAAAAAAAACTGAAATCAAAATACTCTTTACTTACCAAATAAATACTAATTTACAGAAGTGCCTCGTGGCCTTCAAAAGTGAACCATAGCTCTAAATTGGTGAAGAGATATTTTATTCGAACAAATGTAGAAACTATGCTTTCTCAAAAATTAATTTAGACGTTCTCTGAAGTCTCCGACAGCATACTCTTACTTGATTGGTTAATATTGATCATTGTTTAAATATATTTTATAAGAATATATATATATATATATATATATATATATATATATATATATATATATATATATATATTTATATTAAAGACTGATGCAAAATCTATTAGAACATTGTTGTTTTGAATCATTGAAAATTATCTTTTGGATTCATTTTCTTTACTAATGATTTTCATTAAGTTAAAATTTTAAGTTTACTCTGATGAAATTCAAAATTCTAGACGTATTACGTAAACTCTATTATTCAAGACTCCAGAATTTTTTACAAAGAGCTATGTTTTGAAATTTTCCACATGATAGGTCAGGAAATTTTTAATACCGCAGGATACTTTAAACAAAGCGATACATTTAAATGGTGAACTGCACGTTCCTAACGTTATTTTTCATTCGCTGCAAAAACTTTTAAACTTCTAGTTTGCCTGCGGTTGATCGGAATTGGTTTTGCACAAAGTTGACAATTTTAGACAGACAAATAAAACACCTTGAAATTGTTAAATCATATTACTTTTTGCTTGATGTAGATGTTGTAACTGAACAAAAATATCGAAAATGTAAATAGAGTTTTCAGTACCTCGGAAACCATTGAATTTTTATAAATTTGGTGGAAAACAATCTACGGAATTTTAATTAGAATTAAAAAGAATGTAAAATCATATATGTACGGTATCGGCAAAATAAAACTCACATTTTTTTGTTTTAAAATTTGTTACAGATAGAGAAATTAGTTAAATGTAAAAATCCAGATATATTTTTTACAGAACAAAGTATATTTTTAATCTAATTTTACGAGATACTGACCTTTGAAACTTAAAGTTTTGTTGGGAAGAGGCATATCCAGACTACTCATTTATTCTATTTTCTGATAGTTTTTCCAGGTAGTAAAGCTTATTTGAATAGCCCCAAAAATTAAAACGTTTTTGACTATCTATTAAGGAGAAAGTGAACTGGAAGATAGTAAATTTAATTAAAATGCAGTCTTATTTTAGATACCCTGGACATAAATCGCAGGGCACTTAATCAAGTTAAGTATGGGATTATGAGCGCTTCTCCTTTGTAGTTTTAATCACTTTAATTTATACTATTCACTAACATACCTTATTTACATAAACAAATATTGCTACAAAATAAAATAAAAAAAAGTAGGAAATTTATTAAAAATAAACAAATTCAAATATATAGACTGTGAATTTGTTTATTTTTAATAAATTTCCTACCGCTCCGGGGTATATTCAGATGTTCGTTTGTACTGTTTAAGATAGCAGTCCGGCATCAAGTTCTGCAGGTAATATCCTGCCGATACTTTACGATATGGGGATTTTAAGTAGACATTTGTTCTCTGTGCATTTTACTCTCGGTTCGTTACAGCTCCACTGATGAGACCATTAGGTGGTCGAAACTAGTATGGAGAGTGAACCAGAGTGGAATTCGCAGAGAATATACTGTCTGTCCCCTTTCTTAACGGTCGTAAGGAGAATAAAACAACTTTTTCATATATATATATATATATATATATATATATATATATATATATACCCATGTAGGTATATAAAAATAATATATATTACTAAAGTCAACTCCGTCCAGCCGATATCAAGCTCTTATTTCAGATAGTTTAGAAACTAATTCATGTTTTTGGTACTTACTTACTTATCATAAGTGGAAAGGGACTCGGGTATGATTATAAGTAATGTGAAATGACTTTAAGTGGGTAATTTTAAAAGTTTTATAAAATCGAAAACTAGCAAAGTTCAAAATTTGCATTCCCAATATCTTCTTCCTCATTGGCTTTTGTATTTCAACTCGATTCCTGCCCTGAATCTCAATTTTTATGAAAACTGAACAAAAATTGTAACATAATTTTGCTCATTATTTAAATTTATATATGTGTGGGATTGGATGAGTTTACTATTGAAACAAAAGTTTCTTAAAATTAAGAAATATCTACGTTATAAATTGTAAGACTCATGTCTTGTATTCAGGTTATTTTCTTTAGTTAGAACAAAATATGAACAGGCTAGTCTTTAAGAAGTGATTGATATACATAGATATAATAATCGAGACTGATTTTCACTCGGATTTTATAACCTGAATACATAGGTAAAGAATAAGAGTTTAAATAAAATTGTTTGATAAATGGATACTTTATGAAATATCTATTTTACAATAAACAAGGGAATACCTTGAAAATATCGGAATTGCTTCTAAGATGTGACCTTTAAAGACCTATATGGCCTTTTATATCTGAAGTTATGATTTATAAGAGCTAAAGAATTTTTTTTTAATATGTGTACTTGTATAACGACTTTGAACAATGAAATAATCAAGTGATGTACATGGTGTAAATAATAAAATTAAAGGTATAGGAAGTGATAGTGTTCAACAATTAAAAAAAAAATTTACGAATATTTTTGCAAAAATACCCTACTTTTAAGGTTCCGAAGCCAGCTTAGGACCCTTTTGGTTTTATCCTGTCCATCTGTCTGTATAATACACTTCAGTTTTTCATCTTGTGAATAAAATTTTGCAGGCATATGCTTTTTATTAACTCAAAAACCGGCTCGAGGCGAAATTGGAAAAAAAAATTTGGTAAGCGTTTCATTTTATGAAATGTAGGAATAAAAAAAATGTTTTTCTGTTAACTCTATTTGGTGGGGTAATAATCAGATAGGCCACCAAAAATGTAATTAAATATATCATAATATTACTTATCTAGTCATTTTATTTGCATGAGTATTCAAAGTGGTTTTTAAAGTGTCCCCCATTTAGGAGACATCCCACTTTAGACACGAAAAAAGGTATTTCTTACGATTTTTTAGTAATTCCTGTTAATGTATTTTTTTAGCACTATTGAGATATGTGAAAAAACTTTTTTTTAATTGATTTTATATATGTGTTATAAAATTGTACTATAACATGGAATGTCAAAAAAAAAATAAGTTGCTGGCGTTAGGGGTTTAGCTGTGCTGTTGAATCTCAAATAATAAAAAACTACATAGTTTCATAATCAGTAAACTTGTGGCTATCGCTGTTAGTAAAAATATAAATTTTCATTCCAAAATAAGGAAATGGAGAATGTTGAACAAAAATTGCAAAAATGGAGGTCTTTTTTGTATATTTCATGCCCAGAAAAATAGTACATATGAATCTTTTGCCTTAATTTTACTAGTGAATTTTACTAGTGAACATATTTATACATGTTTAGAATACGTGGTTAAAATATGAAGAGGATCGGTCTAATGGTTTTTAAAAGTTCCTTGAAGCCGTATGAAAAAACGTTGTTTCGAGAAAAACACGTTTAAGGTTTTTTTTTATAAAAAATAAGCTATTCCTTTTGCCTCTTCGTAAAGCTCATAATTTGTTTTCTAGTATCTCTTCGCTGAATTCTGGATTCTCTGAAAGTTTTAGAGTTGCGGCGGTTCAGAAACGCTCGGTCTAGCATTCGGAGGCCCATTTAATATTGTTCTCAAAAATATAGAAGGAATATTTGGATCTTTATGCATTTTTTCGAAAATAATCTTGTATGTTTGTATTTTTAAAAAGGTATTTAAAAAAATCGATTGTTTGAATTAGATAAAGTGTGTTGCCCCTTTAAAGGCAAATTTTAGAAATATGAAATAATAACACTTGCACGAAAATTACTACGATTAATTCATCTGTACCAACTGTGACAAATATTTTTTTTTTTTAAATTTAATTTCCTCATGTTAGTATGTCATATAATGGGGTACCAATTAATAAGTTTTATAAAAATGAAATAAAATATGTTATGTATTATTTCTGATGCGCTCCCTAGAGACTAATATATTCAAGAGAGGTCTTAGTTTGAAAAATAAATGGTTATTTTTTCTTATGATTAAAATTCAAAGGAATTGAAGAAGCCTTTTTCTCGGCCCAGAACGTCTCAGTGAATTACCAACGTATTTTCATATTCAAAAAATAAAAAGTTATTTTGTAATATCACTGTCACAATCTATATTTACATAATTCTAATAGTTTTCTTAAGATCCGTAGGAAATATTTTGCATTAATTCTTTAACTTTGTTTATATTCCTAAAATAAGAAAAAATATTCTAAAAACATATTGATAAAATAGATTCCATAAATACAAAGATGCAAATCTCAAACAACAAACGAAATTTAAAGTCAAGAAATCTATTATTTTAATAATTAATATATTAATTTAAATTCCAAGGAGAGATACGTTACAGATAAACTGTCTCAAATTTTCCATTCTTTTATGGATTGTATGCATTTTGTCTTTCTTATAATAATCTGTAACTTTAAAACAGTCCTTTTTCGCTACGGCCTGTATGTTCAAAATATTTAAAATCTTTTATTTCAATCATGAATCCAATCCATTCGTATTAGATGAAAAAATAAATAGAAGTACTGGTTATTGATTTCTAAAAAATTGCATCATTCTTTGGATTTATTTAATTTACAACAAACTGTTGAAAATGTTAATTAACTTAATAGTTCGCATTAAATACTTCATTTAATAGGCAAAATTTTCCAGATATTACATTCTTTTTCTGCAGAAAGTTATAATATATCTAGTTTATTTATACATAAAAATAATTCTGGTTTTCAGCTGAACAATTATTCGCACAAATCATAATATTTCTATCTTTTAATCAAATCAAGCATTTCGGTATGGCTTTCCTAAAAGTATGATGCTTAGTGCCGCAGTGGATTTTTATAAATATTCTACTAGGCAAATGAAACTTAATATAAAACTAAGGATGTGATATATAATTTCATTAGATTATATCCACTTGATAGTAGGTAATATACAAAGATTGTTACTGAGTGTAGCGGATAGGTATTCCGTGTTAATGGGGTGCCGCAGAGGTCTATCCTTGAACTCCAGCTTTACTCCCTGTATCTCACATTTGCTGATCTCGATATTAATTTAGATAGGAGAGGATGAACAAACTTTTAACTCAAAAGCCAGATAACATGGTGCTGAATACCAACTGATCACATTTAAATAGACTTAAAATTAGCAAAGACAAACCAAATGTATGGTATGTGTTGTACAAAAATTGGTTATGTTTGTTTGACAAAAATTATAGATGAAGATGTAGATTGGACTGAACATAAACATAATGTTAGAAAAATTTCCTCAATCTTATTAAAATTAAAATAAATGTAGATAATAGGTTTTTCTTTCTAATATAAGATATTTACGTTCCGTGTGGGACACATGCTGTAAAACGAATTTCAACTGAATAAATATTTTACAAAATAAAATATTAAAATAAGAATTAATATATGATTGTATAATAATGAAAACTGATATAATGAACTAAACGTTATTGGAACAGGAATGTTGGTGGAATTTGAGCAGTGTGTATAGAATCTAGCATGGAATAGTAAGAGTTTCAAGCACTGTTTAGAGGTTAAGATATAAATGTAATATTTTAGAATATTTGTAAAATAATAAAGATTTACTTTATATTGATTACATCGCTCAAGTTAGGCGAAGAATATAGTGGCGCACAAATATGTAGCAATGTTATAATATTTTCATAAAGAAAATCTACCTTGTCGTCCAAAGTATTAACATCAAATATATTTCGCCCAGGAATGGACTGAAGATCGGCATAAACCTGATTATAATTTATGTTTTTGAAATCTCGAAACTCTCTGAAAAGAGATTCAGATTTTATTTAGGAATCAAAAGCTCGCAGAAAACCCAATTAAGATCGGAGATATCTGGAATCGATAGAGCACTAAACCCCGCTATTATAAGCTCCTCAGACACAATAAGATCCAAAAGAGTCGAACTGGTACCAGTAACTCGCGTTGGTTTGTCACTAATTTGCTCAAGACTTGTAGATTCAAGCAGTAAGATTAAATTAGTAACCTTCCTGGTATTCACATCCATTAAATTATCATTAGAATCGCCTAAGCAGAAAAAGTAATCATATTTTGTTATAAGATCCATTATTTACCCCTCGAAATGTAAATGTAAAAATTCATTTAAACTATAAGGTGGGCCATATGTGGCCTTCAATAATATAGGTTTTTCTCGCTGGTTGTAGGGACATTTATACCTGCTCACAGTTGAGGTTAATTCAAGTAATGTTCAATCGAATTTTTAAATATTTAAATTACTTTTATAATAGATAGCAACACCACCACCCCGACTCAACCTATCTTGCTTTACCAAGAAATATCAAGGAATTCTGGGCTCTTCAGAGCTGATACTGTTGATTAGCCACGTTTCGGTAACAGACACCACATAATATTCACCAGTTTTAACTGCATGTATTTTCTTCAAAGAATGTTTTTTTAATGTTTCTCATGTATGTTATATAATTATTTTAAACAGTGTAAGTTTTTTCGACAGATAAATTATTATTACAGCTATGTATTAGCATGACAGCAGTTACAATAATTTGTGTGAAGACCGTATCTGAAAATTTATTATGGTATTTGAATCGCTATCCTAATCGTTTCCTTATTATTACACTTATAAAATAATTTGCTTTTACTTAACACTAATCTGAATTAAACACTAATCAATTTATGTACCATGCTCTGTATGTAATTCTTCATAATGCATAAACTAGATTTTTTATAGGAAACTATTTTATATTCGAATATAGAGACAATAAAAATAATAAAGCAACGATTACCACATCTGTGATAAATATTAGTATGTTTGTAAATGATAGACACAATAAACAGACAAGGTTACATATTCAAAAATAAAATATTTTTGGAATACTAAGGGTAAATTTGGCTAATTAAGTTGTAAAATTATAATTTACGAATTCTGGAATCAAGGAATGAAATAATTTTCCAAGAAATTGGTATTAGTACTGTTGTAACTGCTGCTTCTAAGTAAGAAGTCTAATTTTACTTTTTTTTTACTTTATTTCCGGGTGTATAAACAAAAGATTTATCATTTTCAGTTGAAAAGAAATCCGTCTTTACACAAAATTAATTAAAATACGACATTAGTTATAGAGAGTGGCAAATTTTGGTGAAACCAACGGATATTAAAATCAAAAGCAGCTGCTTTTTAAGATTCTGTTATTTTAATGTGAAGGAAACGAACGTAAGTCACACTTTAATAATAATTAGGAAACATTAGATTAAAAATTTGAACTTTCAAAAAATCGGAACGTAAAATCCTAAAAAAAACAGAACTAAAATAAAATACGAATTTTAGTTTTACGAGACGAAAAATGTGTTGACGTAAAAGTAATTTTTATTGGAAAATAGCAAATATTACTTTATTAACACTATCTTCGATTACCTAGAATAAGCTTAATATGGTGGATTACCTTCTTTTAACTAAATATTACATTTTTATTTAAATTTAAATTGTATTTAATTTCCAACAATTATTATTATAAATAGTGTCCATGAAAGACAATTACGAAATACTTGAGATTCAGGAAACGCTTATGTCTTGGTGAAATTAACAAATTTAGTTACCAAAGTAGTCTTACTATAAAGTAGAGCTTTAAACAAACCGAGAGTCTTAATAAAAAGATCCGCGGGAATTCGTTAGAGAAGCAGAGACTCATCCAGACTTTGAAAATAGGGATATTTTATGCCACCTAACTGGCTTACATGTAAACTGTGCTGGATAGTCGAAAATAACCCGTATTTTACCAAAAAATAACATTGCTTTCTTGGGTTTAAAAATACCTGAGAGTCTACTGTTCCTGTTCATTCAAATTTTTAATTCTTAAAGTCATAGCTCAAAATAAGGTTATAAGCTCGATTTGTTTAGCTTTATTTAATCACTATGTTTCCAGAGGTATTATCCATTTGAGGTAATTTCATTTTTATAAAAAAAATAAATGATTGAATTTAACTTTTGATTTAAATGACAGATAATCTGTATCATTACAATATTTTAGAAACATTATATGTTAGGTAATCCATCAATCTCCACAAAGTACAATAAAGAGCAATCGATCTTCGATTACAATCACTTTGAAACAAAACTAATTGATTCATAATTACCCCCTAATTACATTAATGAGATGATGATTATATCAGATGCAACAATTATTTTATAATTACTTTCGGAATAACTTTCTGATACTACTCAGCTGCTTTTTTATATATTTAAATCAAATAAGGTGTTTTTTGTTCGCCTATAGTTGCTTGTGAAAAGTAGGTAATTAAAAATATAAAAAGTTGCATTATTATAATAGGATGATTACCAAAAATAGTAATTAAAAATTTTGTAGAATTTTTTATAATCAATTAAAATTATTATATTTTTAAGTCTTTAAAATATTGTTATCGTATAGAAATAAATAATTGCCAATAATATGAAACTTGTATATAGTGTACCTAAACAACATATTTATTAGACCAGAAAAGTTTAACATCCAAAAAAGGGCAAATTTACTAAATAAATCATATAAAAGAAAAATGAATAAGTCACTTAAAATACTACAGATCAGTATAATCTCACACAACTCGCAAGACTAAAACCACAAGATAAAAAACGACATCGTACCGATACTGTTCGTTTATGACTGACTATCAAACCATCTGATCGATAACACGAAATCGGTTTGAACGTGGCGATAAGTACGGCTTTTTTTAAAAAATATGACTGCCGCCCGAGGTGCACAGACACACTTTTTCGTCTGTTTCGATAGCCTACACAAGCCAGGGTCCATTATAAAAAAAATAAATTTTTTAATAACAATTTTATCACTATATTCTTAACCACATAGAAAATAGAGAGCCTCAAACAAACTGAAAATAAAAATTTCTAGCATTTCGGAATTGTTTTTTCGACGAGAATAACGCCAAAATATGCATTATCTATCTATCTATATATATATATATATATATATATATATATATATATATATATATATAACAACAATTTTTTATGTTGTAGGATTTTTTCCAAAAAATGTCAATTTAGGTTTCTAATGTCTTTTAAACTTCAAAATTTGAGGCTGGATTAATTAAACAATCTATATAAATTTATTTCTTATTTATAGTTCCGAATAGATTGGGCTGATGCGGTGTAGTTATATCGACTTCAAATTCATGTAATAAATGGTTCTGACTGGAGTTTCTACCAGATGAAAGATTTGAACTCGATGCTTTGATTTTATTTATAGCAAATATATTTTTTAAAAGAGAATCGAATTGAAAAGGTAAATGACAGGTGCGGGTACATAAACAGCTGACTTAACTTATTCAACTCTACCGGAATTGCAAAAACATACAAATAGAAATACTTTTTAATTTATACATTTTAGCAGATTATAAAAACAAAAATTTGCTTATGCACTTAGTTTACTAGCCAAAAAGTAAGAATCTCTTTATAGTTATTTTTCCATTTATTATAAAAATCACACAATTTAGAGTTTTAATTACATTTCTTAACATAGAAACATCCAAGGCAACTCTGAGGATCGAACCCAGTCCCAGTGAGAGTCAGATCAATCGACTGAATCACTAGATCACTAATCCATTATAAGGAATCGAAATACAGATTATTGAATTGGATGGAACAATACACATATAAGAACGCATTTGATTATAAAATGTCTACATCTAATAATTCCGATCCAATCAAAAAAAGTCTGATGATGCAAAAGCGATCTATTAAGAACTATTGAACCTTTCCAGAGAACCAATAAGTTGATATTATAGTATTTCAGAGGACAATATTGTTAGATTCGTACTTGATAAAATTATTATTTTCGACTTTTATAATTAGTATTTGTAGCTAATATCTACATTTTTGTCACATCCATATTTCTATATTTCAGAAACATAAAATACCAAAATTTATAGCCATTTGGATGTCTAATATTCTACTGCCCAATTCCTAGAATAGTTTGAAGGTAAAAAATAGTTCCTTTCACTTTCATGGCAACTGCAATAAAATCTTAATTCTTGATGCAATAAAAGATGGATGTAACAGACAAACAGGCGGATAGTTTAATAAAAATAATATTGTTTAATTCAAACATATAATAATCAAAAACTTTTATCCTATATTTTCAAATTTATCTTCAGCTTAACATAAAAATAATTAATTACTATAATTACCTACCTATTCACCAAGTAGTTTTAATGCAATTTTTTTTAATTACCTATTTTCGAAAATTACTTTCAAAAACATCACCACTAAAGTTACTAAAGATCATAGATTCGTTCCTCACTTCCTGCATCTTTCTTATTTTTTCCAGTCACGATGCTACATTAGTATACAAATATTTAATTTGTTATTAAAATCATTTGCAAAGAAAACTATAACAAAAATTATTACCAGCAAAAAATTATGTAAAAAAATGGTTAGAAAATAACTAAAGAGGCAAGGTTTAAAACCTTTATATAAGACTTTTATACCTTACTCCTTTTGGAAATCAATAAAAAAAAAACTAACCGGTATCCTTTCAATACAGTTTTAATCCAAAATGAACTCAAGTACACAGTAAAAACCCGAAAAAATCGCGAAATAACCGGAACACAAAAGCTCCGTAAAAGCACAAAGCACTGAAAATGCACAAGTCAGTAACTTTTACTATCGATCGAATCGTCACTTGTCTGAATCTACTCGCGTACTGAACGAGCCACAGGTAACCCGGGTTCACCTGTTGAATACAAGGTGGGGCGTGCTGAAGAGAATAAGTATTTTACATGCCAGCATATCCAATGTAGCATTTTGAGGGTGCGCTGTTTTCTAGTTTATTAGTATGTACGGTTCTTTATCTTTCGTCTTGTGTCCTGCGGATAACAAATGTTAAAAAAGTTGGTTCTTAGTCATTGAATGATTTTACATTTCCTACATTGTCAAAAAATAATATTTCAGTTATCTTTAAAGACTTATTTTACTTCTACTTCTAAACTACAAAAACACAAAAGGTCATAACCAACAAAAAAAAAATTAATAAAAATATGACCTGAGAGTTCAAAATTTGTAAGTACGCAAACTTTGGAAGTATGAGGGAAAATTGTGTGAACGTAATTAAAGCTGTTCTTGCCTCTCTATAACATCTCGACCTATAGAATCTTCTGTGTGTTACCCTAATTTAGACTTTTCAAGAAGTCTATTATTTTTATGGGGTTCAGTGCTATGTTTCTTTGTCGTAGGTGCCACATTCTAGAAATTTAAGTCTCTTGTAGAAGAGTATCATGCATTCGCAGAGCAAGTGTTCCACTGCTTTGGCTGCACGTTCGTAGAAACGGCAAATCACGTTTTCTGCATTGCTCATCTTTTTGAGATGGTTGCTCAGTGGCGTATGAAGAGATTTGTTATTACTCGAATATTCCTTTTTGAGAAATCGGGAAGCTTTCTTGCTTTCTTTGGCGATGGGTTCATAAAATGAGGGAGAACATAATAAAAACTAACCTGAACTATGACTAATAAAATGTGTTATCAATTAGGACTATATATGATGGATTATTTAGTAAACTCTATTCTAAATTCAGACGAAGTAAGTAATGATCAGTGCGTGCAAGGTACGTGATTTGCCGATTGTCATGATGATATTGGTCGATTTGTCATAAACTTCGACGAACTACCAGACTAGGACTGTAGCAGATATGTGTCCAGCAGCACAGTGATATTTCTTGGATTTGCGCAGGGTTAATTTTGAAATTTTTGGTTTTTCTGAGTTTAGCAATAAATTAAATACAAATAAATTTTCGTATATAAGTAATAAATAAAGACCAATGGTTCACATAGTGGTCTATGTAGAACCCCAAGGGTTGACTGCGACCTGCGGAAAAAATATTTAGGGTTCATAAGATACAAATGGCGATCCACGAAAGTGGATCCTATTTCAGTTGAGCATCAGCAAAATTGAGACGTGCCGTAAATGTAGCTAACAAAAATTGTATAGTTGGTCCAGCGAGAGAATACCCATGCTTCATCAACAACATTCATCCGTGCCTATTGCATGATCATGAGACAGAATGTCGGAAAATTGCGCAATGAGTTACAAGAAAAAGAATGGAATATGTTTAATTTATAAAATTGATTGGGTCATTAACATTAAAATACAAACAAATTAAATAATATCATACTAAGTTTGCCTGTTATTCCGATGGTGAGAATGTTAGCTGTGTAGTCTCGAACAAATCAGGCCCCAACACTGCTCAGCTGCGTTGTGGTGTGTAGGTACTAGTGAAACATCAGTGCCCATTAACTGATAACTGAATATTTATACTAAAAAGGTAAAGGCAAAAGATAAATCAAAACAAAAACGGGAAGAGAAAGCAGTAAATTGAACCAGGAAAAATCAGTAGAAAAAACCAGTAGGAAGAACTAGTAGAAAGAACCAGTAGGAGAAACCAGTAGGAAAAATCCCTCTTCTTATTCGGGGATAAAACAATTCCTTCATTCAAACATATAGAACTGCTAAAATCGCTGCCTTCAGGTTTATTTTGGTAGACATAACTCAAAAACACCAAACATATAAAAGATAGAATAGCTAGTCAACTAAATTCAGTTACCGGAAGTATTTAAAATATTTTCCACCCCAAAATTCCAAAGGATATTTATTTGTTTCAGAAAGGAAAATTCAAGGTAAGGGCTAAGTGATCTCGGTTTTATATCAAAAATCCCTTCGTGCCTACAACGCTACCTCCATAGGATGCATTCAAAATTTCGACACGTTTGAAGGAATGGGCTCAAAAATGACCCTAGGGAAAAACAGTGCTGAAATAAATTTGTTAGATAATCCAATTCTTTAATCATTAACATTTTCGGCTCAAAATTAGATAAGTGATTTAAAGTAAACGAAAATGATTTCTCTCTTGTAACGATTATCGATTTCCTGAAAGTTTGGGGACTTCGCAGACTAGATGTCGCTAACGGAAGTTGCAGAACAGAAATTATAAACTCCAAAAATAAAAATAACTTAAAAAAATATTCGATAGATGGTGTATTGAGGAACTTCATAACGACCGTAATACAGGGGTGAAAATTAAATTAGAACTAAAAACAAATAATTAAGATATGAAGATTACCACCCAATGGATACAAATAATAAGATCAAAACAATCCAAAATGATATAATGCAAAAATAAACATATACAAAAAATAATGTGTCAATGCAATTTAGACAGTAAGAATAAAACTAACCTGAAAATAATATAAACAAAGCAAACTCTACGGAACTTATCTCAAGAAAACTAACATAAGAAAAGTTAAAAGCGAGAATTTCACTCTAATGGTAATACGAAAGCCGAAATTTATTTGGAAAAAAGTTGACAGTAAATTTAACATCAATGATCACAGTCTAGCGAATGTCAAACAAAACAACATAAATAGAGGTTTAACCGTGATAATCAAATGTACATTGTCACGGTTCAAATTTCGGCTTAAGTTCATTACGGCTTTGGCTTATTTTACCTTATTTTTGCAAATATTCACGTTTTGGGGAACTCCATATCATTGTCCATTGACCATTAAGCCGTTAATTCTACTTCACTCTGTTAGATTGTTTTGTTTATTTAGAGGTGGAATTTGCTCTTACTTTTTTTTTTTGATAGATATCGTTTTTCTTGCCTACTATTTAAGCGAAATTCTTACTGTTATCCTTTCTTATGGCAATTTCCCCGATTTTATTTTAGATAATTACGTCGATTTTGACATTTTGATAAGGTTAGATTGTAGGTCACTGTCTAGCGTATCACTTTCGAGTCGGCATATACGCAATTTCACTCCACTAACTGTATATTCTTTAGGTAATTTTAGGTTTTGTTGCTTTTTGTGGTAATATTCGAAGGAAGTTTGACGGTAGCTTATTCTGTGTCGGTAATGGCTGGCGGAAAATATATATTTCTGAATTTAAACACAAAAATAATCGACGAGTTTCTTATTAACTGTAGAACCGAAAATGTTATCTATTAATGAATTAGCTTACGTAGCAAATCTATTTCAGAACACAATTGTTTTGCCGGGTACAAAAAGTACTCCTTTAAAATTTTTTTAACATTTGAAAAGAAGAAGCGTGTTGCGTAAGCTTGAGACTTAAATATAAAATGCAAGCCAATTTTGACTTCATTTTCTCTTTTTCATGTTAGAATCAACCGAAAAAGACTGAAGACTTCTATCCCTTTTAATTTGAATCATCCTGCTGGATTTGGGCTAGAATCTTGTTTAGATTGTTCCCGTAACGTGTAGTGTTGTTGGGTTTTAGTATCTTTTGTCGGCTTGGCATGTTTTGATGTTTTATTGAGATAAACCTGGAAACAGGGATTTGGCAGTCTTCGTACGTTTTAACAAATAATTCGTCTAGTGCCAAAAAATAACGGGTAAGAACCATTAATTTGCAATTTATTGATTTTTATCAAGTGAAATTAATTCATAACCATATTTGCTATTCTAAGTCTCATTAAGTCATAAATTGGCCGCATTAAACTATTATTAAGATGTATTTAGGGTTTCTGGGCCTATTATTGGTTTTCAATATGATTATTGATTAATTATTTTTCTAATTCGATAGCTGTTACCTTGCAAATACCTAATTTTTCTTCTGTTATCAGTTAAATTAATTTTGAGAGTACCTTTGTTATATATTGTAGTATGCCCTAAATTTTGTTATGTTTTTGCTTCCTGGATGTATCACGATGTTTTAATTTTTTAGTTAAATTAGCTTATTTTGTCTTATGGAATATTTTGTATTGTATGCAATCTCTATGCCCGATTATGGATTTGAATTTGGTAAAATTAATGTTATACGGTATCGTGATATGTGGAATTTCAGTTTGACTCCAGTTTATTTTTTTTGTGTGTGTTCAATTACAATATTTAGGTACTTCAGACTGACAAATTAAGTGAAAACTAGAAATTCTATAAGCTCATTTTTTTTAATTAAAAATTTAATATCAGAATGTGAATCCTGGCTTGTGTTTTACTTTAGCTAGGTTTGAATCAATTTATTTGATAATAATTAATAAATGTTAATAAACCAAGCCGATGATCTCAGACCATAAATATTGTCTATTTTATTTTATCATTATCTTCAATTATGTGTTAGTTAACTTATATAAGAAAATAGTTACTTTGTTTAGTGAACCTTCTGTTTACATTTACCTGCATATTTTTGACGAACACCTGGATTCGGGCTGGTAATTTATCATATGCATTATGTCTTTTATTTTCTCTGAACTTGAGTTCATTAGCTAACGTAAGTGATTATTCTAAAATAATGATTTGTTTACTTTTTCCAAATAGTTTTAATATTTTTTTACAATAACTTAAAGATCATCTTCAATAATTTTTTTTTGGGATATGTAGCAAGTTTAAAATTTTAAATCAGAATTGGTTATCTTATAACTGTTGGTTTTTGAGTTGCATCCTGCGTATTCCTGTTGATGTTACGTCAGATTCGACGTCCTTAAACAGAGAACAGACTCACTATTTTTCAGGTAAACCTTAGTATTATTTTTATTTACTAATAACGATCTATTACTGTATTTATTCTTTATTTTTGTAAGGCTTTGCGCAATAATTCGTCATACCCTCTACGATTATAGAATAAACGGGTTTGATTTATGTTTTTAACGCCAGTAGGCTATATTGTGTATTAGATATTAATTGATTCGATTTATTTATTTTTTGTTTGATTTCATTGGAGTTCGATTTTTTGTTTTAGTATACTACAGATAACTTACTCTACAGCTTCATCTTTTAATTAAATAGTTTTACTATTACTTCCTCTACCGAGTTTTATTTGTGCCACATGCTACGTGTTTGTATTATTTTTTTTTGATGCGCTTGATAATCTTTAGGAAATAAAGTTGAAAGCTTAGAAGCCTAGCTTTTAATGCAGTGGCGCCCTGAATAACCCACCCTTACTCTCTAGCATAGGGGTTAGCTCGGGATAGCTTTCCACTATACTCTGTTGATTTGTTACAATTAATTAACTTTTGTTTTCACTTTATTGGGAAGTATTGCGTTCTTAAATTCTGTTCTGTTCTTAATGACTACACAGGGGGTCCGTCAATTTATTCTGGTTTTTAGAAGGAGTTCACAAGAAGAAAAAGGTTGGAAACCGCATATTTAGTAAATGCTAGCAGACGTTCGTTGACTTTCGCTCGTGACTTGGAGAGTGGCGGTAGTGTAAAGTGCGTACATACCAAGACAACGAATGTTAAGAAACATCAGTGAAGGGAAGAGCTTTGATTGGCTATTCTGGATATATCTGAACAATTCAATGGTCATAAGAATTGAAAATTTATAAATTATGAACAATTCAATGTTATAAATTAGAGTTAAACTAACATCCTATTCGCCAACAATAGAAATATTATTTTCAGTGGATATTAAAGCTTTTATTTAAAAAAAGAATATCTAGTCGGCCTAGTTGAGCAGTTGGATAAAAAAGGTAAATAGTACATTTATTCTAAGCTGCAATGGTACATTTATTCTCATAAACAGAAAATTATTATTTTTTCACTTCGAGATAAAAAAAAAATTGGTAACCTTATGCACATAAAATATAATTTTTAATTCCAAACTTTAACTCAAAACTGATATTACCGAGTGCAGAAAAGAAGTTTCCGACATCCCGAATATACATCTGAATGAATTAATGGTCATAAAAACTGAAAATTTTTAGATTCGAACAATTCAATGTTATAAATTATACTTAAATTAAAACCCTATTCGCCAACAACAGAAATATTATTTTCGGTCGGTATTACAACTTTGATTTAAAATGATCTAGTCGGTCTAGATTAGAAAATAATGGTTAATCGGTTAGATAAAAAAGATAAATGTTACATTTATACTTAGCTATACAGTTGCATTTATTCTCATAAACATAAGATTATTTTCACACTTCCACATAAAAAACACATTTGTAACCTTAGGATAATAATAAAATATAATTCGTAATTCCAAACTTTCGAATTATATGCGTGTGATTCTAAATGAATCTAAAGAAATAAATAAAATAGATAACCAGTTTAATCAAAAATACGTATTTAAATAAAAAAATCTGAAGAAAAAAATCTGGTTTTTCGTAAATCCAATTCAAATATTTGGGCGCATTCTTTTAAGTTCGGTTTCTCGTAATTTGAGATAATTATTTTTTTTTGGACGTTATTTTAAAATAGCAATAAACAATTTTTTAATTAATATTATTTTAGGGATGATTGCCAGTAGCTTCATAAATAGTTAAAAAACGGATCATGAATATCTTTAATAGAACCACTTAATCTGTCAATTTAAAATTAATGTGCATTTTTGGTTCTGAACCGCCTTAGATAAAATATATTAATATAATGGTTGTTTAGGTGTCTTAAATTGTTATAAACTTGTATAAGTAAGCCTTATCTCATTTGTTATCTAACAAATGAGAGAAGACATACTTGTACAATTTTATGACAATTTAGAACACGTAAACAGCTATTATATTAATATATATTAGACTCTATTTTGGTATGATTCTTGTATGCCCTTTTATGTAAACAAATTTTTATTGATCATTTGAAGGTATGTTTTTGGTAATATGTAATTTGTCTAGTAAGAGTTCCAAACTTCATTCGCATAGGCAACGAACATATCTGCTTAAAACTTTGTATTTTCTTGACTGAAATGTATTCACAAACATCCCATTAGACTATCTTTCCTTCATACTTGTACGCATACATACTTCATTTGCTCAAATATCCTATTTTTAGGTGTTATCGCCACTCCGGGAGTCACCAATGAAACTCAACGAATTTTCGTTACAATTTGTTAAACCTCGTACACCGAATCAACGAAAACCAGATTCAGATTCAGATAGGCCATTAGGCTTCATAAATATTTTTTTTCTTGATATTTCTTTCGGATTATTCATGGTTCGCACTTTTGTGCTGTTACTGTGACTAAAGTAAATTTATCACTTTTTTATTTATCTGAAATTTATCAGTGTGATCTTGTATGATTTGGCGGACACTTAGCCTTGTTTGAGATAAATATACCACATACATAAGAAAAGAAAAAACTTATGTTGTCCTTGCACTACGCAATATATCTCTAAAAATTATTTGTGTAGCTCTCGATTCGCATTTAAAAATATGTTTTAACCATCACTATCTCTTATGTGTCTTCTTCTAAAGATGATAATGAACGACGGAAAGTCCCAAATGTTTGTCAAGGTTAATGACGGCTATATAGAATTCATTGTGAATTTTTAAGCAAATATGACTAACCAAAAGATATTTTTATTCGATAAGATTTAATTTAATTAATATTAATAAATGTTTCTTTTTTACTTTTGACGAAAGAAGATGTATTTGCTAAGATTATCACCATCAATAATTTGAAAAGCACTTCTATCATAACTTAATAAAATTAAATATACAGGAGAAAATTGATGAGTATTAAAAAAATATGTCCACATTCAAAGTTTAATAACTTTTTTATGAACCCAAAAACCTGGAATTTCCATATAAAAAAACATTATTTTAAAACATTTTTAAATATTTGTTAAATAACTTTTTATAAATTGATGTTACCGCTTTCGATATTTAATAAAAAAATCTTTGAAAGGGATAAAACACTAAGGTATAGTTTAGTTGTTTTAAAATGAGAATCTTGATGGAACTGCCTATTAAAAACAATATAAAAATTCCGCTATATAAGAATCTCCTCCAACTAATGTTTTTTTTATTGCTAGTCAGAGATATTTGGTGTGTAAGCCAGTGTCCTTGAATAGTATCCATCTGTATCAAACGTAGTGTCAAATTAAGTTGACAGATTTTTTATGTTTGCAGATTCTTTCCAACCATTTTATTTTCAAAAAAATATATTTCAACTCCTCTTCCCTAAACTTATAAAATGATATTTCTAAGTTCATGTTAGATAGCGATTAATAATAATAAGTATAAATTATACCCTGAGGTTGATACTGAACAAGCAAAGACAAAGTAGACAGAACCATATCTTCGAAATAACAAGAATGACACAATGAGTTGGGCAGTTTTTGGTAGCAAGTCATATATACTAAAAACCCTAGCATTGCCCTATATTTAGGAACTAGAGTTTTTAACTATGTTTTTCCAGTATAGTATATAAAACCCAAACCTGGACGTTCTCAACATTGAAATTGAACATAATCGGAAGACTACAATTCTACAGCTTTGAAGTTTCGGACTTCGCTTAGAGGTTGGAAACGAAATAAATAGGTATGAAGTAAGACGAAGCCATAGCCAAATCAAAAATGAATCGCTATAAAATGAAACTGGCAAAAAAAAAAATTATTCTAAGTTAATTTATTAATTTTAAATATTGTGATTAAAGTTATCTCAGTTATGATAGACGAAACTGAAGAGGAATTGATTTTGTAACTTGTTGTATTATTGTTGTATTATAGAATCCAAAAATTAAGGGAATTTTTACTATTTTCAGAGTGGTGTGTGAATGTTTGTATTCTACATAAAATATAAATTTATGAAGGTAAAAGTGTATTGCAATTTTTTTACATAAACAATGAGCCTCTTCTGAAATTTTTGTTCTGTCCTCCCGAAATATAAATATTTCTATATTCTTCTATATGCTGAATAACTTTAAATTGTTTTAACTTAAATGACTGAAATATACGAAAATACCTTGTTATCCTAGAAAGTAATAAATTTTAAGTAGCCCATATACATATACAAAGTTTTACCACCAAATGTGCTTGGTTAAGGGTATATATATTTTTTGAAAACATTTTAGAACTTTTCTTAACTGATAAGTAACGTTTTTTCCCTCAAAAAATTTAGAATTACCCAAAGATTTTATTTTTGAGAGGTTCAGTAAAAGTAAAAAATGTTTATTAAAAATACAAAAGTGTGTTGTAATTTATAATTGTTTGCTAATATTTTCAATTTATTAAGTTGTGTTTTTATACTCATTATTATCAAAATTGAATTAGCTTTTTACTAAGTACTGTACCCGATATTGATTCATAACTATGACTCTTTGAAAATTAAATCTAATTAATTTCTTAATATTGATTTATATTAAGTTAACCCTGATTTCAATCACATAATACTTATACGAGGTGTGGCAATTAAGTTCCGGAAATTTAGTTATATCTTGGGAACTTGCAACACTGCGTTGTTCGTCAACATCTACTTACAGAGGGAGGACCTTCCTTTTAGTTTCAGTCCAAGGCCTATGCGCATTTTTCGAAAATAACTTTTTTAGTGGTATCATGAGTGACTCGCATTACAACTAACGTGTTATGATTCAATTGGGCGCAAATCTGGCGAAAACCCCTCGGAAATCTTCCAAAAATTGCAAGTGGTGTATGGAGAGAAGTGCATGTAGAAAACGCGCATGTTTGAATAGTCGAAGAGGTTCAAGGAGAAGTGAGAATTGGTAGAAGACTATCTACGTGAAGGAGCTTCCGTCACCTCTCGTACCCACGCGAATGTCGGCCGTTTGCGGGCGCTGATCACGTCTGACGAGTTAAACATGAACGAAGAAGCCGTTCACAAGATGTTACATGAGAATTTGAACATGTGAAAGATTTACGCAAAGATGGTGCCAAAAGTTCCCACCCATTAATAGAAACAAATGCGAAAATCGATCTGCGAGGATATGTTGTCCCGCATTTAGAGCAACGGCAGGGACTGAATGAGTCGGGTAGTCACTGGATATTTGAGTATGACCCCGAGACCCTCAAAGTCAGCAGTGGGTTGAAAAGTGTGGAGAGTGGCCAACAAAGGCGAGGATGTCCTAGTCACGACTGAAGGCAATGTTGATCGTTTTTTTCGATATCCGTGACATTATTCATCGTGAATATGTTCCTACTGGCTAGACAGTAACTGGACAGTTCTATGTTGGTGTCCTGGGGTGGCTGAGAGCACGCGTTTTCCGTGTGCGATTCTAACTCGCCGAGAGCGGCTGGATCTTGCACCACCACAACGCACCGGTCCATTCCTCGTTCATTTCGCAATAGTTTTTGGCCAAAATGGGCATTCCAATGTTGCTACACTCACCCTATAGCCCCAATATTGTCCCTGCAACTTTTTTTGTTCCCCAAGATGAAGTCGCATCTCAAGGGAACTAATCATAGCGGCGTACAAGAGGTCAAAGCAGCTGTAACCGTGCTGCTGAACGGGTTAACTTCGGAGGATTACCAAGGCTGCTTTCCATCGTGGGATCAAAGTTGGAATCATTGTGTAGAGTTAGAGGGAGACTATTATGGAAATCGATAATAAAATTTTGCCCGAAACTTAATTTCTTCGTTTTTATTGACAAATTCCCGGAACTTATTTGCCACACCTCGTATTTGTTGTCATTAGAATCGCAAAGGTAACTAACACAAAATTCTGTGCATGCACTAAAAGTTGTAGAACATGATTATTTTGAAATCGAAGAGCAACAGATTTTAGACAAAACAATAAAAAAGTCTTCTGGATTTGAGAAACCTTTGGATGAAAATCTATGTGCTACATGTTTTTTTCTTCTGCACTCTTTGTTAAAACTTTTGAGTTAGGTAAAAAATTGGTTTTAAACTATGGAAGTTAGAACTTCTAAGTAGACAATTTTGCTTATGACCTTATATTATATATACCTTTATAACAGAAAATAGACAGTTGTCTCTAAAATCTAAACAAAATATTAAATTTTTGCCAGTTTGGTAATACAAGGAAACCATTTTTATATTCTCATATCTTTAAGATTCACAACTTGATTCATGTATTTTTACACTTGTCAATTTAAACCCTTTATTGTCAAGTCAGACAATACATATTCATTCTTAAAATAGCTAAGTTCACTAGTAAATTAGACTCTTTAATTTGCAACATTTATAAATTATCTTTTTTAGCAGAAGAAGAGCAGCAGTTTTAGATATAACAACATTGAATACATATTCTTAATCAGATAGAAGCCTTTGAAGAATTTTTTAAACAATGTAGTTTTTGATAATTTTAAATAACTTGTAACGATTTACATGTTTTCTACTATATTTTGATGCTATTGTGTCTTGAATATGTTGAAGGTTAGCGACTGAGCTCATCAAAAATTTGCATTGTCTTAGAAATTGATAAATTTTATTTTTCCTTAAAGTGAGTCACAGATATTTTAAATCAAGTTAACAATTTTAATGGTAAATTTCCTTTTGGATTTCTTTTTAAATAAGATAGAGTAAGATCCTTTCTTCCATTTTTATGATATCATTTTCGATTTTAATCAGGCTGAATACACTGACATACCCTTTTGGAAAGGTAACCGTAACGCTAAGGGTTTATAGTAAAAGAAGCACTAGGTCATAATTATTAGCATGCTATGCGGAAAATTGAAATATCCATCTTAATTTATTTCTTTTTTATTTTGTTACAAAAAACTACGTGAATGGTGCAAAATTTGCATTGCCCATAACAATTATGAAATATATTTTTGTGTTCTTGTATTTTGAGGTTTACTAACATATAGAAAGGTATACGTACTCAAAACGTTTTGACGTACGGACGCTATTTGTGTCGTTACATTAACTTCAAATTTTCATTTCGGCTAAAAAAATGAAATTAACGCGATTATTTCTTTACAACTTTGGACGTGAATCGATGAATTTTATTCTTTATACGACAATGAAACACCAACAAAACCACTCTATATCGCTAGTTTATTGAATTTAATTGTTATCGACATAGTCGTTCGTTCACTGACCAATCATGTGAAAGTCGTCCAAATTCAGTTGTAGTGCAAGAAAATATCGATATAGTGTGAATAATATGTTGTATGCAGATATGGAATCCGTATAACTAGACAATAGCTCAAAAATGGTTCGTTTTTCCAAACATTTATAAGATCGTAACAAGTAACGAGTCTTAGATCAATGCATATGAGCCCGAAAATAATGATGAGCCAAAAACAACAGAAGTTGTTTAAGCACGAAGCATTTCAAAGCAAGCATGGTCGCCTGTTTTCTTCAAAAAACTGGCAATATCGCATGTCTATTGAGAAACCTAGAAGGGTCAATTTTGAATGGTACATAACAGTTAGTTTGCCGGAAGTCTTCGGAAAAATTTAGGTAAACAAATCGAATACGACGGATCATTCTCCATCATGACAATGCGAGCTCTCACATATCGGTTCAAACAAGTGATTTTTTGTTTTGGTACATGAATAACGAACTACGTGGGCAACGGTTTTCTACGCCAGAGAAGACTGTTGTTCAGAAGTCATGTTCCCAGTGGCAAAAATACTTGGCGAAAGATCATCTTAGTGGAGACGGATGTTCAGAGTTTAGCCAGAAATAAAGAAAAAAAGATTTATCAAACATTTATTAAAGAAATAAATCTTCCTATTGGTAATCAAAATTATATCTGACAAACAATAGTTTTTGGCTTTGTCACCTACTAAACGAATTCTAGGGGTGCATAAATTATACCGGTTCCACTAAACAGTTACTCACTTGGTACTGAACCTGGCGATAAATAAGTCCGCACGATGGAAGTAAAAACTTGAAATTTAATGTTATCACTTATGTTATTATATTAAAGGCCTTTTACTACACTGTAAAAAAACTTTACATTAGTTTTAAGGTAATGTGCTAGAAGCAAATTTCATAAACCGGTTATTAAATTCATTTAATGTTAATGCATTAAATTTAATAATTTTTACATTAAATCTAATGTAATTATATCAATAATTTCAGTATCTTTATTGAAATTTAAGGTAACATTCAACGATTAACGATTTAAGGTACACAATAATTAAATTAAATTAATGAATGTACCTTAAATTTAAAGTTAGTTTTAATATTGTACATTTGAAGATAACTGATCCCGCGTATCATTTCTATTACTAATTAAAATGCGTAATAGTTATTAGACATATCCAGTACGACTTTTCTATCGGCTGGAAGTTCTAACAATACGATTTTAAAATAAACAATGACTGCAGAAAATACAGGCATATAATACATTTAAAAATTGAAATGGTTTATATATACTTACATATATACATTATTTACAATAAGAATTGAATAATTTAAAAGCTAAATAGAAAGTTATCTTTTATGCGATGATTTTTCTCTCGGCTGAAAAGTCCAACAATATCATTTAAAAATAAAAAACCTAAGATACGTGCCTATGTTCATCTTAGCTGAATAAGTTTGTTTATAAGCATAGTATACAGGGTGTTTATTAGACATACGGCACGAATTCAAGGGGTTATTCCCCGGACTATCCTAAGGATATTTTGTCCTTTGATGATTTATGAATAGGTGCTTTGTTTCGAAGATACAGGGCGAAACAAATTTTCGACAATAAAAACAATTTATTGCCAAAAATTACATGTAACGTTTCTTAATCTACAAGAACTGTTGAAAATGACTACTTCCAGCTCTGATGCATCAATTCAGTCTTCTTCTAAATGCTGAACTCTTTCAAAAACACCCGAATCGTTTCTTATTGAGTTCCACCCAGCAATCATCCGATTTCTTAAATTTGCTACATCTTCCACTGGGAGTAGTATAAACTAATGATATTAGATGTCCCCATACGATATATTGAAGAGGGTTTAAGTTCAGGGATCGAGCAGGCCATAAGTGAGGTCCGCCTCGACCAATCCAGAGATATCCATATGTTACTGTTAAAAACTCTCGAACAACCACACTATCGTGCATAAACCACATGCATTTCTTGTAGCCAATGGTACCTCCTCTAGAAGGTAAGGTAGTGTTCGTTCCAAAAAGTTGCGGTATACCTCGGCGGTCTTCTTGGTAGAAATACCGGTCCAATTAACGAGTCACCCATAATTCCAATCCAAACGTTTAAAGAGAACTGGTGTTAAAAACAATCTTCAAGTACCTCATGTGGATATTCTACAGCCCATACATGTTTATTGTATTTCCTATCGTATTTCATGAGAAACTGGCTTAATCGATAAAAATAATCCATGTCAGTAGTTGATGTATTTGAACTAATGTGTTGCCAGAATGCAATACATGGAGGAAAATCAGCAGGAATAAGTGCCTGAACGCGTTGTATGTGGTATGGGTACAATAAATAGTCACTAAGAATGTTTCAAACAGTCCCATTACTTACATCATCAAAGGATGAAATATCCTTAGAATAGTCTAGGAAATAACCCCTTCAATTTTTGCTGTATGTTTAATAACGACCCTGTATATACATATGATAAATTTATATGAGATAAGAGCTGCGATTCTATAAAAGTAAGGGAAAGAGAATGTCATAATAAGATCTTCCATCTTTGTTCAGTCTGTAGTAACACATAAGTATGTCACTGTCCTAAAAGAGATAAGAAAAGGGAATGTCAAAATATATGCTTACAGAAACGGGCCTTAGTAGACACACTTATTTCAAAAGTTAAAATTTTATAAAAGATACATATAACAAAGACATTAAACAATTTTCATTTACACATATTAAAATACCCAATATAGTGGTCATTGATATTTAGATTTATGTAAAAAAAGGCTATTAAAAAAGGTACCATTTTTACTTTATTTTTGAAATAAATTTCATCGAAGACTTTAAGATAAGGGGATGATTAAAACAGAAGCTAATTTTAAGTTGTACATTTTAAAAACAGGATAATTTCAGTACAGATAGAATAAATTTCTTTAACTACTATTATTCATTACAATTCTCAATTAGTATTAAATTGTGGTATTGATTTGAAATAATCTGTTCGTGTTATAATAAAACTATGTTACTTTTCTAAAATTACAACTGCAAAATAGCCTCAAAACTAGTTTCCTTAATTTTCATAGTACTTTTATGGATCAGGTGAACTCGTGTTCATGAGTCTAATTTACGTACTTAAACAGAACATAATAAAATTAACTCTAGAGACAAAATTTAAAATTGCTACAATAATTAATTGCTACTCTACTCAATAATCTACAAAAACCATCAAAGTACACGTTTATAACTTGTCGAACCTTACAGTAGATCAAGTTAAATGTGCAAGTTGGAAGTTAATTTAATAAAAGTTGCAAACGTTTATTAATCCTAATTTTAAATTTACATTTTTTTAGTTCTGTATCGCACTGAGCCAGCAAAAATAAAAACAAAACGCTACAAAGTTAGTTACAAATTACACTCATTAATAGTCAAGAACTAATTTAATTACATTGTAATTCTGCAGAAATAAATAAACTGAGACGTCAAATGTCCTAAAAATGTTTTTAATTAATAATAAAATTCCCCAAAAAAATTGAATATTATAAGGACGAATTTATTTTTATATATGTTGCTTTCTTGTATTTTTGACAATGGGTATTTTGTAAGTATTTAAATTATAACTTAGAATTTTTTGAGAGAATAGAGCTACGCTTTTGTCTGAATGTGCAAAAAATGGTTTCTATGCCAAAATTAAAAATAATAAAAATACAATTGTGATTTGTGTTAAATATGTCAAAATTATCTATATTTTGTAATGTGTGTGAATTATTAAGGAATCATAAAAAATAAAATAATATTATACAAACTTTTTTATTTTAAGTTTATTACTGAAATAATATTCTATGCCATAAATACTTAGTGATAAAGTTAACCTCCTTCCGACGCCTATGAAATTTTTTTTTAACACTTCACACTTCCAAATATCTATTGTTATCCAACCCAAATAGTCCATTATTATAGACCGGTATTTCAGATTATAAAATTTCAAACCCATTCCTATGAAAAATATATGTCTAACAGATTTTGCTACAGACACCGGACTAAAGAACATAGGTAGTTTGCGAAGAAAAAAAGGGTAAAAATAATTTATTATTCTCTCTAGTTCTTGAATCAACTATAGTATAAGAAACAAAATCGAATCTATTTTCCTGAACTCAAAGCTCTTGGGGTGGGGGGCGATCGCCCCCCCCCCCTTGAATTGAAATTAAATTAAAGTAATATTACATTCAACAGGGTAAATATATGAAGTTCATTTTGCCTAGGCTGGCAAAATAAATATTTCTGCTTTTGTTAATATGTAATTTGGGAACAGCAAATTTGAATGTCTTGAGATTCAAAAATCCACATTTCCAGCATATCTGCATCTTTATTGGGACTAGGAAAGGAAAGAAAATGCGAAGCCATTATTATTTTTGAAACCAGATACGTATAACTTCCGCAAAGAGGTATAATGATATCACTTTTGACATATACACACAAAAATGATTATAAACATAATATCATTTTCTCATAAATTATCTCATTACACCTTACGAAAATTTTTCGAAAATTTTGACAATAACTGATGAAAATCAAATAATAGAAGTACCAATCTTTTTGTTACAATATGTTGAGATAGATGTAACATAAAATTAATTTAAAATTTTACATTAAAGTCATATGATGATTTTTCTTATAGGCTAAATACCCCATGACTTTGGATCCTTCTAAAATACTCCTCAGAGAGCTCATGCTGTGGTTGAAAGACAGGT
Organism: Diaprepes abbreviatus; assembly: GCA_034092305.1. NCBI lineage: Eukaryota > Metazoa > Arthropoda > Insecta > Coleoptera > Curculionidae > Diaprepes > Diaprepes abbreviatus. The sequence goes on from JASJET010000055.1 coordinate 38,734,904, forward strand.
GTTCCGTTAAACTTCATATTGTTTATTTAAGTATTGATTTGATTGCGAATTGTTTATTGTTAATAGAACAGTACGGTGAAAAAATTTCTATTTTGTGCACTTCGGGTTTGAGTCATTTTTGATCTATACTGAAAGAAGTAACTTGATTTAAATTGTTACAAAAACGTAAGCAAAAAAAAAATTTGTTAAATACTAACTTTAGAAATGCATTTTCCCGAGTAATTTAAGATCTAATGGACATAAAAACTAACTAAACTAGGATTTCTTTAGATGCGTATAAATATGGTAAGCCGCGCCCATAATAAGCCGACCGCGATTCTTCTTTTAATTTGGTCGATTTCCTTTGATGACTGAGGCTCGCAATGGTCCATTTTCTCTAGGTTTTTAGTGGAATTTCAAGGGAATTTTTTTTATCTGGTTGGACGGCTTTATGGCACGCCTTTTCGAAAAAAAAATACTTTGCAGCCAGACCGATGACACCAGATATATGATGAAACTGACCTGTTGTATTCCAGGCACTTTCATTATCTCCTTTGATAGCCGCTGCCGAAGGCACAAGGATTTCGTGAGAAATTCTCGTGGTGCACTTGATACCAATCGAAGTCGGCAAAATTCAAAGGAAGTTAGTTACGGACGCAGCTCGCCATATTTTTATACGCTCCTTTATCTGGAAAATCGTAAGAAAAATTTTGAGACAATAAAACGAGAAAATGATTTAAATTTTTTGCTTTCAGTAACCAGCGTCCTATCGAATGCAAAATTATTAAATTTCGGTTAGATTTAAAGTTGACAGCAGCTAGCAGATAATTAAAAAATTGGATAGAAAAGTGAATAGAATACAACAAGAAGTTTTAAAATATGCTAGGTTTTTAAATTTGCATGGAATTCGAAAATATGAATGTATTCTAGTATTTTAAAAATCAAAAGCTGGTTTTGTATCACTTCAAATTGTTTACTCACCTTGAAATTCAAGATTAGTTAATTTCTTTGCAAGAAACGTTGCTGAAATAATAAGTATCACTCTGATGAATATAAATAAATTGAATAGCAAAAGCTACTAAAAAACTCAATTAATTAAGAAACAATAGAAATAGTGAGGCTGAAAGTTCAATTTATTTTGAATATTATTTCTTTTCATTTCATAAAATTTATAGAAAAAATTGCCAATATTCCAACAGTATGTTTTAAACATTCTTTTTTTCTTATAATAATTTAAGGTTGGATTGGGACAATTAGCGCCACCGGCACCTAGTGTGATTTGATTTCTTCTAGCAAAAGTTTTAATTTTCTACAACCTAGAGAATACAATAAAAATTAAATTCTGGCATTTAAATAATTATTCAGCTTGACCATGAAATTGTTAATATTTTGATTTAAATCTAAAATTGCTACAATAAATTCGTTGACAACGCTATTAGTGATATAGATTTAATAAATAACAATAATTCAGTCATTGAATTCAACCTTGTATTTAATTGCACAATTTATGCATTTATAACAATAATGAAAGTGAACGATTTAAATCGATAAAAAAGATAATATTTATTCTAGATAAACAATTTAAATTTTAAGTCTCAGTTATTGGTTATAATATATATTTCAATATGAATAATAACAGACCTCAAGACAGGAAATGATATTGCATAACACTTTATAAATGTAAGGAAGTCAATTCTGTTTTCTGCTTACTTATGAAGTTTAGCTGTATTATCCAAATTTACTCCTGTTCAACACAAGTACTAGAATTTTCCCTGTGCCTATTTTTTGATGAGAATTGAGAGACAATTGGAATTCTTAATTTGAAAATTTTAAATTTCGACTCTAAAATTGGAACGAAGCGAAATTTTGAGTTTAAAATGGAATTTTTCAAAAGTAAGTGTCTTTATTACGCTGCTTAAAATGGAAAACGATTGAAATATAAAAATACATACATATGTGTCCTATATTTTTAAAATTAATTATTTTACAAGCTAATAGGACATTTCAACTTTTTCAAAATTAAAAGTGCTAAATTGTAAAGTCTCTAAGTTAAAATTTCTGAATTAGAAAATTTTTTTTATTACCTATGTGAAACAGTTGCATTATTAAAATATCAAAAAATTATCATCCATTTTCTTTTCATCCCTGGTTTAAAAAATTATTTGATATTTAGTATCGCCTTAGGATTCCGTAGCAATTATTGGCGTTTAGTTTTTCTTTCTGTGAATTCAATTTACTTCGGTTGTTGAGTTAATTTAAAATATGTGCATGCAAAATTTTATCACACCAGGTTAGGTTTTTGTCAAAAAGCGTATTGAAACATTGGAGATTAAATTTTAAACAATTCTTTTTATATTTCATAAATTGGTAAGAGTTACAAAATCATAGTAATTTTCGTTGAAAAAAATTAATGAGTATTATTATGTTGAATTTTTAAAATTGTTATAATCTTCGGTTACAAATTAATGGGAGCGTAGTAAAATTAGGACAGAATTTAATAAAAAAAATCTTAAATTAACATGTAAACCTATATAAAAGTGGCAGTAAATAATAAACTGACAAATCAAATACACTGTTAAAAATAACCTTAAATTTAATGCAATTTAATATCCACTCTACTTTAAATTTAATGATTTTGTATCAAGAATCGTGAATAATTTACATTTACTTTGAATTTTAAGCAATTCATTCAAATATCAGATCGTTGTACATTAAATTTGATTAAATTTTATCTTAAATTTCAATAAAGTAACTGAAGAGATATTTCAACTTCTGTACATTAAAATTAATTCAAATATACCCTAATACTAAAGGAATTTACATTATTATTCAATATACATTGTATGAGATTCCGGGAGATGGTGCAACTTATATTGAACTTTTTGCTTAGTATGATATGAGTTGCTTAAAAGACTCAATTTCCTTATGGTGAGGTGTATATGTCTGCCCTGTACCGACAGGAACCAATGAGTTCGAAACCGGTCTAGATGGCGGAAACTACCTACGGGAAAAATGTCCATTTTTTCCTGATAGTTTCAGGATTTTTCGACCTCATATTAATGTTGGTACGTTAAACAGGTGATAGCATATCTCAAATTCAATGAACACTAGCTGTATATTTAATGTCCATAGTCACCTTAAAAAGTAATGATCAAACTTTTAATAAAATTTAATGTATGATTACATTAAATTTAATGGATTTTATTTATTTTAATTAATTATTAAATTTAATGCATTACACCTAATACGTTTAATAAACGTTTGGAATATTTGCTTCCAGCACATTAACATTAATTTTAATACATTTACTTTTTACAGTGTATGCGAAACAGTTGTACTATTAAAATACCGAAAAATTGTCAACCATTTTCTCTTCATCCCTGGCGTAAAAAAAACCATTTTGATATTTAGTATCGCCAGTTTAACGAAAAGAAAGTAGTCGGATCCTTTTCGGACACACATTATCTTAGGATTCCGTAGCAACTATTGACGTTTAGTTTTTTTTTATCTGTAAGTTCATTATACTTCTGTTGCTGAGTTAATTGAAAGTATGTGCATACAAAATTTTATCACATCAGATTAGATTTTTGTCAAAAAGCGTATTGAAACATTGGAGATTAAATTTTAAACAATTGATTTTATATTTCAAAAAGTAGTAAGAGTTACTAAATCGTGGCGATTTTCATTGAAAGGAATTACTAAGTACTATGAGGTTGAATTTTTAAAATTGTTATAATCTTCGGTTAGAAAACTGAAGGAAGCATAGTAAAATTAGGACAGAATTTAATAAAAAAAATCTAAAATTAACATACAAATCTACATAAAATAGGCAGTAAATAATAACCTCACAAATCAAATACATAATGCTGGAATAAATTATGCCAAAAATAATAAAACATATAATCAGTGACCAGTCAATCCTCTTAAGTAGGGGAGCAACTCGGTGAAACCTCGCGCTTAGAAACAAAATTTTCATTTAATTAACGCAGAGGTTCCCAATTTTTTTTACTGCGACTCCCTTTACAGGTTATATTTTTTTTGTGACACCTATAAAAAAGAAGGTACCTGTGTGTAGTCCTAACAAATATTAAAATCACTTTATTATTTAAAGAAAACTGTGAAGGATATAGAATCTTAATTATTATTTATTAGAAAATAATATCACCTGGTACCGATCAAATTACGAATGAGATGCTAAAGTACGGAGGCCCCAGCCTTGTCACAGAGCTCATTGTTCTATTTCAAAAAATACTCCGCACAAAGTCAGTACCTAACGAATGGCGGAAAAGCATCACAATTCCGATCCACAAAAGAGGATCAAAGAAACAACCCGAAAACTACAGGGGAATCAGCCTACTGAATAGTTCAGCCAAATTGTTACCCAAAATACTGTCACAACGGATCGTAGACAAGTTAGGGGCCTGCGAAGAACAGCAGGGCTTCCGGAATAACCGCTCTACTATCGATGGTATATTTATTATCAGACAGCTGGTTGAAAAGTCTATCGAATACGATAAACCGCTGTTCATTTGTTTTGTGGACTTTACACAAGCGTTCGACCGAGTCAAACTGGAACACATAACAGAATTACTGCGAAGAAAACAAGTAGACGAAGCAATCATACGCACAATATACAAACTGAATTCCAAAAACACCATGGTAATTAAAACAAATAACACTATAACAGAGGAAATCCCACTATCCATAGGAATAAGACAGGGTGATAGCCTAAGTCCAACACTTTTCAATGTAATCATGGACGAAATCGTTGATGAGGTAAAAAGCACAAATATTGGGTACCCAATAGGACACAACACCGTTCAGATTATATGCTTTGCAGACGATGTTGCCTTGACAGCAGATAGCGAGGACAACTTACAAAGAATGCTTTTCCATCTCAATCGAACAGCCAACCACTATAATATGAAGATATCTGTGGAGAAACCAAAGCAATGGTAATAGCAAAAGAACCGGTAAGATGCAAACTAATGGTTGATGACAAACATATCGAACAGGTTGGGAAGTTTAAATACCTAGGAGCACATATAACAAATAACGGAAGAAGTACGCACACAAGCCAACAAAGCGGCCATGATATCAGGCCAACTAAGAGACATAATCTGGAACAATAAACATATGACGGTGGAGAGCAAAGCAAGAATTTACAAGGTCTGTGTAAGACCGATACTGACCTACGGCGCAGAAGCAAGAAATGAAACCACAAAGACAAAACAAATTATGAGAACCACAGAAATAAAAACGCTGAGAATGATCACGGGAATAAGTTTAAGAGATAGAATAAGAAACGCAAAAAATACACGAGGATAGCGGAGTGGGGGATGTTGTGAAGTGGGTTCGAAATCGTCGTAGGCAGTGTAGAGATCACGTGGAACGAATGGACGATGACAGACTAGCAAAAGCCGTGATGAGAGAGAAACCAAACACCAAACGGCCCCCTGGACGGCCCCCCAAAAGATGGAGAGACAGCTGGATTTCGACGTCAAACGAGGATCGATGAGGCATTGTGTAGATAACAGAACTTGGTTCTACCTAGAAGAAGAAAAAGAAGAAGAAGAAGAAGAAGAAAATATAAAAAACCAGAAATAATAGAATTAATAAGAAGGATGGGCTTCCTTTTCTGGACATAACTTCCCAAATCGCGCCGCGCATTCGCTCATTACATGGCGCGTAGGCGCCCTGTGCGTATTATCTCGCAATTCCCATAGAATAGCACCAAGGCCTTGCGACGTAAAGTTAGGAAACCCCTGAATTAAGTAACACACTCTCTTAGCTAGCGTATTTTCAAAAGGCACACTCCTAGAATAGAGCAAACATTTTAAACAACTTTAAAGGCTAATATTTCGTGAATAACACGATTTAATTGAAAATATCTAGAGGTAGCAGTTCTTAATTTAATAGAATCTTCTAAAACAAGTAGGAGAAATATTGCCAATATATTAAATATAAGCAATTCTACAGTATTCCGAATTTTAAAAGACCACCAATTGTATCCTTTCCATATCCAGCTAGTGCAGGCGCTTTTACCTGGAAACTTGCCGCGAATAGTTTTTTGCCAGTGGATACTTCAAATGATTGCCTTTTTTATCTCGTATTTTGTTAACTAATGAGGCAAACATTCCAAGGGAATCTGTTAGAAATTTTCACAATAATCACATTTGGGCTGAAGAAATTCGCGTGCATTTCTTGAAGCCAATTATCAACATCAGTTTCCATTAAATGTATGGATTGGTGTCATAGGCGATTATCTAACTGGCCCATGTTTCTTTCGATAAAGATTATGGAATGAAGAGGTTCCTCTTCAAGTTAGACAAGAATTATGGTTTATGCATGATGGCGCTCCAGCATATTTCAGTATCAATGTATGTCATCACTTAGAGGTAGAGAATCCAAATATTGCATAGGCCGAGGAGGCAGTCAACACTGGCCTGCCCGATCTCCGGATCTAAACTCTTAGGATTTTTCCACCTGCGGTTTCCTTAAATATTTGCTTTATACATCTCCTGTTGAAGATGTTGAATATTTGAGAAATCATATTATTACGTCTTGCGAAAAGATAAGAAATACTCCAGGATTATTTCAACGAATACGCTCTTCAATGGATGAAGATCGGTTTTTTGCATTATGACTGAGGGTGGTAAGTTTTAACATTTGTTGTAATTTCTGTTATTAATATTTTGTTACTGTTGTTCAAATTTTAATATTATGTTGTATTTTTTCCCAGTCCCTGTTGATTAAAACAAATATGAATGCAAATTGATTAAAACAAATACATTATGACTGTTTACTTATGTATTTTCTTTCTTTGTGGAAAAACTATCGACTTCTAGAGGAAAACTTAAGGACGAAAAAAGTATCACAATAAGATGGAAAGCTAACTGAGTAATCAAATCGAGTCAGTGGCGCCCAAAAGAAGTTCTAGAGGGTAAAATTTTACAGACTCGGAAAAAATACCACTCTGTATATTATTTCACATAATGTGTGTTATAAAAACTCTAAAAAGTGTTATGGGTTCCAAATTTGATTTAATTATCTTTAAAAACAAATGATATAAATTAAAAATAATAATAAATTTTAACACCTTGTATCTTAAAAACTAAGCATTATCAGACATTTATTTATATGCTTAAAATTAGCTCAAGAATAAGTCTTAAAAATTTTCGCACACCCCCCATACTTAAATGCATTAAAATGTTTAGTTTTCCACTTATGACTGTAAAATTTCATTTCAAACGAATAAAAACTGACGAAGTTATAATATTAAAATAGCTGGTCGCTGAACCTTAAAAACTATTAAACCCAATAATATAAAGTCAGCTGTCAATAAAAGTTATTTGGTAGAATTGGGTCTTTTATAACTTTTGTTTTAGGGAAATACTGTATTACAATTTTCTTAAAATATCGCTTGATTTTTTTTTCCCGCTCTTCTATTATCATTAATATATTTCTAAAGGAAGAAATTTCTACATGCGATAGCTATGTATAATTTTTATGTATGTATGTATGTACGACGATTATTCCGGAACGGTGGCACCGATTTGAATAAAATTATTTGCATTATGTTGAGGGAGTTGCTGCGATGATCCCGTATTATTTTGGCCGAAAATGGTTCAGTAAAATTCTAAATAGCGCTGATAATATGGGGGACAAAGAAATTAATGTTGTCCGATTTTTTTCCAAAATTGGTATGGGGACGTTTTCTGGGTCGTACATAACGAACGTAAAATTGTTTTAAAACAAAATCAATAAGGGGGATCCAATATGGCGAATTAAAAATTTTACATTTCTTGATTTGGTTCAAAATTTGTTGCTGGCAGTTTCTTCAATAATGAATTTAAAAATGTTATATTTCCAGATTATGTCCAAAATTGGCACTAGGGAGTATTTAATGGAGTGGATTAAGAGTTTAAAATATTTTTTTTTGAAATTCAACATGGTGGATCAAGTTAGAAGTTACTGTAAACAAATGTCAAAATGTTCTGAGTATACCATGGAAAATGTTAAAGTTTACAATGGATATGTCAGATGGCACCTAGCACAATGCCAATGTTCCCAAACAGCACAAATACGTCTTAAAGACGTCCATAAAACGTTTGATCACAACATTCAAGACGTCTTATGGATGTCCACAAAAGACGAATGACGTCCATAAGACGTTGTATAGACGTCTTATGTTACAAAAGGTAACGTCTTTAAGACATTTGCTTACAACGTCTTATGGACGTCCCTTCCCAACATTAAAATAACTTATTCAACCAATAAAATTATGTACATTAAAAAGGGTGCCTTTAATTTTTTTGTTTGTCTTATTTACAAAGTCAAACCGTAATTATTCAAGAGTCCAAGAAATTACTTTAATTAAGAAAAAATCAAGAGCAAAATATACACTACCATTTTAAATAACTACAAGTTCCGCATGAATAATTTGCTTTAAAAAATATGTTCAACATAATTTCTTTATACAAAAAAATACATAACTTAAGCATAATGTAAACTTTTTCTAATTTTAAATTTAAGAAGTGAGGTAGATGAGCAAATATTTTCAGAACTACTACTGTTCGAACTATAAGTGAACCTATCAAATTTAAGCCTTAGTTTATCCCTTCGATATAATAACTCTAAAAGGTAGATTATCAACAAAATAAGAGTTTATTGAAATAAAAAGTACACAAATCTTTAAATAGTTTTAAAAACAAGAATTTTTATTTAGTCGAATAACAAATCTGGTCTGATGCCCTTTTCAGCCATGTTTGGAATGAAATTTCCTCATTCTTCTGACTTTTTGCCTGTCCTGTTGTCTCTGTAGATCCTAATAACAAACTGATTTTAATTTTATAGGATAAATTTTATCATTTGTGGGAGTAAATTTTTTGATATTTTTGCGAATTTTTATAATTGTCCTCTACTATAGAATCGTGACTTCAAGGTTATTATGTATAATGAAAGACAGAACTTACTCATAATAAGTCTCACCAAGTTGGAATCGTAGAACTTTCTCTTTCCTTTTCGTACTAATCAACTGTACATGGTAATTTTACAAGCTCGCTTTACAAAGTCATAAATGCTCCCTACTTCCAGTTTTGAAATTTCTAGAACCTTAAACAAAATTACTTCTTGTAATTAACAAAACTCTATTTTCTATGTTCTTTAAATATAAACCAATCATCAGGAACAAAATAAATCTTACAGGTTTCATTAGTGGAGAACTCCATAAACAAACATTTCGCCTTCCACTTCATTAGTAATATTTCTTGTAATATTTAGCACCGGGTCTGGATGAGCTGTGCAAGCCTTTTTCGCACAGATAATATTTTTGAAGATTTCATTTCATACTTCTAATAACAGAGTTACTACAAAAATATAAGCGGTAAAGCATTCGGGAATTTCCTGTAACACAACCTATAAATCATGTTACTGTTTTTCCTAAGTACATATGATTCTCGATCTTACCTTAAGTATTACATAAACACGAATAAAAAAGATTTTCAGAGGCACATAGATAAATCAACTATTTTAATAAAATTCTTTCAAAAGGTAAATTTTCACAGTCGGTACCCCAACAACATTAAAAATGAATAATGATTTGACGAAACACAAATACAAAACTGAAAAATGACAGTTGATAGAAACAAAAGGCGGGTTTTTTAAAGTTATAGTTTCGCTGGCATCATATTGTCATTGTTATCGGTACATCAAACAGTCTGTGACAAAAAGCACCAAAGTATTGATAAAAAAGATCATGCAAAAGTTCCATCAACGAAGGTCGTAGTGATGCTACTAAAAATTTGTCGTTCAATCAAAAATTTTAACGTCAATTTGTATTCAGCTGAGCTCTGTGCGGCGTTGCAAACTTATTACGCAACTGCGACAAAATCCATAGGGAAGGTAATGCGTTTCAGTTTTTATCAACTAAATTATACACAACTGTATTTATTTTCATATAAAATGTAGTATGTAGACTTTTAAAGACGTTGTATATAGACGTCTTATGGACGTTTCTAAAACCACGTCTATAAGACGCCTTATTTATGTCTTAAGACGTTCAGACATAATCTGGATATAAAAATGACGTCTGTAAGACGTCTAGTGCTGTGTGGGTTACCAGTTCCGAAGTAGAGACTACTACCCTCCTATTAATACATTCTAATTATTCTGCTACTACAAACAACAAAGATACTTCAGGTCAATCACTGAGCGAAAACTTTAGTAGTTAATCTGCTTGATAATCTAACTTAACAGTCTCAGCTTTGGTTATATTTTCCTAATTAAAATTAATGAAATAATACTGTAATACTTAATAGAGATCAAAGACTTCTTATAGTTTTAAATCGGTCTGTTAATCGTTTAATCTGAGATTAAAATTTGAAAATAATTAAAAACACATTTTCAAAATATATTCAGATCAATTTTTTTGTGTTTTAGAACTAAAATAACTTACAGGATACCGAAACATACTTTATGCTTTAATAATGTCATTTAATTGGATAAATTCTTAAAATATATTTACTATTAGACGACAGGGTGTGGTCCGGCTTTATTAATAGTACCTTTGCAATAATTTAGTTGAATAGATATAAATAATACTACATAATATTTTTTACAAGCACTGTTGATATCTAAAAAACACTCCAAATTGAACCTTTTTTGAATGTTTCAAGAGCACTTATATATTTCGTTCGTTCATTACGCACATCATAATTATGCTTGGACCACATTCTGTGGTGACCACTATAAAAAAATTTATTACAAACTATACTATTATATAAAAATATCCAACTGACAAACACTGATTTTGTGTTTGAACACATTGAGTTGTACAGAAACTTGCACTGTATATGACAGGTAAAATCCGTTGAATATAAAGATAAAATAAAAATAATAAGGCCCATAAACAGTTGTTTACAAAACTGAAAAAAATTAACCTAAGTGATAATATTGCCTGGGAAAATAAGAAAATAGCTTTATTATACGGTAGTTTCCGAAAATAAAGAGAATAAAAACATCAAATAAATCTTGAGCAGCACCTGAATATGTATATGTAAACTGTCACCGAGAGCCGATCTGGACCTTTTGTATACCCTTTTTCCGGATACCAGAAGATTCTGCATCTTTCTAGAAGGATATTCATACTACCTGGTGTAATAAAAATAAGGAAAAGGAATAATCTGGCGACTTCTAGACCTTTTGTCGTAGGCGTACCATGATTAAAATAAGGATATATAATTTTCTAAAAAGTTCCACGCCTTCGTTCGTAGGCGTATCATGAGGAAATTAACAAATTTAAAATTAATTAAATAAATTATGAACTCGTAGAAAATGGACCTAAAACCCTACAAACTACAAACACAAACTAATACTATGAAATGTATAATGCTGTAAAGACCATTATATTGCCCCTTTCCAAGTATTGATCGTCCCGATTAACCTTTTTGATGCTGGCAATGGGCCAATCTGTCAAGATGCACGCCTTTCGTCTTCGCGTGAGGGCTTTTCTGAATTCGGTACATCAGATCGCTTAGTCAGGTCACTAAGTTGTACGGACCTTTCCATGGCTTCTGAAGCTTTGCTCAAAGTTCTTTGGTTCTTTTGTACAGCCACACTTTTTTTACAAACTATGAATCTACCAGTATTGGCTTTGAGATCATAGAGGGTTTTCATTCTGCCACTTTCTATTTGTAGTCGTCACTGTATCTACTCGAGAATGACCTGTAGGATCTTCTTCTTTAGTAGTCTCTTACGCGGTAGCGGTTATTGTCGACGTACCTTATCGAGGATGACCTGTAGGACATTCCTCTTCCGTAGTCCCTTTTGTGGTCGCAGTCCCTCTCGACGTTCCTTCTTGAGAATGACCTGTAGAATGTGCTTTTGTAGTCCCTTTCGAAGTCATGGCCCCTCTCGTCTTGTTCTCCACAGTCGCCGTGAGTACTCCTTCTATCTCTTCCGTAACGGTCCTTTCTGATATCGCCTCCACCATCAGTAATTTCCGAGCAATCTCGGTAAAAGTGACCGTTGTATCCGCACTGGTACCAACGTATGTTATTCGAATAGTGCCGGTGACCCTGACCCCTGACAACCACATACTTCAACACTACTGCAAGCCTTGACGGCAATTGCAGCATTTTTTTTTATCTTTATAAACCATAAATCCGAAACAGCGCATACTATTACTCAACAAAACTTCTTCAAGTTCATCGTAAGGAGCAAAGACATTCTCCAAGTCGAAACTTCATCATCTATGTTAGCAATATGAAGCCAATAGCTTTCAGGATCACGGTCAGGAGCAGTGCTGCTGGTACTCCCTTATTAGCCTCATGAAGGTTTCCTCGTTAGTCTTGCGATAATCCTGGGAAACATTGACTCCTTTTATGGTTCTCCCTTGGTTCCTTGAGGTCTGTTTGGTTGTTTTAAATTGATATGTTAGGTAAGTCAAATTTATTAATCTCATTATATCTGCCTCATATTCTTGAAAACTTTCGTTATATTTTTGTCATCTTCTTCCTTGGAGTTGGGCCTTATAAACTTCTTGGAGGTGGGTTTTCTCAAAGCGCATCTCCAGAAAAGTAACAATAAACTCGTAATTATTCTGTTGTTCTTGGGGATTGTTACGTAGAACCTCCATAGCTTCACCTCGTAGTGCTAGAACAAGAGCACGTGCCTTCCTCAGTAAACTCCAATTATTGTCGGTGGCAGCGACTTCGACGGACATTGATAAGACAAGGTATTTTTCCGTCAAAGCTAAGTGTCTTCATCACACTAGTTGCAGGAACACCATCTACCTTCGTTATACATGTACTGGCTACCTTCTCATTTGTAAATGTAATTTTTGCATATGTTTCTGGATTCCCGTTACCTTACGCCATGTACGTCTCCTCTAATTTTGCTCATCTTCTGTTGCATTTCTTGTTCTATGAGCTTCATATCTTCTTGATTTTTTTTTAAACCTCTTCCAGTTCTTGTTTCATATCTTCAAAGTAAACCTTATTCAAACCCTTAGTGTATGGTGTTATAAGTCTACCGTCTATCGTTCCACAATTTTACTCAACTGATAAAATTATCGAGGAAGAGCTAAGTTTGTGGGGTTTTTAAACCTAACAGTAATTCTATAATTTTCACTTAATGGCCATACCCTAAACAAGAACTCAAAAATAGCCATTTTTACAATGATAAAACAAACAAGTTCAGTAAATTTTGGCTTGCGCATTGTAAAATGTTCAACTGATCATACACAAGACCGGGCTTCGAAAATCTATTTGTCTTTGTTTGCCTTTGTTTTAGCAAAAAGTTAGAATATACTCTGCGAAATTCATTATACTAAATAAAACACAAAAAACTTAAAAAAAAGTTACTTAAAACATTATGAATCCATCTAATTTGAACCCAATTTAGAACGTAAAAACACAAGATATACAAATATCATAGAACCGGTATTGTAGTCAAGAAATAACACTAGCAAATCAATCGATCGATAATAAGAAATCAGTTGGGCGTTTGCTGATAAGTACAAAAACGATATTAACGTGAACTTTGGGTCGATATTTTGTATTTTAAACCTCTGAAATACACGTATCAATTTTATTTTGTTTTTTTTTTTATATTAAAAACAATGTAATGAATAAGTGTATTATAAGTTGTAAAAATAGTAGCAGAAGAACCGTCTAAATTTTATAAATTTCCGGGATCAAAATGGAAATTAAATGAAATAAATAAATGGATTAGGTAAGGAACGCTAGTATATCACGTGTTAGAAATTCCGATGTAAAGTCGTATTTTAAATAATAAAATACATAGTTCTTTTCGTTTTAATGGCCATCCAGGGTAAGTACGCAACAATATATAATACTTTTTATTCCACGTTAATATTTAATGGTATTTTTTTTTTTTTGACATTGCTTAACCTAAATTTCAATGAGTTTTGATTATTTCTTTATGGATTATACGCATTTTATTTTTAGCTGAAGTAAGAAGAATATATAATAATAATAAATTAATCTTTTCACTTGTTTTATAGACCTATTTACTTTTCTTAAAATAAAAAACATAATGTTTAATTGTGAATTTCCTTTATAATATACTGTCAACATACGCAAATATCGCCCTTTAGTTCGTGCATTAGTTGGCGCTGTTGTCACGTACGTTGCCAATAGTTGTTAAAAATTTGTGTTGTTTGAGATAGGCTTGACGTAACCTATTTTAAAATTCCATTGCTTTTTCCAGAAAGCTTTTTTGATGTCTTGTCAAAATATTGTATTTTTGGTTGAACATTATAGTAGTTTGTTCATTTACGGGACTAACAAGAAATCATTGGATAGCCAAATTAGGGCTGACTTTCAATTCCATTCTTTGAGTGCTCAAAAAGTTACTTATTTGAACCGATGTGTGAGTTTACATTGTAATTCAATTCAAAAAAAAAGGCGAACGTTTGCTTCCAACTGTTTCTTGTGGGAGCAAATTTTGATGGTTTTGGCTCAATATGGTAGATCTTACAAGTGTTTTTTATGCTCCGCCATAGTTTTTTTTAGCATATTTTTACACCAAACGACACGAGCCTTTTTTTGAGTGATTGTCAAATTACGCTGGATCCAACGCAAACATAGCTACTTCACGGCCAAATGTTCATGTAATATATTATATACGCTAATGTTATTTACGCCCAGTAATGTCTCAATCTTACGACATGTCACATGCAATCTTGCATTATCAGTTCATGTACAGTATTGAACTTTTCTCGCACTACAATCGATTTTGCACGATGGTCTCGCTGCTCATCAGTGAGCGAACGATGGCCATGATGCACTCTTGTTGAGATAAATCACTTCGAAAGTTGTGAAAAATAATTGCACCAATATGTTTACGAGCAAATTCCATTTTTTGAGCGAAATAAAATTTTAAACTCATCGTAAACAATACACAGTAAAATGATTTTAAAAAATTGCTTTTACCCGAAAACATTAAATTAGATTTAAAATGAACTAATTATTATTCTTTCATTGGATTTATTTTTATCTTAATGTTTATGTAATTCAGTATAAAGTTTTTTTTGATAAAACATTTGTTTTTTAGTCTTAGTCCCATCTTCTTACTATACGGTTTCTGTTGCATTCAAATTTCAAATTGGAAATCTTGAAATCATATGAACATATGGTTTTATTCCCACCTAATTCGTATAATGCTTTTTCTGAGTCAGCCGGTATGTAAAAAATTGACCTAAAGAAAGGAAGTAAAATTGCATAACATTTTAAGAACGCAAGGAAGTCCATTCTAGTTTAATACTAGCATCATTTTTCAGACATATAACCAGCTGTAAGATTGCACCAAGTATTTCTCCAGCAGATGGTAGTGCGATGATATTAATTTATTGCATTTTTACTTTTAATGGGTGACTGGCACGAAAGGAAAAGTGTAGTTAACATTTTTATTTCGTTCCAATTTAATCTTATTGAATTCAATAATATTATGTTTCTTGTTTTTGGCGATAAAAAGAGATTGCCGTAATTAAGTTATATCATCAATAATAAAATTCCTATTTAAACCGGGTTTGTGGAACATTTAAAATATGATTGTCTTGTGACGTAGATATTTTTAATTAGTTTAACAAGTGTTAGGGAAACGACTGATATTTGGAACACAAAGAAAGTAATTATGAAAACATTAGAAAAGAAAAAGTATTATTTTTTTTTAATAGTTGAACCATAATCTTGTATTTAGCCCGACATATGGTTAATGATAATTTCAACTTAAAAATTATAAATGCTTCTTGGAAAAAATATTAAATTTAGGAGTAAAAAATTTAAAAACGATTCTAGGAATTTTTAAAGAAAAGATTATTACAAACTAACACTAATCCAATTATTTATGCAACTTATTGGGATTTCGAATTTTTATATCTACCTTTATTTTATCAAGTTAACATTAGTTCTAAAGTTAACGAATATTCTATATGATAAATTAAGTGAATTTATATAAAAAAATCATCGTCAATTTTAAATTATATTTTTTATAATCTTTGAATTCTTAATAATCCATGGAGACAAACATTTTTTTGAAGCAATATGATGGCGATGTTCATATGTTCTTAAAATACCGGCAATTTGCATGTATCGTATTTACGTTGTCAGCTTACGGTATATTCAAATTTCAGTATTTATTGTTAATTGCGAGGTATACCAAAAAAGTTTTCTCCTCCACAATAGAACAAAAGACGATTTTTTATGCTTTTATTTTTCGTTGTAATCTTCCTTTACTTCAATACTCTCAGGTAACTTGTCCTGACTGACTGTCTGACTCCGTAGCACTACAACCCAGGGTGGGTCTTGGCTGCCTCGACTATCTGCCTCCACCTGAAACGGTCTTGTGCCAGCTCCCTCCATTCTTGTTGGTCAACTTCAAGGATAGCTAGATCCTTGTGGATGTTATCTCTCCATCTAAGCCTAGGTCTTCCCAGTGGTCCTTTTCCTTGTGGTGCTTCCTCACATACCCGTTTTATTAGTCGATCGTTTTGACTCCTTTGTATATGACCTGCCCATCGTAGTCTTCTGGACTTTATTTCTTGAATGATGTCAGGGCTTTGATATATTTGCGCAAGCTCTATGTTGCTTCTCATTCTGTGACGGCCTGTTTCAAGGTCTCGGTATGGGCCATATATTATGCGCAGGATTTTTCTCTCAAACCTTCTTAACAGCTCCGTATCGTGGACTGTCAGGGTCCATGTTTCACTGGCGTAGATTGCTACTGGTCGTATTATTGTTCGATAAATTTCGGTTTTTGCCTTTCTAGTGATAAATTTTGACATCAGCAAGGTTTGTATCGCAAATGTACATTTATTTGCCTGTGTGATGTGCTGTTTAACCTTTTTCTGCATATTATTGTTTGCCGTTATCACTGCGCCCAGGTACTTGAAAACTCGCACATGGTCAAAATTATAGTCATCCATGGTGACGTTCTGCCTGATTCTGTCTCGGCCAGGGTTGCGGGAGACATGCATGTATTTGGTCTTTCCTTCATTTATTCGGAGCACTATTCTCTGAGCATCTTTTTCTATCTTTATAATGTTTTCCTTCACACTGACTGTGCTTTCTCCTATCGCGCCCATATCATCCGTGTAGGCCACTTGGCCCTTTCTCCAGTGCAAGGTTAAACGGTACTGGCGACAAAACATCTCCCTGTTTAATCCTCTGTTGATAGAAAATGTTTGGCTACACTCTCCTTCAATTTTGACACAGCTTTTTGCCCCCTCCAGGCACGCTCTACTCAGTCTAATCAGCTTGTGCGGGATTCCAAATTCTTCCATAGCTTCCCACAGCCTTATCCTAATAACACTGTCATATGCTTGCTCGAAATCTATGAACAGGGTATGTAAGTTTTTGTAAAACATTTCTCCAGCATCTATCGGATAGTGAAAAGCTGGTCAACTGTTAATCTTTCGCTTCGAAAGCCACATTGGTAGTCTCCGATAATCTCCTCGATATACGGAGAGAGACGTTGAAGGAGAATACTGGAGAAATCGTTTTTTTTTTATCATAAGAATGAACGTTGAACATTTGATAGGAACAAAAATGTATCTTTTATCGAAATAAGCCAAATACATAATGTAAGTAAAATGACGTTTCTCCTAAAAAACGGTTAGGATTAACGACATGATTGAAGAGGACTTAATTTTTAGTCAATAGTTAAAGGTATGTAAAAAACGTTGTCCAAGTTTTTATCATACAGGGCATAAAAAATGGGGTTATGAGTGTCACAGCTAATCCGTCTCTGCAGCTGTGAGTAATTCACAACACTTTCTTGGATAGTAATTTGAAGAGTCTTTCAGTCAGGGTACAATATGAGTAAGAGTTAATATTAATTTGTTGTAAAAACATTCAACTGAGAACTAATAACTACCATCTTCTGCGGATTTTATAAGGTGAAAAGTACCAAAAAAATTAATTAGTGGACGCTTATTGTTAGATGTTTTCCACGTGTGCACATATATCATACATTTACTAGTGACTAGAAAAAAATTTACAACTTAGAACAATTAACCATCGCCTGATGTTTGTTAATATTTTCACGAAAAAAAAAAACATCAACTTTTTCTCTATTCATTATCTGAATTAAGTTTGAATAGTTGTTTTGATTTTGACGAAATATTGTAGTGTA
Organism: Diaprepes abbreviatus; assembly: GCA_034092305.1. NCBI lineage: Eukaryota > Metazoa > Arthropoda > Insecta > Coleoptera > Curculionidae > Diaprepes > Diaprepes abbreviatus. The sequence goes on from JASJET010000055.1 coordinate 38,753,039, forward strand.
ATGGAACAAACACTCGTTATTTTATACTGTTTAACGTGAAGTATATTCTACTAAAATGAATAATTAAATAATCAGTCTGTGGATAGATTTTATCCGTGGAAATGAGATAGTATATTTTTTTATTACCACCCAAGAAAGTCTAAAGGAAAAATAAATCCATTATTGTACTTAAGCCTAATCTCAACTTTATTACTTTTGAGTCGTTTAAATTTTTTCTTAAAAATATATACTCAGACAATTTATAACGACATAAACTTGAGAAAGATCGTACCTTCTTTTAAGATTTGTAAATAAATCTGTCGACTAAATCCTACTCTAGTTAAATTAAAACCGAAGAGATAAGTTCTGAGGGAGGTTTTAACTTGTGATACCTGCAAATACCGTTAAAATGTATTAAAATATTGAACGATCTTCCCATTATTAGGAAACAAAATAATCAAATAAGCTCACTATGATGTGATATATCGTTTGACAACAAAAAGCGAGATCTGACCAGTTAGATAGCAGCCTTCACGAGTTCTGAAGTATGGTAGTGGTAAGCCTTAAATAAACTGTAGTTGTTTGGAACGAAAATTACAAGTGTTAAGAGGAACAACCAGACTCTCAAAATTGCCTTAACACTGTGATATTTATTTATAGGTTTTTAAAATAGCTATTTATATCGGTCAGCAATATGACTGTAGACTGAATGGCCAACGCGACCCAAAATATTCCGCTTGCAGGAGTCTATGCTCAAATGCTGTCACAGTAGATTTTAACTTTACCACACTTTGAATGTGTATTAAGTTTTCTAAAGTATTTTAAACATTGCATATGATTTAAATAAATTTGCTACGGCCTGATAATATTTTTATCAAAGTTATGTTGTGAAACTTCGATTTTATTATTGGATGATGCTTTTTACCTGTGCAAGATTTTATAAAAAAAAGCTTTGGAAAAAATGTAAGTAAATTGTAATGATTCGGTGCCGTCTGACAACACTTTTATTAAAGGTAACATGACAAAACGTTGATTTTATCATTGTCAGACAATTTTGACTTTACTTTGATACTTTTAAAGAAATTAAACAGGTAATGCATAAGTAACCTAAATAATTTTAACTTAAAAAATATTTATAGCCAAATTCACTAAGAACATTTAAGATTTAAACCTGATCTAGTTGCCCAGTTTTGTTTTGCTTATGATATTGTCAAAATTTATGTTATATATGTCAACAATTAAACGTTTATATAGGGATATTAAGGATAAGAACCTTGTGATAAAGCCTTGAAATATGTAAGAGAAATAGTTGTATACCGAAAATAAATGAAATTTGTCATTTTTGTCAGTTCAGTAGTAAAACAAGATGATTTTTTTTTGCTTGCATTTTTAGGGTTTAAAACTTGCTTGACTTATTGTTGCTTTTGTCAGTTTAAGCCCTCTGCTGTGAATTTAGAGCGGTTTTAAATTTAAACCATGTTAGTGAATATGGCTATTAATTTTTAGTTTTAATTGTTTATTTTAGTTTTAAAACGGTTGCCTGCTATATATAGTAACTATCGTAATTAATAATTAAAAAATACATATATTTTAAGTTAGAATACTTTTTATAGGTTAATAGATAATTATCGAATCATTTTTTTCTTAATATTCAAAGTAAATGAGTCAATTAAGTGTTATCTTTTTATATTTTTCCCGCATCCGACAATTAATGTATATGACCACTTATTATATCGATGAAGATATAACTATATAATAAAAAAAAATATTTATATCCATATGTAAGCTTCATAGTATATTAAATAAAGTTTGTACTTTTATTCGTAATGATTTTTTAAATTACTACTCTCATTTAATTTATAGTAAGTAATTAATTACTATTATATTACTATTAATTATCCAAATCGTTAATATTGTTCAGATTTACTTAGTTCCATTTTTTATAGTGCCTCGAGCACTGATACAGTTTTACAACGTATAATAAGTCAGTCCCAGGTACTTGAATTTTTAACGATGATTTTATTTTTCAAAAGTATTATACAAGTCAAACCGTTTGACATTAATAAAATCAAAGTTTTGTAATGGTGTCTTAATAGTAAAAGTATTAGCAGGTTGTACTAAATCATTCCAATTTTTTTGCATTTTTTCCAATGTTTGTTTTTGTTTATAAAGTCTTGCACATGTAAAAATCGTTTTGCCATGTATGTATGTATATAGAAATGGGGATTGGTGTACTGTGACCTAATAGATCTATTGTATGCGCCTTCTGATGTCAAGTCGTTAGAAATACCTACCTCCTCCAGTCCTTTTTTCCTGCAGGAACCTTTGGCTGCTGGATGGCTTTAAAATGGATTAAAATTCCCCTTCTTCTATTTGGTATGCTCTCAAGAACCGCATTCTAGGGTTTTCCAAAGCACTGCACTCTGAAAGCATATAAACAGAGGTTTTGTTTTCCTCTTCGCAAAATCTGTATTCTTCTCTCTCTGCCAATCCGAGTTGTGTCCCTTTAGATGGCAGTGCCCGGTCATAATTTCCGTCAGAACTATAAGTTGGTTTTTGCTTAGACTTATATATACATTTCTTGAATCTCTTCTGGTCATAATTTCTAAGAAGTATATTCACTTGCCTCACTTCTTGGGCGAATCTGGTACAGTAATTTGATCTCCTGCTCTCTTCCTCTATTTACGGTTCTTTGAGTACTAGACTACTACCGATTTCACTGAAAACTTCTGGCCCCAGAAATAGTGTATCAGCACCTTTTTTCGCGAGCTAGTCTACTATTTCATTCCCCTCTACCCAGGTGTGCCCCGGTATCCACAGGAGGATAACCTTATTATTCCTACCTAATTCGTTTAGTTCCTCTAGGCATTCCCAGACAATTTGGGAGCTGATTATTTGAGAATTCAGCGCAATGACAGCTGCTTGACTTTCCGACATGATAATAATCTCCTCCGCGATAGTTTTTCCCTTTAATGAATTGAATACACTCCCTGATGGTGTGTATTTCCGCCCGGTGTTACCCAAGCTTTGATGGTGCCTAGTTCCGGGTCCATACTTTCCCATTCCGATTCCCCCTGTTGTTATGTAACCATCTGAATACTCTTTAATGGATTTTCTGTTAAGTTTTCCAATAGTATTTTTGCTACCAAACTTTGTGTTGAAGTTTTTCACAAAGTTGATCTTCTTTTTCATTACATTTTGGGGCATGTCCTTGATTTGTTGATTTCTGGATAAGAGATTGGGCCTTCGTTCTACGACTTCATCTCTCATCATCCTAAATATTGTCCTTTCCGCCATACCATCCACAAAGGTGCATGATTTAGGATTGCTTCCATGGTGGCCGTTGGGCAGGTTTTCATTGCCTTAGGTATAGACCGCACCAGTTTCTGAACTTTCCAGAGGTTAGCTCTCGTAGTGGCCAGACAGTTCTTTTACTTCAGATCACTGCCCCATATGGGATGATTGGTCTCACTATTGCAGTGTACATCTACTGCAGAATTATTCAGTTTATGTCCCAGATCTTCCCGCGAAGTTTCTACACAACATCAAGGCTTTTGTAGCCTTGTTGATTACTTCTTTTTCGTGTTTATTCCAGAGAAGTTTATTATTTATGATCAGGCTCAGATATTTAACCGCAGACTTCCACTCAATAACGTCCTCATCCATTTTGATGGATTTCAAGTTATGGTTACTTTTCCTTGTAAAGGCTACTAAGGTAGATTTGGTGGGGTTGGTATCATTCTTTAATATGTTCAAGTCCTCTCTCGACTATGTCGCTGAGGGTATTGTCGAATTTGCCCCTCGTGAATATGATCACGTCATCGACATAGCCCTGACAAGATATATGGAGGTCAGTCAGATCACAGAGGGGTCCATTTACGATTAGGAACCACTTAAATGGAGAAGCTACTCCCTCCTGAAGGCATCCTCTTGTGGTACAGAGGGCAATAGTGTCCTGTCTTACCTCTGCTATTCTAATGGAGAGATGTCGCTACATCAATTTGAACGTCGTCCCGCCTACTCTTTTTTATCAAGTGCTTTTTTGACTGTCTTTTGTGAAGTGTTGTCAAAAGCTCGCTACATGTCAAGAAAGGCACATATTACGATTTCCTTTTTGTTCAGTACGTCTTGAATCTAATCTGTTAATTGTATCAGTGCTGTTTCAGTAGATCTACCTACTTGATATGCATATTGATGAGCGTACAGTGCACCTGTTCAAGAATTTCTATTCTGGTATAGTTATCAATTGCTTTCTCCGTCATTTTTAATATAAACAATTTCAGACTGATAGATCGCAGAGATTTAGGGCGTAGAGTGTCCAGTTCCAGGCTACTTTGACTAATACACCGTATATGGTCGAATCTCTTCCTTCCCTCATTGGAGCAGGGATGAAATTATTTCAACAACTCCTGGGATTTCAAATGATTGAAAGCTGTTTATTACCTTTGATAACAAAAATATCACCCGGCAATAAATCAGTCCAAATTAGGTGCATTTTTTGCACAATACACTTATCTGAATACACCTGCTACACCTACTGGACGTAATATTTTCTCTAAATTCAAATAATTATTAAAAACCCAGACAGTAGTAAATCATGACGCTCTCCGGAAAAAATCTGCTAAGTCATTCCCTCATATGGAGGGTCTGATGTTTTTTTGGTTGATCAACTTAAATTATATGTACCCGTAAGTAATTTTTTTAATATGTTTGCAGTTATTTGAGGTAGCCTTTGGCATGTACTTAAAAAGAATAATTCCTACTTAGTCCTCAAAACTGGTTTCTAAGTTGGAGACAGAAAATCTTTATGGTCACATTACATGGACTCTCAATCTGTTTCTGAATTTTAGAAGTGTACACTAGTCTCATCATTTATCACTATCTTAGAGAAAAAGTCATGATCTGGGTCTAAAGATTCCTAATAATGTTGAGTAATTTTTTGCCTAAACAGGTTTAAATTTTCTTTATTCCTAGTTTATTATGAACATAGTTGGTATTTACAGAGGAGGACCTTTGATAATCTTTGTTTCTATTTTTCTCCAAACTTCAGGATTGATTGCACCTAAAAGGCTTTGTGTCATCTTCAATAGATTTATGACTTTATTAGAAATGTAAAAATTAGGATTTCTGTAACAAATAAATAAGTCTGTTTTTCTATCGTGTTTAAATATTTGTTAATATGTATGTATTCTCCTTTCAAGCAGATAAAGGAAAGAATATATACAGTTTATTTCCCGCAAATACAACTCTGTCCATACGCGTTTCTATCATCTTACGGTCCCGCCAGTGGAGCTGTGTCGAACCGAGAGCAATATTTGCAGGAACAATATATAAAATAAAAATTCCGAGACATATCGGTAGGATATTAAAACCTGCTGACTTATCGATGTCAGACTTCATTAGAAATGGTTTGATCAATATGTTATAGGGGTTAAATAATGAAGGAACCTCGTTTCCATATTCAGCAATCATTTGTTCGTGATTATTTTACGAATATTACTTTTTTGGTAAAAAACGTTCATGAAACACTAAATAATGAACTAATTAAAAGAAAATTTGACATTCAAACTGAAAAAGGCTGTCACTATTGAACGTTACTCAGCAACGCACAGTCAGTTGCTTTTATTATTGCTTACTGACATTTTTAAGTAATAGTAAAGGAACTGCGTAAGTTCCTTTGCTTTAGGAGGATTAACAGATAGCAATTTAACGACAAGAAACAAATATAATACTTACATGCAAGATATTTCGAAAATTTTAAATACAATCTAACAATGATGAATACTGAATGGATATTTAGTTAGATGCCTGTTGGTAATTATTCAGAAAGGAAGTAAAGTTCATAATTGTTGGGCATCCTTGTGATAATAATAATTTTCTTAAAATAAGAACAGCACTCTTAATTATAGATTTATATGATTTCTTCATTATATTTAGATTGTTTACATATTTCAAGCTTACAGTTACCGGAAATAATTTTATAAGTCATACACATTTAAGTCTAACTTGTACCATGCTTTTTTGCTGTTGGATTGTCTGTAGAAAGCTGTGCTTGCAACTATGTTGATTGCAATAATTGAAAATTATGCCAATGCATGCTCCTCTGTGTGAGCGCATGCTGGAATTTTGAAATAAATGCTGGTATATTTTTTTTGTGTTTATTTCTTTCACGGATTTGAGCCGTAACTAATGCGAGAGGAACATCTAGTCACGTAGATTTGTATTTATGAATTTTTCACTTCCGATATTCTCGAGTAATTACAAGGTAGTTCCCAACAACGAATATCGGCATTTTTATATTATTTTACAAAGCATCGTGTGAACTAGGCTACAGAGATTTTTTCATGGGCTCTGCTCCTGAATTCAAAGGATGGTCTTCTTTGTTGGGATGAACTGGTATATTTTTTGGTGTTTATCAAGATGACCAGTTCAAAAATATCCGCTTATATATAATATTTACATCTTATAAAATTCGGTTAGCTTCTTCAGAAAACATCAGCGTTGATTAGGGAGTTTCTTACAACGATATAATATTTAACAACGAATGGGTCAAGTACGCATGTGGTATTAAAATTTTCTCGCCAATAAGTCAAGAATAGACATCCATAAATCTCGTAATGGGTTTTTTGGAATTTTTGATCCTACGTGACGGGACAAAATTTTTACCCCCCCCCCCTCTTTTCTTTGAAATATCATGTCATACTTAAATTTTAAGTAATAAGAATAAATTATACTTGTTAATTTTCTAGTTATATTTATTAATTTTATTATTAATTATAAATTATAAAATAACTTAGCTTTCTAATCACTATTCATCTTCAATCCAAGAATATTACATATTTTCTTCTAAAGTAATTATAGGAGCATTCGTCAGCATAAGTATCTTCTATAATCTCAGTTTCAACATGGTCACTTTCGTTAGTAACATCATTTGGAGCCTTGCTCTCAGTTGAATTTAGTGCGATTTGAATGTGTTGATGCATCTTAACGGCTTGTTGAATGATTTATCTTATCCCTGATATCATTGTACTGACATGTTTGTATCTCATTATTAATTCTATTAATATAAAAATTACTTTTGATTGCATTCGACAAATTTCACTTTCAATTTATTATAGTAAATTAGAAATATATAAAAAATCTTATAATAGGAAATACCACATGATTGATTTCAAAATCCTCTCTGCCCGTTATGCGATCGACCAAGATGTTTTTGTGACCCCCCCGCCTTAAGACGATCAAGAGATTTATGGACGGTTCTTAATGTAGGGATAGATAGCTCACTCAATACTAATTTCTGTGGCTGCGTTCCGCGCTCTCTGCTGAGATGTTCACACACTAGCAACTACGTAATGAAAAAATTATTGATCCACATTTATGACGTAATGTAAAAATTATGTGAAGTACATAGAGATGGGTTAAAATCAGTTGTTTTTCGCCCCCTAAGACACAAACATCAAAAATTTTTATATAAGAAATTCTTTTGTGTTTATATTTAGTTCAGGTTAGTTATTATATATGAATTCAACATAAAATGATAGGTTGGCGAATATCGTTTGGTTATAATATAGTTGAAGATGTGGTGGCAATTTTCGTATATGATTTGTTCGTTCTGAGTGAAAATAGGTAATAAAGCTTTTAAGCATGCGAATCAGGAAATCAAGGTATCGAGCTCAGATGTCGCAGATTTTCCAAAAGAATGATTTTTAAAATTGTTCGTATCTGCCATTTACTTATTATGTTAAATAAAATGCATATATATCAAATCCATAATTGATATTCGTCCACGTTTTCTGCGTTTTATTTAACAATAATTATTGACATATAATATAATAGCTCTATTAAATCATTTACTTATTTTTGTTTTGTTTCAACTTTTTGATTTTAGTCCCCAGAACAAGGTAAGTCATATGAGACTGATTTTTATACATAATTACAGGTTACCCTAAAAATTAGGAAAACGCTTTAAAATAATTATAATAACTTATAATTATAGTTTTAATTTAATAAAAAATACATTTTTTGTAAATATTATTAAAAGTATTTATTTATAATACACATATATGTTTTTAATCAATCATCTTCATTACTATTTTACTACTACCTTAGGGGTCCTTTACATATACTAACAGGATTAGTTATTTTTAGAGTCTACTATTTTTATTAAATTTTTTTATTACAGTCTAAGTAGTTAGAATCACTTGATATAAATTTTTACTAATAATAATTTAAAGCATTTAGACATTTACATGACCTTATTGTTTTTTGTAATAGTTACCAAAAACTTTCTAGCTTTAGAAAATCAATGGCGGTAACGTCTGGTTGAATAATAATTATAAGCAATAGAACCTTTTGGACTATCGCCAGACGTGAAGCAATAATTTAGTCCTTTTTTACAACTCTGAATTTTCTCCTTTTCTGTAAGACAATTGTTTCTTGCTTTTTATGACCTAATGAAAATGTTCTTAAAAGTTTGATCGATAAACAAAACATTTCAATTTTGTCAAAAATACTCATTAGAGCAGCAACATACATATAGGTCTGGATATAATATTGATATTAAAGTTGTGTTGAAGAATCTATGTTCAAATAAATGAAAGAGGTGACAAATGATATATGTGGATCATTTTGTTTAATTTTTAATGAACTATTAATTAACTACGAAGTGCCAATGTAGTATATTTTTGCTTTTTTAGATCTTTATTATTTTCTACTTCTAGCATATTAAAAATATAATTTAAAAATTCCTGCTACATCATAAAGATCGCCACCCAATAATTTTATTTATCTCACCAGTGAAATAAAGACTACTATATCATTAAGTTAGAATTGAGATGTTGCCTGTATTCAAATAAAAATATAATTTCGCCGCGAAACGGTAGTTTCCACAATAGAAATCCTAAAAACTACAATATTTTTGTTTATTTTTAAGGAATTCTGATTTTATTTAATAATAAAAATGCAATTCTCCTTCGAGTCACGTGTCAACGAACACCAATCAAAGTGAATGATGTCACTCTATACCAATGTCATCACCGGCACTCCGTACTGATAGGGTTATTCTTTTGAGTCATTATTACTTTCAGTTCTATCACTTGAAGTAATCATGATCACTTCGACCTGATGACAAGTAAATGCATATTAAAAAGAACATGGTTATCAGTTTTACTTTGATCATTTAATAATTTACTCTAAAGAATAAAGCCAACGTCATCGCTGTCATAAACTTGACATATAAATTTTGCGTTACTTAATTTATAGTTTATAATCATTTTCACGTAATTTCTTCAAAATTTGCTTACTTTTCATTTTGAAAACGATTGTAAGAAATTTTCTCATGAAGAAAAGTAGATTTATTAAGGCAAGTAGTTCGAATTTGCCGAGAATTGGTTGTTTTATGGTGGCTAATTTCTTCGCAACAAACAGTAAGTTCTGCTCTGCTGAATTTAGAAATATGAAGACCTCCATGCAAGTAATTTATCAAGAATTGTTATTTCCGCAACCGATAATGAATACATAATAGTAATAATCGGTATTTAAAAGCTCAAAACTAAAATAAAACGAATAGTGCCGGGTTAGCTGAAGCCCCATTTTCCTATTATTTCTCAAACGTGGAACGTGAATAAATAACTTCTCAGGTGTATTAATTGTAGTACTTATACGCTGAGGCATCGCGTAACACTTAAAATAACTTAGAACCCATCTTATATCACAAAAATTACGAAAAAAATTATGTCTGTGACGTCACATCTGTCAAGTGACAAGTATTGGCGTTTTGGTGGGAGATTTGAAACGGAATTTAAAATTTATGATTTTTAAAGTACTAGTTGATTAAAAAAAAATTAATATTTTCGCCTACATTATGTTTTAAATACTTTTCCAAAAATAGTCAACATTCCAATTCCAGAAAATAAGAAAAAGTTGTCAGTTCAAAAGATTTAAATTTTAAATCCAATTTAATTATTATAAAAGTCAGATATTTTGGTTGGTATTTTTTGTATTTTATATATCAGAAATTAAGCCTTTATATTGAAAAATTAAGGATAATAACTGAGAGATAAAACTTTGATATCGATAAAAGGAATAGGAAAATTAACAAAACACTTTTGTCGATTTGTAATAGGAGAAAAAGAATTTTTTTATCTTGAATCTTTGAAGTTTAAAACAAAATTGACTCATCGTACCAGTTGTCAAATTAGGCCAGTTTTAAAGTTGTCATGAAAGTTAGATTTTCTAGTTGGCCAGTTTTATTTTGCTGATGATATAACTTAGAACTTTTATGGTAAACAAACTTTTCAGTATATAAATTTAAATGAACAGTCTGGGAGTCAGTAAGAGGAATACTTGCCTCTCAAAAATTAATAAAATATTCCATTTTTGCTGGTTGGTGTCATAATTAAAAATATATTTTCTTATTCTTGTATTTTAAAGGTTTAAAAAACCATTATCCCTAATTAACTAAGATGGTTTAAATTGAAAACCAGTATAAGTTGATGGTAGAGGGTTTAAATTGACAAGTGGGACAATAAGTGAAGCAAGTTTTGTCTTTGAAAAACACAAGAATAAAAAATTGTTTGTATTTATTACCAAACCCCATCAAAAAAAGAAAATTTTGATTATTTCTGGGAGACATCTATTTCTTCTGATGATTCCATTGCTTTATATCTGGGTTTTTTACTTAATTTTTCTAGCATTTACTTGTTGGCATATGTAGGACAAATTATAATAATATAATAAACAAAACAAAACTTTTCCACTAGAAGATCTAGCTTAAACCAATTAGACCAGGTCTAATTCTTAAAACTTCTTAGTGCATCTGACTACGCAGATTCAATTTCCTTTTAAATTACACCTATATACAATGGTATATTCTTTTATAATAGTTAAGAGTTTAGTGGATCCGATTTGAACAATTGTTGGACATAAAAACATTTTTTATTTTTATAGAAGCGCACCTCTTTCTAATAAAACAGTATGTGTTTCATTATATTTTTGAAATTTTAAAACGTTTTGTGGGAAATATTACTTGCTAACAGTAATATTTTAAAAATATTAATATCTGAAAATTGTCAAGATGGAAAGTAAAAAAATAAAAAATCTAGAAGTTGACATTTTTCAACAAGGCATGACAAACTAGAATAGGATCATATAAATCATTTTTGTGGATATTGTTTCGTTAAAATGGCATAAACAAAACTTAAAAAATATACAGGTAAAACGTTACACGTCAAAAATTAACTGACCAAATGGGAGTCTGACTTTTTCGTTACCCTGAGAATACTCAATAAGACGTATAGACACAAAAGTCATTATTTGGACCCAAAATAAACACTTTCTTGCTGTAGTGATGAAGAACTGATTATAAAGTTGGAATGTTATTGATTTGAGTTTATGTGTTTCTCCGATATAAATTGTTTATAGGAAATCTATTTTATAAACAATGCTTGTAAACAGTCTTATTTTGAAATATTTTATACTTGTATTGATTTCCGAAATAGTTTGCTCTATTTATTTTTAATCCCGTATATTTAGATATTTCTGAACAAGGAGTGATACGCAAATAGTGAAAAAGTAAATTTGTCGATTCTAAAATGGTCAATCTGCATTCCTCTGCATAATTTTCTAAACAACTTTCTCTTATTTAGGTCGAATTTATAATTACAATTCATCTTTTATTTACTTTTACACCTTTTGAAGCATAAAAATACGATTTCAATAATTTTAGAGAACCATGAACTGCCAATAAAAATTAAAATTTTAATTAAATTATTAATTAAATGCCCGTTTTGATTTAAAGATATAGCATCTGTAATTCATTTTGAATGCATACTTAATTATATTTTCAAATAAGATTTAATTTGTAGCAAAACATATGATAATCCGACGCCAATAGTCTATAATAAATTTTGTACTTATAACGGATGTCAATGGAAACAAATCGAATATACTAAAAATATAACTTCCATTTTTGGCTTGAAACTTGAGTTAAAATAATTAAATATCAATTGCTGTTTTCCCGGAGGTGAGTTTAAGTTTTTAATTTAAATAGCCATATACCAATTGTTGAACCACTGTATAACTTTTTAAATTCCCTTTTCAAGAGGAACTGTGACAAGTTACACTTTGCTTTTAAAAAAGCTGTATTGGAGGCATTCTTCCCAGTTTGAGTATGTAGCCATTTTGAAGTAATTTAGTGAAGAAGAATGTTTAGGTTTTATTTTTGAAAATTATTTTTAAATAGCTTGTATTTGCAATTTCATATTTTGGCAAAGTTACCCATTTTTAAAGCAAATTTTTATCGAAACACTAAATAAAAAGTACTACAAGTAAAATAGCCATCGTGCAGTCCATGTTATTAATTAAATATGTATCGTAACTCTGCGTAAAATTTTGATTTTGTTGTTTTGCAATAAATATATATTCAAACTTAAAACGCCCCTTAAAGTAATGTAGGTTTTACTTTCACTCAATTTTTATACTACTGTATATATGTTGCAAGTGAATATGTGTCAAATAATGCAGACGTTAAGCTTTAATTTTTGAAACATTTCACATGATCCTGTTATATATATATATATATATATATATATATATATATATATATATATATATATATATATATATATATATATATATATATAAACGGTGTGACCATTAAAGTCCGCAAGTCTGCATCATATGAGATTTTTTTTATTAATAGCTTTATTCGAAATTTGACTTTGACAATTTTTGCTTCGATCGAGATTAGAATTAACCAAAAAAAAAATGGTAGTCACGTGATTAGTATTATTTGTCACATTTAAATTTTTTCCAAACAAATTTAAAAAGTGGGGTTATGTCACAAAATATCGAAAAAAGTTATTGGAGAAAGTTTATCTAAAAGCAATTTTTAGCCCATTTGCAGAATTTGAGCTGTATAAGATAATATAGATTTTTTGCCCATTTTTTGTAAATTGCACCACTGTTGGAAAATAAGACTTAACGCAACCTACACAGAACTTCTTAGTTTTGACAATGCTTCATTCCAGACATATTTTGTTTAAAGTAGCGCTATATTAAATGTGTGTTTTTTTACAAAATCCAAATAGGGCTATTAAAATTTGGTCACATGTAATGCAAAGGTTTTTCGTTTTTGACCCTGTATAAGGTAGCTTCATAAAATAACTATTTTTCAAAAAGCAGTTTCTGTCTAAAAGTAATACACATTAATATTAAGAAAATAGTTTAATTGAAAAGACTCAAATTTTCAAATGAAAAAATCATAATGTTAAAATTAAACGTATCTAAAATTCGCCCTTTTTAGTTGATAACACTGTGTATTGGTTTGTCTTAATTATAATATGTATTGCTTTTAAACACAAACTAAGTTTTCAAAAATAGTTATTTTATGAAGTTACTTTATACAGGGTCAAAAACTAATAAACTTTGCATCATATGTGAGCAAACACACATTTAATATGGCGCTACTTTAAACAAAATATATCTGGGATGAAGCATTGTCATAAACTAAGAAGCTTTATGTAGGTTGCGTTGAGTCTTACTTTGCAAGTGGTGCAATTTACAAAAAAATGGGCAAAAAATCTTAATTATCTTATATAGCTGAAATTTTGCATATGGGCTAAAAATTGCATTTAGAAAAACTTTTTTCGATATTTTAAGATAACACTATGTCGGATATTCTCACGGGTGTGATGTGTAATCGAAGGTTTTCGGGTATCCCGTGTGTGTGCTGAGCGAACTCGTAGACACCGTAGAGTGAGCTTTGAAAATGGTGAATGAGATTTTACCGAAACGTCAGCTACCTTACAGTCCAGAGAGGGACTCAGTACATACACGGGATACCCGACAACCTTCGATTACATATGTATATGCATATATATATATATATATATATATATATATATATATATGAAGTAAAAAGTAAAATGCTAACAGTAAATACAAACTTCCCTCCATCATATCCTTTCTGTGTTAGAGGTTGCACAGTTAGAATAAATTGTTATAAAACACAATTCATCCTATTCCACCATCATCGATGATGATGAGGATATGATGGAGGGAAGTTTGTATTTACTGTTTGCATTTTACTTCATTCATACGCGGAGCTGCATATAGTTGTACGTTTGCTGAATGTGATTTCAGCACTACAACGGCATAATGTGGATATCTCCACTGATATTGCATCTCACACGGAGAAATCCGTGAAAGCCGCATAAACATATATATATATATATATAAATATACGTATACTACACGTATTCAGATCGTCTATAAAAAACAAAAAATGGTACGCTACTCCATTTTATGGTAGTCTCTTATTTTTTTAGGTTTAGATAGTAAGTAAATAATATAAAACATCAATAATAATACTTTTATTTACACAATTTTGTTTACAGAGAAAATATACCTTCAAATAATTTAATTAGGATGTAAATTTAACAAGTATGTAGTAAACAATATCATCCGTTACTCTTCAGCATGTCTTGCTAATTAATAAAACGTTATTCAAAATTTACAATATTTATTTTTTTAATTAAGAACTATATTAACTGGGCGTTAACAAAACTATTAACATTTTTGGTAGTTTAAAAATAATTGCTGAATAAATTGACACAATTCTGTAAGAGTAATAAAAAGTATGGTATCAACATATACTAGAAAATAAATACTATAACATTAACGTTAAATAGATATTCTGTTTCAGATTTCAGATTTTGAAATAATTTTTAAAAAGGTTTTGAACTGGTGCTTAGTGTGAATATTATGCAATTTTTTAGAACTATTCTTTCGAATGTTATTGTAAACGCTGTTGGTGGTTAACCGTTTTTATAATGTATTTTGTTATATTTCTTGTGTTTTGTGTTCAACGCAAAATTAGACTGGTTCAATATAAAACATCTTCATTCTAATTAAAGAGATTCAATTGAATAAAATAATAGGGCCATTTCTCTACATTAAGATGCGTTCCACATAGAGTAATAGCGATAAAAAAGTCTTGCAAATTTTGTTCTTCAAGAATTGGATATATAGTTTTTGTACTTACTCCAAAATACTAATTCAAATAAAATGTATGCCCGTCAAATTCAGCTATAATAACCACTTAACAATTAACAAACTAAACGTATTCTGGAAAGTTAGAAAAGTTATCCAAACATTATTATTAATAGTAACTTTAAACTTTGAATGGAATTATGCTTGGTTTACTTTTTTAACCATTTAAACTTTCTATCATATTTAATTCTTATTTTGGCAGATATCGTAATTTTATTTGAATTCTGAAAGTTATATAAAAAGGTAGCTAGAAAATGGCAGCTATCATTAACCATGATTAAAGATAAAGTTGGTCTACACCATACATTTCTTTTATTGATCTATTGAATTTTACGTTTGGGAAAAATTAAAATACTATATAATGGTTAACGCCCAGTTTGTAGTGTATGTTAACACACGCTTCTGTTTATAAAAATATTACATAAACAGTTAAACACAGCAAAAATACTACTACGTTCAAGTATATATAAAAGGTACAATGAGTTAAAACCTTACTTCTATGCAACACCATCAAGGTATTGTGTTGGAGCACTTCGACTATTTAAAGCTCCATAACTATTGTTATAAAAGCCCATAACGAGATTCAGTGAATCTTTTTCCGGCCAAGCATGGGTTTTATAACTATTGCAGGCAATAAGACTGTTCATGGCAGGTGGTCTGCTCTTCTCAATAGATATACCATTACCAACAGAACGTATACTAAAATAAAATAAGTTTTAATTAATTAATCATTTAAACTGAAATTTGGTAACCAGTTTAAAGTAAAATTAAATAGATAAACTAAATATTATACAATAGTCGCGTCAATGAAATCTTTTCCGCGGAAGTCCTGAAGAACAGTTCCGATTTTCATGATATATTTTTTTAATTTTATTTTTTTATATTATTTAAAATCAGCAACATTTTTGAGCGGGGACAGATTTATTTATATTGTTTAAACAATATCTATGATATGTATATAAAAAATTCAGTTTTGCTTGTATTTTTTTCGAAAAAATTTGTCTTATATTAATTTTAGTATAAATAATAGTTGTTAACACAAAGTTTTTAGTAATAATCCAATATTTACATCGTAACAATGCGCTATGTGGGTTTCAAAGAATTTGCATCTGTTGAATATAAGTATAATCAGATAGTGGAGCAACTTTCTGGACGGATTGTTATTACGGAGTTTTCCATTGGAATAACTACTCTTTAAGGAGGGCATTTGTTTCTTTTTTTAACCGACTTCTAAAAGAAGGAGTTTCTCAATTCGTCGAGTATGTATGTTTTTTTTTATGTATGTACAACGATTACTCCCGAACGGCTGTACCGATTTGAATGAAATTTTTTACGTTATGTTTAGGAAGTTGCTGCGGTAGTCCCAGATTTTTTTGGACGAAATTGGTGCAGTAATGGCGGACAAAAAAATTTAATTTTGTCTGATTTTCATCAAAATTGGTGAGGGGGAGTGTTCGGGGTCGCACATAATGAATCCAAAATATTTTTAAAAAATTCAATATGACGGATCCAGTATGGCGGACAAAAAAATCAATTTTGTCCGATTTTCTCCAAAATTCGTACGAGGGAGTTTTTAGGGTCGTATATAACTAATCTAAAATTATTTTTAAAAAATTCAATATGGCGGATCCAATATGGTGGACGAAAAAATCAATTTTGTCCCATTTTCTTCAAAATTGGTACGGGGGAGTTTTCGGGGTCGCACATAACGAATCTGAAATTGTTTTTAAAAAATTCAATATGGCGGATCCAAGATGGGGGATTAAAGATTCTACATCTCCCGAATTTGTCTAAAATCAGTATCGGGGTATTTTTGTTAGTGTTAATTATAAATTTAAAATATTTTTTGAAAAACTCAATCTGGCAGATTCAATATGGTATCCTAAAAATTTTACATTTTTCGATTTTCTCCCAAACTGATATAGGGGGTTCTCGAGGATGTAAATTATGAATTGAAAAGTACATTTTCAGGCTGCAATATGACAAATCCAAGATAGCGGACTAAAAATTTTACATTTTTCGATTTTGTTTAAAGGTGGGACTGAATCGTTTTTGAGGATGTAAATAGCGAATGTAGATCTAGAAATTTTTAATTTCCAGATTTCACCCAAAATTGGTACTAGGGGGCTTTGAAGGGTTTAGATTTAGGTTAGATTACGACTTAAAATATTTTTTTTTTGAAATTCAAATAGCGGATGCAATATGGTGGGTTGAAAAATTTACATTAGCATTTTTTCAGATTTGGTATTAGATGGTTTTCGGGGTCGTGTATTACGAATATGAAGTTAATTTTTTACAACTATTAGGTTGATAAGATACAATATGAGGGACAGAAAATTTTACATATTCCGATTTTGTCTAAATTTGATATTGTGGGGTTCTTGAGGCGTATATAAACTCAATATGCAGAATAAAATATATCGAGCTAAGAAATTTACATCTCAAGTTCTTTAAATATTGAAAATTGATATTGTGGGGTTCTTGAGGCGAATACAAACTCAATATTCAGTATAAAATATATCGAGCTAAGAAATTTACATCTAAGGTTCTTGGAAGGTTTTGGGGCCTATATTACCAATCTAAAATTAATTTGAAATTTAAGATAGTGAATTTGCTATGACAGACTAGATATTTGTTTGACACAATTTTACTGGCATTTGGAAAACTCTAAGAACCAAAGAATTTTTAGTGGTTCACTTGGAGGGTGATTTACAACTTTGGATAAAATGGGTACTTTTTTGCCACCTTAGACTCATTGCGAGGTATACTAATCTCGATTAGTACTTAGTTCAAATAATTTATGGATATCATAATGAATTCTAAAACTGAAAATAGAAAAATAAAATTAAAAAAAAATTGAACCGACTTGTAAAAGTGCGCTAAAAACTGAAAAATAACTATAAATTTTTATATGAAATTGAACTTTTTGAAGTCGGCGCCAAATTATTTGTAAATGAAATAAATAACTACTAATATATACAAGTTATGGTAAGAAAGCAATTGCAAATAAAGTATTTTTAATCTGTTCATGCAAATCATATTTTGTCAGGTATTAGTTTGGCGCCGACTGCAAAAAGTTCAATTTCATATAAAAATTTTTATGCAGATAAAAATATGGTTAGCGCTAGATATTCTACGAAGTTAGCAGTTAGCAGTCAAAGTTTTAGTTTGAAGTAAATCTGTAGAATTCATTATTACCTGTTTTGTTAAACTGGCATTAAGAGATATTATGTTGAAGTATGAAATTCAAGGTCATTTACAATTAAATGAATAAAATGCTGGTTTTAATATTTGTCATCACCATTTTGACAAGAAATCTGTTGCTGCAGTGTATATAATTTCCTATTTTCTTTCGATCTTTCCTTACTTTTTTGAAACTACGTTTTTAGCCTAGAGCGGCATAAAACAAAACTTTTCTTTTTTTTTCGGGGTAGCGACCTAAGGACTATTAGAAGAGAGAAAATAGTCGGTTTTTTTGGCAGATGGCAGAAGGTTCATAATTTGTTCTGAAATATTTTAAGTATGAATAAATAAACATTTTTTTATTTTTGTCTGTCCGAGACATGCTTATTTAAAGTTTACAAAAAAAGGATAGAAACTGCAGAATGTCTAAAGAAGAAGAAGAGTTACTTTATAATAGTTTATCAGGTCACGAAAACACCTCTTATGGGATGCAATGTATTTTTCATTGCCTAGATAATTTCTTCTTTGGATAACTGATTGTTTTGAAAAAAAAAAAACTATCAAAAATACTTCACTGTAACTGACAGTATTAAAAATGCTAATAAACATTGATACAGTTTTCGATGAGATTATATGAATAGTAGAATCAGTTTTATTATTAGCTAGTATCCTTAGGTAACAAATTCAGTGCTCATATCTACACCTCATGACAAAATACTTATTTAAAATATGACCTATTCCCTTCAAAATCATGCAGTGAAGATAATCAAAAAAAGTGTATAAGTATTTCCACATTTTGAGAAAAAATAATTTTCAAGGAAGTTACCGAGATTTTAAAATAGAGCTTAGAGCTTTTGCAGAGAAAAAAATGTAAGTCATTTTTTATTCAAAATTTTTTATGACGAATCGACGTAATTCAGTTTTCTTGTTTGATTTGGATTAATGGGTCATAAACTTTCAGAAAAAATTTGAAACCAGAAAAATTTTCTAAATTAACAAAATGGCGGTCATTTTTCCAAGAAAAACACAAACGGTATTTTCTCAAAAACTACTTTTTTGGATGAATTTTTTTCAAGAGTTCCTTGTTATATACTTCTTCAATTACAACCTTTTTTGGTAAATAAATTATATAGAAAAATTACAAAAATTATAACTATACAGGGTGATTCTAAAATATTTTCAAGATGGCGACACTTCCGGTTATACCGGAACTTTATGTCAACGTACTTATTTTAAAGGGAACATCCTATATATTATTGCATTTTTGATTTCTGCGTAAAATTCTAGACATATTTTATGTATAATGTTCTATAGTTAAGCCCCACCATTTTGGAAATATCTAAATTTTTATGTCAAAAATGACGTTTGCGGACCAACACTTAACTATAAATTTCTCCTATAAGAAAGTCTTTATTATTTAATTCGTGTAATTTTTTTTGCAGACGAAGATCGACTTTAGTAGTTTTTTTATAATATTATAAAAACTGTTAGTACAGACTGGTCAAAAAAGAAGGATAAAAACTATGTTTAAAAAATCGTCAAAAGTCAATTTTTTCAATCATATTAAGCATTAAAAATAAGAGTAACTTTGTATAAAATTGTCTATTCCAAAAATTTGTAGTTTTCAAAATTTCTGTTATAAAAATGTTATACGGTTTTTAAATTTTGTTATTAGTTGCCATGACCGTGAGACGTGGCGAAAATAAGACAATCGAACCCTACAGAATTGTCACTATTTCTTGCCATTTGACATTCATTAATAATAATCATGCCTGGACGATTAAATTACACGCAAGAAGATTATTTAAATTTATTTGTTATTTATGGAGAATGTGACAGAGTTATTTCAAGAACATGCGATACATTAGCGATCCGATATCCGCAGAAACAGAAACCAACACCACCAACTGTTAAAAAGATTATATAAAATTTCAAGGACTTTGGATCTATAAAAGCAAAAAGAAACAGAAATAAACCAGTTGTTAATACTGAAAATATTGAAACTGCAATTTTAGGATATTTCGCCGCATATTTGACAATATCTACAAGGCAAGTAGCATTAGAGCCTGGATTATCTCAAACATCAGTTATAAGGATTTTATGGAAATACAATTTTTATCCCTATGTATATTCCATGGTACATTTAAAAGGCACTGATTTTCCACGAAGAGTAGAGTTCTGTCAATTTATTTTACTCCGGTCACAAAAGAATGCTGTTTTTTTTTTGGATAATGTTATTTGGTCGGACGAAGCCAAATTCACAAAAAATGGATTGTTTAATAGACGCAATTCCCACTATCGAATCGACTCAAACGTACATCCATTTAAAAAATTAAATTTTTAAGAGTCTTTGCAGTTTAACGGGAATTGTGCTATAAGAAATGACGGCGTCGTCGCCCTAGAATTCTACTAAGATAATATGAACGGTAAGTTAGCCATTTTTGAAGACTTCTAGATACAAAATACGTTTTTTAACTTATAGTTGAGGGCTACTTCGACATCTTGAGAAATTTGAAAGTGAACTGTTTAAATAGCTTGCCGCTAGCTGATCATAGAAATCTATTTTATCAACATGACGGGGCGTCTCGACATAATAGCCATTTAGTTAACAATCATCTGCAAAACCTGTTTTATGATCAATGGATAGAAAAGAATAGGCCACATCTTGGGTCACCTTGCTCCCCCAACCTAACAGTACTTGATCTTTTATTTGGAGGGCAATCAAAAATATAGAATACAATACCACATTAACCACTATGGAGGTTTGCATGCCGCGTGTCAGAATAACATTTGAAGAACTTAATTCTCAGTCAATAAGAAGAGCCACCCATGAAGAATTTCTACTTATGTGCGAAAAATGTTTGGAAGTTCAGGGCGTCAATTTGAACATTTAATCCAATAATTTTTGTAACTTTACTTTATTAACAATTGGTTTATTTCTATTTATTTTACCTTTTATAGATCCAAAGTTCTTGAAGTTTTTTATAATCTTTTTAATACTGGTAGTGTTGGTTTCTGTTTCTTCAGATATTGGATCACGCATGTTCTTGAAATAACTCTATTATATTTTTCATAAATAATAAATAAATTTAAATAATCTTCGTACGTGTAATTTAACCGCCCCGGTATGATTATTATTGATGAATGTCAAATGGCAAGAAATAGTGACAATTCTGTAGGGTTTGATTGTTTTATTTTGGCCACGCCTCGCCGTCATGGCCAACTAATAACAAAACTTAAAAGCCGTATAGCATTTTTACAATGGAAATATTTTGAAAATTACTAATTTTTGGGATAGACAACCTTATACAAAGTTACCCTTATTTTTAATGCTTAATATGATAACATTATAAAAATAGGTGCTTTCTATTTAAAAAAAAGTACTAATAGTTTTCAAAATATCATAAAAAGACTATTAAAGTCGATCTTCGTCTACAAGAAAACTAACCCAAATTAAATAATAAAGACTTTCTTATAGGAAAAATTTATAGTTAAGTTTTGGCCCGCAAACGTAATGTTTGACAAAAAAATTTAAATATATCCAATACGATGAGACTTAAGTATAGAACATTATACACGAAGTATGTCTAGAATTTTTATAAATTAAAAATACAATAATATAAAGGGTATTCTATTTAAAATAAGCAAGTTGACATCTACTTCCGGTATAACCGGAAGTGCCGCCATCTTGAAAATATTTTAGCTGGCTGTCTCTCATGCAGGTTAGTACACTATCACATTTTAAGGTTCTTCCTAATCATAGTTTTCCCACCATCCATCGATAAAATTCCCCCTGCATAATGAAGCATATTATAGTCATCCGCACAAAAATTTCTTGATTTTGTTTCGAGAATAGGCCGCCATTTTGTTAATTTTGAAATTTTTTCAGATTCCAAATTTTTTTCCTGAAGTTTATGACTCATTCGACCTGAATTAAAAGAGAAAATTAAATTACGTTGATTAGTCATCAAAATATAAAATTTTGAGAGGGATGTATTTTTCTTCATTTCAAAAGCACTAATCTCGACTTTAAAATCTCGATAACTTCGTTAAAAACGATTTTATCGCAATACAGCAAAATAAAATTTCCACTTCTTTGGTTTTCATAATGATATTTTTCACTAAGAAAACATTTTTTTTTGTTAAAAATCTCAGTGCATGAGTTGGATTGGAATAGGTCATTGAAAAAAAAAATTATTGTGTCTCTCTCTGCATTTTAACATCCATAAAATCAATTGTAATTGAAGAAGCGTTTAACAGGGAACCCTCGAAAAAAATTCATCGAAAAAAATGTAGTTTTTGATCATTTTGAAAATTTTTCGGCTTTCAAATTTTTTTTCATATGACCTTAATCAAAAGAGAAAACTGAATTACGTCAATTAGTCGTAAAAATATACAATTTTGAATTACATTTCTCTTCACTGCAAAAACTCTAAGCTCAACTTTAAAATCTCGATAATTTTCTTAAAAATATGTGTACACTTTTTTGGATTCTAGAATATATTTCACGGAGAAAGCACTTAATGTTTTTGACTATATTCACTGCATGATTTTGAATGGAATCGTTTATATATATGCATTTAATATACATTATTAAATAGGAAAAACTAAGTGAGGAAAATATCGAAAGGAGTTCCAAGGATTACTTGAAAAGAAATTAAAAGATGGAAGGTGTGACAGTAGCATAAACATAGAGAAGAATTAGGAACATTACAGGAGGAGCATAATATATGGAGCGAAAATGAGCTGCGGCAAAGCTAAAATACCAAACACAATCATGAGAAAAATCAGATTTTAAACCAATGAGGCACGAAGAAATACCTGAATACAGAAAGAGATGAGTGCTATAGAGCACACAATGGAAAAAGGAAAGAAGCCGAAGTGACAATGAACAATGCAAAGAAGAAAATGTGGGAGAAATATGCACATAGGATGACAGAAAACTACAGAGAGAACCAAAAATTATTTTACGGTACATTAAAATGGGTCAAATTAAGAAAGGAATAGAGCATGCCAAGTATAAAAGATCAAGAGGGGAACATAATAACAAATGAAGGTAGAATAATGGAAAGGTCGATAGAGTACCTTGAAGAACTAATATCTATGGAAGTAACAAGACAATAGGACGATGGAGGAGAGGAAAACGTAGAACAAAAACTCGATTACAAAAGAGAAGAGAAATCGAAAGAAACACTAAAATGTAAAACTAGGCAAAGCTTCCTAGAAAGACCACATCACGATTGAAATAATTAAATATACGGGAAAGGAAGAATTTAATAAGACGAGGAAATTGATGAACGATGTATTAAAGAACGCAAAAACATCCAGTGACTGGAAAAAGATGTTATACTGCCAATATATAGGAGGAAAGATATAAGGAATTTCGTTAATTACAAGTAAGTGACCAGGAAAGGTATTTGCAAAAATAATAGAGAAAAGGTCAAGAAGTAAAGTAGAGCTTACGCTGGAAGACTCCCATTATGGCTTTAGGAAGAGGAGAAGCACACATGATCTCATTTATTATCAGAAAAATGAGCAAAAAATAATAACCAAGAATTTATATGTGCATGTATGCTTTAAAGACATACAGAAGGCCTTTGATAGAATACGGAGGAAAGACATATGGAAACCGCAGAATAGAACCCATTAAGAAAAAGTTATGAACTGACAGTGACAGTATTTGAAACACGAGTACCGGGAAGATACGGGAGGAGTAGATCAAGGATAAGATGGATTGATAAAATCAGAAAAGAAGCAGAGGGAAAATGTATCATGGAGTGAAATAAGAAAATTAACACAGGACAGGAAACAATGGAGACAAATAATAGAAACTCAACTTCAACAGATTTACACATACCGAACTAAATAAGCCAGTAAAGTATCAAATAGAAAAAATACTTACCTTATAATGCTCTCCGTTGGATGCGTCTGCGAATGTGTAACTTCAACATCACCATTAGGCAACTTCTCGTCTTTAATCTCGACATAAGTACTTGATTGTTTCGACACAGACAAAAATATAATTGTAGCAAAGCCGACTAAGAGATGGATAACGACAATGAACATTGAAGAATTTCTAAATCCAGTAGTGTCGTATAAAATTCCACTTATTGAGGGACCAATGAAAGCTCCAAGAGCAAAAGTACTTGTCCACAGACCGGATATGAGGGCGTAGGTTTCTAAGTCATTTGGAAATCCATACAAACTGAAAAAATTAGTCAATTGACTTTTAATGGTTACTTGTGTAGGTTTTATTCTAATATTCCCAGTCTAATGCAATAATCGGGAGCCCAGTTGGTTTTTATAGTCGATGAAGAGTCATGGCTCCACCAAAGGTTTTATATCTATTTTGCCCCCTGGTTATAAATATCGAGGGAGGATTCTGAAAAAATGGTTAGGTAATTTCTTAAAAAATTGTTTTTTTTTTTGTAAAATGTAGCCACTTTTCAGCATAAATAAATTGATTAAATAAATATTTTCAAATTCTGCGTCCAGTATTTGATAGCTTAGGTCAAGAACTACAAGCTGGGATTAATCGCAACGTGAAAATGTAATGTGTTTATTGCTTTTTAAAGTTATAAACAAATAGCGTTTCATCAACTACATTGTTAAAAATAACCTTAAATTAAATGCAAATTTAATGCCCATTCTACATTAAATTTAATGATTTTGTACCAGAAATTGTGAATAATTTACACCTACTTTAAACTTAAAGCAATTCACTCAAATATCAGTTCGTTATACATTAAATTTGATAAATGGTATCTTAAATTTCAATAAAGTGTCTAAAAATATATTTCAACGTTCCTGGTAGTTTCAGAATTTTTTGAACTCATATTAGTGTTAGCGCATTAAATATGAGTTGAATATGAATAAATTTAGATGAAGGTAAATTATTAAATTTAATGCATTACTTTAAATGCATTTAATAAACATATGTGAAATTTGCTTCCAACATATTTACATTAAATTTAAAACATTTCCTTTTTACAGCGTATAACATACTTGCCACCGTGTATGAAGGCAAGTGGAAGTCTACTTACCGGCGCCCACTTAGTGCACATAATCCATAATAACTTTCGCTGTTCGTTGCATTAATCCTGTATACACATTTTAATATATTGTGAGAGAATTTTGTTTTAGGCGCGTCCGTATCTTTGACCATTTAGCGCCTTAATATATTGTAATGAACTTTAGTTTGCAGGGATTTGGGTTTATTTTCTACAGGTTTATAATTTATTTCATTAATTTTACCTTTATTAATTTCTTCATGCAACGTCGATGAAAAAAGGTCTGAAACTTTTTAAATAGTTGCATTTCCTTATTTTCGATATGGAACGCCTCTAATAGAATATCTACAAATCGTCGAATTATCCCTTTTCCTTATTTTTATTACACCATGTAATATAAAAATCCATCTAGAAAGATCCAGTATCCAGAAAAAGGATATGCACAGGGCCCAGATCGGCTTTCTTGGATAGTTTAGGTTGAGAGTTCGTCGATGCAACTTGAATTGTTTGACAAGTGTCAGAATTGAAGTGTTCATTCATTCATTCATATCAGCCCGTTTTCATCAACTCCTGAATGTAGGCCTTTTCCATATTTTTCCATTTCTGTCGGTCCGTAGCGATCCCCATTCAGTTTTTTCCGGCAATTTTCTGGATATCGTCACGCCATCTCTTTTGGGGCCTGCCAACACTTCTCTTGTTCTCTCTTGTCCGCCATGCTGTTATCTTGTATGTCCATCTGTCTATGTCATGTCTTGCGATATGTTCAGTCTATCTCCATTTTAGCTGCGCTACTCGTTTGCTCACATCTGTTATTTTCGTTCTTCTTCTGATTTCTTCATTTGGAACTCTATCTCGTAAACTAATTCCCAGCATAGTCCTTTCCATTGCTCGTTGTGTAACCCGAAGCTTATTTATGGCTTTACATGTTAGGGAGGTTGTTTCAATACCATAAGTAAGAACTGGCAGGATGAACGACTCGTAGACTTTTCTTTTTAGACTTATGGGGGTTTTACTGGATTTAAGAATGAATCCGAGTTTGCCAAAAGCTGCCCAGCTGAGATTTATTCTTCTAGGAATTTCAGCCGATTGGTTTTCCTTCCCTATTTGTATTTTATGACCTAGATATATGTATTCTCTTACGTTTTCTATTATTTTATCTTCAACTTTAATTTGTATTTGTTCTAGACTCATTATTTTTGTTTTTGACAAGTTCATTTTGAGTCCTATCTTAGCTGATGCTTGATGAAGTTCTTGTATCATACATTGGAGTTATTCTGGTGAATCACTGATTATAACAGGTATATATACATATATACATATGTTTATGCGCCTTTCACGCCGTTGTAGTTGCATTGCATCTCACACGGAGGAATCTGTGAAACCCGCATAAACATATATACGCCAGTATTTGCATGCTTCCTTCTGATCTGTCCTTTGCACAGTCAGGTGCATGTTGGTACCCTGATGAGTCTAGTAAAGATGAAACATGTACCTCTGCCGTATCATTGTAGCGGGGAGGGTAAGTTTTGACTTTCTTTTCGGTATGGTTGTACAGGTAGGCCACTATCTTGATGGTGGTGGAATAGGATAAATTGTTTTTCCTTAGCAATTTGTTTAAACCTGTTCCACCTCTAACACGGAAAAGATATGGTTGGAACGAAGTTTGCATTTACTGTTCGCGTTGTACTTTATTCATGCACGGAGCTGCATATAGTTGTACCTTTGCTGAATGTAATTTCAGCACTACAACGGCATAATGTGGATATATCCACTGCTGTTGCATTTCACACTGAGGAATCCGTGAAAGCCGCATATATATATATATATATATATATATATATATATATATATATATATATATAAATATAGTATTGATGCGCTGCTTCAGTTTTTTTTTAATTAATAATTTTCACATATTTTCTTTCATGCAATAAAAGCGTTACTTGATTTTTAAAGTTAATAATCTTTCTGAATAAAAAATTAACACAGTCTTATTGTGATCTTTGTTCAGCACGTGCTTATGATTCCATCTAATGTAGTTGAGAATTTGCTGCTTTGTACTATGTTTTTTAGCAAAAAATACATTTGTTAGTATCTATCACATAATTATTAGAGCGATTCATTGATAATTGCGTTGATATTGATTTTTGATTAAGGTTAACTTTTTTACGTTCCTCAATATTATCT
The DNA here is from genome assembly GCA_034092305.1 of Diaprepes abbreviatus. NCBI lineage: Eukaryota > Metazoa > Arthropoda > Insecta > Coleoptera > Curculionidae > Diaprepes > Diaprepes abbreviatus. The sequence continues at coordinate 38,780,449 of JASJET010000055.1, forward strand.
TTACTTAAGTCAATATTTCTTCTTTTAAGATTTTCATTTATAACTTCAAAACTACCTAAGATTTTCTAATGTCTACATTATTTATGGAACTTATTGGTCATATGGTGCTTTAACAAATCTAAGAATTATATCATTCCAATAATTATATCTTATATTGAATCAACTTAATAATTATTTGGCTGTTACATCTAAGCGACAAAACACGATATTCCTATGCAAATTGGCAGCGTCGCGTATTTGACACTTATCTTGGTCAGTATTCGTTAAATTTATACCTTTTTTATTTTCTTGACAAATAATACAAATATCTTTGTTAAAAAATAATTTGTTTCTGAATTTCCTCAACAAATTGTTTATTTCGAATATAAAACTCAACAGCGTGCGCAAATAAAGGTACAGGTAGTAAAGTCACTAACAAGTAGCAACGTGCTTAGTTATTAGCTCGCGAAGACAGTAATGCGATCATAAATGTTGTAATGACTGAATCTCAGCTTAGAATTATTATCTAATTGATATGCTATTAATAAAACTAGTGCAATATATTACAGTACGATATCGTATTTTATACATTATGCTACATTTTAAACATGGGCTGTAATTATTAAGCAAAACAAACACCAACTCATCCGCTCCTAAACAAGTTATAATAACCGAAGTTCCTCATGCTAATGTATTGTTTATTTTATGATTAGATGTTGATAATAATAAATATTAAAGCAATGATCAGCAAAAGCTATAATCGATTATGTGCATTAAATGTGGGCATGTAAGAAGACTTCTACTTCTCTTAATATACGGCGCACTAACGAGCATTTGGCCTCAAAAACCAGACAAAAAGGAGAAATGGATACTATACAAGTAATCTTCGAAATTATTTTTTTTTGTATACCTGAGTAACCGTATTATCATAAAATTATGATAAAGTGGCCCCTCCACGCCGCTACGCCCTGCACAGTTAATTGCAATCTAAGCTTCGTTCAACACGCACGCATCTGTTCTTGATAGATTTTTTTTAGACTTGTGTTTAGTGTTTGGTATTTTGAAAAGTGAATATTAAAAAAAATTTTTTTTGTGATTGAATCTGAAAAACAAGGTATGTATTTAATTTTAATGTATATATATTTAAAAATATAATGACTGTTTAGTATTCTTATGGACCTAAAACAATATGCAAGAAAATTTTCTATTTTTTTGGTTTTTCTTTTTAACTAATTAGTGTTTTTGAAAATGTTCCGAGCTAGGTCGGGCTACAATTCTTTTTTAATAATAAACTATAGACATTAGCCATATCATAACAGTCAAAACATTTTCCACATGTTTCCACCTCTTGAAAAAACCGGTTCCACGGTTTTTTTGTGCAGTAATTTTGGTTATTTTTTATTTACATACATATTTTTTTTCCTATAGGTACAAATTTGCCATCAAATGTTATTGAAGTATATCGGAAAACGATATACATGCTTTTTAAACAAAGCACATCCAGAACACTTGAAGATAAGGTATCATTTATGGAACATAAGCTTTGCGAAATGATGAAATGTCCCCGAAACGAGTACCATACCTTAAGTCACGATTTAAAACATTTTAATAGTGATTTGAAAAAAAGATGGATATCATCTAACTATATTGAAGGAAGATTTTTGAAAAAAAAAAAGAGAAATGGCTTAATACATCAATACCAGTACATAACTGAGCCACGAATTCTACGGGACACCCAAGGAAGCATTTCCAAGAATTACATGATCGTAGTAAACGACGAAATATAAAATAACTCCGCGAACAGGTACCTGTTGAGGAGCTTACTTATGCAGCCAGCGTAAGTAAACGAATGTCTGGAAATGCCGCGGCCTTTAAACTTATGATAGATGCAACTTCAACACCAACAAGAGCTAAATTTTACAGGAAGGTAATAAATACTGCTCAGAAACCGAAATTAAAAAATTACACACCTGAGCAAGCTTTGCAAATCTTTGTTGAAGGTGACTTTACAAGGAGGCAGTGGGAGTTGTTACACGATTCCAATAAGGGTATAGTTCCTTGTTATACTCTAATTAGAGAAGCAAAGAAACTCTGCTATCCAAAACCAGAGTCAATCCGAGTTACGGAGACGAGTGTTGAAGTTGTGCTTCAGGACCTACTTGATCATACAGTAAAGAGACTTTGTCTTTATCTTGAGACAGACTTTTTATGGGAAAACGTACAATTACCCTAAGTCAACATATAAAACGATACCCATTACGTTTTTTTAATATTACTCCCCTCCCCCCTAAGTCAGTCCCCCTTCACCTGATTAGTAAAATAATGCTAGAACTCAACTTAGCGCCCTCAAAAATTTCCGGACGCTGATTTTGACACGTCTAGAGTCAAAAACAACGACGTTATTAATTTTGTCCGGTTTCTGAGGTCAAATGCTCATTAGTGCGGCGGCTCGTATGTTATATCTGATGAAATGTAATTAGTTTATAGCATTAGAAAGCAATAAAACATTACATTCTCACATTGAAATTATTTTCGACTTGTAGTTCTTGACTTGAGTTATCAATTGCTGGGCGCAGAATTTGAAACTATTTTTTTTATATCTATATTCATGTTGAAAGGTTTCAAAAAATGCTATTTTTCAAATGTTTAACGATTTTTAACTCAAAAATGATGCGTTGGACGGACGAATTACAAGACACACTTTTGTTTAGAATTAGCCGAGGATAATGGAATGCTTTTTATTTTCCAAAAAACAATTCAAATTATTAACAATTTTTTTTATTACAGACAATTACCTGACCATTGTCGGGGTATGGGACTTATACCGACTGGACCCTATATTGCGATGATCGCGTCTTAGATCGAAAACTAGTGTTTCCAAAAATTTACGACTTTTTTACTTTTACGTTTTGGGCAGTTATATTTTATCAAAAGGTTTTTGCTCCTCAAATCCATAACGATTAACAACATTGATTAACAGACATCCTTATCTAAAAATCAGTTAATTGGCCGAGTACTTAACATTGTGTACATATCATTTTTACTTACACAGCTGTCTGGAGGGCATCTCCAAATGACGCCACAAGTTGTGCAGCCATCCCAATTCCATGAAGAACTAAACCAGCTATTGAAACCCATAAAATTCTAAAAGAAAATCACATTTTTCAGAATAATTTTATGAAAAATAATATTTGTAAAATAAACTGCATTCGATGATGAATTTTATCAAGGATAAATTTTTTGAAAAAATTAGAAAGTCATTATTACAGTTCCTAATTCGCTAATGGCTGGATAATTATCTACTTTTAGATGTAGGAAAATATAGCCTTGCGTGCTTTGAACTAATTTCAGTATGAGCTATACCTTAATATTGTGAGACATGGAAATTTTAGGTTTTGTGGTTTTTAGAAACATATATATCTATTAATAAAGAAAAAAAACATTTCTATAGGATAAAGTCAATATCAATTTCTACCAGGAAACAAAATAGTGACTCTAAGCACTTTTATTCGTATTATTATAGACAAAAATTATCTTACATAAATTCACCTGGTTTACGATATGATTTTACTCATAACACTTGCAAACAACCATAATTCTAAATATAAAATATTCCTAAACCTAACTCCAATTATCTAAACCAGGATTAATTTGCATACTTGTATTTAGTATAATACTGCTTTCTTTTGTGCTTTAAATGTTTTAACAGATTTCCGCAATTCCTTATGAAAATTTGCTTTATAGTTGATGAGATTATATTTTCATTGTCTATTTAACAAAAGTTATGGTTTGAATATTATTTTGAATCTAGCTTTTCCCCGCGGTTTCGTTCGCAGGCTACTTAGGAAATCAAAACTAGTTAAGTTATGAGAGTCCTTTTTTTTTTAAACAACATATATCACTCCTCTTCATGTCTGTAAAGAAAGAAATCGGTTCAGCCTTTTCGAAGATTAGACCTCACAGATAGACAGACAGACGGACAGAAAAAATAATCTATATTACTCTTGATAACCTTCTATTTATGTCTGTAAAGTTTCATCGAAATCGGTTCAGCTGTTTTAAATATTAACCCGTGCAGACAAACAGATCAGTCAGAAAAAAATAGCCTATATCACTCCTGACAACCGCCCCTTTATGTCTGTAAAGCTTTATCAAAATCGATTCAACCGTCTCCAAAATGAGCGCGTACAGACAGACAGACACACAAACAGAAAAAAGCAACCTGTATCATTCTTGACAACCTCCTCTTCATGTCTGTAAAGTTTCATCGAAATCGATTCAGTTGTTTCGAATATTAGCTTATGTGAACAGACAGGGAGACAGAAAAAAAGTAGCTTATATCACTCCTGAAAACCTCCTCTTTATGTCTGTAGAGTTTTAGTGGAATCAGTTCAGCCGTTTCGCAGATTAGCCCTAGCAGACAGACAGGCAGGCAGACAGAAAAAATAGCACTATTGAGAACTTTCTCTTCACATCTGTAAAGATTCATCGCAATTGGTTAAGCCGTTTCGCAGATTAGCCCTAGGAGACAGACAGAAGAAGACCATCCTATATCACTACTGATAACCTCCTCTTCGTATCTGTAAAGTTTCCTCGCAATCGCTTAAGCCGTTTAGAAGATTAGCACGTACCAACATAAAGATGGACAGACATACAGACAAACAGAAAAAACAGCCTATATCACTCCTGATAACCTCTTTTTCATGTCTGTATAGTTTTAGCGAAATCGGTTCAGTCAGTTCACAAACTAGCTAGTATAGACGGACAGACAGACAGATAGACAGACACCAACAGAAAGTCTTCTATACAACTTTGGACTTCATGTCTGTAAAGTTTCATTGATCTCGTTTCAACCATTTTGAAAATTAGCTTGTACAGACGAACCGATAGACAGACAGAACAAGTAGCCTAAGGCACTTCTGACAATCTCCTGTTCAGGTCTGTAAAGTTTCATTGAACTCGTTTCAACCATTTCGAAGATTAGCTTGTACAGACGAACCGATAGACAGACAGAAAAAGTAACCTAAGGCACTTCTGACCATCTCCTGTTCATGTCTGTAAGATTTCATTGAAATCTGTTCAGGCCTTTCGAAGATTATCCCAGACAGATTTAATTTCATTTATATGTATAGATTAACTTTAGTTCAAAGTAAATATTTAATTTAACCAGGAGTCTGTGAAAAGATATTCAGGGTTGTGATACAGAAACGAAGCAGCCTTCGATATGGAAAACTGTGCTAGTGCATTCTCATCAACATGCGTATTAAGCGGGTAAGTCTACGGAAACCGCACTAATACAATTTACAGATGAGATTCAAGAAGCACTGCACAGGAAGGAAATTGTAATATGTGCCTTCCTTGATATAGAAGGGGCTTTTGACAACACTTCACATCAGGCAGTCAAAAGAGCACTCGATGGCAGAGAAATGGACAGAACGACATCCAAATGGATAGTACGACTTCTCTCCAATACAATAGTAGAGACAGAGACAGGACAGGATACTATCGTCCTCTGCGCCACAAGAGGTACCTTCAGAGGGAGTAGCCTCTCCACTTACGTGGAGCTTAATTGTAGACCAGCTCCTCTGTGATTTGACTGACCCCGGCATATCTTGTCACGGCTATGCCATGACATGGTCGTGATCGCAAGAGACAAATTCGAGAATACCCTTTGTGACATAGTTCAAAGAGGATTTGAATACATTAGAGAATGGTGCCAGATGATGGGACTAAACATCAACCTCACCAAGTCTACCCTAGTAGCTTTCGTAAGGAAAAGAAACCTCAATGAGAAGATGGATGAGAATGTTATTGAGTGGAAGTCTGAGGTCAAATATCTGGGACTGAGCCTAGATAACAAACTCCTATGGAATAAGCACGACAAAGATATAATCAACAAGGCTACACAAGCCTTGATGGGCTGTAGAAATAGTGCGGGAAAAAGATGGGGTACAAATCCAAAAATCCTGCAGTGGATGTACACTGCAATAGTGAGACCAATCATTACATATTGGCAGTGATCTGGAGCAAAACAACCAGTCTGCCTAATACGAGAGATAACGTTTCGAAAGTTTAAAGACTGATCTCTGCGTGTATAACCGGCCGACGACCGCCTAAACCTCAAACCTCTACATACATTTCTAGAGAACAAGACGAAGAGGAAGATTTAAAGGACGATGAGAGATGAGGTCAAAAAATGAAGGCCCAATCTCTCATCTAGAAATCAACAAATCTGGGACATGGCCCAAGACGAAATGAAAAGCAAATTCAACTTTGTGAAAAACTTTAGCACAAAGTTGAGTCGCAAGAGCGCATGGGACAGAAACACCATTGAAAAATTCAGCAAGAAATCCACATATGTCTCCAGATGGCTCTAAAACTACGAAGGGAACTGGAGTAGGAATGTATGGACCCGGCACCAGACACTAAAAAAGCTTGGGTAAGCCATTAAGCATTTTGCCAGCAGAAATACATGCTATTAGGATGTGTATTCAGTTTAACAAGGAGAAAAACTATCACGGCCAAGAGATTATCATCATGACGGATAGTCAAGCAGCCACCAGTACGCTGAGCTTTCAAGTTATTAGTTCCAAGATGGTCTGGGAATGCTTAGAGAAACTGAATGATTTGAGTAAGGATAATAAAGTCACCCTCATTTGAGTACCAGGACATACCAGGATAGAGGGGAATGAAAAAGTAAACAAGCTCGCGATGAAAGGGACTGAGATACCTTTTCGGGGGCCACAGCCTTTCTGTGGAATCAGAAGCATGATAATGCTGGACGAACCAAAGATAGAAGGAGAAAGCAGGAGATCCAATTATTGGACGGAGATTGGATTGAGACAAGCGAAGATACTTCTGGGGAACTACGACCAGAAGAGATTCAAAGAATGCATAAGATTGAGTAAAAACCAGCTCAGAGTTCTGACAGGGATCCTGCCACCTAAAGGGACACCTCAAGAAACTCGGACTGGTAGAAAGAGAAGAGTGCAGATTCTGTGAGGAGGAGGACGAAACCTCTATTCATATCTTTGCAGAGTGCAGCGTTCTAGAAAACTCTAGGATGCGGTTTTGGGAACACACCAAATCGAAGAAGGGAGCTACCCACCTTGAAGCCGTCCAACATTCTGAGATTCCTGAGGGAAATAGAACTAGAGGACCTGCTCTAGCCGATAAGGTAACTCTTACGACTGGACAGCAGTAGAGGGGCCCAATAGATTTACCAGGTTGCAGTGTACAGACCCCAACTCTACGCACATACAAACATGGAACATTGCTTATTTGATTAAAAGTTGCTCGGACCATTCAATTTTATTTTTTTTTTTAAGTTTATTTTTAGGAAAAGAAAAAATGTAGTAACTCAAATTTGTTTAATGAAGCACATTGTATATCATTACATTTTTAGATTCAACACTAAATTCTAAGTATTTTTCTTAAAAAATGATATATATCTTCAGCTGTTTTCGAAATAACTGCATGCTTGGTTTTTAAGACAAAATACGCAGACAAAGAGCTATTTTATAAGCAATTGTCTTGATTTTGTTCAAATTGAAGAAATATTTCTCGTATTACACGACAAATGGACTCCTTAAGTATATTTAGCCAGTCGGATTTAAATTTATAAACTAAATTTTTGATGTGGAACCATTAAAAAAAGATCGTATGATCTGGATGGCCATTCTATTGCCTGACATTTATCTATCCATAGCCTCCGAAAAAATTATATTTACCTACTCCCTTATATAAGCAGCTCAATGCGATAAAGCTATAAGGTTAAACTTGGCAAACCAGGATCTGTATCATCTGGAAATAGAGTTACTACAGCTGAAAAATATTTAGAATTTATTGTGGACTTCAAAATGTAATGATATACAATTTATTTTATTAAACCAATTTAAGTTGATACACATTACACTATTTTGATCCACCGTGTATATTGATTTCTCATCTAAAAAAATACATTTCAAAAAAGTAAAATCGACTTGTTTCAGGGATTTTTCATCAAATAAGTGGTGTTGTTCCATGTAAAAGCTGATCCGCTTCTTTTTCTCAACCTTGTACAACAAATAGCACAAAAAAACCAGATCCGTCAAATAACTTAAAAATAAAGAGCTATGAAGAAAAACTTTTGATATAAAGGTTTTAGGAAATCCAAAAACGCATTTTATGGTAATTTTGACTTTGATCTTGATTGTCAGGACTTTCAGGGCCATTAAAAGGTAATTTTTTTAAACTGGAAGCCGTCTTTTTAATTGGCAACATGGTAGCGGGGAAAATTTCCTAGCCAATGGTATAAATAATATATGGACTCAAATCACATATAAAGATCGTTTGAGAGTCTAATAACGTTTTTTCATGAAATGGTGTAAAATCATACTTTCGACCGAAATAAAAAAAACAACACATATTATCATCGTGAGCAAGTTGATGCTTTGCTCTCTGAAGGTCATATCAAGTTCAGATATCACAACAGAACAACTTGCGAAGAGTAAATTTTATGAAAAAATATTTTAGACGAAAGTTGTATGATTATCTCTGTCTATCTGATTGTGACCTTGAATTTAACCCTGATATGACTTTCTGAGGGCAAAGATTTAACTTGCGCATGGTCATATCTGAAGGTAAAATGTGCTGCTCCTTTCATTTCCGAAGTGGAAAGTATAATTTTACACAATTTCATGAAAACGGGTTATTAGACTCTTAAACGACCTTTACATGTGATTTGACTCCATGTATTATGTGTACCATAGGATAGGAAGTTTTTCCTGCTACCTATTTCTGCAGTTAAAAGGAGCTGCCATCTTAAAAAATTACTTTGACCTTCAAATAACGATAAAGATTATGACGATCAAGGTCAAAATCAAGGTCACCATAAAATGTTCGGTTTGATTTCTCCATAACCCTTTGTTTTTAAGTTGTTAGACGTTTCCGATACTTCTATATCACCCTATATAATGCGTCATTATAAAGGATGTTTACGCAGAATTCAGATTTAAAAGAGGTTTCCATTGAAATAAAAAAAAATATCGTTGATTTAATTTTAACAGTTTATACTGTTGCTAATTATTTCATAAAAGCGAAGCCACAATAAGACGCTTCTTTTAAAATTTCTTTATATTTTTACCTTTTATCTGTTCCTGATTCATATATTTTTCTGTTTATTATAGGTTAATTAATTAATTAAAAATATAAAATATTACTTTTATATCATTTTAATGAGGAAATATTTTATTATATTAAACCTTTTTAACATGATGAAAGTCAAACCAAGCATATTTTCATATCCGAAATATCCACCGTTATGAACATGAATTTATATTTTATGATGAAAAATGTTAAGCATCACTCATTCTTATATCACAAAAAAACACACGGGATTACGTCCGACGATACACTATAAAAAATAAATATTTTGAAAAAATCCATTTTTAACTTTCTTTAGTCATTATTCCTGTCAGAATCAAATTTATGCTTTGCTCATTGAAAAACTCGTAAGTGGAAACAGGCGTTTCATAATTTGTTTACTTAATTGTTTATTTCTCAAATTGAAAGACAAATTCATTTTCGAAGTCTCTGGACTTGATAAAAAAAAATTGGCCAGAGGACCTGAGTATTTTTACGAGGCTGAAAAAATAAAAAAAGAGAAATAGTAATTCGCTGTTCATTAAATAAAATATCCTTATATTAGACAAACTATTTAGTTTTCACTCAACTGAAAAAAACGTTATCCTATAGGGGCAAATATATTCTATTTTAACACCTTTAGAGACAAAGCGCTATCTCAGATTACAAAGAAGTATTCGTTCCTTCAACGGACAGATGCACTTGCCTACCCTACAATGTCTAGAATCAATGAGTTTGAAAACGTTCTGCAGGTGACAGTGCACTACCATGGGAGAGGCTTCAACCCTTTCCTGCCACTTCTTAACAATCTTAGATAGTGCTTTGTCTCTAACCGTGTTAGAACAGAGTACGTTTGCCTTTATAGGATAAAGCTTTTTTCAGTTGGTTGAGAGTATTCTCTGTTGGTTTATATTAAATAATAGAGTTCTAAAAGATTTCGCAGTATTCCAATCAAACCTATGAATATGAGAATACATTCTGTATTTGAGTTTTGATTATTAATAAACTAAAACATAATAAAAATGTTGGAACTTACGTTGGTAAAGGAACGAATGGTGCAGGTCCAATTAAACAAAATCCACCAGCAACCAATAAAGTTCCAATAATAGTAACTATTTTAGGGGAACGAAAATGGTCACAGATCCACCCCCAACCTGGAGCCGTAACGGCATATACTCCTCCATTAATGACAAACATAAGACCCAAAACTACTGGGGTTAAATGAAATATTCTAAGATGAGGTTCTAACGTGGCTTGAAGAAAACCAATTGAAGTACTAGTGACGATGATGCTGGCAGTAGCTAGGAGTACGCCGGGAATTTTAAGGACTTTGAATACCGATGCTAAAATAAAAAAAAAGTATATATATGATTGCATAAAGGGTGTAATTAGAACTTTTAATCTTCTCATACCATGACAGAGGTAATTGCTAAGATTTTATATCAATTATAAATGGACTTTCAATTTTCAATTAAATAGATAACAACTGTTTGCCATTTGTTTTCTAGTAACATCTGAACATAATAATTAGATAAACATTATATTTTATTTTTTTTACTGCCGATCAATATTTACCAAAGTCAAAACTTATTTCTTTTGCTGTAGTCAAAATAGAATAATTATTGATAAAGATTTTTAGCTTTTAAAATAAAATCTATTTACAAGATACTAGCATTGTATAACCCATATATTCTTTTGGGACTTATTTTAACGAAGAATATTTATACAAATGATTGACAACTTTTCAGTGCATCTGTTCTTTCATATTTTTCCAGGTGTCCCTGTTCTATGCCACCTGATACCAATTTAGTCCCGCTGTCTGTGCTGTGGTCTACCGGTGCTTCTCCTACTTTTTTATGGTCCCATCTCCTCATTTTTCTGCTCCAGTTGTTTTTGTTCCAGGCTCAGATCCATTTTAGAGTGCATATTTATCTTACTATGTCCTTGACTTTAGTTTTATTCCTTATCAACTAATCGGTTTTGTGGTCTTGAAGGATTATTCGTTCTATGGATCTTTGGTGTACTTTCAATTTGTTTATTAATGTATTTGTCAGTAATTATGTTTCGCTCCCATATTTGGCGAACGCATTCCATGTATAATTTGATTTTTAATTTTAGGGAACGGTTAGAGTTGAAGACATGTCTCATTTTATCAAACGCATTTCATAATAATTGTATTCTATGGTTGATATCAAGATTTTAATTCCTTTTTTGCCATTGTCATTTATTAATCAAGACAAATATATGAATTGATCTTTTCTACATTTATCATGTCTATGTTTGTCTCTTAGTTTATTATGAGTTTGGTTTTAGTCACTTCTAAGCTGAACTTCCTTGCTTTTAGTTATATTTCTTGAAGCATGCCCCAGTTTGTGACAAAGACGACTATATCGTCTGCAAATCTGAAGCTGCTAAGTCTTTCTCTTGCTATATTCATTCCTTTGTTCTCCCACTACGGATTCTTGAATATAATATAAAGAAAGTAAATAATTTAGATGATTTAATATCTGCCTGTGTAACGCCTCTGTGGAGTTCTATCTCTTTAGTGTCTTCATGCAGCCTTATCATCATCTTGGATTGTCCGTGTAATCACTGAATAATGTCACTATATTGCCGCTCTATCCTTGTATTTTTCATGCATCTCATAATTGACCATAATTCTACCCTGTCGAAGGTCTTTCTAAAATTTATAAATGAGCTTTACATTTAGATATTTTACTTTGCAGCCTTTGCTATTAGTATTGTGATAGTGTGAAAATGTTCTATTAAACTATAGCCTTTTTTGAAGCCAGTCGGTTCATAGGGTTGGTATGCACTGAGTTTAAAATCTAGGCTATATGATATTAGTCTTATAAAAAGTTTATAAATTTGTATTAATAGACTTATTAGTGTATAGTTTTCGGGTTTTCTTCTTTATATATCAGAATTACCAACGCAATATTCTAGTCATATGGTATTATTTTCTCATGTAGGCATGAATTAAATACATAATTTAATTTTCTTATTTCTTATTAGCTGCTTTCCTCTCTTTTCATCATCATGGGTATGATGTCATCTTTGCCCGCTGCCTTCCCATTTTTTTTAACTGACATTTTTTTAATTTCTTCCTTTTCGATGTCTGGTAACTCTTCAGAACTAACGTTGCATATTTTGTTTTCTTTTCGCCTTTGATTATTTCTCTGACATTTTCGTCAATGAGTTTTAACTTATAAAAGTGAGTAAAATGTCTCTGTTATTTGTAATATATTTTTTCTATCCTGGCTATCTCTCATTCTATTATTATTTTTCTTTGTTGTGTCCTCTTTTTTAACGACATTTCAGCTTCTGTTTTGCTCTATTAATTCCTTGATTTGCTTATCTTGATAATTTCTTATATCCTGCCCTGAAATTTGTCTATTAGGTTTTGGATATTTTTATTGTATTTCTTTTGTCGTTTCTCACAAACTCTTTTCTCATTCTCAGTAACTTTTTAGTGCATCTATAATACGTTAATAAACAGCTATTCTGTTTGGAAAGTATTTTTGTTTAGATGTTCATAATTCATTAAAAAATAATGATTTAAAGGTGGCGATGGATTTATTCTAAATAACTGATTCATAAGCTACTTTTTAAAATTTTAACTTACGTCCTTTCTCCTTATCTCTCCCGTTGTCATGTTTAGGTAACACAATGGCTGTTAGTATAGCAGAAGCAAATAATGCAGATCCCATCACCGCAAAAGGTAGGGTGTACCCTCCAGCTTGATATAGAGCTCCTCCTACCGTGGGACCAACAATTAAACCAAGCCCAAAAAAGGTTTCAAGTGAGGCCTAAAAACGAAGAATATTTGTTTGAAGGTTGTAGACAATGTTGAATATTGAATAAAGTTTGGTTGTCCGACTCCCACTGTATTTACTTTTATTTGTCTGTGCGATGGTGTGATTAGATTGTATCTTTAATCGTTATCAAATAAAAACTTAATATTTTGTTTTAAAACTACGAGTTTATATAAGAACTGTGTCCATGAAGCGTGAAGTTTCGCTTCACTGTACACACAAGATTCCCCTATTATTTTTATTGAAAGCTGCTTCTGTAAATTTTCTCTTTTTCATGTCCGGATCCATATTTATTGTCGCAGCTTCAGACAATTTTATATGGTGTTATTCATCCATGGCCTATTTTGTATAATAGATTTATTATATAGAATCCATATGCAATAATGCAGATTCATTTTATTTTTAAAAAATCAAAATTTCAGTAAGAAATAAAAAAATCTATCTGCCGTATTTAAATAGTTGTTATATAGGTATTCTCATTTCAGGCAGAGAAAAGGAAAGATTATATATACACAGTTTATTTCCTGCAACCACCACTTTGGTCCTCTCTCCATACGCTTTTCGAGCACCTCTCTCTCAGCTTCCATTAAAAATCATAAAGGAATCTTTAGTAAACCCAGTGTTGAGATCCCTTACTTTTGGCAACCACTACTTTGTAACATTAAATCATTGACTTGGAACTGTAAAGTGAAACTTCACACTTCAATGGACACAGTCCTTAGGTAACTTTGTAGCCTTAAGGCAAAACATTCAGTTTATAATTAAAAACAATTAGAAATACAACCTAATCGAAACGTCGTACAAGCAAATGAAAATACGGACAATGCAAGTCTGACGATCATATTTTAGGAACAATTTGTTCTTTGATACAACAGATTTTTATTCATAAGAGGATTAAGCATTGCCTTTCTTATTGTTATCACTATTTAAAAGTAAAAAAATATTTAAGTGAATTCCTTTTACACATCTAAATCTTCAACATAGTGATCTTTTTAATTTTCTACTAACTAGTAACTCAATAACTTATTATGTGTAGCCACTTATTAAAAATGTAATCATAGATACTTTGTGTTTGTTTGAAGGTCATAGACAACGATGTTTCTTGCGAAGTAATAGATATCTGTTGGACTTCCATTGTCTTTATTTTTGTTGAATATCACGACGTTTCGGCTAGTAGTTATCTCTAGCCGTTTTCAAGTGAAACTGAAACGTCGTGATATTCAATAAAAATAAAGACAATGGAAGTCCAACAGATATCTACTATTTCGCAATAGATATTTTCCTTCAAAAATTGAATCGAGTGACGTAAACATAAACAATGAACCAAGTATTCTATATCCACTTTTTATGTAAACAAAAAATCGAAATATTTAAGGTTATACCACGTTCAGGTTCAATATCGGAACGAGAAAACTGATTTCAAAATATTTTAGAGTAATTCTGTTGACTTTTTGTTCTATAATTTAGAAAATATAATGAATAATCATTAAATCTAATTAAAATTAATATCAACACAAGAATACTTACAAAAGTTGTAGCCACATTGTTAGGAAACTCCTTAGCTATAATAGCAAAACTAGCTGTTAAAAATGCGGCGTTACCCATCGCTTCTATTATACGTATTATAAAACTTAATATTATAAAAGGATACCGTCCTTCTACTTTATCTAAAAGGCTAAAAATTAAAAAAATGAACTAAATTTACAAAAATATTAATAACTTAACAATACCTAATAGAGTCGAAAGACAAAATTTATTTGTTTATTTATTTATCGGAATTATCTTAAGTTAACGAAATAGCTTTTAAATCATTTAGAGCAAATAACTACCTTTTATAGATCAAGTATATTGTATTGGCATTGGCTGATCAGCCATGCAGCCAGTCACAAACTGACATCCAACAAATAAGCTAATTATTGTTTTATTATCCAAAAATATATTAAAATCAACGGTAAAAAATGTTCATCAATTTTTGAAATATTGAAAACGACTCAACAGAGTTGTTTGACAGAGACACATAGTTCACGCGGCTCGGGTCTACCAGGGCGTCTTTTCATTATACAAACAAGAAAGACCACTGTAAAAGGATGTACACAAAAGAAAAAAATTTGGAATATGAAATCACAGTTTTAAATTTATTTTATGTAGATAAAGCATAATTGCCTTATACACTTCTATTTTTTCTAACTGTAATGGAAGAAACACTAATTATTTTATGCTAATTAACATAAAGTATATTCCACTAAAAGGAAGAATTAAATAATCACCATGTAGATATATTTTAACCATGGGAATTAAGACAGTATATATTTTATATTACAATCCGAGGAAATCTAAAGGAAAAATAAATCAGTTATCATACTTAAGCCTAGACTCAGTTTTATTACTTGTGAGTCGTTTAAATGTTTTCTTAAACATATATAAACTCAGACAATTTATCACGACATAAACTAAACAAGATCGTATCCTCTTTTAATATTTATAAATAAATCTATCGAAGAAATCCTACCCTGGTTATGTAATTAAAACCGAAAACATAAGTATCAAGGGTAGTCTTAACGCGTGGTATCTGCAAATACCAAAAAATATGTTAAAATATTGCACGATTTTTCCGTTATTAGAAAGCAAAAAAATAATCGAATAAAATGGCTATAATGCAATATAATCGTTCGATTTTTGTATAAAGAATTCGTATGGCGACTGTCTGACTGCAAGAAAGAATGACTTAAATACCGGCAAAATGAATAAAACGGTACTCAAATTTTTTTACAGATGCTATTCATTTTCTTTGAGTTATACAAAGACCTAGATTAGTTGTATTAACTCTTTTTGTATAAAAAATACGACTAAGATGTTCAAAGGCCAATTCGGGAATTAAGTATCCGGCATAGAATGGCTGGCGCCCTCCACTGACGAGAGAACCGAAACTTTAGAACTTTCGGGAATGGAATTCACAGTTACAGAGTTGTAATGGGTTCCAGCGGAAATCAGAGGGGTTTCGGGGAAATGGAAGTTCGGCTTTTATGAAGTAATAATCTTCAGTTACGATTTGAAATTCATAAAAGGCGGTACCGTTTTGAGAACAGCTCCTAGAAAATTACGTGAAGCCATTAACCAGTGTTCGGAGGGTTTTATTTTTGATTTTTGATTTATATTGGGGAAACATTAACTCTTTGCAACTAAAACGAGAACTTAATAAAAGAGATAGATTACCTTAAAAGCGACCTAAATGCCAACGAACCTCCAGTAAATCTGGGAGATAAAATTCTGAAACAACTCAGATATAATAGGAAATCGATATAGCATCAAAGTTGTTTTCAATTTAATGAATTAACTCTCTGCGAAGCCAGTTAACTAAGGTACACCAACAACTCAAAGGAATAAGAAGAACAGATAGCGTGCAAGTGTGGTAACTCCTACCTTGGCGAACAAAAAATCCTCTTGAAATAAGGATCAAAGAACATCAAAAGAATATCGTGGAGAAAAAATTTGATACTGCCAGCCACGTCTGGACTTATGGACACCACATAAAATGGTCTGAAGCAAGAATCCTGTACCGAGAACAGCACTGGAGAAAACAGAAATTCAAAGAATTCGTGGTTATTTATCAGAACCCGAGTTGTTTTAGTAAACCGTCTTTAGATATAAGAGAAGTATGGAAGCCACGTCCTAGTAATTGTAAACTAAAACTTAATGCAGCATAAATGGGACCGTAGCATAGCATGCTCTGATGCTTTAGTATAAGTAGTTGTATATCTTAAAAATTTGTTCAATTTTACTTGAAAACAACTAGAGGCAGCTATTAAATTAAACAAAAAGTAATGAAAATGGTAGTCGAATATATATCTACTACTTCGCACATTCGTAGATGTCTTGTAGACAAAAATGGCCAGGTTTTGAAATATTTACTTTTTCCTCTTGTTGCAAGGTCACAATATTAACTTTTTTGTCTTCATGATCCCTGTTTCAGTAGTATATTAATTTGTGTTATATAAAACATTCTTTATATCATATTCGAGTATAAAAAATTTAAAATAGAATGATTATGCATAACAAACAAAACTTAAGAAATGGTTAACACTAATTTGATGTCTTACCCAAACAGAATAGCACAAATTCCAGTAGTGTATATTCCTCCATTGAAAGTAATTTTTGGTCCTATTTTGTTTAGATGTTGTCCATAAAGTGGACTAATTATAAATACTACAAATTCAAAAATTCCAAATACCAGACCAAATTCCGTTGCAGAACATCCTTTTTTCTCAGCCTAAAATAAATAAGGCAAATAAAAAAGTTTACAAAATCTGCAGATCTCATGATGCCAACAAATAAATGTACAAAAGCTTGTCTTGAAATGTACGGTTTATAAAATATGACAAATTTTTTGTAATATTATTATACTGCGTAAAACATAGCAAATATTTTTCAGTTTTTATAGTCAGATTGCCTCATTAAATAACACTGTTTTGCATGAAAATCCTCTACATCAAACTACTGTGTTATTTCGATAATCTCTCCCTATGTAACCCTTACAGTGACCTGTAAATTGTCGTATCATGTAGAAAAATCTGGAGAACATCAGCAACATATCTTGATTGATTGCAAAGCAAGTAGAATGATGTATCTATGCGATATATAAGTTGTCATCAGGCGCGGATCCAAGGGGGGGGGGCGGTGGGGGCGATCGCCCCCCCCCCCAAGAGCTTGGAGTTCAGGAAAATAGATCCGATTTTGCCTCTTATACTATAGTTTATTCAAGAACTAGGGAGAGTTTTTCATTTTTTACCTTTTTTTTTTCTTCGCAAACTACCTGTGTTCTTTAGTCCGGTGTCTTTGGCAAAATCTGTTGGACACATATATTTTTCATAGGAATGGGTTAGAAATTTTATAATCAAAAATACTTGTCTAGAATAATGGACAATCTGGGTTGGATAGCAATAGATATTTGGATGTGTGAAGTGTTAAAAAGGATTTTAATCCTTGTCATTGGAATCGGAAGGCGTCAAAAGGAGGTCTATTTTATTACTAAATATTTATGGTATAGAGTATTATTTCAGTAATAAACTTAAAATAAAAAGTTTTTATAATATTATTTTATTTCTTATGATTTTTTAATAATTCACATATATTAGAAAATATAGATAATTTTGACATATTTAACACAAATCACAATTGTAGTTTTATTATTTTTAATTTTGGCATAGAAACCGTTTTAGGCACATCCAGACTAAAACGTAGCCTTTTTCCCTCAAAAAATTCTAAGTTATAATTTTAATACTTACAAAAATACAAGAAGTTAAACATATATAAAAAAAATAAATTCCATTTTATTAATTAAAAACATTTTTGAGATATTTGACGTTCCAGTTTATTTACTTCTTAAACCATCTGCAGAATTACAATTAAACACTAAAAAGGGATTCAAATGACATTCATTTTTATATGTTACAGAAAATTTAAATAATAAATTGTGTTAACGCTGGTAAAGATTACGTATCTTATTCGACATCAAAGTCAGTGAAGCTATCTTCGCTCAAATTAATTATAATTGATTCCTCTCTCACCGACCATGAGATCGAGTTTCCACATTTTCTTTTATTCTTTTATTATATGGATTTTTCCAAATTTTCTGTAGTAACTTTATTCAAAAAAATCTTTCAAAAGTCCAGTTAAATTATTAATTTTGTAAGTTGTGTTATTTCCAGCAACTCTTCCTTTTACTTGAGAGAGATATTTCCTTCTCTAATGGACATTTTCCGGACGATGTATAAGAACAGATTTCCTATCTGGTTTTTCCCAACAAAAATTAAGTTCTCTGAGCAATTTCCAGAGCTCAGTTCTTTTAATTTCAGGCAAATCCCGATCTTCATTGATTTTAGTTAGAATTTTGTCGACGGTTGAGATCTGCTTCTCATAATAAAATGTATGTACAACTCCTTTTATTACAGTTTACATCTCTTCTTCCAACGAGGTTTTTCGTCTGCCTGTGATCGAATATAGCTTAGAATTACTAACAATTCCAGTCGTTTTTTTCTCCGCCAGTGTTCGGTACATGATAGATTTTCGAACTCCTATTATATTGGAACACATCTCAACAGAGCTTTTAACATTATTATCTAGATATTAATATCTTAAGGCATCATAAACATTCAGCGTAATAAGTTTTTCGTTCAGGAAAAAATACCCTCCATCTTTTGGGTATCTCACTAATCTCAAATAATATATAAAAACAAGCACAAACAAAATAAATCACCAATGACACACTGTAAGGTGTACTTTGCTCACTGACAGAAATTAAATTGAATTATCAGAAATTTTTTTGTTGCAGTAAATTTATAAAAGCTTATAATATTTAAATATAATTAGATTTACGGCAGTTCTCAGTTACCGGGGGGCACTGAAGCAGGTACGTTGGAGGTTTCGGTAACAGTTTTATTACTCTCTCTAGTTCTTGAATAGAGTATAGGAATGTGTATGCTTGCGATCGCCCCTCCCCTTCCCAAGGGCTTCGAGTTCAGGAACATAGAACCGATTCTGCCTTTTATATTAGGAATGTGTATGCTGCTGGCACCCCCCCCCCCCGTTGACAACTTGTTCTTTTTTTGCGATAGCACCCCCCCCCCCCCCAGGAGCTTTGAATTCAGGAAAATAGACCCGATTCTGCCTCTTATACGTGGAATGTGTATGTTGATCGCATCTTCCCACCCCCTGTCGGAAACTTTTTTTTCTTGTGATCGCCCCCCCCCCTCTCCAAGAGCTTCAAATTAAAAAAAATAGCCCCGTTCCTGCCTTTTACACTAGAAATGGGAATTTTGCTGGTGTCCGCCCCCCCCCCCCCCCCCCGGAGACAACTTGCTTTCGCTTGCCATACTGTACTTTTGTGATATCACCGCCCCCCCAAGGAGAGAGGCTGGATCCGCCCCTGGTTGTCATACTATACCGAATGCAACGTTGTCAAATCTACGTTTGCTCTAAATTTAGGGAAATTGTGTAGAATCTAGCAACACCGCATGGGAGATATCTGGGAATGATCTCATCTACGAAGTCTCAATCCCCTAGTGCTTAAAAATAATGTAGATACCCCTTAAACCTCTTGTAATTCCTAATTTCACTCTACCCCGTCGAAGGTTCAACTACTTATCGAAGGGCCCCCGTATAAAGGAATTATGTCTTGGCTTCTGGTAATCTCGATATCTGTTGTTTCTAGAAGACACTAGATGTACGAAACGGGTATATAAGCAGCCGCCGGTCGTCGGAGGACCAGTGCTGGATATACGAGCGAAGTGCAAAGAACTAGCGCACAGTGATAGCATTGAAGTAGTATTGTTATTTTCGTTGTATGTAAACGATGTCCAAACAGTTTATGTTATATAGAACCTTAACAGGATGGCCACTAGGTAATCACAAGTCTATCAAGTTTAGAGTGCCAATGATTTGGCGGAAACCTTAGAATAATGTTGATGATTTCTATTCTTGTTTAACAAAAATCCTGGGGTTTTCTAGTAATAGCAAATATAAAATTAAATATCCTAATATCCCTTCAGCCATGAGACCTGTACCTCACGACGCTTCTAGCATGTCTGTCCTTAAGTCTCCAAAAGGTATGAAATCGGATCGGAATTGGATGAACTAGATGACTTTAAACCAAAAACTAGTTTAAGGTTTCAAGATTAGGACGATTAGGAATATAGTAGCAGTAAACAGCGCCATATTATGCCTCAGGAAGAGCTTAATGATCTTATTCGTGATTTAGATCTTCCCAAAATAAAGTCACAGCTGCTTGGGTCTTATTTATATAGAAATCTCTTACAAAAAGGGGTGAAAAGTTCCATGTTTCGGAAAAGGCAGTCTATGCTGGCAGTATTTTTTTCAATGGCAAATGATTTGCCTATAAATCTACTGAGTGGCGACTGTTTATTGACTCTTCGAAGACAAGTCTAGAGACAGTTTTATTATTTAATGGAAATGGACAACCATCTGTTCCCGTGGATCATGTGGTAAATATAAAAGAAACATACGTGAACATGCTCGTACTACTTCAAGACATAAAATACGAAGATCATAAATGAAATATCTTTTCCGATCTAAAAGTTATTGCATTGTTTACAGGGTAGGTTCTTTTTTGTAAATCTTCTATCGCTTCTGCAACTAGTATGAGATCATTCGCATTCCTAACGTTGTCGACAGCCCTTCCATTGATCTTAACTTCAGATGTTATTTTCTCTAGTTCTTTTTGAATTATTTCTTCCGTAATAAAGATAAAAACACGTAGCCTTGTATTACTCCTGGTTGTATCTTCATTTCTTTAGAAAATTTCTTTTCCACCTTGACACTAATTGTATCGTTAAAGTAGAGATGAGTTATTATTCTAATATCTTTCATATCTATTCTTGTGTTTCTAAGCAGCTGAATGACGTTTTAATAACAAATCTTATCAAAAGCTTTATTGTAATCAGTAAAACAAACACCAATTTGTTGAATTACATTTTTGCATCAGCACATTAAAGCAAAACAAAGCCTCTCTTATATCCATAGCGCTTCTAGAGACAAACTGAGAATTCGTAATATTCTATTCTAGTCTTCCGAAAATTCTGAGATAAGATAGAATAATCTTAAGGAATATTGTAAGAGTATAGCTGGCGTTTGATTATTTTGGTATTGTAATAAATGTTAACGCTAGCCATTCAACCGGGATAATTCCAGCACTATATAAGTCTATTCGCACATCCACTTGATTCTTTAGTTTAATTTGATTATTTCAGCTGGAATTCTGTTAGGTATTGTTGGATTTTGTTAGTTTTATTGCATGTTTTACTTCATCCTTGGGTGTGTCTCTTTCTGTGTAATTCTCTTTTATTTCTTGTTATTTGTCATCTTTAAACAGATCTTGGACGTATTCTTTTTATCTTTCTAGTTTGCGTTGGATATCGGTATTATTGTTCCATTTATGGCCATTAGGATGTTATTATTGCTTGATTCCTTTATGCCTGCAAGTTCTTTTATACTTGTGTGTGAATTAAAGTCGTTATTTAAAGTATTTTCTGAATAATGCTATTTTGTACTTAAATAATATAGTTGTTGTTTAATAAATTATCTTTAAAATTCCGACATTTTTTATTCGAAAAATTTTCATTTACTTAAGTGGGCCCCCCATAAATCGTGCTTTAGCAGTGATAATAATTTAATTATTTTTTAAAATACTTATTAGGAAATAGTCATTTATTGAATAATGATTTTTAATATTCTCTAATGTGATACGAAAATTCCAAGCAGATTGGTTAAAGGTTACATTATACCCATCATAGAAGATATGATATCATAATAAACCATTTATAATTGTTTTGCAAATCTGGACTTTCACTGTTTGGCACTAATGTTGAACTGATAATTACATAGGGGAAAGTGGGGTAAAATTGAAACACTAAGGAGAATATTAATTAAAAAAAAAATGTTTTAAAGAATATGAACCAACTTTATTAGTAGACAATACTTCTGTGGTACTACAAAAACAATGACAGCTAAGTAGTATGCGGTGAAAAAAATTTGTGTCTCAAAATGTGAAGCGTAAACTATGAGTTTCTTAATGTAAAAAAAAAACTGCAACAACAGCATATTCTAATCTTAAAATGTAACTACCACTTTCCATAGAATTGATTTTATGTTTCTACCAATATTTATCAAATATATGATGGCATGGGCTCCCTGAGCTTTTCCGACCATAGACCGTTGTTGATTAATTTTACATATTCTTGAACGTGGTTTAACAAAATATGCACTTGCAAGGTTTCCGAAACATTTAGTATAGCATAAAAACATTTTTTAAACTCTTCCAAATGTAAGTGTAAATCCGCTGAAACTTTGTTTGTAGAAAAACAACCATCAACAACTTTGTTCATCGCTTTAAAAGCGCTAATATAGTCTGAATTTTTAATTGATCACACGTTATTTTAGAATCATTCAGTTTATCACCTTCTTCGATAAGCATTGCCCTCAAAAACGTCATCATGGTAACTTTGGGTACAATATTTAATTTTTTAGGCCATATTAAACTTGGACAATTATCTATACTGTTTTATGTCACTTAAAGATTTACAATATAAATCCAATGATGTCATAATAAACTCAGAATCTGACGGCTCAAAAGATGTCAATGATAAACAATCAGGCGACTTCAAAACTTATGGTGATCTTAAGAAAGATTTTGAAAGATAATGTTTCATAGGGAAACGCAAAGTAACTGCTAGAATGTGTCACAGTACAGTTAATCCTTCTCTCGCCCACGAAAACGATGATATTTATGTTCTTCAAAAGTGTATAGTCCGTGAACTGCATTTGTTATAAGAATTTGTTAAATATCTTTTTTAAAAGATTTTAGTTAAATTAGTTGGAAAAGAAAAGGCTTTAATATGGCCTAAAAAATTAAATATGCTTCTTCTTCTTCTTCTTCTTTTAGGTAGAACCAAGTTCTGTAATCTACACAATGCCTCATCGATCCTCGTATGACGTCGAAATCCAGCTGTCTCTCCATCTTTTGGGGGGTCGTCTAGGCGGCCGTTTGGTGTTTTTGGAATTCAGTTCGTATATTGTGCGTATAATTGCTTCGTCTACTTGTTTTCTTCGCAGTAGTTCTGTTATGTGTTCCAGTTTGACTCGGTCGAACGCTTGTGTAACGCCCACAAAACAAATTCGATATATAACGTATTCGATAGATTTTTCAACCAGCTGTCTGATAATAAATATATCGTCGATAGTAGAGCGGTTATTCCCGAAGCCCTGCTGTTCTTCGCACGCCCCTAACTTGTCTACGATCCGTTGTGACAGTATTTTGGTTAATAATTTGGCTGAACCGTTCAGTAGACTGATTCCCCCGTAGTTTTTAGGTTGTTTCTTTGATCCTCTTTTGTGGATCGGAATTGTGATGCTTTTCGGGCATTCGTTGTATACTGACGTTGTGCGGAGTATTTTTTGAAATAGAACAGTGAGCTCTGTGACAAGGCTGGGGCCTCCGTACTTTAGCATCTCATTCGTAATTTGACCGGTACCAGGTGATTTTCTGTTTTTTAATTTCTTAATTGTCAGGTGCATCTCTGCTTCATTGATGTTAACATCTGTTAGTTCTGCGCATTCTTGTTGATTTTCGTCTACGTTGTTTTCTGTAGCTGGTGTGGCTGTCGATTGGACTTAGTTGAACGTATTCATTGATTGTTTTTTTTTCTGTTCCTCAGCATGTTCCATATTTTCTTTTGTGTGCCATATAGGTCGTGTTCCATGTCTTTTGAATACTTTTCCCAGTATTCTTTCTTCAGTTGAGCTATTTGACTGTTGATTCTGTTTCTCATCGTTTTATACTCTTCGAAATGGTTTGTTGTTTTGTGCTGTCGGTATTTTGTAAATGCTTGTCGTTTTTCTTTTGCTAGTATTTTCACCTCTTTTGTGAACCATGGTTTTGTATTGTAAATTAAATATTGTGGCTAAAAATTACTTTGGTGACGTTTTTGAGGGAAATGCTTGCAGACAACCTCTTAAAGAAGCTAATAAACTGAATGATTCAGAAATAACGTGTGATCAATTAAAAATTCAGCCCTATATCAGCTCCTTTAAAACGATGCAGAAAGTTGTTGATAACTGTTTTTCTACAAACATAGTTTCAGCGGATTTACACTTACATTTGGAAAGGTTAAAAAAATATTTCGGATACCTTGAAAGTACATATTTTGTTAAATCACTTTCAAGAATGTGTAAAATTAATCAACAACGAAGTAACAGCTCGCGGCGTCCATTCATCATATATTTGATAAATATTGGGAGAAACATAAAATCAATTCAATGGAAAGTGATAGTTAGGACCTACACTCTATTTTGAGTTAATTGCTTATTATAAGTTGGAAGTTTTTGTTTACCATTATATATTAGTAATCTAATATTGATTTTTTTTTAATATGGGACCAGAAAACCACTACGTTCCCATCGTTGTTAGTCCTGGGTAACGCTTAAAGTGGTTATAAATGTTATAAATCTAATTACTTCTTTAATAAGTTTAGCGTGTGTTATCTGAATTTTTTAAACACTCATAACTGAAAAAAAGGTTCAGCTAGGGTTTTAATTGTTTTTTGGGATACGTCATCGATCCCCGCAAGTTTTTTGAGTCACCATTTTCAGAAATGTTATGTTAGCTTCAGGTCGGCCGTGGTTTGTACAACCTGCACATATATCTTTGATTGGAAAAACCTTTAACTAATCGTATTAAACAAACTACTAAAGATGCAGTTTCTATTATCTTAAATACTTTTGTTCATATGTATATTTTTAAAATAAAATATCACGACAGTAGTTTAACGTAATTTTATGTCAGAATGAAAGTTATTATCTCTATACGGATATGTGATAATGCTCTAGTTTATAAGTATGTTATGACAATCGTTTGCTTAAATACACTTCTAATTAGTTAATTATTTGCTTTTCAGATACGATTTAATAATGTTTAATTTGTTCCTAATTATTTAGTATTTACATTCGTATAGTATAGTCTGTTACATAGAATACAGTGTTATCGTTATCGTTGAAGATTGTATAGGTCATGACCACGACAGAAACTTCTGGTAAAACACGTATTTTACCCATTTTATGGAAAGTCTAGACAGTATGTGATATACGTCCAAATAAGGAATCTTATCTTACTATCCATTATAGATACTGCGAATTTAATTTGCACTTAATGAAGTTAAGAAGACGCTTAAAAGATTCTCATATAGCTAAAACTTTTGCTTATATAATTTGCCATAAAATTAAGTAATATTCTTAATTCAGTGTTGGCAGTCAGAATATTTTGTAAACATTTTAAGATTATTTGGAGTTAAACGGAAATTAAAATGTTGGCATTTTTAAATTATAATATTTTACGTGATTTGATTTAAGTCGGAAATTTTGTTGTTAACTCGTTTGTTGGAGCTAAATAATCTGATCAACCTGAAATCTTGCGTACGTCTACGAACAGTACAATATTTTTTTTCAAATTTAATATAAAAAAATGAAATAAAATTTTTAAAAAATGTCATATATGGTTTTCGTAGGGCTTACCTAAAACATTAAAATGCTCTTTTAATACATGGTAGTGGAAAAGTGATGATACGCATACAAATATTGCAAGAAAGAAGAAGTTAATTGGTTTTGTGTTTAGATACGTATTATCAACTGTTTAAAAAAAGACTGAAATATTTTATGTTTTTAGTGCTTTTCGAAATAAAGCACTGTACACTTAAAAATCTTTTTTTTTGGTTTTATTTTCTTTTAGAAATAGGCCTCCAAAAAATGAGATTTCCGATTTAAAGTGATAAAAGTATATAGTATATATATGCTATTTAAAAGAATCTTTAGTTCTGTTTTATATCACAGTACTACATAGTCAGGCCGGATCTTTCGGGGATTAAATTGTACTAGTCCAAACCTGTACAAAATTATGGAACAAAGTTTTATTAGCATATTTTATTACTCTAAGTGTTTTACATTCTATTTATATAAGTTTTTCTAAATAGTGTACAAAATTGTTTGCGATTTTTTAGGTCTGTTTGGAAAACCTGTTTAGTGTCGATATAGAAAAGTTGAAAAATATTACCTATACAGATGAAAATATGAATGCTTGGATAATCGATAAAATCATTTTTACCTTTAGAAAATTTAACCTTGTAATTTTCTTAGCCTCATATAGTAAAAAGTATTTAATGTTGTGATTTTCATATGTATAAAATAAACACAAGTCTGATACATGAGATCAACGTGCCATATCAGTCAGTTCAATTGTAACTGTAGTTGAAATCGATCGGTAATTTTTAAAAATGTCGAAATTTGGATATGGTGCTTGTGTAAAATTTCTTACTGAAGAAGGTTTAATATCTATGTAATTTGAAGAACCTATTGCTTCTCATTTACCATAATTAAAAATTGGTCAAAGCTCGATAATGTTCCGACCCACCCCGCTGCAATTTCCAAGGACTGTTAGAGAATGCAACTTCACTGATTTCGATCACCCCCCCCCCCCCATATAACACCATACCTTGCTCCCTCTGATTATTTTATGTTTTCAAAATTGAAGACCAATTTACGAGGAAAAAACTTCAACTTCGATGATTCAACAAATTATGTACCAGCATTTTTTTTGACATTAACGATCAGGCGTTATTAGATTGTATTAAAATACGGTAAAAATATATTATAAAATACAAATATGTTGTTTTTATTTCAACTGCCCCCCTATATTAGGCTAATAATATATTGAACGAACTAAGAAGATTGAATTTAGATCTGTGCTAAATTTACAAATGCAATAACAACTCAAATAAGTTTTGAATTTTTTAAATACAGGCTCAGTAATAATAAATACTTAATTTCGAAATATAAGGTTCTGTTTAGCATATAAAGAATAACCTACAGAGCGATTTCTTAAATGAGTACGTGTCCCAATATGTTAGGGACGAGTCCATCCACGTAGGGGCTGGTATCGAGGCATTTACGTTACTTGGTAAGCAATCGTATCCGTATTTCTCAACAGAATTTCATTTTAGCCGTAACTTGTTTTATATTGCTACGAATAGGCTACTATAAAAATTTAAGCCAAGTCTTTATTAACATAATCGATAAAAGTGTTACTTCATAGTTCATTGAAAGGGTAGATTACAAGAAACTTTGTATATATTCTAAAAGTCTCTTCAGACAATTACCAACTATTTTCGTGGATCACTTACTGTTTATTCTTCACTTAAATAATTTTAGGTTATATTGTAATATGCTGATATAAAAAATAACGTACTCACCAATTCAGGGAAAAAGGGTGCTTGTAAAGAACAGGTCATGCCATTGGCAAAGTCAGCAATTAATATAGCAGTTATAGTCAGAATCTGCCGCCTACTTAACTTTTTATAATTAATTAACATTTTTTAAAATTATATTGTTTTAAATTAAGAACATCGGGTATCACAGCACTAGGTTTTTTGTAACTTGATTGAGATAACACGTCTTTACACATAGAAATAGGACAATTCCATAAAAATTAAATAATTTAAGTATAAATATTTTCTTACTACCATATCGTTTGCAACCAGAATTAAATTTTATTCACAAGAAGGTGAAAGAGAATCATTTGAATATTTGAAATTTTTTGTGAGTTAAAAATTTTATATGAATTCGATCGGTGTTCTATGACAAAAAATGTAGTGGACGTAATCAGTTGTTGACCACGAAGGAACTAAAAACTGAACTGAATTAAATTTGTCATATTAACTAGTCATTATGTTTTAGTCAAAATTCTAAAGATAATGCCTAAGGTCTTGATTATCAGAATAGAAGCAAATATTTGATAATTGATTAATTTCTAAATGTCCTAAATTTTACTGATTTCTTTTCGGACTAAATATTTCATTACATATGTCATTTGCTGGAATAGTATTATTTGGGTTATTTAAAAAAATTAAAACAATAAAGCCCCAAATAGGTACTCGATTTTGAGAAGGTTAAACTTTAATCTCACTCTATTATTTTATAGGCAATTTTAATTCAATTTTTGTTAGGTTCCTTATTATTATTGTTATTTTGGTACCAACAAATAAATATAGAAGTAGCCTTAATC
This sequence comes from Diaprepes abbreviatus, assembly GCA_034092305.1. Taxonomy (NCBI): domain Eukaryota; kingdom Metazoa; phylum Arthropoda; class Insecta; order Coleoptera; family Curculionidae; genus Diaprepes; species Diaprepes abbreviatus. Next base: position 38,808,985 of record JASJET010000055.1, read on the forward strand.
TGTAAATGTACAGGACGGTTCATTTTGAATGTTTTTACAGGCTATCTAGGAGACCGTAGAATATTTTCAAAAATCTGGTAAAATGGTCTCAAGCTCTTTTTTTGAGAAAATTAGAATGGTAAAATCAAATTACGGCTATGGCTATCGGTTCCTGATTTACAGGGCGATTTTCGAATTTTTCCATTTTCTGAAATGTCCTATATTTTATTTATCAAAGTAACAACGATAAAACTAATAAGGCATTCTTGAGATATTTTTTTCTGTTAAATCCCGCTGCTTAGTCAAATTTTTAATTTTAGTTTTAATTACAGAGAAATAATATCAAGTTTTAATTTTTTAAAAGGAACAATCTATATTTTTTACATAGTTTTTTTGCATTTTGCATTTTCTTTGTAAATATATTCTATTGTCAATATAAATTGACAACAAATAGGCTAAAAACATATTTTTTATTTTTTGTATTAAGCTCACAGATTAGCTCGCTAGAGCTGGCGGCTCAGAGGAGCCAAGTTATGCATGTCTATGTTAATAAATTTTAAAAGACCAATAAGTTGTTAAAATACATAAATGAAAAACACACTTAAACAAAACTCAAAAAGGCTAAAATATCAATCAAAAACTAAATAAGCTACATTAAATGTTCAAACTGTTTTCCATTCTTATTCATAGTTGGTAAAGTATTTGCACTCCTCTGCTCACAGCCTGGTGAATATGAATATTAGTAATAATTCGCATAGCCGCCACAAAATTTTCTTGTAATTCTTCTAGAGTTCTATTTCTATTTAGATAGATTTTTTTTCATATAGCCCCCAAAAAAAGAAGTCTAAGGGGGTAGGATTAGGTGATCTAGATGGCCACCTGACTGGTCAATTGTTTGCTATCCATTTCTGTGCAAAATTAACGTTAAGACATGCAACAATTTCCGCGTTATGAGCTGGAGCTCCATCATGTTGAAAATTCAATCTCTTACTTTCCGCTAAAGGCAAATTATTCATAAAAGGATGATGTGTCCCTTCATATATCTCGTAGGCCATTATTCTATTACCCAACAAAGCAATCCATACATTAAACCCAAATCGTCCTAATGTTACCCTATTTATTTGTTGGTGAGGGCTCTGATCTGCCCATAAATGATTATTATACTATCATTAATTATTCTTGACGTATGCGTCCATATAATATTATTATAGATAAAATCGTTATTTCGTAACATATTCATGTATCAATTAGAGAAGTTAAGTCTTCTTTCAAGGTGGCCAGGGAGAAGAAGCTGAGTTTTTCTTGCCTTGTAACATTTAAACTTATTTTCTTTTACAATTTTTAATGATTTCTTATGAGAAACTTCAACATCCCTTTCAAAAGTTCTGCTCGACGTTGAAGGATCTGCCGTAACACATGCAATGTTATTGATAATTTCATTCTTTTTACCTCCTTTTTCATACGTCTTTGGTCGTGGCTTTTTCAAGAATCCAAAAGTGATTAAGTTTTCCTGTAGTCTCTTACAAATTGCTGGCTTGGGTTGTTCGCATTCCGGGTACTGTTCAAAATATTATGCAGAGGCTCTCTGCTTGTGTTTATTACACTCAATATAACATATTACCATATTATACTTTTCAAAATTTTGAAATTTTTCCATTTTGAGTTTTTAAACAGACAAATTGCAAGTTGACAAGCTAATAAACCTCAAAAAAAGTTATTCTTTGATTTTTCTATAGTCACAGATTACTATTTTAAAGCATAATATACAATATGTTATATTCATCGAACTTAAAAGTGTTCTTAGCAGTGACCTGTGGAAATGATTTAAATATTTAGACATTTATTTTAATCGAGATCAGTTAGAACATTTATTATATACTATAGGTTAAGAAAGTGATTAAAAAAATAATTATATATTGTATCAATATAGCTTCGATAATATTCGTTTCCTATTTTATAAAGTTTATTCATTTAATAAAAATTGTTTTAAGCCTATTTGTTGTCAATTTATATTTACAATATAATATATTCTTAAAGAAAATGCAAAATGCAAAAAAATAATGTAAAAAATACAGGGAAATTCATTTAAAAATTAAAACTTGGTATTATATCTTCGTAATTAAAACTAAAATTAAAAATCTGACTACGTTTTATCGTGGTTACTTTGATAAATAAAACATTTTAGAAAATTGCAAAATTCTAAAATCGCCATATAAATTCGAAACCGATTATTATTAAATTATTTTTTTTTAATGGGTTTATTTTATAATTATGGTGAATTATTTTTCGTGCTATTTGTAAATTAAAATTTATGGAAAATCGATATACCAGACTTAATGGGTATCATATTGTATAGCTCTCAAATTAAGTTAAAAAATGGATTATATATTTTTTGAGTATTCATCAGCCTCCAATTTGGTAAAACACATGAAATTAAATTAAGTTTAAACATTATTATGTACAGAGTAAGCCAATGGATCTAGTAAGTTCATGACTTTTTGGTAAAATTTATCAGTAAACTATAATTTTTTTCTATTACTAAACCACCAAAAATGCAGAATTTTGTTGATTTTCAGACTAAAATTATTGCCTTAGTAAGTTACGGAGATGTAAAAAAGGTTTAATTATAATGTTGGAGGAAACTAATTTTGAGTAAGAGAGAAACAAAAAACTAGTACATTGATAATGTACTTCCTAATTTACTGACATATATTTAAAATTGATCTAAGTTGATAAAAAAATGACAAATGGAATAATATGTCAATCAAGTTCATATAAAACAATAAAACAATCCTTTTCTTGTATTACCTTACTGGCAAAAATGAAAAATTTTGTAAATCTTTGGGAGGCAGCTGATCCTTTGACCAGTTCCAAGGCGTTACATATTACGTTATTATAAAGGTTACTTTCTTGATACATATATATATATATATATATATATATATATATATATATATATATTTATAGTATAAATTATAACAATATCTTAAGCAAGAAAAAACTGACCAATAAGATCGTATTTAAAATTTAAATCTTAATTAATTAATAATAACCTCAGTTCAATTAAATCTTTTATTGAAAAGTATCAAAGCTCTTTACAGTATTTGTATATTTTAACAGTAAATCAATAAAAAAAAACAATTTAAAAGGATAATTATCTACGAAATACCTGACTTCTATAATCATTAAAAAATTAATGAAACAATTAATCAAAAAGCTTTGGGTCATCATAAAATTTATTCAGTAACTAATCGGCACCCTTCATTAGGTATTTTCTTAATATATTTTGAAATCTATCTATAGGCCAATTTCTAATTGGCATGAGTATAATGTTACAAGGGTTATTTCTTGATGGAACAAAAAATTAAACCATAGGAAACTCTTAGATTGTGGGATTAGGATATTATTACTAGATCTGGTAAAATAATTAAATACATCAAGTCTGTTTTGAAAAGTTATAATCATGTGGAAGTTATCACTCTACTTGAATAATTTCCAGTTAATCTAGTTGCCCTTTATTTCAGTAAAAAAATCAGGTTTATTCTACCTCAACATAACCTCAGAAAGACTACTCAAAAACCGACACAAACTCAAAAGGCCTTGCTATTTTTATTGCAAAAAGCCCATAAGCTAATGTTTTTATTACTTAAGGAAAGGAAATTTAGTAGAGTCAAACTATAAAATGTAGTAAGTGATTGAAATCCCCATTTTCACTACATGGCTGGCTAAATAATCTGCTTCTAATCTTATTGATTGCTTTAATAACCTAATGGATCAATGTCTGTAGGCCTTCATTCAAATTCTTCGTAACCAAATGCTGACGATGAATAAACACAATGTACAGCGAGTACATTGATACTGCTTATTTTATCTATGGAACCCTTGAGGTGCCTCGTTATTGGTGGAATACCATCAGTATCCGCTAGTAAAATGTTATGAACAAGGACTTTCTACTATTGAAAAAATGTATTCATAATATTAAATATGGATTCACTCCTTTATATCAAAATTGGCCAAAATTTCTAGCAATTATTCTTGACAAACTGATGAACGATAATTTTATTACGTCTTTTACTGCCGATAAGATTAATTCTTTACTAATTATGTGAGGAGGTTTTCGGGCTTAACAATAAACTATTATATGAAGCTCGACCATTATCTTCTTATCTAGAGGACGATGCAAAAAGGTTTGATACGGTTGATTGTTTCAAATATTTATTTTCTGGTCCTTGAAAATATAATACATTTTTTCCTTTTTATCGACATGCATTTCAATGAAGTGCTCTAGACGGCTTCATGGCTTCATCTTTTTTAAATAATAAACTTTTTGGCAGATTAAACACATAAATAATGATTCGTTTGTCGGAAAATCCTTAAATCCGAATACGGTATTGTCGTTGTTTCTTCTTAGATTCAGATATGAAGAAAGACAAATTTCGTCATGGTTTTAGTAGATTTACTTATCAACTGTTCACCTTTAAATTATTTATTATGATTAACGACTTATATCATATAGTACTCTCACATTAGGTCTATTATTAAACCCCATAATAAGTAATGAGACTAATTTCTAGATCCTTATTTTCTACAGATTTGAATGGTTCACGCATCGACTTGCATGCCTTCGTTTGTTTGCAATATCGGCGCACTTTCTGTGTAAACAAGCCATTACACGCTGTTATATTCTTGTCTTAATAAGCCAGATTGATTATGTACATCGCGTTGAAGTATATATCAACTAGCAAAGATGACAGGGATAAAACTAAAACGAATTATAATCCTAAATTTTATTTTTAGAAGATCAAAAATTTCAAAGTATGTATAACTCAGGTCTATGACCTTTTTTCTGTTGTTGGGCAGCTGAAGATCATTTCCGAAGTAATTTGCTCTGTAGAATCTGAATCAGAATTGGTCCATCAAGGGAAGATTTTGATATATTTGAGGTTATGTACTAGAGAAAAGTGATTTTTGTCTACTTTCATATGTACAGTATGCATATTTTTTTTTGTTTTCTTTTTCTGGTTGCATCATTTAATATACTTCTACTCTTACTCTTCAAAATAAAATATTGAGCGCTTACTTCTTCTCTCGAAAATTTATACGTGAGGGTTTTTGAAGTCAGAAAATTGAAATTTTCATTTCCAAGATGGCGGATTTAAAACAGCGCATCAAAACATACAAAAAATTATATTGGTATCTAAAAAATTTCATTTAGGTGTTTTCGGAGTTGTTGATTACGAATATTATGTCAGAAGATAGAAATTGTTATTTTTAAGACGGTGAATTCTAATGGCGGACCGAAATTTGTAAAAAACGACATTGGCCTCTAAAAACCTACTAATCTATACTTAAAGTGGCCTTATGTGACCGCTCAATGCCTTATTTTAAAGAGTAGGAATAGTATCAAATGATGCAACTAAAAAAAAGACCAAAGAAATTTTGTGCGTCCTGCACATAACTTCAAAGTAGCCAAAAAGAAAAACATATCTCAAAATCTTGAGGTGATAGGCCAATTCTGACCTCTTATTCAAATTCTACGCAGCTAATTACTTCGAAAATGATCCTCAACTTCCCAACAACAACTATGACCCTATTTTTTGTAGACCTGTGTTATTAATTTCTTCAATACGCCGCCGGCCACCTTGACTACCTTAACGTCTCCCAGTTGCTCTTGGATCAGCTGTTGCCCCCTCGAAAATCTTCACCGGCCCCCAGGAGCGTTACCACCACCGTTGGGAACCTAAGCTCTAGTATTATTTGTTGACTGATAAATTTTACTTATAATCCATGGAGTTACTCCATCGAGTCTAATTCTCTTTATACAGTGTTTGACTACAGACCTTCGAATATGAGAACAATTGTCCAATTATAGTGATATCTAGAAGAAACATGAAATATGCGGAGGTACTTCTACTTGAAGTATTCTAAAGAGTCAACAAATTAAAGTCTTATCGGGTACCTCCCTTCTTCTGCGTCATTAATATTTTAGTCTTCTTCAATATGATTGCTTACATATATATGTACTCGACTTTTAAATATGTTGTACTTGACTTTTAAACAGACTTTATGTATCAATTGTTAAACTATATCAAATGAAAAAAGTAATAAAAACCCCCCAAACGTTTCGGTATCAATCTTAAAGTAGTGAAGGATAGGCAAGAACATTAAATACATATAAGAAAAAGTGAGAATTAGTTAGGTATTGTGTATCACTTAAATTAATTGATATATGTAGATACCTATTTCCCTTTTTGGTTAGTTAAGCAACGTTGCCTTAAAATAAGATTTCTGTGATTTTGGAGAATTGCAGACATTTCAAAGTCGGACAAATTTATTTATGCATAGGAATACATGGAGTAAGAATTCAGCTTTATTAATTATGAAGATGATTTTTTTTATATAAACAAAACATTATTTAATTAGAAGCAAACAAAGTATATTTTATAATTTTTGTAAAAATTTAACAAATATTCTAATGGACAGCAAAGAATATATATAAAAATGAAAAAAAAACTATTTTTTTTTGTTCTGTACTTGCTATAGATCTGACAGCATGGATATTTTTCCTCCATTATATGCTAACAGCGATTTTTTGATTGAAATAAGATCATTCCTAAAATAAAAGTTAAGTGTGGTATGTGCTTCATCAGCCATCTTCATAAAAAATTATTTGCGAATATCCAGAAAACGGCTCTTGTTGCTATGACAAAAATATTGAAAACCTTCAAAAATTGTTACATCTATTTTTTTAAGTTTGTTGTAAAATTAGTATTTTAAAAACGCGGGACCTCTTGAAAAAAAATCACCTCTTTAGTAGTAAGAGAATGAGTACTACTATTTCTCAGGTTACTTTATAAACTATTAGCTTAAAAAATGTCAAGTTTAGATTTTTTATACTCTGAAATTAAAAAACATATTATACAGAAAAAACTTCAAAGTAAAGACTTTTTGGCGCGATAACTTGATTTGATTTTATAAAAAAAAAAATCAAATAAAAAGACTACATTATTTTTTCATAGCATAAGCTGTTTTCAAAATATTCACAAATTACTATTTATTCTCTCAAGTTGTTCTAACTTACCTTTATATTTACGATTGGCCTACTAATTGAATACACTTTGAACCCGTTTTTCGCCCCATCGACCTGTGTATTAATCGCAATACCATTGTTTATATTATTACTATCTGCTTGTTGTTTTTATGATTTGTTGTAATAATATCGAATCCTAGAGAAATATCCCGTATCTAAATTCGTTCGATTAAATTTTGTTTTGTTTACATGTTTCATACATATATAATGATATTGGTTTTGTCGTTTACAAATAATGATCACAATTGCACACCCGCAAATTGCAAATTACGACAGTTGGAAAAAGTCAGGTCAATAAAAGTTTCTCCTTATGCATTTAAGAGTCATAAAATTTTATATACTTTTGGATATCTTGCTAGTTTCTACATTTTCTTACAATGAAAAATTTGTATCCCCATCAAAAACTAAAATTAGATTTTTTGTGCTTTTAGGATCATTCTTACACAAATTGCTACCATTGCGGTAAGCCTCCAAGTAGAATAAAATTTAATGATACACTTCGAGTTTTCAAATCTCGTTAAACAGCCTGAAATTAAAACCTTGGCATCTCTTTTCAACAGCTCCTAAAGAAAAATTCTAAGTAAGCTGTTGTCTTACTATATTTCATTTTCGCTCCTGTTTTTCGACGATATCTCAATAACTGCTGAAATTTAGTTAGAATGGAAGTTTTTGTAAGTCATTCCTCCTCTCTATGTATTTCAGTATAAAATATTTCAAAAAGATGCAGTAAAGTTAGACAAACAAAACTGTGCATGAGGTGTATGTACATCCCTATTCGATTTGAAATATGTTTGTAGATAGGAGGGGTTAAAACCGGAGAAATTATAACGAAATAATCTCGAATTCGTGTTACGCTGAACTCTTCAGTACAGGTAGATTTGAAGATATCTAACTATATTAAGAAACATAACTATAAAAAAATAATTATTTTACATATTATTTGCATAAATTAGAGAACATCCTAAATATGTATTACCAAAGATTCTAAGCTATAATAATCTTTGGTACTACTAAAGATTATTATAGCTTAGCGACAGCTATAATCTTTGATACTACTAAAAAGAGGCGTTTATTCGGACAACGCTTGAACACGTTTAGTTAATTTAACAAATTTTTTTATATTTTTAGAAAATATACAGGATGCCCTAAAAACGGTAGGCAAATATCAACTTGTTTTTATTAATTACGAGCCTAAACAACTTTTTGAAATCTTCAGAAAATTATAAACATAGGTCAAAACCATTTTATAATTGTTAATCGTCATATCTTTTTATTTTTAATTTTGCACGTTTTAAGTAATATACTAATACTAGTATTATGGGTGGTTGGTTAAATAACTCTTTGTCACTATAATGATTATTTATTATTTTGTTATATGCCCTAATGAGACCAGTGAACTTTTTAACGTTGTGCAGTAATGAACAGTCAATATCACGATTTGCGATGAGAGAAATTTTGTAAAAATTTACTGAAACTCGACCAGTTTGAAAAAAGCAGGAAAGCAGATCAAAAATAGTCTTAGAATTAGACAAGTTGACAAATTTTTAAATGAGATGCAAATACGTGCAAAATAGATTTAAAGATTTTTACCCATACAAGATAACTCTTGAATGCGTGTTAAACGATTCTATGAAAGTGCGACTATGGATAGATTGAAATATTGAAAATTTTGTTAGTAATATCCTGTTTTCCGATGAACCCGTTTTTATTAAATTCATCTAAGAGTCTCCATTGAATGGAAAGGGCTCACACTCAAAATCTCCAAAAAATCGACGTAAGTGCCATAATTTTTGAAACAGAGATATCGAGACACTCCTGAAATAAATATTTTGTTTCAATAAAATGGTGTCCCACCCAAATACGCTGCACTGGTAAGACTATTCAAATATGATGTTTCACCATTAAGAAAAGGAGACATAGAATAGCTCACTCGCTCCTCGGATTTAACATATTTGTGGAGGATATCTCTAAAAAAAGTCTTTGGGACAAAATCTTCTGGCCGGAAAAGACTAAAAGGATTTACATGAAATGAATGGAGTCTCATTTCGGAAGTACTTATAATAATATACCAAATATTTTTAAATGCAGTATTATACAATATTTATTTAATATTCTCTTAAATAAATTCTGTTTAATTTTCAGATTAATTGAAACTTCACAAAAAGAAAACAACGAAGCGTCAACTGCTTTAATTCATCCAGACAAATTCATTAAAAATATAGAAAATTCCGTTTGAAACTTATATGAAAAAAAAATTACATGGAAATAGATCCGCAAATGCGTCATAACGGAGCTATAGCCCTTCGAAGGTGGCCCACGAATACAGGTTTTTATTTAACATCTTTGGAACTGCTTGAAGCACCGATATGTTTTCTAGTATTCGAACTAACATCAATATTAGGGGTGTTGCGACAGGAGGGCGGTTTGGTTTATTTATCTCTGTTTTTTTTATATGACACTTTTGTCAAATACCACTAAAATTATAATTTCGCAAAACTATTTACATAAAAAAGATTTTCTTGAAAAAAATCATTACACTAATAATTTAGGAGAAAACCCGCATAAACTAATTAAACTAAACATCAAAGTGGGCTTAGGACGATTATAAATTTGAAGCTAAAAAACTTCAAGTAGTTTATTAATATCACAATTATCTGTCTTAATTTATAGCTCTTGTCAAAATAATTTTTTAAAAATTTGTATTTTTACGGTCTAATACAAGAACATCCAAAATTTTTGATTTACTTACTACAATAAAAATAAAAAAAGATTTTTTTCGTTTTTTATTAGCTTTAAGCGTAAAATAAACTAAGAAGTTCAAAAAAGAAAAAAAAACGTCAATAATAATTCTACATTTTTATTCAATCATTAAAGTTCATTTTGGTTAAACAAAAAATAAAAATAAATAGAATAATAAGCTAAAAAAGTTACAACAATTTCTCATTGAAGTTCTTCATCACCCAGTCTGTTTAGTCCACTTCTGAACATAAGCCTCAGTTGAACTTTTCCACATAGTTCTATCATGAGCTATTCTAATACAAGTGTTTTTAATCATCTAAATATCATCACTCCGGCATATTGGCGGTCTTCTTTTGCTTCTTTTATTAGCTTAGGGCCTTCAATTAATTATTCTTAGCAACCACCTATCACCTAAATCTCGCCCATGTCCATTTTATTGTTGTTATTCTTTAAATTATATCTTGTACTTTGGTTCGTCGTCGAATCTCCGTTTTTTTTATTCTATCTTGAATTTTAATGTCCAACATGGTTCGCTCCATCTTCCTTTGTGCTACTTCCAATTTTTGCACAATGTTTTTGGATAAGCTATTACATGCAGCATATACATACCATAGACTTTTCTTTTTAAATTTGTAGCTATGTTGCTGTTGTAAGCATCTCTTAATCTACCCTACGATGCCAATACGAAGTTCCGATATTAGGTTATCTCTACTGAGCCCAGTTTGGTGGCCTAAATACTTGTATGTATTGACCTCTTGTATGATGACCTCTTGTGATGTCATTATCTAGACGTATAGTTCCCCCAACTACCAGAATATCCATAATTTTTGTTTTTAATTTATTTATATGAAGATAAAGTTTTTTCTTGTCTGTTTTAATTCTTCGATCATTCAAGCAACTTCCCACAATATCGTCGAAAAAAAGTAAATTATTGAGTTCGTACTCTCCCAAAAATTTCTTGGCAACAATGCGTGACACGTTATTCTATTTGTTATACCTTTTCGACAGATACTGAATTAACTAAGGACTTTAAATAAATCCAAAAAAGTAGTCTAGTTGATTTCGATGGATCGGGAGAAGAAGTTTTTTTTTATTTTACGTGTAGTTTTAGGAATACTCTCTTGTATAGCAATTTTTCTTGAACTTATACCCAGATTGCCTGTAACAAGTTCTAAAACTTTTCCTTCTGCTTATGGGATTCGAGTAGTACGGCTTCCTCAACAGTAATTTCTATTTGGAATATAAGAATCTTTTCTCTTAAGCGCTGGTTTAATTTAATATATAATTTCTGGAAAGGAATTTGCCGATTTGGAAAGGATTCTTGTTCCAAACTGCGAGCTTTGCGACCACAATAATTAGCCTTACTATATATAAAATGTTTATCAGTTAGGTTTGGAAATGAATACTCTGAAATTCTATTTCAATTTACACATTAAAATAGAAATTTTCAAAAAATTCTTTGGGCTAGAATTCTGAAGTACGAGAGATAATTGTCACTCATTATTATTTTGACATTAACCGCAAGCTACTTGATGTTTTTTCGCTTCAAATTTATAGTCGTCATAAGCCTATCCCGATGTTTAATTTAAACATAAATAAATCAGAATTTATGCATTGATTTATTGAAAGCGGATTTTTTCCTAAACTATTAGTGTGGTGATTGTTTTCAAGAATATCTTTTTGATGTAGATAGTTTTGCTGAATCATAATAAATAAACCAAACCGCCCCTTGGTTGGAATGCTCCTAACTAAACTTACGGCTTACTCTTGACATCAAAAATAATATTTATTGATGTTATTTCGTTAGAAAACACATCGGTGCTTCAAGCAGTTCTAAAGATATTAAAAACAAACTTACGTTAATATTTAAAAAGGGTGTTGGATGTAGACGAGCCTTTATTGAACAAACCCTTACTTTTAGAAATATTTAGGGTGTTCCACACTTTTTAGCGAGTTCTTTCATCAATCTACATTAAAAGATGTTATATTTGCAATACTATTTACTTTTTTCTAAAAACATGTCCACTCCATTACCATTATTGATACCCTTAGCATTGGTGACAAAAATTAATTAATTTCCATCTTATGACAAAATACACATTTTATGACATTGTATATTTAACGAAGTCCTACTGACTCTTTTCCAGATAATTTTGTACCAAACAGAAATAGAGGAGGGAAAATATTTCATAATTATTACCATTTTGAACTAAATCAGATTCAGGTACGCATGGTATTAACTTAAAAATGAAATAATAGCATTCTATATATATATATATATATATATATATATATATATATATATATATATATATATATATATATATATCATAACACTGCAGGAAGATTTACTACACGCTAGAATAATTGTCGGGATTTTAATTTTCAAGAAATTATAAAATTCACCCAATAAATCAAACGTCTTATATACGTTATTAAAAACATGTTCAATTTAGCAAATTAGGTATTTAGATTTACATTTAAATTACTGTACTTACTTCAGCAGGATAAAAGGGTGCCTGTAACGAAACACAAATGGCATTGCAAAAGTCCGCAATGCTAATAACAATTAACGTCAACCACTGCCGTTGTGTAAATTTCGCCATTTCACTAACGAACTAAAGTTTAAAATAGTCAAAACCAAAAAATATCACACTATCTAAATATAAAGTGGTTAATAAGTTTGCGAAGCACAGTATCTGCTACTTGTAAGACGACACATTCGCATAGAAATACGATAACTTCATGAAGATCAAATAATTAATGTACAAATACTTTTTTACTACCATGTTGACCACATCGGTAGTCAAAATAGTCTAGATAAAGGAGACGTTATGAATACGCAATATTCTGATTCTGGAATATCAGTATCTTCGATTCTTCGGACGTTTTAAAATTTTTCGAAAAATAAAAAGATGTACATAAAAAATGATAAAAAATTCTTTAACATAAGCGTCCATAAGGGTAATGAACAGGGTTTGCTAATTTTTCTTTTTGAGACTCTAATGATACATGGGGTGTCAAAAAATTCGCGTGACGTACTTTAAAAAATGATACCATATATACTGCTACAAATTCGAGTCTAGGTAATCAACTGTAAGAGATACAGAGTCGGTAAAATTAATGCAAATGAAGTGTCAATTAAAAATCGTTGAAAAATTTAAAAATTCCAAAGATATCCGTAAAAAACTGAACAAGTTCGTATTAAACATGCATTATGTTAGAGTTCCATAACACTTATTGGCATTGTTAGTTTTTCTGTAATTTCGTCGCACGACTGTCTTTGAGTTATTTGCAAAGAAAAAAAGATGGACTTTTTGTCAGGATGAATATTTAAACAAAATTTACTTTTATACTATATTTTTTTTTGTATTCTATGGTTAATTCAATCATTTCAGGTTCTATTGAAAATATTTACTAAATGTTATGGTTTACTAAATTCTTTACTGTCGTTAAATTAGTTTAAAAAACAACCGTTGGTTCCCTTCAGGTTGCTAAAGGATCCAAGATAAACAGATAAATCATTTTGTTGCTAATAAAATCATGATTTTCTCTCCATACGCGTTTTGTCCACTTAATGATCTTATCAGTGGAGTTTTAATGAACCAAAAGCAAGATTTACAGGAAACATCTATCTATATAAAATTTAAATTTTCTGCAGGTTTTTACATTCTGTCGACATGTCTCGGAATTTAGATTTTAAATAGACAGCTGTTACTGTGAATTTTTCTCTTAGTTCGTTATAGCCCACTGATCAGGTCATTTGATCGAAACGCGTATAGAGAAAACCAGAGTTCGATTAATAGGAAATAAACTGTCTGTCATCATTTTTTCTTTCACAGCCTGAAGAACAAAAGCGGTAGCTTACTATGGTAAGTCTACGGCCTTAAAGATTTCTTTATGTTTTGGTGAAATTTTAATTTTTAAGCTTCTCACTACTTCGGAGCACACGTAGTTGTCGTTTGACTGTTAATATTTCACTCTGAAATCGAAAATGTCGTAGGTTTAACATCCGGCTTACATGTCTCGGAATTTAGGTTTTATATAGACAGTTGTTTTCTGTGAATTTTGCTCTTGGTTCTACTATCTCGGACAACGTGAGACAATCTTCACAGCGGAAATTTATGATATTCAGCAGTGTGCCCATCTCTGTGAGAGGAATATACACAGGAATAGGGGACTAAATATATACTGAGACAGTAAAGCTGCGATATTAGCACTGAAGTCCAGTGTCTGAGTGCAAGGACCCATTGAATGGTATGACAAGGAACGGCTGCACAGTCAGACTCGTGTGGGGTCCCGAGTCACCCGGGCATACGCGAGAATGTGGAAGTAGACCGTCTGGCAAAGTTGGGTTCGGCAACTGAACCGGATGGACCCCAACCAATACTATCTGTCCCAAGTGTTATTGGCAAAAGGGAATTAAAATCGTTGCTGGAAAGCATATTTATTGAATTGTGGATGGGAGCTCCTGTATGAGGTGTGATAAGGAACATATAATTGGATTGCAGTTAGGTAAGTTCAACTAACGAGGCTGCTTGGATTAGCAAAGGTGATCGGCCTCGAATGACTTACAGCTATGGTGGGATGGAAAGGGCCCAATAGAGGCCTAGGCATCGGTGATCTAGTATCACCATCCCTTTTTCATTCATCCATTCATTCATTGCTCTTGGTTCGTTACAGCTCCACTGGCGAGATCATTAGGTGCCGAATCGCGTATGGCGAAAGAACCCGAGTTGAATTCATAGGAAATAAACTTTCTGTCTATCTTTTCTCCTTTCAGAAAAACGATAGTTTATTGAAGATACAATTTGCCAAAAAAGATTTTAGAGTTTAAATATAAACTCCCATAGGGGTTGTAGTAAATTTTTCAGTTTAAATAATGCAATACAAAATGCTGGTAAAAACTGGGTAATATTTCCAAATATATAATTGTTCCGCAATCAAATCAGTGGCGACGAAAGGATAACTAGGAGTAAAACGAAATCAACAGAAAAACTAATTTCGACAAAATTATTTTTCTTCTTTTTGGCCACTTTATGGGAGTATGGAAATAAACCCGTTTAAAAGCCGTACTATATCAAAGAGCCCTTCACAGTTGGCATCGGTTACAGAAGGAACAAGTTTATATTTGACTAATCCTCAGATAGGGCGACAATTGTAAGCAACGTTGAACACTAATTTCCTGAATTATAAAAAAAACGAAGGAATAAATCTGTGCCCTACAGACGGACGAGCTGATGGACATAACGAAACTATAAGACTTGCAAGGTGACTACGAAACCCTAAAAATGAAAATCGGCTAGTTCGTTATAATTCTTTCTTATTCTATTTGGTAAGATATTGTGAACAAATTGTACATTCTTTTTAACTTCACTTTCTTGGGTATAAGAGATACAGAATTTTGTTTTAGCCGCGTCGGTATCTATGACCATTTGGCGCTAACATCTTGAGTATAAATCTGACTTATTATATTTTGAAAAGCTTTTTTAACATCAGACTTTACTGATATATTCAACTAGTTCTCCAAGTGGACATTTCCAGCCTGATATGTTGGAGAGAAAAAGAAGGTTTACATAAATTGTTTTAATATAATTATTATTTAATTGTTGGCTCTATTTTAAAGTTGTTAATTTTTTGTAAAATTTTGTCTCGATTCATTGAAAAATAAGTGTTTAATAAAAATTAATCTTTTTCTCTCTTCAGCACATGGGGTTTTTATTAAAATATTCTATGTTAAACAATAGAAAATCAAAATTTTAAAGCCATTACTAAATTATTTAACTCCGACTACAAAAAACAGTATGCGGGTGGCACGCAACTGTATCTCTGTTTTAGTAATTTGGGCATTAACAAAATATTTAATTTTATAAATAATAGAGGCCTTGTAGGATGTTTATCGTCTCAGTTTCCGGGCAACACGAAATTAGAACATTCGGCTACTCAGGTATTTGGGACCGCTTGGTGGATAGATAGCCATCACTCTTCATACAAACTGAACACAAGGCGCTGATTTTGAAAATCAACCACTCCCTTGAGATACTTTTGCCAGGGAGAGAAGATTTGGAGGAGGAGCAGAATCTTTACAGCGGAAATTTATGCTATTCTGCAGTGTAGCCATCTCTGTGAAATGGACTTGAACAGGAGGAAGATAATAAACTTATGATCAGACAGTAAGGCTACAATAAATGCACTGGAGTCTAGTGTGGTAATTTCGCGCGGGTCACTCGAGTATCCACAGAAATGAGGAGTAGGATGGTCAGGCAAAGATAGGCTCCGCGATTGAACCATATAGACCCCATCAATTTTACCTGTTCTAACTGTTGACAAAAGCAAATTGAAATTGTTGCTGGAAAGTTAATTTACTGAATCGGAGAAAGGCTCCTGGTGTGAGGTGTGTCAAGAAACATATAACTAGATCGAGCGCACCTTACTATGGAGCTTCCCTTTTTAGGAAAGAAAGAATCGCTAATCGTTGAGAGGATATTGTCATCTGAGGGGCCATCTTCCTAAAATTTATTTGGTAGATGACCCGATGTGCAGAAGATATCAGGAGGAGGATGAAACTGTTGACTATATTCTCAGAAAATGTTCAGCACTCTGAGGCAGAGACCTTTCGGAGATACAATTTTATCACCAAAAGCAGTTAGGCAAGTTCAAAGAACGAGGCCGCTTGGATTCGTAAAGGAGATCGGCCTCGAATGACCTGCATCTATGGTGGCATATAAAGGGCTCAATGAAGCTTAGACATTGATGATCAAGTATCTCCACCATTTATTTATTAATTTATTTATTCAAGATAAAAACTTTTTTCCGCTTTCCTGGTAACATTTTTAAGCAACATGAATTAGTTATTAACGAGGATAAAACCCACTTTATAATCTTCGTAAGGAATGCAGCAAGAATTAATGATTTTGAATTATTGCTAATTTCTCCTAAAAAATCAGTTTAAAGCCACTCGTAGTTTGCAAGAATATTAGTTTAACCATAGATAACAATATGTTTTGAAAATATAGTTTTCTCGTTAATCCAAAAATTATTTGACAAGTTTCGAACATTATTATTTAGTTAAAATTCACTAAGTTACTGGTCTTGTCTAAATCTCTTCTACTGTGGCACAGTTTATTGGCCTGATTCAAAGGTTATAATAGCTAGCGCAAAAATTTTAATAGCTAACTATACTAATCTTTGGCCGCTCTTCTTCAGAGATATAAAATTAGTCTTCATCGTTTTCCTAATGCCTGTTTTAGATTTTCCTAAATCTCCCAAAAATTTTACTAGATATGAGATCTTTAACAAGTCTGGTAGGCATAATTAAAAAGTCATTTCTTTAGTCTAACTTGACAAAAACTTTTGAAACTATTCGGTGACAGGCTCGATTTCTTGTGGAAACTGGTAGCCGTTTCGCCAAAATTTAATTTCACATCTTCTGTGCTTACTGCTGAAAGTAAATTAAAGTAGCTGTGGATGCAGCCTACTTTATATAATGTCCTAACATATATCTCTTGTTTAGCGTTAACTCTGCCTTTTTGGTTTGTTTTTCGGGAGCCACTGATGATGTCAGTTTAAAATCGGGCTTCATATGGATATAGTGGTCCTGTTTGAAGTTGGTTTTTCGAGTGAAAAAGAGGCTGAGTGCGTCATATCTCTTATTCAGGTTTTTTTTTTCAGTTTCAGTAAACCTTCGAACCAATTTGTTTTATAATGTTCTATGCGATATGCCAGTTGTTGTCAAAATAAATTTTGTGTTCTTCTAGAGAGGAAGTTCTTCTAGCTTTGCTGATGTTCTATTATTTGTTTGTATATACCTGGTTGCAGAGGCTGCTGATTATGTACATCCTTTAATTTTCCAGGTCAATTATGTCATTGGAATTCCTTAGAGATACTCTATTATTTTATGTAACTTGTAAGCTGTAGATATGTTGTGTTTGAAATATGGTGATTTGTCTATTGTCGGTGGTTGTCCTTTTCCTCGAGTCGATTATTATTTACAGTTTTATTGTATTATTTATTCTCTAAGGCTTTTAACTACTTTCTTTCTATGCATTTTAGTTCCCTTCATTTTCTTTGACTCTTGGATGGATAAATGTATTTTGAAATTATGGTGTTTGCATATTTGTGAGGGATATTGATGAATCGGCATCAACTGCATTTTTATACGAGATCCCATCGTATGTCTTAAAAAAGCAAGAGCAGAATCACAGACTCCTCTTAATGACCGGATGTTAAACGAAACCTAGACTCGCAGAAAATGCAGCAAAAATCTACAGACATTCAAAATTACATAAAAAAAATGCCTCCTTAAATCAATCGTCTGGTAAAGATTGCATCTTATGTGAAAAACTCGGAATAGTTAATAAAAATCCTACAAATCCTACACTTCCTCAGGCTAATAGAAATATATATATATATATATATATATATATATATATATATATATATATATATATATATATATATATACTTCAAGATATTTTCACCTAATGAGAAAAACAAAATACCCACATCTTTTCGAAAATATTTTTTTTAAAATGAGAATCCGCCTTGTGTTTTCTAATTGTATCTTTACCGTCTCTAAAAATTACTTATGGGCGCCCATGTATGCAATCTGCAGTATCCTGAATAAAAAGTTTCTGATTTATAAAGTTGACAACATTGCAACAAGATCCGTCAACCAGGGGCAAAGGTTTCAAGATATTGAAAAGTACAAGTTCATTTATAATCGTTAAAGCTTTTGATAAATACATTGATTTAATTTTTTTTATAATAACTTAACTGTTCGTTTCAAAATACATTTTTTATTGCATTATTTTATTACAATAATCATGAATAGTTACAAAAATGAGGTCAAATAAGTTTATTATCCCTGTCGTTTAAGCAAAAATACATATATTGAAATTACAGGAGAAAGCAACACAAAAATATTCTAACAATTTTGACTAAACATTCGTTATGAAATAATTGTTTATGAAAATCGTCAGATAATATAATTAATAATGTTTAATACGAAAGATTTTTTTTTGAACTGTTGAGGATTTTTTAAAATTAATTGCTTTAAAATAGATTAAATACGTAAGTTATGTTTACACAAATGTATGTATTTATAAGTACATTAAATCTGTATATGAAACAACATAGGAAAAGAATGTTTTTCTTCTAGATTAACGATTTGTTGGGGAAACAACTTAAATAAGCTAATAATGCTGGTTTTTGATAGCTATTATAAACCTATCAGAGAAAATAATTTGATTAGGGGTATAACAGAAAAATATGTTTTTTTTTCTCCAAGGACGTAAGCAACTACGAAAACTGTTCGCTAGCAGATGGTCCATAGTTGGTTGATCAAACTGTCGAAAACGATCTTATAAATTAGAAATGTTGACCTATAGTCTTCTCAATTATTCAAAAATTATTAAAAAAAAAAGACTAAACCAACTTCAAAAAATGGACCACAAAGTAGAAAAATAAATCAATAAATATTTTACTAGGCTAGTCAATATGTTTGAGGTCTGACGCATAAATAGTAGTGCTAGCTAATATTATTCATTATTGTTAAATGCAAACATCTGGTGAAGTTTTATGTTGATCTGTCAAATAGTTTATTTTCTATAGTGTTTACGGTAGATGTACTTAGTGTTTTTTTAATGAAAAAGTAGGAAAGTCGTGCAGAGATTAAATATTTGTATAAAAAGGTTTATCAGGGAAGAAAATTCATGAAGATATGGTGAATATATTGGAGGAGGATGCTTTATCATACACAACGGTAAAAAGATGTGTAGCTGATTTTAAATGTGGTCGTAAAAGCATTGCAGATGAAGAATGTGAAGGTTATCAAAAAAGCGCGACTCAGAGAAATCGTTGATCAAGTACATAATATAATAATGGAAGAGTACCGATTAATTGAAGATGAATTAGCTGAAGCTAAAGATAATTCATACGCATCAGTACACTGTAACAAAATTTCACATTAATTTTTCGGTAATATGCTGGAAGCAAATTTCATAAACCGTTTATTAAATACATTTTATGTTAATGCATTAAGTTTAATAATTTTTACATTAAATTTAATGTAATTATATATTAAATTGGTATGTTTTCAGTTACTTTATTGAAATTTAAGGTAACGTTCAACTAATTTTAATGTACAAAGCTTTAATTTCAAAGTACATGTAACTTATTCACGATTTAAGGTGCAAAATCATTAAATTGACTAAATGAATGTACATTAAATTTAAGGCTATTTTTAACAATGTACATGACAAATTGTTGCTGCAAAGCAATTTATTTAATTGCCGAGATTAGCTCCTGGATTGAGGTGTGCTAAGGAACATATAACTGGACGTGGCGCACGGCTTGCTAGGGAACTTCTCTCCATAGGAGTGAAAGCGCTGCGAATTTTGATGGGATTGTTGACAGAACGTTGTCACCTCAGGGGCCATCTTCATAAGTTTGGTTTCGAAGACGATCCGACGTTCGTCTTCGTTATATAAAACTAACATGTGCGACGGTAAAATAAAAATAGAAACCTATCGACATCGATACAGGAAATCTGCTGCACCGAAGAATAAAGGTTGACTTTCGGCACTGGTATCCCAACTAACCGCGGGCTTTCGCAATTCAAATAAGGATTGCACCATGATCTCCCTTTAAGAGCGCTGCGTATTATTTAGGAGAAGAAAAATATAAATTAAGATAAATTAACCTCCGTTTAATTTTAAAAATTAAAATAGCAAAATTTCTCGGCTATGCGAATACGAATTGTTAGTGAAACTCTTCACATTTTTGAATACGAGTGTAATATTCACCGACAATCATTGTCCGCACGACCGACAACTTTTCTATTTTTATTCTTAAAATTATGTGAACGTTAACTTAGTTTATTTTATGTATTTATTGTCTAAAATAACACGCTGTGCTCTTAAAGGGAGATCGTGGTGCGATCCTTACTTGAACTGCGAAATCCCGCTTTAGTTTAGACGCCAGTGCCGAAATGCGACCTCTATCATTTCGTACAGCATGCTTCATACATTGAGATTGGTAGAGCTTCTCGATTGTCTTGAAATTCTTCACACTTTTTAATACTGGAGTAATGTTTACTAACAATCCGTGTCCGCATAACCGAGAAATTATCTTTTTCACTTTTTAGTTTTTATCAGTTCTAAGCAAATATAACCAATTAACTTAAGTGTTTGTATTATCTCCTATAATGCCTGTTTTTAAAGTGTTATAGAATATATTTTAATTTTTTAAAATTAATATCTATTAATTGTAATTACTACAAACCGTTAACTGAAATGTCCACTGCAAAATCGTTTTATGAGACTGACGTAAAGACTGACACATGCTAGTACATAACAATCATTTGCACCTTTGATTTCTTAATGAGATAAAGCTAATATAATTATTATATATTTTTATCATGATACTCAATTTTTTCTGGTAAACCATATGTCAGTGAATCTTTTTTGTACAGGAGTTTGACTTACAACAGATAGCACAAGGATGTCTTTTAAGAGATGCAACTCAGGAATACTGCAATCGATTTCGACGATTTTATGAAAATTCACTATTTATATTCTATGAGTAATATTTACGTGTGTATGTAAGTTAGTGTAAGGAGGACATATCAGTAAGGTCAACTTATTTTAAAGAAACCCTGTATGCATTTTTATTCCCGAAAAAGAAAAGTGATTTTACACTAAACTATACGCAGTATTATTTTTAAAATCCCTTGTGGATTTATAGTGTAATTATTTTATTATTAATTTTTATTTTTTCAACATGTTAGTTTAATTAATGACCTTTGCCATTTTCATTTGACATTATAAAAATTAATGGGTTCTTTTATCATTCTGATGGATATACTTCGTGTAAAAGCTGATATATATGCGCATTTTTTTTACTTTAGCAAATAAGAATGTATACCGAGTCATATTTAAATACAGAAATATTTAATTAAAATGAAGTGTATTCAAGCACATTTTTGATATTATGTTTCTGGAAAGTAGGAAGAGTGGGCTAGGTTACACAGCACTTAGGCCTCATTGTTGTTGTACGTGGTTATAATGTTTACAAAAGTGGCAATTTTAAGATAATTTTTAACATTTTTTAAAGAAAGAAACTTTTTTGCTTAACTTATTCTTTTTATGACTTTACCCAAAATGTTTTGACACGTATTTCCATGTTATGCTCCTTTAAAACAACAATCTTCTCTATATTCTTCAGGCAAAGTATGCATGCATATCACTAAAATTTAGATTTTGCATAAGGTACACAATTTAATGAAAAATCAATTTACTATTTTTACAATTATATAGCAAATTTCCTAATAAAAAAATTAGGCAATCAGAAACTTGGAAATAATAAGTAGAGAAGTAAAAATCATGATGAAATTAAAACTCTTTATTTCTGTACATTTCTTGCAAACATTTAATTTAAGCTTCATTATCACTAAAAAAAATTCTGAAATTTTAGCGTCAAAATGGTTCAAGAAAGCTCGTTTAAAAGAAATCTGACAACAGTACAGGCTATAAAGGGGATTATGGATTTTAGTTAAACTACGTTGGTGAACGGTGGCCATGTAATATGGAGCATTGTCAACAAACAATCGGACCCTTCGATATGAGTTGAATACTTTCGAAAAATCCGAAAACCACTTATTTTCAAAATGTTAATATGTGTCGCTATATCTTTAGCATTTAACCTTTGTTTTGTTAAAAAACGTTCGCCACCAATTTGATATTTTCTGGAATAGCCAGAATTACGGTGCCTCCTTCATGTGAGCTATCTTTTAAAAATTTGAATAAATTTTTTATAGCTCCAAATGAATGACAAGAGTTACCTTAACAGCCCTCATTTGTCCTGCTTCGCATGGGTCTTAAACCTTCTTTAGTTAGCACCGACAAATTAAATGTAATGAGTTTATGAGGTGTTTGTTAAAATTTGTTTTTACTTCGTGTAAAGGAAATTTTCTAAATTGTAAGCATTTTATTATACGAGGCTGAGAATACATGGACCATACTATGTATAATAATTGTCACTAATTACACAGGTTTACAAAAATAAAGTTGATGCTTTTCACGTCAGGTTCAAGATCATTCCAAGATCAAATGTAGTAAAATTCACTAAATAAATCTGAAGAAGCTCTTGAGGTCACTGAATCCGAATTCATGGTTTGTTTAATCTCTCAAGGTTAGCCAGAGATTATTGAAAGGTCATTACAAGGTCAAATTGAGAAAAAAATACTAAATAAATCTGAAAAAAAAGATTGTAGGATTTTAGGGTCATTGACTCTGAAGTCGTGGTTTGTTTAATCTCTCAAGGTCGAGCAGAGGTTATTTCAGAGTAATTTCAAGGTCAAATTGAGAAAGATCCACTGAAAAAGAAGATATGTTAGTTTTTGGGGTCGCTGAATCCGAATTTGGGGTTTATTTAATCCACCAGTCAGCCAGAGGACATTTAAGCGTTATTTCAAGGTCGAATTGAGAAGAATCTACTAAATAAATCTGTAAAAGAAGGTATGCAGAGTTTTAGGAGTGCTCAATCTGAATTTATGGACTCCAAAAACCTACATTTTTCTTCAGATTTATTTAATGTTTTTTTTTCTCAATTTGACCTTATAATGACCCTTAAATGACCTCTGGATTCAGCGACCTCAAAAATGCATATATCTACTTCTTCAGATATATTTAATGAATCTTACCCCATTTGACCTTCAAATGACCTTGAATCTGGCGTGATAGAGGTTAGTGGACGTCAGATGTGGATTCAGGGCATCTAATTGTATAACAATAAAATGGTCTGGTCAAATAGACATTCACTATTTTTTTTGTGAATGGGTTGGCGCAAGAAATCCTAGAGAGATTTTGTAGTCTTGAATATTTTAATTATATACTTTATTAATAAAAAATTAACTTTAAAGAAATTTAGCTTATGGAATAGTTGACTTAAATGGTACTATAATAGTTGATTTAGTAATAAAATCGAAAATTTTTGGAAATACATAAAATAGTTGACAATACCTCTTTCGAGCATCTATGAGGTCTTTTTATAATAAATTAATCTTTTCAACAAACATGACTGATAATTAAAGAACATATTAAAGATCTGCTGGAGCTGGATCAATGAAGAACATCAAATCCGCTAGAAGCACAATCATAACTATTTATCACCGAGATCATCTCTAGCATTGTCAAGCGATTCCATAAATGGAAATATCCGGGTCATTACTTGATCCTGAACTACTGGCTTAAACATTTTTGGAGTATGCACAATAGACCGACTGTTCTAATTAACGATGTTCTGCTTAATACACAGAAAATGTCACTGTTTCTTAAATAAAGAGTTACGTATTGCCAGAAGATCAGAATAATACACAAGACCCAAATAAGTACATATCAAAATCATCTGCTTTTTCAACTCTGTTCAATTCAGCAAAAGAGCTAGAGGCATGATTGCTTTGCAAATAGCAACTTGTTATCGATTCTGTTATCTGTAATCAGGCCTACATCAGTCGAAGGAATTTTCGCTGCCTATATCTACTATCAAAATGCTTTCGACTTAGTGCCATATGACTGGATAGCTGTCTTTTTGAACATGTTCAAGATTAATATTGTGTTCATTCTTAACCCCCTCACGGCAAGTTCGGTAATCCCAATTCGAAAATTAATACGACCTTAGCATTAGGAATAGTTACAAGTTTAAATCATCTTCAGTACATGGAAAATATTAAATTGATGACTGCCACTGGAAATTCGCTGGACCAAATGGTCAAAGTTGTTGAGAAGTTCTCCGGAGATATGGAAAGGCTATTTAATTCAACTAATTACCCAACGAATTCATTACGCGACTAAGGTAGGAATTGCGAACCAACCTAAGAAATAATTTCTTTGAGGCACTTAATACTCACCCACGCTCTACCTTCCGTTATCCTTTTGGAATTGTGAAATGGAACGGGATGGACAAACAACATCTGTAGAGAAAGGTTAGAATCATCTTCATAATTCCACTGAATGAACATACTAAGAACTAAGATACCACGTAGGAAGAGAATTGGTGGATGTTAGTAAGCAATTGGACCAACAAATAATAAACTTACAATTATATTTCCATAGGTTAGCAATTTTTTTTGCTACAGTAGGTAACATGTGAAGTAGACAATGCTAAGGTTGGAAGAACATGAACTTTCGTTTCATTATTAAATAGACCTAGAGAATATTGAGTCTGGCTGTGGAAACTTTTTTATGGACGACACCTCAATGAGATCATCCAAGAAAATGTCAACAAATTAGTGTTGAAGAAAAGTGATTTTATAGTAAACCATACGCAGTATTATTTTTAAAATCTCTTATGGATTTATAGTCTAATTATTTTATTATTAGTTAATATTTTTTTCTATAGGTTAGTTTAATTAATGACCTCTGCCATTTTATTTGACGTTATAAAAATTAATGGGTTCTTTATCATTCTGATGGATATACTTCGTGTAAAAGTTGATAAACATCGTATTTTTTTTTACTTTAGCAAATAAGAATGTGCACGGAGTCATATTAAAATACCGAAAAAAAGGTTAAAAGAACAAGCACTACTTTCTCATCACTTAACAGACCTAGAGAGCTTCAGGTCTGGCTGCAGAAATTTTTTCATGGATGACACATTAATGAGATCATCCAGGAAAATATCAACAAATTAGTGTTGAACTACTGGCTGACGTCAGGTAAATGTTTCCAGGAACTAAACAGCTATTTAAGCCAAAATATTCCAACGAAGAACAATCTGAGACTCTTCGATTTTGAATGATAAATACACTCATAAAAATCTAACAACAGAGAGACGGGGGATGTCAAGTCTTTGCCACATTGGAGATAGAGCTGTCAATATCATCTTCGAAGAGTTAGCAAAGAAATGAAAACTTTTGCAGGCAGAAAACCTGTCATACTATTAATATAGCCCAGAACCAAATTGGAAAATAAGAAGTTCAAATTTCTTGGTGATCGAACTCATAACATACCAGACATTATTTTAGCAAATAAAACATCTAGTCGAATAAAACTAATTAAATACGCAATTTTTACCACTAACAATCTAAGAGATAATCATATGAAGAAGATCACCAAATTCCTGGTGGTAAAAATATACATGCAATGCAATGTGGATGAATAGCGCAAAGACAATTCCAATAATTATATCCACAACTGGCTTATTACCAAAGAGTCCATCGCATTATATCAACGAATCGGGTCTTAGCAAACAAAGACTGGAAAAGCAATATTACTTGCGACCATTCGAGCTGGCTGGAAGTTTATGGGAAATGCAGCACACCATAATGTCATCTAGGACTGCATCATGGAAAGAGCCTCCACAAAGCTAATATTTTTTTAATATTCTAGTAAATGTCTTTTTAACTAAGTGTGGAAGTCTGTGGCTTATGAGAATAATCATAATAAAAATATTCTTTAGTTGTCAACTTGAATGAATGTATCTTATAGTAGGTTTTTACATCTATATAATAAGGCCCCTTTTTGTAAAAAGTGGTATTATATTGAAGAATATCCTGCTTCTGGTGATAATGCCAGATTCTTTTCGACAAACATCATCAACGAAAATGAATTCGGTGAATAGACACTGTATCTGATAACAGTCTAAATTTGATCATAAAAAAATACACTCAGGGTGTCAGCAATAATTACTTCTAGGCCATTTTTTGATCTCAATTACTGAAAAAAAATACAATCATAGGAATTCGGTGACTGATATTAACTTTCCATTGAATTGTACCAGTAAAGATTCATTTATTGATTGGAATAAAGTGATAGTGTAGGAAAAATGAAGCAAATAAAACAATTTACAACAGAAAATTTTCATGAAACTTCTCTTATATATTACAGCATATTTGGTAAATATTTTTTTGCCTACAATAATGAATACTAGTAGCTAGTAGAAAAGATAATGCTCTAAATAATTATTTATAGGTTTAAATTTATATAGAGAAAAGCACAACCTTAGTATACATTTAAGTTTATTTAACAGGCGAATATTGAACAAAAAAAAACACAATAGTGTTAGGGTTCTATGCTAGAAATAAAAAAAGGATAATGTAATTACTTAATTATCTGATATTTTAGATTGCCAGTTACCATATGCTAATCGAAATGTCGTGTATCGAAATAGTCAAGATATAGAAAAACCAAAAAAAGTCATGTGTGCTTGTTTAAAACAAACTAACTTTTTACTTAGAAAGTAAAAGGTGATATTCGACGATATAATTTTTATTGAAGATATGAACAAAAACATCATATTTACTTGATCTTGTTCGTCATAGGAAATAGTTGTTAATCAAATCGTCCAAAGGGTAAATTATATCGCGAATCACGAGATCGGACAATTCTGATTAAAGTCATACTAATATTAGCAACATTTATTTTTAATATTGTGATTTTAACAATTAATCTTTGGTTGGACTCGCTTAGTAAATATAAACTTTAAGTTTAATTTTAAATTATTTATGTAGAAGGCGCACATTTACAACCTTCTCTGCAAATTACTTGGTATGATATTATTGATAACTGTAAAGCAGTCTTACTAGTGTAAGCGAGTTATTAAAATAGGTCGTAAATATTATGTAGAATATGAATATCTCTTTCGTATTTACGAAAATGTTGTGCTAAAACTTTTTATTAATTAATTGTGTGAACAACTCGAGCTCTTCAACGAAAAAGTTAATAGCTCTGATAGTAAACTTCGGATCAAAAAATGTTATTATTTATTGTTCTTGATATAATTTTGCATAAAAGAAAGCTATTCTGAAGGGTCCGCTTTTTCCGAAAAACTGGAAAATTTCATGGAAAGTTAAAAATACTTTTTTTTTTAATTAAAAATACCGAATCATAAAGTGCGGAAAACGTTCATGAAAATTTCAAAATTTGTACTCGTTTCCAAGTAGAATAAGAGCGATTGGCATTGCTTTATTAGTTTCGCAGGAATTGTAATTTCTTATAGTATTTGTAGTAACAATCATTACGCTCTTTTGAAAATGTTGATATCTCAAAATTTGCTTTGTCCAGAACGTTTCAAAGTGAACATTGATTTCAAAAGGTACCAACAAATGGAAATAACTTCGAAAATTTTCATAACAGAGAATTCTACTTTTCGGGGATGGATCTTTCTCCTTAAAAAAATCCAAATACGTTTATTACATTCTATGCTTCGGACACTCAACGTTGATAAAGAAGTGGTTTTTTTAATATATATGTATATATATATATATATATATATATATATATATATATATATATATATATATATATATATATATATATATATATATATATATATATATATATATATATATATATATATTGTTGCCGGAACCTCTCTTTCGTTCGTTTTACGTATTATTTTTGTCCCTGAAGATATTTTTCCCGGAACCGAAACGTGGTGTTCTGTCGGCGTTGCGGCCCTGTTAATCGGCGTAGAGCCGATTAAGTTTGGAAAAAGTGAACTTTCTAGATTAGTAGAGTTTTCGTATGACACAGAAATATGTTTCTGCGTCCTTGCTCCGTGCGCAACAATATTTGTTTCATGCGGGAACCGGTTAATACTATTTGGGGCGCTCTTGTTTAATCTTAATCTACCTATTTTATAAGTATCCCTGTTTCTGTCAATTTGGAAACCCTCCTCAGGATTAGACACCGATTCGAAGTATTTAATTAATTCTTTCACGGGAGTATATTTTTGTTCTGTTTCGTCTATAGTTTGTAGGGAGTTTGGGGATTGAGAGTTTGCCGTGTGACGAAGCAGGGCGGCAGGTTTCCCCACCGCCGAGGTCCCACCAATTCCACCCGGGAAGTCCATATGACCACCCGCCTCATTAAACACGGACTGATGGGATGTTTCGTGACTGGACATATTTTTAAGAAGAATAATATTAAATTAATATTGGGGTAAAAAATTTATAAAAGATTTAGTCACGATTAATTACTTGTCATGGTGGGCTTTTATTTAAATAGTTTTTTGCGTTAGTTATTATAGCAGAAAATTAATAATGTAGAATGTCTGTTGTTATGTTTAGTCTGTCCGTGCGCACCTATAGGTCTGATCTTTGCACCTATCGTTGTTGATAATATAAATTAACAATAAAATAAATTTTTTAACAATTCAACAAAAAAAATCTTAATTTCTAACAAACTCTTAAAGGCTATTAATTAAACTAAAGACCTTGTAGGAGGTATCTCGATCTTTTACAACAATAAACTTTTTTGTTCGATTTACAATATTAATTAATCGAACAAAAAGAAAAACAACATGAATTTAAAATTGTCAAACAAAATTAATAAAAAGTCTTTTCTAGAATAAGGGTAATAAAATCAATCTGTTCCGAGATTTCTATTAAAGAGAATCTCGTTACAAAAAACAAACAAAACGAAATAACTAGTATATCAATTTTAATGAAAAATAACACAATTAATATTAATAAAATATTAGTGTTGGCAAATGATTAAGATTAAATCAAGTTCAAATTTACTCAGAAATTGTCAGAGTATTCAGATATCTCGGTAAAAGTTTTTTGTACGGCTATGAGTTGCTAGAGCTTCCTTGCGACGTCGGCCGTCGGCAAGCGGCTTGTTACCGACAAAAACAAAGGAACAAAGACGTCTGGGCGACAGGCGTCTGGGTTAACTTATAAATTTCACTTAGAATTTGGATTTTTAAACAATGAAATTTAGTTTAATTAGTCCACGGTTTTTTACAACGTTATAAGCGCGATTATAACGTTAGCATTTTTAATTGAGTATGGTTGTTTATGCAGTTATTCATTTAAATTGTCACAAACAATAGGTTTAACACAAAAGTCTCAAGTTCTAGTTTTTTCAGTTTCACGCGGGGAAAGTCTTTATGCGGTTACAAATAATAATAATAAGATCAAACTCAAAGAACACTTATCGGACCCTACGGTTAGCCTGGCACGAAGTTTTCTAACAGAACAAACAAGTAGGGTTTAGGCGCACCTTTGGAAAGTGACTTCCAACTCTCCAAACTTACCAACGTACAACGTTTGGTTGTTTTGCTTGCCTAATTGTTTGTGAAAAAACAGAATTACTACCCTATTCGCGAATGGGGCGCAATCAATAATATTTCTTCTGGTAGAGAATCTAGGCATTAATTTCTTGGGAGAAATTAAATACTCTAGAGGCTCTCCTATTGAAGATCCCCGGGAGTTTTCGCTAGCTATGTGCAAGTGCTAGGTACTAACTCCTCGGCAGCGATCTCGCGACGCGTGGACAACCCAGCGTAATGCGTGTAGATTGTCTTTCCAAACTGAAGCCCGAATCTTAGCCTGCGGTGTATACTACTTCTATCCCACGATGTCAGGCAAGAATAAGAGAGTGAATGTAATTTTGGAATGATATTTATACTTTTCTGAGGGTTGATTTGGCAACTCGCCCTGAAAGTTCCGCGGGGCCAGTCAGGGTGGTGCCGTATGAGGGTGCTAATCTGCACTTTTTAATATCAAAAATTTACAATAAATTAACGCTGAAATTACAAATGTTGCGTATATATGTCAGAGACCTTAATTACCCACATGAATTAGTATATGTTTTGTCTACGAAAGTTTATCCTTTACTGTCATTTTTGCCGTTTTAAGTTTTCGTATTTATATGAGGCAAACTTCCAACCGCTGCGCCGAGTCTGGGCACGTGACTGGGGTGGAGTTTGCTAAGGGAGTCGGACGTTAGTTAAAAGGAAAAATTTCAACGCGTTTCGCTTATTTTATTTTGGACCATCGACATGTAAAACACGTATTACAACTATATATATATATATATATATATATATATATATATATATATATATATATATATATATATATATATATATATATATATGTATAATAGAATAGAAAATTCTCGGCCGTGCGGACTTAAATTGTTGATAAACATTACTCACGACGTGCAGCGAAGTCCAAAACAATGGAGAAGCTCTGAGTCTAGAACATAACGATAGCGCTGTTTCATTCTCATTTGTGATTCACCAGTCCATTACATTCGGTTCATTCCATAATCTCGCAGTCATGCCTTATCTACTGTTTTTAAAATGTAAAAATAACAGACAAGATACGAATAGCGACATCTCGAAGGATCACTAAAAAACTCAAGGTCATGCGACGGTAAAATAAAAACAGAAATATAGCAAACTCGAAACACGCAGCATTCTCAGAAGGAGATCGTTGGTGTGGCGCCTGCTTGAACTGTGAAAATTCGTGGTTAGTTTTGTTGCCAATGTCGAATGATGCAACCTCTATTTTTTTGGATAGCAAGCTTCGTGTATCAAGTTTTATGTTATCGTAGCGCCGTCACAGTCACATGGTGATCATATACAACGTTGTTAATGAGTGATGCTCTCATGTTATCCGTATCGAGAGGTTGCTATTCTTGTCTTGTCTGCTATTTTTACATTTTAGAAACTGTAGAGAGGGCATGACTGCAAGATGATGAATTGTACCGGATGCAATGGCTTGATAAATCCCAAATGAGGACGAAATAGCACTCTTATCATTTTTCGGGCCTAGCCAAAAATTTTCTACTCTATTTCAAAATTAGGAGATAACTTATCGTCCATATAAAGTAAAAAAAGTTTTTCTCTACGCATTCATACCAATATTGGCTGACTGTACACAAATGTATGGTTTGGCATATGCTTGACGGTCTCCATTTTAATCCAAAATCTGGCTGGGCTGCTCGGTCGCAGAAATGGCCCATCTTATCCTCGACTTTGTCCATCTTTTTGAACTGATATTTTAGTGGACAGAGTCCTGTTGAGAAGTTCGAATATCCTTTTTTAGAAGATCGAGAAGCATTCGTTCTTTGACGATAGGTTTATAAATTATTTCGTTTATTTCAGATCAAGCGCATTATTTATTTATGAAATTGTGATTCTAGCTTTGAAATTTCTCTCTTATGTAGCTTTTTGGTAATCCACGAAAAGGTTCTAAGTCAAGAAAAGGAGTCTTTGTTGACAGGATATTATCACCTGCAAAGTCATATTCATAAGATTGCTTTCATAGATGACCCTGTGTACAGATAGTGTCTTGAGGAGGATGAAACTCTAGCCCATGTCCTCAGAGGGTGCCGGATACTCAAGGGACTGAAGCAGAGACATTTCGGAGATGCCATGTCACTTGAAGTCGTTAGGCAAGTTCAATCAACGCGGCTGCTTGGGTTCGCATAGGCGATTGGCGATCATTCATTCAAGAAGTTCTTGTCATTTCTGTCCTGGCACTTACATTATAATTATCTTGTTGTTCCTGGCTAAGTGCTTTAGAAGTTGTCTATGTTCTTAAGTCTATTTGATTGATTGATTGGTTGATTGTATAACATAGCAGGTCAGGGTTAAAGGCCCTTACACTGCAGCCTTTAGACTTATTATATTGCCTGCCATATCCGTTCTAGGTGAACAGGTTGATGGTCTTGATCTGGTTTAACAGCTTGCTCACTAGTTTATCCTCTGGGTATAAGCTTCCTGAATAGACTGATCCCTGAAGGTGTCTCCAGTAGGCCAAAGCTTCGCACTCGAAGATGATGTGTGAGGCCGTCTAGTCCTCTTCATACATCCAAGTTAACTTAGACTCGTAGGCATTTGACTTGAGAGCATTTAGCACTATTTGGCACTTTCATTATATTTACTTTGCCCTCTTAGTTTTTTTATTCAGGCCTCAGTCGCCACAGATTTGAATCGTGCATTTCTGCTTAGAAGATAGTGGGGTGTTTTCTAAATACTAAGCGAGACCAAGCTTTGGCCTGATACTTTCACTCCAACTCCATTTTTCATATTGAATTCATCAGTAATCCATACCATTGATTCCTTCTCTAGTCGAGGTATGATCTCTGTTTGCTTGGTAACAGTAAGCTACTAATTCATAGTTTATGACAAAGTCATACCATATAGATATGAAGTTTGTCCATTTCGATATGGATTCAATTGAAATTGTATCTAGAATCTTCATATGTTCAACAAAGATTTTAGGTTTGAAGTTTTCAGCTTGGAACAGCTTAAGGGTATTTGTTGTCGTCACTCTCATCACAGCTTTATCTCTGTTAACGATGTGGGGCACGATGGCATAGGGCCTATAATTCCTACCTAAGTTAACTTCTGTATTCTTTTGCAGGTTCTTTTGAGTTGCTGCATGCTCTGTCTTTGGCCACAATACTAAGCAGGCATAGATGACCATAAGTTTGATGATTGTTTCATATAACCATAAGATTTTTTTGGTCTCAAATAACAGGTTTTTCCGAAGGTACTCCAGCATGTCCAGCTTGTGACTCGCTTGTGGAGAATTGTTTTAATATGGTTATTTCAGGTCATATTTTAGATATTTAACCCTTCTGTAAAAGCTTAGTATCATTTCATTTAGAGTTGAAGAGTTCACATTTAGTTTATGTCTTCTCGTGAATGGCAAGAGAGCCATTTTGTTACGATTAATATGTAGTCCTTCTTTTGTACACCCGTTACTAATTTGATTTAAGGCAGCTTGTATAAGGTCTGCGATAGTCCTTTTAGGCTTGTGTCTGATAGTGACAGCTATGTTATCAGCATAATTTTGAGTAAATATTGAATCATTTATTTGACTCAGGAAACTATATCGACTGTGGTGATTGTCGCTGCTTCGTTGCCAATAGATGCAATGATGATTCTACTCGTTAGCAGTTATTGAATCCATTTTGTCAGAGGAAGCCCAAACTATAGATTCATGTGAGACTTTATCAAAAGCAAAATCTTTAATAAAAGTACTCAAAGGGATTTTTAAAATTAGACCATGTTATTAAATTAGGAGGTTTAATTCTATACAAAAATTTGTTTTTGCTGTAAAGTAGGAATTTTATTTTTTTTACATTAGGTTAAAATGCTTTTAAGCTTTCATTATAGAAAATTGATGCCTATAAATTTTAAATCTCTCATCAAAATATAAGGAGGATTAAGATAACTTAAAAAAAAAATAGGATTTGATGATCTTCATCATGAATGTTAGCAATACTTAGTACATGTATAAACAAAGAAGAGAACGATTTTAGTCCAGATTTATTACGATTTTTTTTTGGTTATGGTTTGGTAACCTAAAAAATAATTCTTAGAAATTTCACACAACGTGTATTTTTGCACCTCGTGGGTTTAATGCGAAAAATGATATATCAAGGATCTTTGACCTGAGTAGCCAGTAAAAATTTGCAGTTAATTAATTAAAATTGTCTTACAATTTAAACAAAAATTATCAGAGCGTATACGCATGAAAATTGTCGAAATAAAGAATAAATAAATGTTATTAATCTATTTGGGGGCATCAGATAATAGGTTATCGACCGTAGACGTTTTCAATTTTGTTTACAATTGAAAACTACGATTTTAATTTAATTTTGGTATGATCTAATATTCTGCTATCCTGTGATTAATAACTATTTTATCTATATTACACAAATTCATTTATATTACATACGATGAACACAAAAAATGACATTTTTAGTACTAGCATTGTAGAAAGAATTTACACAATAGTACTAGTGTAAATATTCCTCTAGTATTTTTTACAAATGACAGAAATTTTTTTAATGATATTTAAGATTTTTTTCGCGACTCATATTTTAATATAAGAGATAATTTTTATAACTAGCTGAAATTTCCTTTGATATACTAAAAAAGAATCAATTAAAGTACTCCTAATTTATTTATTTTTGCATGGATTTAAGAATGTGTCAGGTGCTACGAAATTTCTTTTTCTAAAGTTAAAAACTGAATTTGTTTCTTTTTAAAAGGAGTCTCACGTATCAAAATAGAAGTAGAAAACACATTGAATTATTAACTGACTTCTAATAGGAGGATCGATTAATCCGTAACATTGGCATCGTTTAAAAGAAATTTTTTTTCATAATGTTCATGAAATTGCTGCAGTGGTCCCTTATTATTTTGTCCGAATTGGTTCGGTAAAATATAAGATGGCACTGATAATATGGTGGACACCAAATTTAATTTTGCCCTATTTTTTCCAAAATTGGTACGGGGGAGTTTTCGGGGTAGTACACAACGAATCAGTGTGGCGGTTTAAAAGTTTTACGTCTCTCAATTTTATCCAAAACTGGCATAGAGGTTCTTTGAGAATATAGATTACGGATTTAAAATTATTTTTAAAAAATTCAATTTGGCTGACTAAAAACTTTACATTTTTTGATTTTGTTCAAATTTAGGATAGGACGGTTTTTTGAAGCTGTAAGTTTCAAATTTAAGATTATGTTGAAAAAATTCAATATGGTGGATTAAAAATTTACCATGTTTCGATTTT
The DNA here is from genome assembly GCA_034092305.1 of Diaprepes abbreviatus. Classification (NCBI taxonomy): domain Eukaryota; kingdom Metazoa; phylum Arthropoda; class Insecta; order Coleoptera; family Curculionidae; genus Diaprepes; species Diaprepes abbreviatus. The sequence continues at coordinate 38,844,120 of JASJET010000055.1, forward strand.
GTCCAAAATTGGTATAGCGGGGTTTCTGAGAGTATAAATAATAAATTTTAAATTGTTTTAAAAAAAATCGATATAGGAGATTCAATGTGGCATTATAAAAATTTTCTATTTTCAGATTATGTCCAAAATTGATACTGGATTGATTGAAATTGGATTGAATATAAAATTATTTTTTTGAAATTCAATATGACAGATTCAATATGGTGGGTTCAACATTTTATGTTATTCACATTTTTTCAAAATTAGTGGTTTTCAGATGGTAGCTTGCGAATCTGAAGAAGTTGATAGCTACACTCTTACACCTCCAACTTTGAGAGTTTGACGATGACTATGAAGGACATCTCTGTAAATGTGAACCACCTACGTCAAGGTTGGTAGCGCACAGAGGACTGTGTGCTATTAGGGTGGCGAACGTTGCCCTATTCAAGGTAAGTAATTGTGTGGCACAGGGGTAGCTACATGAATTTACATAAATTCATGCAAACACTAAAGAGTAGAAAATAAGATGAAGTAAAAAATTTTTCCAATAAAACGACTTTATTTAAACTCCACATTTTTAACCTAAATGATATTAAATTGCAGGTGAGTTTAATTTCATTGCATACTCATCTAAGCTTATGAATTGATATCTGACAGGTATTCATAATAGCGCTTTGTTTAGCCAATTCTCGGCTGAAAAGAGAGATTCGATATTTTTATGTTGAATATTAAATTGTGGGTTTATGGAGTCTGATCTAACCATCATTTATATTTCAAATAAAACTACCGGACTAATTTTGATGTTTTTCTTCATAACAAAATTGGGTGGATATAATCCTCTAGGGAGTACTAGGATGATATAATAAGTATAAATAAGGTTGCATTAAAAAATTATTTTTCATTTAGTACAAGAATGATCGCTTGTTAATTTTATTACTTTGTTTTGTTTTTGTTTTGAAAATCATATGATAAATTTGACTGATGGCGCTAGGGACAGTTCTGACTTAAAAATTTCAAAGCGAAAGAGGAGTCATAAGATATCTCATTTGAAAGTTGTTTTAATTCTCTATTCAACGCTAAATTCATTAGCGAAGTTATTAGCGATTTAATTTGGTTTTCATTTCAACTTTAGTCATTTGTGAGCCCATAACTAATTCCTAGATTTTGAAAAACATGTTGACGTTAGAAGAACTATTAAAATACCATTAAAATTGATATAAAAAAATGTTAAAATATCTCAAAATCAATTAGACATAGGGCTTTTATTTTAGAAACTTTTCAAAAAATTCAGATTAATTAACATTAAAAGTGCGCAGTATAGAACATTATTTAATGACGTAGTTTCATCGTTAAGCAAAAGTAAACATAACTTTAGTAGGACAATAAATCCTTAAAAACCTAAGTTATAATTAACTTATTAAAAATATTTTTATTACATCATACTAACAGAGATAAATAAGAACTGATGCAATACCTTTTTATTTTGCTAATAGCTATACAAAAAATAAACTTCCCATTTTCCTTTTTTTTTTTTATTTAACTCATTTAATTTTATTATCTCTGTGTAAATATTGGTGTCTTATGTCGTAGTATTTAGGTTTTATTTGATTTATTTTCAAAGTATATGGTAGGGCACTGTCAGTGAATTTGCCAAGTTCGAATATTTTGTAACCGAAGTTCACTGCAATCCTCCGTAAATCAACTCTAAGCGCTACCAAGCCCGAAACTTTTTTATGAAGGAAAGAGAGTTTAGTTATAAAAACCTACAAGTTTCAAATTTGTATCCGTTGTAATCTCTGATATATATATATATATATATATATATATATATATATATATATATATATATATATATATATATATATATATATATATATATATATATATATTCAGAAAGTGTCTATTTCGTAGCTAACGTACTAACTGACTGGCAGATCTTCTGAATCTATCGACCTAGAAATTAGAAATTAAGTAAATACATACTGTATTAAAGATATATTAGGGAAAAGTATATGAGTCGGAAGATATACGTATATTTAAGCAGACGGTAACTATTTCGTTATATTTGTTGATCATTTTGAACATGGACACCGGTAGAAAAAAAAGCAGGTTATGTGCAAAAACTCAAGCTCCCAAAACCACATATCCGAGGGACTGCGAGTTTAACCTTGACCTCTTTTTCACAACCGAGATAATGCGTAGAGATTCATATATAACTTCTGATCCTAATTACAATAATTATAAAAAAAGAACGTGTTTTTTTAAACAATAATTGTCATAATTACTTCCTTAAAGGACTCGATCTCTAACACCCAGTTTCACAATCGGTGGAAACATAAACTGGTTAAATAACCAACACTTCCAAGTTAACCATGAATTTTCAAAGGTAGGTGTTTCACAAACAAGAATTGAGGACTGCTTACGAAACCATTGGTCAAATTTTATTTGTCAATGTTGGTTTGACAACTAACCTCTATTTTTACGACGATATTTCAAAAAAAAATTCTCGAAAATAAGTTTATTATTTCGTAGCTAACGTACTAACTGACTGGCAGATCTTCTGAATCTATCGACCTAGAAATTAGAAATTAAGTAAATACATACTGTATTAAAGATATATTAGGGAAAAGTATATGAGTCGGAAGATATACGTATATTTAAGCAGACGGTAACTATTTCGTTATATTTGTTGATCATTTTGAACATGGACACCGGTAGAAAAAAAAGCAGGTGATGTGCAAAAACCCAAGCTCCCAAAACCACATATCCGAGGGACTGCGAGTTTAACCTTGACCTCTTTTTCACAACCGAGATAATGCGTAGAGATTCATATATAACTTCTGATCCTAATTACAATAATTATAAAAAAAGAACGTGTTTTTTTAAACAATAATTGTCATAATTACTTCCTTAAAGGACTCGATCTCTAACACCCAGTTTCACAATCGGTGGAAACATAAACTGGTTAAATAACCAATACTTCCAAGTTAACCATGAATTTTCAAAGGTAGGTGTTTCACAAACAAGAATTGAGGACTGCTTACGAAACCATTGGTCAAATTTTATTTGTCAATGTTGGTTTGACAACTAACCTCTATTTTTACGACGATATTTCAAAAAAAAATTCTCGAAAATAAGTTTATTATTATAAAGCTAATATTTGTGAAAATGTTATAATCAGTTGTACTGTAAATGGCCGAAGAAATGTCAAAGTTTTGAAAGAAAAATATAGAAATTTAAAAACAAAAACCAAAGAAAACTTTTCAAGAATTAAAATGGAAATTAACAAAACGGGAGGAGGAACCTATACAGCCCCTATAATAACCGAAATGGATGAAGCCCTCAAAAATATACTTGGGAAAGAACAAATTTCAGGCTTCCACAATAATTATGATTGCGATGCTCCGAAAGATTTGCCAATGATCATTGTTGAAGAAAATGTTGACGAGAGCAATGAAAATGATCATGTAAAACAATTAAATATCTCATCAAAAGAAAATTTTATTGTAGCAGGTATGGAATTTTAACAATTCTTTTTTGTATTTAGTATTTAGCATTTTATTTATTTAGAATCACTGCTTGAAAACCATCACACTGTTTTCGAACAAACCGAACAAGAACAGTCAAATAATTGGACTAGTTATGCAGCAAACAATCTTAGAACACCGGTTTCCAAGAAGTTGAGGACAAGTAAAGGTTGGGATAAGTAACTTATACATATTTGTAACTGTAAGATAATGTTTATGAGTTATATTCCATTAAAATTTTTTTTTTTATTATTACTTGAAGAGTTTTTTTTTCTGGTTTCCTATAAAATGTAATAACTTATAAATTTCTTTATAAAAATTGTTTAGTGTTATAGTTGAATATATTTTGTAAAGGACATAACATATAATGTTGTAGGTTTTGTTGAGTATTCAAGAATTGGAAGAAATAAATATATAAAGAAGTACAAAAGTCTGAATGCAATTCTAATAGAAGAGAAATTAGAGTTCTTAAGACTTCAAAAAGAAAAGTTCTTAGAAGAACACGAATTAAAAATGCTGATTTTAAGGAAAAAACTGGAAAAAGAATTAATTTCTAGAATTTTGCTGTTTTATATAGTTACTAAAAAGTTTACTTATAAAAATTTTTGTTCTTTTTTGACTGAAAGTTAATAGTGTCTAGTATTTTTTCAGAATTGCTGTGTTTTTTTTTAACTTATAATAATAAATTAAGATGTTCCTGTGAAAGTCCAGAATTTGCAGTTGTCAAGTTTTCCTGGTAAATGTCCAAAATTAATTTAGGAAAAAATAATCTAAACTAGCCCGAAATATATTTAGTAAATCTTATCTAGTCCATTAAGGTTTAGTTACTTTTTTCTAAATTAATTTTGGTTACCCCATTTCTTATATTGGATTATTCAACAAAAACGCAAATGATTTTTATTCTGTCCGAACCGTCAACAAATAAAAAGCGTAAGCAAAGTAATGAGGTTATGTTCTTTTGGTTAAGTAAGTAACCACAGAATTGTCTATTGGTAAACTTAACTCATGGTTAACTTCCGGTGAAAAATTTTTTTTAAAATAACCATCGGTTTTTTCTTAACCTTTCGGTGACCACACATTGTGAAACTGGGCGTAAATGTTGCTTTGCTAATTTGTTAAAATTAAGAAAAAAAAAACAAGTTCCCATCAAGAAATGTAAATATGTTTCTAGAGATTTAAATATCGATTTTTCTTCTGAAACGACTAGTAAAAAACAACCGAGCTATTTGTTCGATTCTTTATGCGAAAAACACATCCGAACCAGCAAGGATATGCACAAATGCAAATGAACATACCAGTGAATCTAAAGATTTTTTTCCAATATTATAACTCTCGAATGGTGTTGTCTTTTGGATTTTTCTCTCGATTTAAATGAATTATGGAATGAGTTCCCAAACACTATTGTGTATTATTTCAACTGTTGTTTTCCTTATAAAATAAAAAACCCAATAAACTATAATCTAAACGTGGGTGGCACGACAAATAGTTGTCCTGTTTAAAAAACAAGTTGGATAAACTATTTTGGACGTATATATTCAGAATTAATCAACAGAGGCAAAAAATTACATTTTAAGAACAAGATAATAATTTCTGATAACAAAGCGAAAACAATATGGATTGTTGTTAATAATAAGCTTAATAAAAATAACTATAAACAAAATGAAACAAAACTGCGCTTTAATGATAAATATATTTCAGACCCTGACGATGTAGTCGATGAATTTGATTAGGTTGATGAAGATTAGGTTCTTAAGACAACTGAAGGTTTAATCTTGATGACATAAATGCTCAAAACTATAAAAAACACTATTTTTCCTCTTGCACAATTGATAACTTGTCTTAGAGAATGAGTTTTGTCGAATATACTGAAAAGTGCCAGTATTATTTCTGTTCATTAAAAGAATAATTCCGGCAAGATAAAGAATTATAGACAGATCTCGATCCTTAGTAGTTTTTTAAATATTAATGAAAAGATTATTACTAACAAAATAATCAATTTCGACTCCCGCTCAACATGGCTTTCTTCAAGAAAATTCCATAGAATCTGCGTTATTATAGTTCCTTGAATTACGCTTTTAGCATATTATGGAGGGAAGGCATGTAACGACTATTGTCTTTGATCTCTCTATAGCTTTTGATACTGGATAAAGGACCTCTTTGGCTGACAAACTTTATAGCATTGGTGTAAGAGGAACCATTTTAGAATGAATTGATTCCTACTTGAGCGACAAGAGAATGCTGGTGACATAATGTGGTACGCTTTCTGGAATAAGAACAGTAGAGTTTGGTGTAACCCAAAGTTCAGTACTGGGTCCGATGTTGTTTGTATTATTTGTAAACGAACTACTTATAATATTAGACAAGGGCATGTTACTATGTACGCGGATGACATACCGATTGTTGTGTGGCTAATATTTTTGACGATCTTCTAACCATTACGTCAAATATTTCTTATAATGTAAAAGTGTGGTGTGAAAGAAATGACCCAATACTGAACATTAACAAAACTATGTATATGAATAAGTTTATTCGTAAGCCAGTTAATGATGATTTTGAGGAACGGTTCAACATTAAGCTTTTTAATAAGGTTTAGTTTTTGGGTAAATTTATAGATCCTCAACTGTCCTCTGGCGAAAATATATCTACTCTAAATTGATCTCTGCTTAGTTCGCTATTCTGAGACTAAAAAATACTTTTTTTTTTTCTAATTTCATGAATTTTACCAGGTAGGTATGTATAAAGCGTTGTTTTATATTGATTTTATATGATATGACTTTGTTTAGTTTGTTGTTTTTTCTTCATGCTTTATTTCTTTAATTTTATTTTTTTTATCGGTTTATGTCTTTACTATATATATATATATATATATATATATATATATATATATATATATATTTTATTTACATATGTGTTTTTAATATATAGAGTTTCTCATTTCTGTTTTTCTATACTGTCCGTATTTATTCTTTTGTGTTTGTGTAGAAGTAGTTTAATCATTTTAATTGTCAAACTGTATATTTTATTTTATGCTTTATTATCATTTTTATTATTTTTTCTTTCTTGTTAGCCTTTGTATTATTCTAAAATGTGAAGAACCATTGTACCAATATATATTGTACTATTCTAAGTACTTAACTTCATGCATTCCTTGTTTTATAAAATCTTTGTGGTAATAATTATATCTAATTTGTGATTTAACTTCACCTGCAGTTGTCTTTCTTATATGCTAGTAAGCTTAATTATGTCTGAAGTCTTTTGTAACATTTATTAAATTTATATATATATATATATATATATATATATATATATATATATATATATATATATATATACATATATATACGTTCGAGATTCATTTCATATCTTAGAAAAATTAAACAGAACATTTTGGTAATTATTGCTAAGAACTTGCTAGGCTTTAGAAAATCAGGATAGCTAATATCTGGTCTTGTAATGATCATGGTTTTTACTACTTTTTACATGTAAAAGAACCATTTTACCCAGCGCCAGACGCCAACAAATGATTTAGTGTTTTGTTTTTTGTAATTTTGAAATTTTGCTTTTCCTTAAGAAGTATGACAAACATTGTTTATCTTGTTTTTATGATTTAATGAAAATTTTCATGTGACATAGAAAAAATCATAAGATTTTTCTATGTAAAAAAATACTTGTTTTCTCAGAAATATACATGTCTGGCGATTAGATTAATATTATAGTGTGTTAGGGGAAAGTATATTAAAACAAGTGCATCTTTTTTTACATTTTAAATGATATATTAATTGATGACTCAGTGATAACGCAATCTCGGAAATAGTTATTAGTGATCTCTATTATATTTTTACTATTTGCAACTTCCCGTATTGGAAAAAATCACAGAAAAGGTCCTGTCACCAGCTCTTCAAATCTAGTTTAAATATCGAATAAAAACTAATTCTGACAAAATGGTGAACCCCAAAATAATTTCTGTTTTATTTAGATGATTTGAAAAAACACTTATCTGTTAGACTAAGTACCTAATTTTTTACAATATTAATATCAAGGCTCAATAATCCATTACAATCTAGTATAATGGGTTGAAAGGTGGGGGGAAGTGTTGAGTTTATTTTTTCATGTAAATGGAGAGGGAGGGGGTCCAGAAAAAGTTAAGAATCTATGTATGTTTTAAATGTTGTCATATGTTTTCTTTGGTATTTGTTAAAATACGAGTTTAACATTAGTATTATATCAAACCCTTACATATAAAATTTTACCTGTTAAATACTTTAAAATGTTCACTATTAATTACACTTGCTTCAATATTTCTCTGTACTTTTAAAATGAAAGAAAGGTCGCCATTCAGGAACGTTAAATTTTTGTACAGAAACGCAGGGTTACATTTACTGAAATTAGTTTTCTATCCACTTTTTGAATTTTCATTATACTCTTATGATAATTTAGATGAAAAATTACACCTATTTAGATGCCGTTGTTGTAACGATAAAAAATAAAGTACTTAGTTTTTTAACGTTTCAATATCAGAAGAAAGTGACTGGGTTGTTTCTCCCGAGCCTGAACTTTAACCTTTGCTCTTCAATTAATCTTGCTCTTCAACTAGAAACGTAAATATCTAAATATACGAAATAGTTGCTACAGTCTAAAATATATGACTTAAAATGACTATAGACCATGATCAATAGACGATAGATTTATTCGTGACACAAACTACTAGTTTTTTCACAGTCGTCAAAAGTATATATAAAAGACAACTTTAATATCACACTAAGGTCTGAAAATAGTACATAAATCACAAAATAAGAATCAAAATTAACTAATAAAGTTGTCATCCTCTACATTACAAATTAAAAATTCATTAATGGTATAAAAGTTTCCACTCATTAAGTACCCTTTAATTATTCTTTTGAATAAGAGAAATAGCATTTCCCTTATATGCTGTGGCAGCTTGTTGAAGAAGGCCGGCGCATAATACACAGTTGCATTCCACGATGTTCGAAGCCTGAGAAACTGTATTCTCAAGTCTATTTCTTGTCATATGATCATGCAGATAGAAAGGGGTGTTGTTGTTATAGGCATTTTTACGGGCATAAAGCAAGCACTCAAAAATATATTAAGATGGCAGAGTAAGAATACTCAGCCGCGAGGGTGCTTCTCTTACATCATCCCTGTAGCCAATCCCAACCAGGACTCTGACAGCCCTGCGCTGAAATCCAAACACTCGCGAGGCATGAGCTGAATGATCCCATGCAAACAAACCGTACACACAGATGGCATGAACCAATGAATGATAAGCCATGACACCCTTCCATCAACAATCCCAGCTAAATTTCTCAAAACGAATATCCCAGATGTTATTTTTTAGATATTGTATTAAAATGAGGTTCAAAAGTCAGCTTTGGATCTAAAGACACGCCTAGGAACTTTATTTTATCTTTATCAATAGCGTCATCGTTTCTTAAGGAGAACTTCATATTTTCTGTCCTTTCCACATTTAAACTCAATTTATTGGCCCGAAACCAATCGCTCACGCTCTCAGTACAGCTATCCATCCGTTCAACTAAAGTTTCATATTCTAATGATCGATAAACATAGAGCGTCATCTCAGCTCCCGCCAAGGAAAATGTTATATCGTTAAGATAAATTAAAAACAGGAGAGGTACTAAGATGGAACCTTGCAGGATACCGTGCCCCATAGTTTTCTCCGAGAGCAAGTCACCTATCTTCAGTGTATCATGGCAACACTCTCCTTTCCCAGATCATAAAACTTCAGCGTGTGCTGAGTATCTATGTACAAGAAATAATTAGAGCTATATATCTTCAAAATTATCAATAATTAAGCCAAAAATATGTTGCAACCACAGTAACTCTAAAATAGCCAATGACTTTGGAATGGACTAACCCCAATTTTTTCCCAAAAACAGTTCATTGTTGTAGCGGAAGTCTTAGCGATATTGTAGCATTGAAAAACCAACCTGAAATTTCTCAAAAACTAAACATTTCTGTGAAATCTGGTTTTCATTTTTCCAATCTAAATTCCAAAATAAATATATTTTCAGAAATGGTTAATTTTGGCGAGGAATAATTTAACTAAAAAATTACCAAATCTACTGGAAATATTTCACCAAATTTACCAACATTTTCTAAATAAAACTAAGTGTTATTCTAGTCAACGGTAAATAATCTTTGCTAAAACTGGTCTCAGTAGACAGTAAAGGTTTATAAATTCACAAGTGCAACGAAAATTGAAAAACAAAAGAAAAACATTGTTTTTCTTAAGACTCAATTAGAAAATTTTACTCATATATAAAAGACAATAGGGAATTCAAGAGTTTTTACCCTTAAGTTCTATCAAAGATCATTATAGCTAACGCTAATTATAATCTTTGGTTCTATATATAAATTTCTGTTTATTCATATGCATAAAACAAATTATATTAATATTATAAACAAAACAAAATTAGCCAACTAGGAGATCTTACTTCCGTGACAACTAAATTCGGGATGTTAATGTTTACAAATTGAAAGAGGGGTAATTTTAGCAAAAAAGAATAGATAAATATACCACTAAAGGAGGAAAATCACCTATTCTTTAAAGTAAGTATATTTTCAGATGAAATCTCAACAACTTAACACTTCCACGATATTTCGTTTTCATTTTCCTAATCTACATCAAGAAAAATCCATTTTGTTAAATAGTTGATTTTGGCGAGGAGTAGTATGACCTTCTAGCACACCCTACTGGAAGCAGTTTGCAATACTTCGTGCGCCTTACACGGTAAAGGGAAAGAGAAAGGGCGAATGTTCCTGAAGGTTTTTTCTGATCCAAGTTCTTTTCTGCATATATCGCAGACGACCATCGTCATCAGAAACGAAATACGTGAACTCATTAAATACAGAGTAGGATAATCCGCGTATAAAAACCTATCTACAAGCTAAATTTACTAAAAATAATTGAACACTACCCTACTCTAATTTGAAATCTGAACTAACGCCTCAAGAGAACCCCTAATATAGAGTATATTTACTAAAGTCAAGTCCTTATAAAGACGGGGAAAGGACTGTATGATAAGTGGAGAAAATGGGGAGTGGAAGAGGAGGAGTAGAAAAAGAGGAGTAAAAAAGGTGAGATGGAGAACAGCCTTTAGCTACTAACGGTACTTATTGTGTCGCTCAAATCCACGATTAATTGCTGCCAGTCGTTGCCACCCTTAACTACGTGGAAGTTGGCTGCATGATTTTCATGATGATGTTCTTGGGTTTAAGGAAGACTTGAAACCCCACGAGTGAATCTACAACACTCATCACCACCCTAAAAAGAGAAAAGGGACTTTTCCCTAACAATTTTTTTTTTGTGGGAACGTGCTTGCTGTTCCCCGTCTGGTAGCTGCTTCGTTTATGACAATACTCTCTTCCCTCACAAACTTAAGTAAGTTCTAGTTATTCCTGGATGAGTTGGCCTACTAACACTCTCCCAAGGACAACTGTTTAACTGAAACATAGCGTCTTATTTTCGAAACCTTAGAGACGCTTATTGGAAGATTGTTGTTAATGCTCGGTGGATAAAAATTGACCTTAAAGATCTTTGATGCACGTACGTCCGCATTTTCCCCTTAATTGACTGAAAAAAAGCAAAACAAGAACTAGAAGTCTAAGGCGAAAGATTTATTCTCTTTGAAGCGAGTTCAGGAATATCTCTCTAGCTCCAAATGAGATTGGTTAAGCGCGAAGAACATCCATAGAGTGAGATTCATTTATTTTTCCGTAAAATGCCGCAATTTTATCAACAAAATGACTAAAAAGTGTTATGTTCCAAAACGCATAAGTAATTCAAATAAGCTTGGATGTCTTCCTTTACGATTCATGAAGTAAGTCTTTAATGTTGAAAATAATTAGGAAGGTTTTCACTTTAGTACTGTACATTGTTTATTATTAGTACACCTAAAGATTCCGGAAAAAAGAAATTGGAAGATAACATAAACAATCATTTCGGGATGGAAATAGAATTAGGTAATTCAAACAAATATATATGCATATTAGATTTTCCAGAAAAACGTTTGGCTTAGGATGCAACAAATCAGCTTTTAAGACTGAAGAGTAATGCAGTTCCTAGTGTACTTGAAAATAATGGAGATCAAAAGCTGAACGAAAATCCTAGTCAAGCAATATATATTAATGTGAATTTCAGTATGTACTCAAATATTATGTAGCAGCCAATTACAATTATCAAGATGTTTCCGAGACTTCATTCACTACATTCGGAAATACAACTCCGCCTGTGGTGAGGACGAGTGCATTGAGTAGCTCTGAATCGCCACTGCCGGTCCCAAACCCGGATAAAGGAGGAGGGTTAAGCGCAGGGCCAACAACCCTACCTTGTAAAAGTACCTTTGTTATGAAAACTAACGAAATGCCTCGGAATAGGACAGACACCCGACGACGACCCCGGCAAAAGAAAAAGGACTTGAATATTGGAACTCTGAATGTAATAAGTTGGTACAGACCTACAGCAGCGATAAAAACAATAGAACAACTTGAAGAGTCTGGCATGGATATCACAGCTGTGCAGGAAATCAGGTGGACAGGAACCGGTGACCAAAATATCAGCAAATCAGTAGTATTGTACAGTGGAAGTATCAAAAATAAACATGAATTTGGAACAGGTTTTGTCATACGAAAAAGCCTGCTAGATTCGGTCATGGAATTTAAACCAGTAAATGAACGAATTTGCTATATAAAGCTAAGAGGAAAAGTTTACAACATCTCGATGCTATCAGTTCATGCTCCGACGGAAGACAAGGATGATATGACTAAAGACGTCTTCTATGACCAGTTGGAGACGTCTATTGCAGCATTACCTAAATAAGATGCGATACTTCTAATGGCAGATTTTTATGTCAAGGTGGGAAGAGAAGAAACTTTTAGGCCCAACATTGGTAAACACAGCCTACATGAACACTGTAATGATAATGGAGTGGATTTTGCAACATCAAATAATCTTCTCATCAAATCAAAAATGTTTGAGCATAAAAATATCTACAAGCAGACCTGGGTCTCAAATGACGGAATAACGAGAAATCAGATTGATCATGTTCTTGTTAATGCAAGACGGGGCAGTAGTATCATCGACGTTAGAAGTCTACGGGGCCTAGACGCAGACAGTGATCATTTTTTGGTTAGGGCCAAATTCAGGATAAAAATTTCCAACCAAAAGAACAATAGGCCAGAACAGATTCCCAGGTGGAACACTGAAGCTTTCAAAGACACACAAAAAATAACTGCATACCAAACCACTCTGGAAAGTGTACCAGGATCTGTAGCAAATCGAAACAATGTAGACGAAATGTGGGAAACAATTAAAAATTCAGTTATACATAGAACTGAAACTACCATAGGAAAAGGAAAGAGCTCTAAAAAGAAGAAATGGTTTGACAACGATTGTGAAGGAGTCTTAAAGTCAAGGAACCAGGCCCGACAACGAATGCTGCAAGATCAAAATGAGCAAAATGCACAGAAATACAGCGAGGTCAGAAAAAAGGCAAAGAAAACAATAAAAGCGAAAAAAAGAGCATACGAAGAAGGTATACTTGAAGAACTAGAGTCAAATAGAAGGAACAACAGAACTAGACGTTTCTTCCAAGAGGTAAAGGATATAAAAAACGGATTTAGACCAAGAGTTGGAACAGTAATAAAGAATGACGAAGGTAATCTTATTACAAATGGGGCTGAAATGATAGGGACCTGGAGTAGATACTTTGACGAGCTACTGAATGTCCAGGCAGATGAAGCCCGGCCTGAATATACATACCTTACGGCCGAACCCATAGTAGAAGAACCTACAGTGGAAGAAGTGTCACGAGCTATTCAAAAACTTAAAAACAACAAAGCCCCAGGAAACGACACTATACCGGGAGAATGTTTGAAAAAGAGAGGAGAAACCTTGAAACGTGCTTTCTATCAACTCATCTATCAAATATGGAAAGAAGAAAAAATACCAACCTCTTGGAAAGAAAGTGTGATAATACCAATACTTAAGAAGGGCGATAAAACGTGCTGCTCCAATTATAGGGTATATCCCTTATTAACACAGGATATAAAGTCTTCTCTCTAGTGAGCTTAGAACGATTGACTGCGTGTGTGGAGTATCAAATAGGAGATTACCAGTGTGGATTTAGAAAAAACCGCTCAACTGTAGATCAGATATTCACGATTAGGTAATTAATGGAGAAATGTTGGGAATACAACAAAACATTGCACCAGCTATTTATAGATTTTAAACAAGCATACGATAGCATCAAAGGAGTGGATTTGTGGAATGCCATGGCAGAACTGGGCATACCGAAGAAGCTAATTAACCTCACCAAAACATATGTAGAGGGATCTACAAGTGCAGTAAGACTTGAACGAAGATTGTCAACCTTCTTTACCATCAACAGTGGTCTTAAATAAGGCAATGCGCTATCTCCACTCTTCTTTAACGTCGCCTTGGAGAGCATCGTGCGAAAAACCAACACAAAAACGCTCCTCTTTAGAAATCAAGGTCCGCGCATCATATTGGCGTTCGCTGATGAGATATCGATATTGTAGGTAATACAACTACCAGTGTCAAGGAAGAGTTCTTCAAACTGGAAAATGCCGCAAAGAAAGTTGGCCTACGAATCAACGAAGAAAAAACAAAATATCTACAACAAGAACGGAACGGCTACAACAAGAACGGAACGGCGAGATAGAATAGGACAGAACGAGACTATGGACCACTACAATTTTGAAAGGGTCCATCAGTTTAAATATTTGGAAGCTACGATCACCTCTGACAATAACATTACACAAGAGATTAACAACAGAATACAAGGAGGCAACCGCTGCTGGTATGGGCTGCAAAAGATAATGAAATCGAAAAATATATCCCGCCGCACGAAAATGAGAATATATCAAGTAGTTATAAGACCGGTAATGACATATGCATGTGAAACATGGACGTTGTCAAAACAAAATGAGAATAGACGAAAATTGCAGAAAGAAAAATGCTTAAAGGGATATACGGACCGGTCAGGGACAACACCACACAGCAATATAGAACGAGAACAAACAAGGACTTGGAGGAACTATACAACCAGACAGATATAGTGAAAATAATAAAAGCAGAAATATTAAGATGGACCGGCCATGTTATGAGGCAAGATCAACGTATCGTCAAGTTGGTATGGGAAGAGAACCTAGAAGGAAAGCGGCCGCTAGGAAGACCAAGGATGAGGTGGAGAGGTAACGTTGCAGCAGACTTACAAACCCTAAACGTCGAACGCGCGGAGGAACTGATGATGGATCGTAGCAAGTGGAGGCAGATTGTGAAGTCAGCAAAGACCCACCCCGGGTTGTAATGCTAGAGAGAGAGAATTCTGAAATACAACTAATTAATAAAATTTAAAAAAATAATAATCCACAGGGGTAAAAAAAATTGAAATTTGAACCGATGTGCGAGCTCTCTTACTAAAGAGTACGAGAAGTAACACAGAAAGCTTAAATCGTCACACCAGTAACATGGGTATATGATCCAGGCTTATGACAATTGCGATTAATAGTTAGTCACAGCAGGGCACGTGGAGAAGATGAAGTCTCCCTATATATTTTTCCATTATTCCCTAGAAAGTTCTAAAATTAACTTCCTGAAAGTATTTCCGGAACAGGAAAAGTATAGAGCATCATAACTTAATATCGCCGTAGGAAAAGAACTATAAGTGGAATAAATGATTTATATACAAGAATTTTAATATCAAACAGAAGGCTATTATAATGAAACTAAATTAGTTATCGATTCTTGCTAGATTCTGGTGAAGTCAATTAATTAGGATATTATTTCCTACTTCTGTAATAAAATAGAAAAAAACAGTAAAAAATATTATTGAGTCCACTTTTACACTAAAAGAAATTTTAACCGCAAAGTATTTTCTACTGCGAAAAATATTGCATCAAACTGGCTGAAAATATAATTCCGAGCTATTTCTGCAATATCATATCATATAATCAGTATCATTCTTAAGTGAGTATTTATTCAACATGTATGACTAACTAAGAATCGATTACTAACTAATCCTCATCAAAATACAGCGAACCTTAACCTAAAAATGAAATAGTCAAAAATAATTTTATAGATTTTTATTTCTAAATGTTTTACGAATATTTTTACAATCAAGCCTTAGGCCTAGACTTCGTTTGGCCGTTCCGATTATCAAGACATTTCTACATTTGTTTGTTAATTTAAATCACTATAAACTAGCCAGAGAGCATTTACTAATTGCCTTTACAGTTACTTTTATTTAATTTATATAAATGTCGAAAGAATTGATAAATATCCAATAGTTTTGGGATAGTTTATACGTTTTAGTCCAATTTTTTGGTTGAGTACTTTTATAGTAATGGTAGTCTCGAAAGACTCGAAAAGACTTTATATTATTTATATAGGAAATGACCTTAAGCTATTTTTTTTTTTAAATGGGGTATACGAGCACTTTATTTAAGGTCAAGTTTAAAATATACATAATGTTAAAATTAGCGCCTAAAAGGTAAAAATTTTATCACCTTTTCTGATATTTCTTTAGCCTGATTTAGATACATAAAGACTACTAAAAATTGATTGAGAACTTGTACCCAGGGTGTAACGTATAATGTTGACATGACAATTTTTATTTAATAAAATGTAAAATATATTCATTGAAATATGTGTGTGAAATACTTTTTCAACTCATGTTTGAGAAGCTAAAATAAATTGAAGTAAATTTTGGAACAATGATGTTTGACATATTTTCTCCTTGACTTTCGATGATCTAATCCGATTTTTGAAAATCCGTTGTTTTGAAAAAATACATAGGTGTTATATGAAAGCAGAAGTTCTTTCACATCGATATGAATACTTTCCAGAATGGACTTTTTTGGTAATTTCTAGAAATAAAGCGATGAACATTGGGTTGCTAGTCAATTCTGCTGGACGCAGCACATTTCACAGACTTCATATCAGCAGTTGCGAACGAAAGTGACGCGTTCAGGCGGAATTGACACATAGTCCAATATCCATGGCTTTATTTCTCAAAACTACGAAAAAGTTTGTTCTAGAAAGTATCCATATCAATGCAAAAAGACCTCAGCTTTTGATCTAGAATTTAAAAAATATATAAAAAATTCCATTTTCGAGATATAACACGTTTTGTATTTTTTGTAAAACAAAATCCGATTACACCATCCAAAGTTTACAAAAAAATACATAGAAAATCTCTGGTACAAAAATTTCTTTGATTCATTTTAGCTTCGTAAATAAGAGTTGAAAATAATATGATTTCTCGCTCGGGTGTCGTAAAACGCTCCATATGGACAGTTTTTTGAAACAAAAACAGAACAACTAGATATATTTCTTTAAATATATTGTACTATTTGTCTACAAACTTTTAGAATGTATGTAGATTTCCTAAACTGTCCATCTGAATCAGACATTACATAGCACAAAAAGAAACTAAATGGTCTACCATTAGTGCGATCAAGTCCGATATATCTGTTGTTATTCGAATAAAAAATAGGTTTTTGTTCATTTTTATATATAAGTCAAATATGGCGAAAAAGAAGTGCTCGAGCAAAACTACCAAGGCCTAAAAACTTCAAGAGAAAAAATTTTAAAATATAAATTCCGACATGTTCCAAGCTTGGTTACAAACAAAGTTTGCCTTTGGAAATGTGTATTCACAGTATTCTCAAATATACTAGAATCGCGAAAAATTTAGTTTGAGGTCACTATGAAAAAAAAATATATTCAAAAATTGTCAATTACAGGGTTGCCAATATTCGTTTTAAACTTTCTTTAAGTAGCTTAATTCAGGCGCCTATCACGAATTTTATTTCTATTTCATATTTCATTTCTATATTTATAATATTCATAATTGCTGGGAGTGAAAATTATAGAAATCAAAATTAAATTGTATCAGTTAAGTGAAATCTGTGCAAACCTACCCTTATCTTTTAAAATACTTGTTAGGTAACTATAAAATTCAGTCTGAAGATACCTTTAGATCTGGTAATCTTTGGATTTATAACTTAAATAAAAAAACTAATCTATGCATCAGGTAACCAAATTTTTAAAGGTAATTGTGTAAATGCGCTGTTTAAAAAACCCTTGAAATGTTTTGCCAATGATTGTCTTGCTGCTGGTTTCATTTCTTTTATTATTTCTTCGGAATTATTGTTCAAAAAATTATTCATCGCTTCACCTAAAAGAGATATTAGTGCATTATTTGATTTTGACAATAATAATATCATTAAGATACTGCTGTGACTCAAGTACCAATGCAGATGTTTAATTTCAATAAACTAACTCGGCTCAAATCCATCATTGAACATATCTTAATACATTAACTATATAAGAAAAATATGAGATTACAAAAATTTCCGACTTAGATCTTATGTCTTTTTTGCGTTGAATATATTTATTAAGATATATACTGTTTTTAAATTTATAAATTAGAATTAAATCAGCAAACTAAACATAACAAAATCTAATTAGTTTTTACTTTTTTGGATTTCGGTCATACTATTACTTAATAAGAAATTAACACATGTTTTTTTTTCTGATGTTTCGATTTATTTTATAGATTAAACCATCTTCAGAGAATTACTGTAAATATGAAAATTAATATGAAAATTCTAATTTCTTACCTAATGTTAACAGATGGTTCACTTGATTAACTAACATTTAACTATTTTATTATTTTAATACAAATATAATCAAAAACTTCTTTTTTAATATAAGTATAAATATAAAAAACTGATATTATTTTTTGAATGCATTTTTTACACATCTGGTTTATTTTGCTGTTGACAGAGTACTACCAAAAAGTTTGAAATTTTCTGGAACATCTGCAATTTTATTGCCCTATTAGATTGGTATACACATTACTCAGGTCATTTGTCTCCGTTCTGAAATTCATTGTACAGGGTGTTCTTTTAATATGAATCATTTATTTAATTGTTCTTTTTTTGTAATTAATTTCTTTGTCTAAAATCTCCCCGTTGTTAAAATCGATGTTGTGTATGTTATCTAGTACATGTTTGGCTAAGGCGGTTTTATTATCGGTATTATGATGTCTAATGCTGTATTTGTGATTTTGTATTCTATTTTTTAAATACTGTTTGGTTTGACCGACATATGTTTGGTTGAAATCTAAACAACTGATCTTGTAAATGACATTTAAACAAATGTCGTCTTTAGGGATATCGGGTTTAAGTTTTGTATAAAGGTTTTTGAAATTATTCGAAGGTTTTTCAGCTATTTGGATATCATTTGGTTTTAACATTTTTTTAATGGGATTAGTAATTTCTGGTATATACGGCAATGATACGTATTTTTGGGTTGGTGGAACATTGCTGTTTGTTGGTTGATTGTTAAAGAGTTTTTCTACTCGGCTTTTTATTATGGGTTCAACAAATTTCTTTGGATAATTGTTTTTTGCTAAAGTGCCTTTAATTTTTTTAAAATTTTGCGCTCTATATTGTGGATGGGAAAATTTGATAGCTCTATCGGTTAGTGCTGTGACAACACACTTTTTGTATTTTATAGGTGCTGCAGAATTGTAATTTAGGTATCTCCCTAACCATACCGGTTTTGTGTACCAGTTTGTTTTTATTTTACCATCGTGATCATAATGAATAATAATGTAGAGGAACTTAATGGCTTTATTATTTTCTTTTTCTAATATAAATTGTATTTTATTATGATAACTATTGAATTTATTGAGGTTGTACTGAACTTTGTCTTCCGGTATGTATAATATACAGTCGTCAACATATCTTTTAAAGAAAAAAGGTTTGTAATTTAGTTGTTTAATTACATTTTCTTCTAGAAGTTCCATGACGAGGTTTGCTATTGTTGCAGATATTGGTGAACCCATGGCAACACCGTAAATTTGTGAAAACAAGGAATCTTGAAAGCGAAAAAAGGTTTGTGGTAGCTTCAATAAAATCATTTTTCGTTAATGGTGTGAAGTTTTTTTATTTTTTCCCAATAATTTTCTATACTTTGAATAGCTAAGTTAATGGGGATATGAGTGTATAGAGATACCACATCAAATGATACCACATCAAATGATACTAATATGTGACCTTGAGGGATAGTTTTATTTTTAATATAGTCGCATAAGTCCCATGAGTTTTTGACATAAAAATCATTTTTACCTAGAAGTTTACTGATAATATCCGATAAGTATTTTGATAAATTGTATGTGGGTGACTGTATATTACTAACAATAGGACGAAGTGGGATGCCTGGTTTATGTAACTTAGGGAGGCCATATATGTAGGAAGCATGACCATTATTACAATTAAGCTTAGTCTTTAATTCTTTTGTTATTATGTTTCATTTAAACCAATGTGTAAAAAATGCATTCAAAAAATAATATCAGTTTTCTATATTTATATTTATATTAAAAAAGAAGTTTTTGATTATATTTGTATTAAAATAATAAAGTAGTTAAATGTTAGTTATTCAAGTGAATCACCTGTTAACATTAGGTAAAAAATTAAAATTTTCAGTTTATATAACAACAATTTACATATTCCTTTTCATATTTACAGTAATTCTCTGAAGATGGTTTAATCAACAAAATAAATCGAAACGTCAGGAAAAAAACATGTGTTAATTTCTTACTAAGTAATAGTATGACCGAAACCCAAAAAGTAAAAACTAATTAATAACTACACGGTCAACAAATAGAAACAAAAATAAAAAAATCTAAATTAATTTTTCGAATTATTTTAATATTAAATCAATATTAATATCTACCCTAACAGTTGAGACTCTAGTCAGTTTCTTAAAATATTAACATGCCCTGTATTGGTTGGTATGTGTGTATTGATTAAAAATGTACTTCCAGGAATTTTGTTACTCTGAAGGCCACAACAGAGAGAGAACGACCGAGGAACATAAGAATTGGTTCAGCCTACTTGCCTTATGATTACCTGGCAGAACTGCTACCGAGTATCGTGGCAGACATGGTGAGAGTCTGCCGAGGAAATGGATCGCATCTGATCATCGGATGTGATACCCATGACCACCACTGAAGCTGAGATAATAGCCAAAGAGGTAAGGTAATGTTTCAATTCATAATGGCAAAATACATAATTAATAAGGGTAATGATCCTACCTTTGTCACTAGGCAATGCCAGGAGGTCATAGATCTAACAATAAGAAGGACATATTACGGAAATTATGTTAAAAACTGGCATGTGCCTGGGGAGAAAAATTATTTCGATCATAAAAACATGGCGTTTGAAATAACGTGCATGAAATGGACACAAATAAAGTATCGAAATTCATGAAGAATGAATGGATACTAAAAGTTTGTAGGTAGTACAAGAATTAGAAGTGATGGCGGAATAACTTACGAAGGCCACAGTTTCAATTTATGAAGCTAACTCTCCTCAGATCTTTCAAAGCTCTACCCGAAGTTAAGAAATACTAGAACAAAGCAAAAATATCAGGTAACTGGAATGAATATAAATCATTCCTGACTAAGCATAATAGAAATTTGCGCAAAGCTAAGAAAATATCGTGGATGAAGCACTGCGAGGAAATTGAGAATACTCCAGGATGCGCCAGGTTTCGGAATTCATCACTGGTCATAAATACTGGAGCGTAAATTTACATCGGGAAAGAAACAATGACAGAGTTATTTCGGCTCATTGTCCCGGGTCGATAATAAGAGAGAAATGGTCCGAGAGTTGGAAACTTGGTAAAACGTTAAACACCGTTACTAAAACCACCAACAAGAATTGGAAGATGTCGTATTAGCCGAGTATGCGTATTTATTTTTCTTAATTTTCGCCATGTCAATAACAATCATGTCTCTTATCGGATTTCATGTTGTATTAAATATTTGCCGAATTTTACTTAATTTTTTCTAAAGGTCTCTTTCAATTGCCTTTCGCAATTTTAATTATTTTTCGATTTTAGCGAGGCGTCAACGCACCTCGCTATTAGTCAGTATTTTTGTACTTATCTCCGAGAGTATGGACCTATTTATGCATTTACCGGGTTGGATTAATTTTATCCTTCAAGAAACGCGGAAGTTCGTTTCCGTCTGGATTAATTTATTGTAAGAATTTTTGCGTTGTCAATTATTTGTATAAAACCTAAGTTTTAACATAAATCAGAGGTTATTGGTGAAGTCCGGCCAAACCTCCCGACTAGAATGAAAACTCTAGCCACCTCACCTTTCTTCTCTCTCACCGGGATTGAAAGGAAATGAGTGAAGCTCAGAGTTAACGAAGATTAATTAAGTTTTACTTTTGTTTGGGAATACTTCTAGGGAAAGAGTTATTTAGGAAAAGATTATCAAGTAACACACTCATCCTTGACTCTTAAATAACTTTTTATTCAATTCTTTTTCAGTACTTTCTTCCGTAAGTCATGTTCGGGATTATTTTACTCTTCATTGTCATGTTCGAGTTTATTTGCCAAATCGGAATGTTCATAACTTTATAGCCAATAGGAATCTATTAGTCGCAATCTCAATATCAGGTTATCTCCACTTTATCACGTTCTGGTAATTATTTTTAAGTCAGGACGCGTTGGTTAATTAACTCGTACGCGCCGCTAACCTCGCCTTTTTATCGATGGAATAAATTTCAGGAATTAAGACACCTGCACAATCTTTATTGTCTATGGAATGTTATGTCAAAGACAAACTAATTTAAAAACCGCGAGGTGCCTAAAAAATTGAACTGTCAACGTGGCCCCCGAGAGCTGAGTTCAATAGGAAAAAGGACGAGTTATCTCAAGAAGAGCAACCCGTAATGTATTTAGTTTTACAGCTGACTTTTTG
Organism: Diaprepes abbreviatus; assembly: GCA_034092305.1. Classification (NCBI taxonomy): domain Eukaryota; kingdom Metazoa; phylum Arthropoda; class Insecta; order Coleoptera; family Curculionidae; genus Diaprepes; species Diaprepes abbreviatus. The sequence continues at coordinate 38,866,474 of JASJET010000055.1, forward strand.
CTTTTATAGCTGTGGGACGTCACGCTCTAAATTTGGGGAACTACCGAGGAAAAGTATCGCCACCGCGCTGCTTAATGTCTGGGTTTCTCCGTTTTGACAATCGAAGAATGTAGTTTTATCACTCTCTGCCATATTATTTAGATATTTAATTTTTTAGGGAGCTTTGAATAATATTAATCCTAAAATTTAATATTTTATCCTTAAATAAGCGTGTATTTACAACACAGACTGCCAAAAAGGTGATTATCTACGAAAGCTTAAAATAGCCATAAATTAATTTAAGCTATATAAATCTCCGGGACCAGACGTGATCTATCCAGCAATCTCACAGCAGTGTCCAGGCTTCCTCAACAGCAAATTTTGTTATATAATAAGGGCTCTAGCCCTAATATATGTAACAAAAATATGTAAGCTAACCAGGGTAGCACTTCTACCGAAACCTGGGAAGACCAACTATTCATCAAAAAAGGCATTTAGACCAGTTAGCTTAATGTCATCCATAATTAAAACACTTAAGAAGCTATCAGATAGGCTTATTAGAGATTGTGTAATGGTAAACATCACATTTCATCAGAATCAACATGCCTACAGGGTCGGGAAATCTACTGAGACACCTCTGCATGATTAAGTCAGCAGACTGGAAAACACGTTGAAAAACGGAGAAGTGCTTTTAGGAGCATTTCTAGACATAGAAAGGGCGTTTTATTTCAATCAATCATCACGGTAATAAAGAACATCAATTTAGAAGAGACCTGTTATAGGTGAATAGAAGACTAGGTTATCTGTAGAGAACAACTTGAATATGCTGATGGCACGGGTAACCGAAGGATATCTACAGGGCTACTCTGGAACCTGGTAATGAACGGGCTTTTGCAAACTTTGAGCAGAGAATACTCATTTTTGGTCTATGGAATAAAATAGTTTACCCTTACTTTTTCGACATCTACTAAATATAAAAACTTACCTATAACATTTCCATGATTGAGTGTGTCTCTAATTCTGAATCTACTCTTTTTAAGCCTGAAGTCTACTAACATTTTATCAATTTTCATGTATCTAATGTCGTTTTTAACGAATTCGCTTCCAAAGATTTTTGCTGCAGCATCAATGTCGACTAAAAAATATCAAAAATGTAGAGCGGGATAAATTGCACTATTTAAATCTACTAATAGCTATTTTACTGGTCAAAACTTATCTACAATGGTACAATATATAATAATATTTCTGGGGTCTAAAAATTTAAAATGATATATTTTTCTATCATTATTGGCCAAATATTTATGTGTTTACTCACGAAATATAGCCCAAAAATCTCCTTTGGCTCGAACTGGAAATAATAACACGTTACCATTTACGTCATATTTTCCTCTTATATCCATCCTAGGAAATTTAAATCCTATTTCTATGACATAGTTTTCCACATCGGCACTAAAAAACAGGTTAAATTGTATCTTCTTATTTACTAACATGATTTAACTTTAAATCTGGTCTATACTGACAAGAGTTACAATAAGTCAACCAGTTTTAAACTTTAAATATACTAGAAAAAAAATCATTTTCTTTTATTCAAATGGAACATTTTGTTTTATCCAACTAAAATACATTTTCGCGGCCCAAACAGAAATTGAGTAGATCTGACAGGTTAGGAGAAAACAAAACGTGCTCCACAGTAGAATATCTAACTTGGATGATCACTAAAATAGATTTAAAATAAATTCTTTTAGCGAATCTGACTAAAATATGTTACAGATTTTCGGGTAGGGATGGTAATATTTTTGAAAATATCGATAAGTATATATACATGTTTTCATCAGTGTTTCACGGATGGGAATATGTGTTTTTTATTAAACCGGGAGTACAAATAGTTTGAGATGCGAAACAACATTGTTAAAAATAACATTAAATTTGATGCAAATTTAATGTCTATTCTATATTAAATTTAATGATTTTGTACTTAAAATCGTGAATAGTTTACATTTACTTTGAATTTAAAGCAAATTAATTCACATACACTTTAACATTAAAGAAATTTTCATTATTATTCATGGTACATTGTGTGAGATTCCGGGAGATGGCGTAACTTGTATTGAACTTTTTATATAGTATAATATAAGTTGCTTAAAGGACTAAATTTTCTTATGATGAGTTGTATACGTCTGCCGGTACTGACGGAAACTAATGATTTCAAAAACGACCTACTATGGTACACTACCTATGGGAACAATTTCCGCCTTTTCCTGGTAGTAGCATTTTTTGACCTCATATTAATGTTGTTGCATTAAATATGTGATCTTAAATTCAATGAACACTGGCTGTATATTTAATGTACATGGTCCACTTAAAAATTAATTTAGATTAATGTACCCTGTTAAAAATAACCTTAAATTTAATGTACATTCATGAATTCAATTTAATGATTTTGTACCTTAAATCGTGAATAAGCTACATCACTTTAAAATAAAACTTTGTACATTAAATTTAATTGAATGTTACCTTAAATTTCAATAAAATAACTGAAAGCATGTCAAATTTAATGTATAATTACATTTGATTTAATGTAAAAATTATTAAATTTAATGCATTAACATTAAATGCATTTAATAAATTGTTTATGAAATTTACTTCCAGCACATTATCTTAAAATAAATATGAACTTTTTTTAAGTGTGAATTATTAAGTTTAATTTTTTACGTTAAACTTATTTAATAAACGTTTATAAAATCTGCTTCCAGCACATTTTCCTCAAATTTAATGCATTTCCTATTTAAAGTGTATGATGTTATGATATATTTTGGCAATATATTGTAAACAAACTTCACATTAATTTTAAGTAATGTGCTGGAACCAAATTTAATAAACCGCTTATTAAATGCATTTAATGTTAATGCATTAAATTTAATAATTTTTACATTAAATCTAATGTAATTATATATTAAATTTGGTGTGTTTTCAGTTACTTTAGTGAAATTTAAGGTAAGATTCAATTAAATTTAAACTTTAAAGTACACGTAACTTATTCACGATTTAAAGTACGAAATCATTAAATTTGATTTAAAAAAGTACATTAAATTTAAAGTTATTTTTAAGAGTGCAGGTACAACTATTTGGTGTTTCATGGTTTCTTGATAGGTTTAGTACAATTTTTTAACCTTTATTCTGAATACTACACTACTTTTCAGCCAATTCGAGACTGTAATGTAAAAAGCAGGTTAATTTCTGATCTTTAAATGAAATGGTAAAAATTTCAACGCGTAAGATTTTTGAGTTATGATTTTTTCAGCGAAAATCAATGATTATTTTAATCACATTATTTTAATAAGTAATTTGTAATATGCCGGAGCGCAAAGTTGCCAAATTTACGTTTTTCATAAGCTAGGGAAATTATGCACAGTCTGGCAACACCACGTAGGGATGACAAGTCATCCACGAAGTCTCAATACAAGAAGTACGCCATCGCTTTAGCACGAGTAGTGGTCAATATTAGATAGAGAAGCGAAGTGAGAGAACATGCTAATAGTAAGAGCCTAGTATTAGTGTTATCTTTGTGGTAAATAAAGTTAGTTGACACCTGCAAACGTAGTATCACATCTCTGAACCGATGAACGCGACAGTACAAATATGTTTATAGTACAGAGACGTGGTGGTGTTAACACCGCCGATAGTTTGTGCTATATATGTGGTCAGTTTACTCCACAATCATAGAAAAAGATATTTAACAAAATGACTAAAGTAGCTTATCATAATTATTTTGGATGTCTTGTTGGCGATCAAGACATGGATTGGGCTTTTTATGTATGTTGCCAAACCTATACAGCAAATCTAAGTAACTGGTTAAATGGCAAACGCTCTACTATGCCTTTTGCAGTTCCAATGATGAAATCATTTTAACGACTGTTATCTTGGATGACAAAAGTGTCTGGTTTTTGAAGAAAGAGAAAACATAATATTCATTATCCAGATATTCCCTCAGCAACAAAACCGTCTTCATGGAGAAGATTTACCAATTTCAGCACCCCGGCAAAATAGATTTAGAAATGTATGATGATAAGGCAGAACTCGATAAGGACGATTCTTATTTTCCCGAAAATGAAGGAAAAGCACCATATTTAATCAAACAACCTGAATTAAATGATCTAGTTCGGGACCTCCGCTTATCCAAAGAACATGCTTTAGTATTATGCTCTAGATTAAAACAATGGAATTTACTATCCACTGGAACCAAGGTTACTTTATTTAGGAACCGTAACCAGGAGCTATCCTCGGTTTTTACTCTGCAGGATAAAATGTGTGTCTGTGTTAATTCAAATAGTGTGATGGAAAAATTAGGATTTGCACATAATCCGGACGAATGGCTCTTATTTATAGATTCTTCTAAAATAAGTTTAAAAGCAATTCTGTTCCATAATGGCAACAAACGACCCTCTATTTTTCTTGCACATGCAATTGGCATGAAGGAAGCATACGGAAGTATGTCACTTATTCTCAATGTAATAAGCTATGATACGTATAAGTGGAAAATATGTGGTGACTTAAAAGTTATAGGACTATTACTAGGACTTCAGGGATTATTTACGAAGAACTGCTGCAATACAGAGCCATTACCCAGTAAAAGAATGGCTTCTGAGTGATTAATATATTTCAAGTCAAGCTAACTTAAAGAATATACCTCTTGTTGATCCTAAAAAAGTATTGTTACCTCCTTTACATATTAAACTGTGATTGATTAAAAATTTCGTTAAAGTATTAGACAAAGAACGCGATACGTTTAAATACCTTAAATAAATTTTTCCGAAACAAAGTGATGTTGAATTAGCTGCGTGGAGTTCTTTTGAAACAATTGTTTCGGCGTTTTTAGGAAACAAAAAAATAGAAAACTACCACAAACTTGTAGAAAAACTGCGTGAAAGCTACTGCAAAATGGGCATTCACATGTCTCCTAAAATTCACTTCTTGCACTCCCATTTAAATTTTTTCCCAGAAAATTTGGGTGCGGTTAGTGACAGGCAAGGAGATAAGTGCCACCAAGACATATTAATAATGGATTAACGCTACCAAGGCAGCTGGGATCCAACATTAATAGGGGACTATTTCTGGTTTCTTATGAGAGAAAGCGATCAGGAACATAAACGAAGTCAACATTTGCAAAAAAGTTGTCTACAAAAGACTTACTATGGCAACCTCCTTAGTTAAAATCCTAATTTTTTATTGCTTTATGTTTTTAATTAAAAATTGTGCCTTGTATTTTTTTCTTGATTTCATATAATCTTAGAAACAAAACATCTGGAGCCGGGAAGGAACAAGAATGTGCGTTTTCCGGCTTGCTGAACGTTGGTACCATGAGGAAGTGTTTGGCATGAACCCGGAAAATGTCGAGATGAAACGTTACAAAAAAAATGGGGAGATTGCCTGCCGTTACATTGACGGGAAGGAACCTTTAGTACCAGGAAATAGTTAAATACTTGGGTGTAATTCTGGATTCACGACTGAGCTGGAATGATCATATTAAGGCACGAATCAAGAAGGCTATATGCGATTTCTGGGCTTGCCTTTAGGTGCACATGGAGGTTGCCACTGAAAATGCTGTGTTAGATGTATACTATGATGCTCTGTCTATGACTACGTACGCCGCTATTATATGGTGTTTACAAAGCGTAAACACCGTCTTCTACTTGACAAAGCTCAAAGAACAACTTCTATGGAAATAATGAGTAAGATAAGGACTGTCCCGACTAGGGCTCTGGAGATCGTCAACGACCTACCTCATTTCCGCCTATATACAGAGACCGAGACCCTAAAGGCTCTCAATCGTCTCAGTTGTAACTGGAGCAGCCAGTTACTTATATGGCTGGAGAAGCGTGATGTAGAGATGTTCATTACTCCTCGTGCAAACAGACTACATGGCGCCGGTTTTGAAACTCAAGCACTCTCTTACGAAACTTTTGCCAAGCAGAGAATTGAAAGGAGGTGCAAAGTTTACAGATGCATCTTGACAAGATGTAAGAGCCAGCGTCGGAGTGTTATGTAGGAGCACGGGAGTCAGAGAGTTTTATACTGTCGGACAACATGTAACAGTTTTTCAATCAGAAATTTGTGCTATTCTGCAATGTGGTCATCTTTGCGTGAGGGACATAAACAGTCTGATATCGTGACTTCTAGACTGGTGTATAAGTAAAATGATGTACTAGATAATGTATCAACGAATGGCTGTTCAATTGGGCTCATGTGGGTCTTGGGTCACTCGGGAAAGCGGATCATCTGGTAAAGATGGGGTCCGTGATTGAACAATATGAACCTCAACCAATCCTACCTGCTCCAGTTATCGTTGGAAAGAGGGATTTAACATTGCTGCTGGAAAGTAAATTTATTAAACATTGGATGGAGACTCTTAGAATGAACTGCGCCAAGGAAAATGTAACACTGGACCTAATTCACGTCTAACTAGGAAACTCTCCTAGGAGAGGACAGTTCAGTTAACGAGGCAGTCTGAAATTGCAAAGACGATCGGCCTCGAATTTCATGCCTTCATAGTGGGATGTAGGGGGTCTAATAAGGCAAAGATATCGAAAATCAAGTGTCACCAATTTTTATTCATTCATTCATGCATTAATTCATTTAAAACATTGTGTTGTTTGGGTAATCTTGATTTTTTCTGAAATTACAATTTTTTTTACAAGATATATTTATATCTAATTATTTGCTTTGGAATCCGCACCTTTGTTACTTATACTTTCGTAACTTATTACATTACCAATGAAAATAAAAAAATATATATATTAAAGAAGTTTAATATTTGTTGTTATAATAAATTCTTTGTTCTATGTCCATTCTATAATATTGATGCGCGTCCATATTTGAATTTCAATCAAATAGTTATTTTTATTGTTTTTCGACAATTTAAAATTTTATTATTTTTAGACGTTTAAGTATTTTTATATCCAAGAGCTTGCAAGTAGTTAATAATACTTGAGTATGTGTTTTATTAAACAAAATTTAGAATGGCATTTATTAACTTACTTAATTCTTTCAACGGAATAATTCTGGGCTCCCTGGGCGGTAACGTTAAAAAATGCGGCTCTAATTTTTAATGCTCCTTGTCCATTTTCGATAACTATTTTTTCCACCTTAAATGGGTCTATACTTGGTACATTTATGTCCTTAAGGCCAGTTACTAAGTATGGTCTCAGATGACTGAATGTATTTTCGAGACATTTGTTGATATTGGGATCAGCTTTGTAACATGGAATAATATATTCCGCTAAAACAAAAAGATACTTTTCAAAAATGAATTCTTTTGGGTGAGCTGAAATTTGTAGAAACTTTTTTTTTGTTTTTGCTTGGAATTTATAAAATAGTTATTTCTCTTCAAACATATATATTAATAGTAAGCTTTTTACCAAAAGTAACATTTTATATCATTAATAATAAAAATGAATAATTTTTAATACTAGGATAAAATTATATTGACAATAGTATTTTAAATAAACTGTCAATCATATTTCGAAAGATATTTATTAATAAAATTACAAACCATTTGGAAATACTTCCAAAATTTTGGAATTATAACAATATTATTGGAAATCGTATTAAAATTACCTTTTACTCACAATTGACAAACCTGTTAAACGATAAGCTAAATTGTTTTTTAATAAAGCTTTGTTCATTAGTGTTAAAAGTACACTATTAAAAATAATTTTAATTTTAATGCGAATCTAATTTTCATTCTATATTAAATTTAATAATTTTGTACCAAAAATCGTGAATAATTTACATTTAGTTTGAACTTAAAGTAATTCATTGAAATATCAGTTCGTTGTACTTTAAATTTGATTAAATGGTATCTTAAATTTCAATAAATTAATTGAAAAGGTATTTCAACATCTGTACATTAAAATTAATTCCCTTATAGTAAATGAATTTACATTATTATTCAATATACATTTCATGAGATTCCGGGAGATGGCACAACTTGTATTGAACTATTTGTTTAGTATCATATAAGTTGCTTAAAGGACTCAATTTTCTTACGGTGAGATGTACATGTGTCCGCCCCGTACTGACAAGAGCCAACGAGTTCGACACCGGTCTAGATGGCGGACGCTACCTATGGGAAAAATGTCCACCTTTTCCGAGTAGTTTCAGAATTTTTTGAACTCGTATTAATGCTGCTGCATTAAATATGTTATAACATATCTCAGATTCAATGAACACTGGCTGTGTATTTAATGTACATAGTAGCCTTAAAAAATAATGATCAAACTTGAAATTTTATGTACGATTACATTAAATTTAATGAAATAAATTAATTTAGATTAATGTAAACTATTAAATTTAATGCATTGCATTAAATTCATTTAATAAACATCTGTGAAATTTGTTCCCAGCACATTTATATTAAAGTTAATGCATTTCCTTCTTACAGTGTAATAGTGAAATACAATGTTATTTTTAACACTAGAATGGCACATCAAAAGATCACTTCCTTATGGGAGGTACTTAGGATAAGAATATTAGTCATAAAATTACACATTTCATATTTTGCATATCATACCATCATTAGGGTTATATTCCAATATTATTTTATATATCATTATTCCACTTTTCTATTACTTATTTTGTTTTGTGGAGTTTTTTATTTTTTGTAAGATTTTTTGACAAGTAAGATAAATAACGATTAACTATTGACGTAATTAACAAGATTTAAGGCGATTTAAGACGTTTATAATATTTTATGAGAGAAAATATCAGGGATCAACGAACTTTGAAAGCATAAATGAAAAATGTTGATATGTAAGAAATAAAAAAAATGAATTTTAGCACTGATACCGTCATGCTCTAAACCTTAAAGGTTATAGAAGCCTCGTTCCCAACACAACTTGGAGATATATTTTCTTCGAAAAAAAAAACGAGACAGGAAAAATTTTAAAACACAAATGATAAACTTGTTATAGGGTTTATTAAATATTTATGCGATATTGTTAACTTGTTATTCTATATGAAAGATATAGACCATGAAGTTACATTAAATAAAGGATGTAGGAATATGGAGAACAATGTTTATTGTGGGTCAAATTCGAAATATGTATACAGGATATCCATTTAATACTCCGGTATTCGATTACGACTATATCGTTAAATTTGACAGGGGGTACTGGGGTTTAAGGGGATATATTTTTAAAATAATTTAGCTTGTACGGGATGGCCTGAAAAATATGAAGTTTTTGATATGAAGAATAAACTTAAAAAGTGCTTTGTCGCTTTACAAAAATCTTGTTTGTAGATTTTCCGATAATAAAAAGGGCAACATTATTAGTATTATTAGTATTAGGTTAGCAGGACTTTCTGAGTTATACCGAGGAACATGCGGGACATACGACTTAACATCGCTGCAGTTGAGGTATTATGAACTCACTTCTCACCACCAACCAGACCAAGATAAACTTTAAGTCTGTTGACAGAAGTTTCTTCATATGCGATACTTAAGGGTAATCAATCAGGAAAATGTCGACAAATTAACGTTGAATTACTGGTTAATGCCAGAGCAAATGTTTTATGAAATAAAAGGTTTCTACTAGTTATCCAAAATCAGGTCATTTCAAATAGAAACTATCTGAAACACATAATCAGAAACTCCTTGATCCAGAACGATCAATGCGGATATAAATATTGAACATTAGAAACAATTCAGCACATAATAGGAGTATGCTAAACATTGGCTATATCGAAGTACACGGAGAGACACAATTCGGCCTCCAAGATTATCCGTTAAGAGTTGGCAGAGAAATTCAAACTGCTGCAGGTAGAAAGAATGCCATGCAATGAACACAGTACGGAACCTATGGAGAAAAACGAGTTTAAATGGCCAGGTGAGCAATACTAATAAAATTTATCGTCCCTAACAACAACAACCTAAGGGACAAGCATAATGAAAAAATTGTCAAATTTAGACTAATCATATTCTTATTATCAAAGGATAGGGTTTTAGCGAACATCTGTATAAAGCTATGTAAAAAGCAGTGTTGCTTGTGACCGCTGGAACTATCCAGAAATTTATGGGAAATGCTGAGGACCATAACATCACCTAGAAAGCAACAACATGGAAAGGGCCCACCAGCACTCTATCCTTATGATACTTGAGTATATTTAGAGTGAGTGAATGTTCTCATGGTAGAAAAGCGAGAGCCGTCTATGGAATTAGTATTAATAAAAATAAAAAGTAATAATGATACCTAATACTTCATTTAAAAATCTCAAAATGTCTCATGAATATATAGCTATTATTTTATTTGTTCTGTTAAATGTATAGTTTTGATATTTAATAGTCATTGAATACAGGGTGTTTCATTTTAAAAAGTGGCGTTAAACAATCGAAAATATCAATGTTTAAATATCAATTTTGGACACTCTCTATGAAAAAATAAATATTGTAATATTGTGAGATAAAATGATTCCAGCTAGTACTTCCCACAAATTTTCGCAAAAAAGTAAGGAACTGTTGTATGATTAATACAATTCAAGTAAAATACTGACCTCAGCCAAAATTTACAACCACGTTGTTCAGCGTGATATTTTTCCCTACAATATGACGTAGTTTTCTAAACAAAACGTAACGTTGGGTTACAACTTTTTTACCTTGATTTAATGTGCGTGTGTTTACTGGATAATAGAGCAAATGATTCGTTCTCTAGTTAGCATATAACATTAATTTAATCATGTATAGAAATCTAGGTAACTCAACTGTATCACATGATCGATATCACTTTAATGATATTTATCTATCAAATCTAAGAATATCCTCAGTCCGCTGCATCATCAGCCAGTCCTCTGCATCCATTGCTGGATATAGGTCTTTCCTTGTACCCTTGAACACTGTCTATCCTAAGTAGCATGCCAAATCCACTTGATATCGTTTATCCATCTTTAAGATGGTTTGCCTCCGTTTCGTGTATCAGCCCAAGGTCTCCAGTCTATGGCGTGGGGTCTCTTCAGTAGCCAGACCGTTTCCGGTCTAATCACTGAAGTGAGCCAGCGTTCGGCGCTGGACGTATAACCATTTGAGAAGACCGCGTGACCATGCTTCGAAAGCTATGTTAAACTGTAAATTCGGTTGCCAAATAGTATGTGTTACCGACGCTACTTGAATATAAAACAAATAATCTCCAGCTTATAATTTTAGATGTCTACCGTCTGTCGTTCATGTGACATCTTCAGTTCCACTTAAGCCTTCCCATGATGTCAGTGATGCCTTTTCTTCTTTTTATTTTTCAGTTTGTCACTTCGTCCCTAATACTCAATCTCAGCATAGACTATTCCATTCGCATGTGAACTAATTTCAATTTTATTGCTGTTCTCTGGGTTAATGTGTGGGTTCCTATGCCATAGATCATGATTGGCAGAACGCACTGGTCGAAGGTTTTACTTTTTAAAAGGGTTTTGTAGATTACTTTTGAATATGTCGTTGAGGTTTTCATATGTAATTCAAGATTATTCTTATTTTTCGCTCTGCCATTTGATTGTCTCTATCAATCGCGAATTCATGACCAATATATTTATATTTCGAAACTAGGGCTATTTTGTCTTCATTCGGTATTAGGTTTTTCATAAATTGTATTTTGGTGGACTTAATTTCTAGTTCAACTTCCATTCATATTATCTCTAGTCGTCTAGCATAGCTCTTACTTCAGTCCAGCATGTTGAAAAACTGCCGTAAAGAGCTTGTGTGATAAGATATCACTTTGTCTGACTCACCAGTGTCTTTAATCCTTATAACAGTTTCATACATATTTACACCAATGGTCGCATTCCTATATGGATATCTCAGCACTTTGAGTATAATGAGTATTAAAAGATTGATATATGTATTCGAGTGTATAACTTTAAACGTGCCACATAACATCTGTTATGAGAAATAATTTATGTGATCTACAGTAATCCAAGCAAATGTAATATAATGTACCTGGTATTGTTATTAAGATAATATAAAGGAATTTATTCTTATTTCTTAGCAAACCTGAACAAAGGTACAAATAAATTTTATGATATAATATAAATTTTTGTAATGCTAGAATTAAGGGGACAATGTACAAATATAATATTAAAAAATTAAACTATTTCTATAACTTAAAATTTTTGATGTGTGAGGACGTTTACAAACATCATAAATTAAAAACAATTAATTTAATTTAGCAACTCAATAAAAACGTCCTTAGTTATGGGAAAAAATAGAATATTTCAAATAATTTATACTCTATTATTTTTTTTATATAATGCAATTTCGTCTTTATTTGTTTTATAAATAAAACTAGAATAATTTTAAAAGGTGAATAAACGAATGATTCAATTTTTCGTATTAAATATGAGTCAATAATTTGACATACTTTAATGAATAAATTAAAATAAAACGCAACCTGCTAGGTAGACAAACAATGCAAAACATTTCATGCCCACAAGAAAAGTCATGTCCTCAATTTGAGTACGTCTTATATAAATTACGCTCGGTCGTTGCATAAGGCTTTGCTTATTGAATTGTTTCATTCTTCCGTGTTTTGATGATTCGAACCAATATTGCAAAGTAACTACTATTATTATATATAAAATATATATACTATACATATATATATATATATATATATATATATATATAAATATATATATATATATATATATATATATATATATACATATATATATATATATATATATATATATATATATATATATATATATATATATATATATATATATATATATATCTTGTCGTATTAACGGATGATGAGTTTGAGTTTTTTTTTACTCTTATTTTAAATTTACCGAATTTTAAATAAATTTTTCCAAGGGTGTCTTTAAACTACCATTCGCAATTTTAACTATTTTTCAATTCTAATGAAACGTCAATGCATCTCGCCATTATTCGGTATTTTTGTACCCATCTCCGAGAATATGGACCTATTTACGCATATACCGGGTTTATTGAATTAATTTTATCCTTCTGGAAACGTGGAAGTTCTTTTCCGTCGGGATTAATTTATCTAAACAATTTCCGCTTATCAATTATTTGTGTAAAATCTAAGTTTTAACACAAATCAGGGGTTGTTGGTGAAGTCCCGCCAAACCTCCCGACTTGAATAAAAACTCTAGCCGCCTCACATTTCTTCTCGCTCACCGGGATAGAAGGGGAATGAGTGAAGCTCAGAGTTACCGAAGATTAATTAAATTTTATTTTATCAAAGGAACACTTTATAAGGAATGAGCCAATTAGGAATAGGTTTTCAAGTAACACTCGTCCTTGACTCTTTGTTAACTTTTTATTCATTTTTTTTTCAGTATTATTTTCCGCAAGTCAAGTTCGATTATTTTACTCTCCACTGTCACGTTCGGGTATATTTGTCAAGATCGGTAATCATAACTTTTTAGCCAACACGAAGCTGACTATTAGTCGCATTGTCAATATCAGGTTATCTCCACTTGGTCACGTTCTGGTAATTATGTCTAAATCAGGAGGTGTTTTTCGGGATTATTAAACTCTTGAGGTCTGGCAAGAAATCTTTTGTTGTTTAGCTCTGCCGAGTATTACACTCGACTCGTAGTTCTTCCTAAACCAACCGTACGATCGCTTTGATTTATTGGCAAGACCCTTATTAAAGAAGATTTAGTCTCCGAATCCCGAATTATTTACTTCACTGGTGAATATAAGGATTCGTACGCGCCACTAACCTCGCCTTTTTATCGACGATCATTTTAATTTCTATTTTAGTAATGTACGACACGAGCACGTTCTTTATTATCAGAAAAATTTATGTTGTCCAAGACAACCTACTTTAAGAACCACTATTTTTTCTAATAAGGAAACAATCTCGTAACCTTCGAGAGCTGAGCTTGATCGGAAAAAGGACAAGTTGACTCTAAAAGAGCAACCCGTAATATTCTTAATTACGCCGCTGCCTTTTCGCTTTTACAGCAGTGATGACGTCGCATTCTGAGTTCGGGGAAGCACCGAATCAAACCGCCGCCACCGCGCCGTGTGTCGTCTGAGTTTCCCCGCAATCGAAGAATTGCAGTTTTAGCACTGTATGCCATATTATTTAGATTATTTTATTTAGGAAGTTTTGGGACAATATTAAATCTGAAATTTAATATTTTGTCGTAAAATAAGCCTGTATTCATAACATATATATATATATATATATATATATATATATATATATATATATTGATAGTGTGACCAGTACAGTCTGCATCATATGGGATTTTTTTATAAGTAGCTTTATTCTAAATTTGACTTTGGTATGAATTTCTGCTTCGATCGAGATAAAAATTAACCAAAAAAATAATAGTCACGTAGCATTATCTGTCAAATTTTATTTTTTTTTCCAAAAAAAATTCAAAAGTGGGGTTATATCTCAAAATATCGAAAAGGGTTATAAGAAAAAGTTTTTCTAAATGTCATTTTTAGTTCAGCTGTTTAAGATAATTTAGATTTTTTGTCCATTTTTTGTAAATTGTACCACTGTTGCAAAATAAGACTCAACGTAACCTACATAAAACTTCTTAGTTTTAACAATGCTTCATCCCAGACAAATTTTATTTAAAGTAGCGCCATATTAAATGTGTGTTTTTCTACAAAATCCAAATAGGGCTGTTAAAATTTGGTCACCGTGCTGCAAAGTTTATTTGTTTTTGACCCTGTATAAGGTCACTTCATGAAATAACTATTTTTGAAAATGTAGTTTGTGTCTAAAAATAATACACATTATAATTAAGAGAAACAAGTACACAGTGTCATCAGTAAAGTCTGCGTTAGGTAGAAAATAAATTTTGATTTAATTTTACGTAAAGTTTATCTAGTTTCAACGATTTAATTTGAGTCTTTTCAATTAAACTCTTTTCCTAATATTAATGTGTATTATTTTAGACACAAACTACGTTTTCAAAAATAGTTATTTTATGAAGTTACCCTATACAGGGTCAAAAACAAATAAACTTTGCATCACATGTAACCAAATTTTAATAGCCCTATGTTGATTTTGTAGAAAAACACATATTTAATTTGGCGCTACTTTAAACAAAATATGTCTGAAATGAAGCATTGTCAAAAATAAGAAGTTTTATTTAGGTTGAGTGGAGTCTTATTTTGCAACAGCGGTGCAATTTACAAAAAATGTGCTAAAAATATAAACTATCTTATACAGCTCAAATTTTGTACATGAGCTAAAAACTGCATTTAGAAAAAACTATTTCTAGTAACTTTTTTCGATATTTTGAGATATAATCCCACTTTTAAATTTTTTTTGGAAAAAAAACTAAAATTTGACAGATAATGTTAATCACGTGATGCTAAAGTTAAATTTCGAATAAAGCTATTAATAAAAAAAATCCCATATAATGCGAACTTTATTGGTCACACTGTATATAATATATTAATGTATATATATATATATATATATATATATATATATATATATATATATATATATATATATATATATATACAGGATGTTATAATACGTCAAGGTATGAATTTTTGAATAATATGTAGCTTATTCAGGTCAACATTCCTACTCTCTGTTATATCATTTTTCACATCTGAAAGTAGCTTTAGGTAAGTTGTTAAATTTTTAACAAATATATAAAGAATTTGTGAAAGAGCAAGGTGTCCTCCCATATCTTTTTAAAAAGAAATACAAAAAAATAGGTAAAGTCACTTTGAGCAAATTATAAATTTTTCATGCTATCTGATGAAGTGTACATAAACAACTCTTTTGTGTAACAAGCTTACACAAGGAAGGTATCCCAACTCGAAATCTCCGATTTTAATAATTTTTTGGCATGTTGTAGGCCATCATGAAATAAGAGACCGGTGTTTTTTTATCTGCCGAAAAACACTTTAAGGGGTTGAAATCCGCCCCCAAAATTCACCCTCAAGAAAGGATTTTCCAGTATATCTCAAGTTTTAATTGGAATTTTGCAACGAAACTAGTTGCATATTACTTCTGATGTTAATGTGCAATTAACTGATACACTTTCGACCATAAGGGTTGCAATCCCTATTCTTTACATTGCAAAATTTCCTTTTTTTTATGTCTATTTGAGTCAAAAAAAGTTCAAAATTAGCAAAAGAAAATTAGAAAAAGTATATTAGTTAATTGAACCACCCTTAAAGAAAAAATTACCCCCCAAAAAGGTTTGTTAGTATGCTTCAGCTTCTGATTGATGTTTTGCAGAAAATTAAATTTCATCTTACTTTTAATGCAAAACTAAACTACAATTTAAACTACCCCTAATTTATATTTAAAAAATTTGAACTCGTTAGTGTTTATTTGTGTAAAAAAATATTCAAGATGAGCTCTAAATGGTTTGAACAAGTATCTGTACTAAATAAATATTAAAATGAAGTTGATCTTTTCAGGATAATTCTTTGTAACCACTCGTGAACGGAAATGTCATCCCCCAAAAAAGATTCCTTAATATGCTTCAGGTTCTAATTGATATTTTGCCAATAACCAAATAGAATATTACTTTAAATGCGAAAAGTAAATTGGCCGAAGCAATTTGGACCATACGGATTACCCTTATTTATTTTTAAATTCCTTCTTATTTGTATTTATTTCTACAAGGACATTTGGAAATGAGCTAATAATATTTGAAAAAAGTACTCTCTTTATTTGAATACATAAACAAAATTGGCCTTATTTAGGTAATATTTTAGAAACACCTTCAATGAAAACCTTATTGCTGTAAATAGATTCTGAAATAAATTCCACACTACTGCTAATGTGTAAACACTAAATTACTTCATACAGTTTCCATAGTGAGGGTGGCTACCCTTCTATCCTAACTTTTAAAATTCGATCCTTTCTGTGCCCGTTTTCGTAACGAAGTAAAAAATTCACTGAAAAATGTTTTTGTTAATTAAGTAAACCGAAGCATTTGTTGTTTTTAGATGTTTTTTTTTGTTTACATGATCTTTATTGGAAAGTTCATAAATGAAAACAGCTTTCTGAATATATTTATTATTCTTATCGAGATTGTGCAAATAAACCAGTCGAAATTTTTTTTATAAATCGAATTGAAGAGTAACATATCACTGACAATAACTAACTGTAGAGGTAGAGGTTCAATTCAATTCATTCATAAAAATAAATTTGCTACTGGTTTAGTTGCTATATATCGACAAGAACATGAAATATATTCAAAAAATTGTTCTCATTGGTGAATTTTCCAATAAAGGACGTGTAAATGAAAATAACAAAAACATTAAAAGATAACAAAATTTTCAGTTTATTTATTACTTCTGTATGGAAACGCACAGAGAAGATCGATTTTTAAGAGTAAGATATAAGGGTAGCATCCTCTTAGTTCAAAACGAATGAAGTAGTTTAGTGCTTACACATTAGCAGTAGTACGGAACGTTTTTAACGACAATTAGAAACTAATATTTCTTTTAAAATTTATTTTCAGAAATAAGGTTTTCGTTGAAGGGTAATACCAAAATAGTACCTAAGAAAAGCCAATTTTGCTTTCTATTTAAATAATGAGAGTATTTTTTTGCAAATATTATTAGCTCATTTTATAGAAATAGGCATAAATAAGAAGGAATTAAAAAAAATAAAGGGTTGCAACAATTACAGTCAAAATTGCTTCGGCCAGTTCACTTTCCGCATTTAAAATAATATGCTACTTGGTTGTTGGTAAAATAATAATTAGAACCGGAAGCATATTGAGAAATCTTTTCTGGGGGATGAAATTTCCGTTCACGGGTGGTTATAAACAATCATCGTGCAAAAGTCAACTTCATTTTAGTATTCATTCGGTAAAATTACTTATTCAAACCATTTACCGCTAGGCTTGAATTTTTTTTTTTATACAAGGAAACACAAATGTGTTCGAATTGTCAAAATAAAAATTAGGGGTTGCTACCCTTACGGTTTAAATTGCATCAGATAAATTAAGTTTTGTATTAAAAGTAACACGCAATTAGTTTATTTGTAAAATCTCAGTCAGAAGCTGACAAACCTTTTTGAGGGGCAATTTTTTTGTTAAGGGTGGTTTAAAAATAGACAAAAAACGAGACTATTTTTCAATGTAAAAAATAAGGGTTACAACAAAATTACAATTAAAAGAACCTGAAATATATTGGAAAATTCATTTTCGATGGTGAACTTTCACCCCCTAAAAGTGCTTTTCCGCAGATTAAAAAAAAAACAAGTTTCTCTTTATTTATCGTGGCCTAATATATATATATATATATATATATATATATATATATATATATATATATATATATATATATATAGATATATAGATATATACGTTTCGGTACTCCATGTTTTCCTATCTTGACACTACGCTTCTTGAAGTTTACTGGCATTCGTAGCTTTCCTTATTCGTTCTGTCCAATTCCTCCTAGATCTTCTTCTTCTTCTACGGTATTTTGGATACCGAATCAAGGTTCGTTTAGGTAGTCGTGAGTCAGCCATTCGTTGTATATGGCTATACCAGATTGTTTCCTTTTTATATCTGTAGTAATGTCTCCTCTTTTCATATTCTCTGTGTCTGTAATATTTCTACTGACTTCCTCAAAAGATCCATTTTTGCAGCTACAACTGGTTTTTTATTTTTTTCTCCAGGTCTTAGCCCCGTAAATTAAACAGCTTTTTATCATGTTCTATTTTCGTTTTTTGTTAATATTTTTGCTCCATATTATCCCATTTAGGCATCACTTTTTTAGCTTGGATAATTCTTGCACAAATTTCTTTATCATCTATTCCCGTTCTATCAAATATCACTCCTAAATATTTGTAACCGTCGCATCCTTCTACGTCACTACTATCATTAATTTGGAGATTACTTTTATTATCGTCTATGCATAAGTATTTGGTTTTCTCAATGTTTATTAATAGACTCCATTCCTCATACGTTTCTTGTAGTTTTTTTTGCCATATATTCAAGATCTTTTTTGCGCCTACTATTACTGATCATCGGCAAATTATATATATGAATAGTTTGGTTATTCCGGGTTTCAATCCGTTCGTTCAAAAAATCGTTTTCACGACGTTTCGCCAAAATCTCATTTGGCATTTTCAAGTGCGGTTCGTCTCGTTACTCGCTGAGAACTGATGGTGGCCTCTGAAGAATTTGAAAATGCCAAATGAGATTTTGGCGAAACGTCGTGAAAACGATTTTTTGAACGAACGGATTGAAACCCGGAATAACCAAACTATTCATTCTACCATCCGTGAAAATCTACGATATAACATATATATATATATATATATATATATATATATATATATATATATATATATATATATATATATCAGTCAGTCAGTCGGTCAGCTGTTTTCTCATTCTGTGATATTTCTGCTTCCATTTTAATACAGTTTCTTCACAAATATCTTGAATAATATGAGTGAGATAAAGAATTCCTTCCTTAAACTTTTGGTGATTTTAAAAGATTTGGACAGCTCATTTCCCATTTTGATTTTTGAAATAGAACCTTTATATGATTTCGTACAACTCTAATAAGTATACAGTTTATATTTGTGTTTGTCATCATTTTCCACGTCTTAGTTTAGCTATGTTATCGCAGGCCTTAGTTAAATCTATAAATATTATATGAGTATCTCGACTTGTAGCGGCTCTTTTTCAGTTATTTATTTCATATAAAAAATATGATCCTTACAGGATCTACCGCAATGAAATATGCCGTTCTTCTCTCTCACTGTATTCTTTTTCAATTAGGTCTCTGAGTATTTTTCCGGAGAGTCGATTCATTGTGCTAGTGATTGTCATATCTCTGTAATTCTGGAAATTTTTCTTGTTTCCTTTTTTTGTGGATTGAGATAATGTGGCCTCCTTTCCTTTGTGTAGGGGGTTCTTGGCCATTGAGACATTTATTATATATCCACGTAAGCATGTTAAAAAGCCTGTTCCAATTTTTAGAAATTCTGTATAGATACCCTCAGGTCCATATGATATTCAATCTTTTAGCTTTTTGATAGTTTTAAAGACATCATTACTATCTATTTCGACGCGTTCAGGTATATCAATTATAGCTATTAACGCTCTTTTCAATTGGCAATTCGTGATAATGCCTAAATCAGTAGTTTTCAGATATTATTTCGATAGATGATGTTTCCTGTCCTGTATTCTTTATGGTTTTTATGAATTTTCAAGCTTCAGAGCAATTTCTTCCGCCGATGTATGTGTTTATTTCTTTACATTTATAATCCCAAATTTCGTTTCCTCTAAATTCAACAGTTACTTCTGTTCTAATTTCCTCATATGCCGCTTAATTTCTTGAATTTTTGGTATTTAACCATTTTAAAGACCTCTGTTTTTTATTTTTACTAGATTTTCGATCTCGTTCGTCCACCAAAGCTTGTTACTTGTTTTTCTTTCTTTGTGGCCTAAGTACTAATGCTTTCTTCATCTAAGCTGTCCAGGTTGTATTTGGGGTAATTCATTGCTTGTTTAGCTGAATCGATGTCAATTTCCTCTAGTTTGCTGCAGTTATAAGTTGGTAAATATATCCTTGATATTAATAAGTAGTGATCGGATTTATAGGTAGCACCTCTATATACTCTTACATCTTGAACTCTCAGTTTTGTGTTCTATCTTATGGTTATTTATTTATCGTTAACTCTATAGAGGTCAGTTAATCGTTCACCGTTATCATTTGTGACTGTTTCTCCAAACGGACCTTCCACTTGATCACAAGTTTTACGACCTGTTCTACTATTTTGGTCTCCTAATATAATTTGTTCTCTAGTACGTCAAACTTCCCGTGGTAGTTCAGGTTAGTTTTTGAAAGAAAGTGTTTTTATTGTTACAGGTTCGTCATCCGATGGAGCGTATTCACCAAGCAATGTTAATCTCCTTTCCTTTATTATCACATTAATCTTATTATATTTTCATTGACTGGCTCCCAGTTTGTGATATATTTCTTAAATTTATTGTTTATTAATATTGCAACTCCTTTTTTCACGAGTACCCTTGGGAACTCCACTAAATAGATGCACATACTTTCCCAATGTTTTCGATTCATATCCCTTCTTCTTAGGTTCGGTTGTGGCTACTATACTATCTTAAAATTTTCTAACTCCATCACGTTCCATAGTTCATAAAGTTTTCCCTTACTTTATGTCATTTACCAATTGATCCGTTCGATGCTCCGAGGTGAAGTATAGAATTTTTAGCAATCTTATTAAATTTTTCCAGATGTTAAGTAGCTAACCTAACACTCTAACCCCCAACTTGGCTGGCCAGGTTATTTTTTGTACAGGTTTTGTTCCTCTAGTTTTTGATGATCCAACACCTAAATGCAAGGCAACAGTAATTTTTCCTTTTCTATATTAATTATTAAGACGACTTGCAACACAGCTGCAGCTTACCATGCACTGATATTTTTTAATCGGCAACATAGCATAGTGCCGTTTATTGATACGGTACAGTGGAAAGACGTAGATCTAACAGGGCTTGGCAACAAGAAAGAACTATATTCTAATATTTTTCATAATCTGCTATGACGAAATTAGAGCCAGGCGCTAAGAGCTAGAAATATTATTAAATATATCGAACAAAGATCACAGTTGTTAAATAGTGACAGTACTTTTTTGTTACCGCATTCATATGTGTTTTGTTGGCTGTTCACAAAAAAAAATTAAATTTAGTTTTATTTATTGTATGTTTACTGAAGTATTTATATATTATTTATTTTTCTATGTCTTTGTCTGCTTTGGTTTGTTACTAAAAGTCGTTGTATTTGCCGCTATGACTACGAACAAAGTTTTTAAAAGAATTCTTCTAGTGCGCTCTCTTTAGAGAGTCAGTACGGCCTTTGTACGATTTAAAAATTGAAAAACTAAATGGAAGTAGAGAAAAATCTTATTGTCGCAAATTTTCTATAAATATGTATTTATGATAAAAATAGTTAGTTGTGCGGGTGTGAGATAACCTAAACTGTTTTTTTTTGTATATGTGTTGACTGAAGGTAATGAAACTTGGTCGAAAAAAAAAGACTAGGCACTCATGTTCATATATGGAAGACAATGAAGACTTATTAAATATCTACGGTTCATACGAAAAATATTTTAGCCTTTCTTTGCTTGGTGAAAATCACATTTATATTATTCTTAACGTGACTATAGGTAAGACAATTGTTTTTTTTTTACATATTTTATAATGGTCCTATATTTTGTCGCCCTACCTCTCTAAATAGTTACGTGCCACCACCGAAAAAGCTACATACTTGAATATGATGCCTGAAAGAAAAATAGTTACTTTTTTAGTGAAGTAAAATTCGATGTCTGTCTTGTCTGCTTCTTACAACAAACACGCAATTTTTCTCTAACACAAGGTTATGCAACGGTCTTTTAGCATTAAAAATACAATATAAAATTGTGTGATGTGCTACTTACTTTACTTAATTATCTGTCATCGCGAATTATGGATTTTATCACTAATGCTACATAATTTGCTACATATTTCCGACTTTGTTCAAATCTCCTGGTATACTGAAGGAATGTAAAGCAGTATGTTTTTTATTATCTTTAAAAGTATTCTGCCTTTCATAAAATATGTTCCAATACTTCAAACAATATATAACACAGACGAAATTAGCTCTATAACAAAACTTATATAAGAAGTATTTAGGCAATTTCTTTTGTAGATGAATTATACTATTAGCGTAAGTGTCAAAATGTTGTAAACTCTAGTTCTGATTACAGCATAGCATATTTATGACGAACAACAAAAATAAGGTTGTCTAATACCTAAATATATTGAAATTTATTTATTTAGGCTTTCTATCTAATTAATTCTAACAAACCCATAAGGAAAAATTTAATTACAGAAGGAAATTTGATGATAAAAATATTTTTGATAAAGTATTTTAGTTTTTGTTTCCATAACATATTAAGGAATGATTTTTTACAGAAAAGCGGAAGGACCCGATAATAAAATCGTCTCGTAAAAACCGCAAACGTAAAAATTATAACGAACAATAATGCAAGTCCAAACAAGTCAATCAGATTGACTTTGCCACCAGGTGTGTGGCGATCTGTTGTCTAAGGTGACTTGCATAGCAGCATTTTTTGTCATTTATGTTGGAGTGGATACATTAAAAGCTGGCTAGGTATAACGTTTATTAAAGTACAGAAAAAACCTAAAAAACCTTTAATAGTATTTATAGGATATTGACTATGATTATATTGGTCAAGTGGTACATAAAATGACTGACTTAAATATACTGAAGGTTTGAACATTTTAAGTAAATTATATGATTTGTTGGCAAACATATTTTACCAGCATAATTTTTTTAATTATTAAAAGAAATTAATTAGTTAAAATTGGATAGTATATATATATATATATATATATATATATATATATATATATATATATATATATATATATATATATATATTATGTTATTATAACACTCGAAAATAATAAAATTTAATTATCCAACAAAGATTAGTGGGTATTTGAATCGTGAATTGGAGAAAAACATTTTTTTTCTTTACCGACGTTTTGTTTATTTTTAAAGTGTTTTCAAGGCTCGAGAAAGCAGTTAAGATTCAAATTAAAACTCAATACAAATACATAGATACAACTTTTCCAAAATAACATTGAACAGACAGGAAACGGGAACGGACCACCTCATCGCTACGAAAAAACGGTATTTTTTGTTATTATAGATTAATAACAATTTTTAAAATATTTCCGAAAAGGTGACCTTATTCGATTTTAAAACAAAAATTTAATTTTTTCCAAAAATTAGATATACAGAATTCTTGATACATCAGATAATCATATTACATATGGTGTGGCAATTAAATTCCGGGAATTTGTCAATAAAAAATAAGCAAATGAAGTTTCGGGCAAAATTTTATTATCGACCTTCACAATAGTGTCCCTCTAATTCTACACAACGATTCCAATGTTGTCCCCATGATTCGAAGACCCCTTGGTAATCCTCCGAAGTTAACCCGTTCAGCACTACAGTTACAGCTTCTTTGTACCGCACCATGATGAGGTCCCTTGCGATGTGATTTCATCTTGGGGAATAAAAAATTCGCAGGAGGTAATATCGGGGTTATAGGGTGGGTGCGGCAACGTTGTAATGCCCTTTTTCGATAAAAACTCTTGCACAAGGAAGGAGGAATGGGCCGGGGTGTTGTCGTTGTGCAAGATCCAGCCGTTCTCGGCAAGTTCGGGTGTCACACGGAAAACGTGTACCCACAGTGGCTCCAGGATACCAACATAGTCCAGTCGCTTTCTGGCTGGCAGGAACATATTTACGATGAATGAGGCCACGGATATCAAAAAAAAAAACAGTCAACATTTTCTTCAGGCGTGACTTGGACACCCTCGCTTTCGTTAGTCGCTCCCCACCCTTTTTCACCCACTGCTGACTCTGTTTACGAGTCTCGGGGTCATACCCAAATATTCAGGTCGCATCTCCAGTACCCACCTGACTTATTCAGTGTCTGCCATTGCTCCGAATGCGGGACAACAAATCCTTGCAGATCGATTTTCGCATTTGTTTCTATTCATGGCTGAGAACTTTTGGCATCATCTTTTCACAAATTTTGGGCACGTTTAAATTCTCATGTAACATCTTACGAATGGTTTCTTTGTTCACATTTAACTCGTCAGACAACGCACGAATGCTTAGGCGCCGGTCAGACGTGATCAGCGCGCGGAAACGGTTGACATTCGTGTCAGTACGAAAGGTGACAGGAGCTCCTTTACGTGAATTGTCTTCTACCGATTCACGTCTCTCGTTGAACCGCTTCGCCCATTCAAACACATGCCTTTTTGACATGCATTCGTCTCCATACACCACCTGCAATTTTCGAAGAATTTCCGGTTTTCCGCCAGATTTTACTAAAAATTGAAACACAACACGTTGTTTGTAATTTACCTTCGCAAAATGCGCTTAAAACACAAACCAAACGTGCTATCGACTTCAAGATTGGACTGAAACTAAAAGAAATGTCCCCCCTCTCTAGACAAATGTTGACGAATGACGCAGGGTTGCCAGTTTCCGAGTAATAACTAAATTTCCGGAACGTAATTGCCACAGTTTGTATATATAAATATATATCTGTTTATAAGAATACATATATACAGGGTGTCCTGGAAAATGGGCCCTTTCTTCCTAAAATGAACAGTAGGTGGTAAAATAACATATCTTTCCATCTACAATTCTTCAATAGAATGCACCCCTCTTGAGATCTTCACCCTCTAAAAGGTTGAGAACGACATTTTTTCCGAAAATATATCTTGGTTGATTAAATTTTAGTTATTGCTGCATTAGGCGGTTAGAATGATGTAGTAAACTCTTTTGTACTTATTTAAGGGAGCACAAGGTGAACTACCCTAAATTTTAAAGTGCTTGGATTATTTAGATTGTATTGTATATTTTTTGATTCTTTTGCCTTTTAAAAGATAATATATTCTCAATTAAAGTCCGTAAGATGAACAATGAAGATATTAAGGTTATTAAGGTTGCTGTTTGACTAAATCTAAATCTCTTAATGAAAACACTAAATTTAGAGATGAAATACTTTTGTCAATACATACTTATTTTTCTATAAAAGTTATTCAGACGTTGAGAAATTAAAATCATATGATGTACTTACAGTTGGTTAACAACATAATTAGTAGGTTAAATATGAGCCTGATTAACGACATACTTTCCCGAGCGCCACGAATTAGTAACAGCTACACTCTCACAATAATTCTTCGCAATAGTTCTTCCCTGATATCTACTGTAATATAATAAATTAAATTTTTTCATTTCTTTCACGAGTAAAAGTCCAATGGAATTAGATTGGGAAATCGAGGAGGCCAAGTAATAGGTCCTCCACTATTTATTTATTGTTTAGTTTCCAATACACCAACGCTAAAATATGATGGAATAATCTCATACCTAAATCCCATGTTCCGACGGATTTCTAACAAATCAGGAAGATTATTTTTCAGAAGCTAAAGATTAAGCTGTCCGTTTGATCATACTGGTAATACAAATGGTCCGACAAATCCTGCTCAAACATTAATTGACTGAAACTGGTATTTATCGGTAAAAAAACTTTCCCAAAGATATTATTATAATTTCTGTATTGTAAAATTTTCCAATTCTATCTTACGTGCTAGAATAAGTGCATGTACTATTTTCAGAAGATAAGGATATACGAGTCTTTTTGAAGAACATTTAATACCGTTGTTGTGGATGTATTGAGATGAGTTTCTAATATTCTAACGAAGGTTTTTATTTACAGAAATATTATTGATTAGCAATCAATGTTTTGGTGATAAAGAACTAAAAAATAAATTTGTTATATATACATATATATATATATATATATATATATATATATATATATATATATATATATATATATATATAAGTTTAATGTCGCTTCTCCCATCCCAGACGCCATCGTTTCCTCTCGTTCCAGTCTCCTTCGTGGAGTCCTTTACTTTCCATTTCGGTGCGGATATTTGAGAACCATTTTTTCCGTAGTTTTCCTCTTTTATTTCTTTGTGCTGGTGTCCAGTTCCAGACCTTTAATGGTATCTGCGCTCATTCGTTGCAGGTGTCCATACCATTTTAACTGCTTTTCAGTTGTATCGTCCAGTATCGTATTTTTTACTCTTATTCTTTCGCTATTTTCATACGTACGATTAATTTCTGGGAGATAACCCACGTTTTTTAGGACACTCTGTATATCTACTGATCAGAACATTCAATATATTGACAAATAGAATAAATATTTCGTTTTTGCTTCGGTCCTTTTCCACAGTCGTTATTGCGTATGTTTAAAATGAGTAGAATAGAATTTGATTGTAGCGAACGAAAAATGATTATTAATTTAAATAAAGTAGGAAAATCATACACTGAAATAGAAAATTTGTAAAAATGAATAGGTATACTATTCAAGTAATTAATTGCTTTAAAAAACAAAACAGAATTAAAAATGAAATATGTACTAGGCGTCTACGGAAATTAACATAACATGAGCTGCAATACATCTGCAGCGAAATTAAGAAAAAAGAAACACAAAGAAAAGTGCAGAAAAAATAGGCAACATTTTGAAACTATCGTACATAAAGAAACAATTCGGCGGACACTTCATAAAGGTGGGTAGAAAGGTTGAAGTGCATATGTGAGACACTATCTGACGAATAAATTATGTTCCGTACAATTTTTCTCTAGGATTGATTATTACGAGGATATAATGAAAAAATACGTCAAAATTTTAGAATTTTGAATTATTATTCCTAGTATCTTTCCGGGTTGATTTACTCAGAAAATTAAAGTATTGCGCAAACTTTGCACATTTTTTAGCCTAATTTGACTGAACTATACATCATTGGTATGTTCTATGTAAAACATCTCTAACGTCTTGGTGGTATTGGATCACTAACTAGAACACAGTGTGAACCTCGCTGCGGTTGCCGCACACTTAAGGTCCTTGCCTTGAATTTTGCGACTTCGACTGACGTCGAGTTCACTATGCGCATTTCCCACGATATGTATATTCGGCGGCTGGTTTCAAAGGAGATAATAAAAGCATCTGGGATATAACGAGCCAATTTTATCATTATATCTCTCGTATTATCGGTTTCGCCACAAAGCAAATTTTTTCTAACAGGATAAAAAAAAATCCTTTAAGTTCGCATTGAAAACTAACTAAGAATGGATAACTGCGGCCTCGGTCGCGCTGTCGCGAACAATAGAAAGATGATGATCCTTTTATTATCTCCTTTGACGCCGGTCGTCGCAATCGGAAAAATTCAAAAAGGCTCGTTACGGACACTTCTCTCCATATTTATATGCATACCGCTAAAACGCTAAAGAGACAGAGGCTGCACAAATGTCGTTACCGACTTCGCCGTGTTAGGCAGCTCATCTAAGACACAAGGCAAAATTCTAACTTGGCAGGACTTTACGTATGCCGTCCAATGTTCCGATAGCTTTACAGCCTCAAAAGTTCACATAATTTCCTCGTAAAACTTATTTAAAAAAATTAAGCATTTTATTAGATAAAAATTATATAGAATATAAAAAAGTATACTGGTAAGACCCAAAAATATCACAAATAGTATTTCTTACATTCTCGCAGGCATTTTGTAGGGTACCGTATGCAAGTCTGCAGTTTTTCTTTTCAAGGAAACTTTTTAAATAATTCTTGCAATATAAATTCTCGTTTCATGCATACACATTTGTAACAATGAAACGATATAGAAATTTTAATTAGTTAATGTATTTATTTAAGTAGTTAACCTTTACTATTTGCATCATTTCATGGGATAAATATTTATGATCTTGAAGACATTACAGATTCATGTAATTCATTACTTATTTATTCGTTTACTTCAAATAAAAATCAATATTCTATGAACCTCCGTAAGTGAGTTGTTTTCCTGGGATATAAAAAAAATTTTTGTACTAAAAGAAATTTTTAAAATAATGTATGATTTTTTTTGGCTGTAATGTCATATTTCTCTAAAAGAAGTTTACAAAATTTTGAGATAAAAAGGCATTAATTTCTGACGCGATATACAAATTATGGTTTTTATTTTATTAGGAGTCTAATATTCACGTGTTGATTATTCATTTTATTTTATTTTTTATCAAAATTTTCAAGAATTAATGCACAAATTGAAAAAAAAAATGAAAAATATGTGGCAAACGTCGTAAAATTAGACAATACTTTTTCTAGATATCAAAATAAAGTAGAAATTTTTAAGAATTAATCCATAAAGTGGAATAAAATTAACAAAACAATTGTCAGTATTTGTTTCCCTTTTTTTTCACTAGAGATAATTACTAGCTAAAACGTTGTGAATAACAAACATATTTTACCGACTTAAAGATGAAATGTTAAAAAAATAAAAATGTTATCTATTTGTTATCTGAAAACGTAATTGTTACGAAGATACCATCGATTTTCAAAATATTAAGTTTCTTTGTGTCAGAGGGAACATTTTTAGAATTATAATCCTGGAATTGTGTTTTGTTCTTTATGGGTGGAAATGACAAGTCTTTGAACAAAGTTAATCTCATCCACAAAAATATATAAGAAATAAATGCTTTGTAAAGGGATTCTTCGTTCATGTCAATTTCATATGCAGATCATGTATGAAATTAATATAAAAATAATGGTGAATAATAATATTTAGTATATTTTTTTACGTTTACACTACTTATAGATTCACATGAGTGTAAATTATATTTTATTTTTGTAGCTTTCGAATAGGAAAAATTAAACTTATTGAAAACCTGACGTCTTTTTACTATTATTTACACTACACTAGGCTGTAAGAAATATACGTCAAACAATTAATGCAGAGTACTCTAGGACCAAAACAAGAGTTTACTTTGAATAAGACATTTCCATAATTCCATTTAAAATGCAGTAAATTCATATTAATGATTATGTAGCGAAAATTACGAAAATTTCTCCTATTCGTTCCGTACATCGGTTTCTGTGGCATAAATTATTACCTATTTAACGATACATTATTAAAACGGTTAATTTTTCCCCAAACAAGTCAGCGGATGGAAAAATAGCTGATCATTTATCTTCAGAATATCTGCATTTATTGTAGGCTGCTAAAAAAACACCTTGAATTGGTTCCTGGAATATGATAACTCTAATAAAGGACTCCTATCTTCTCGAATCAGAAAACAATTGAAATTGATCAGGTGGGAAATACGCGAAACAGAGAAGAATGTATAGTTTTATAGTCAGGATAACTATTTTATTATAAATCAGTCAATGAAAGCTAGACGTAGGGTTCATTGTCCATAAAAGTCTAGAACTAAATATAATAAGACTGTGTGTGGCAACTTTTAAATTGTCCAACCAATATCAAAATTAAACAATATTATGCACTAACAACCCGTCATACCCATGAGAAAATAACATATTTTTACGATAATTTCAAAACAATAAATGCTAGAAGAGAGACATCATATTCTCATTACAGGAGATTTTAATATTCAACTGGATAGAAAGCAGGAAGAAAATTAGATGTATATAGGCAAATTCAGTTTTGATGAAAGAAAAGATAGTGGCGACTAAGCAGAACATCCGTTATATGCTATAAGGATGAAATAGAGAAAATGGATAAGGATGAAATAGAGAAAATTGATATGGCTAAATCCAGAAGACCGCATAAAATATGAAATAGACTATAAATACGTACTAGGACTGAAGAATCAAAGCATAAATGAAATAAGAGACCAACATCTCTAAAAGATTCTTGGAATCTATGCAGATCAAAAGTTCAGCAAGATAAAGATCCAAAAAGTGAAATAAAGATATTAAATGTAGACTTTGAAGAATTACCTGAAATTTTATAAGACGAGAAATTAAAAAACACCAAGTGACGAAGGAGTTTCAACAAAAAAGTTGGAATGTGGAGGAAGTGAAGTACTAATTAAGTTAGTTTAACTCAGGATAGAATTATTAGTAACTCCTATAAAACTGTCGTGGTATTCTTCCACAAAAGCGGCAATTAAATTAACCTTCTAATTATCCTCAAAGGTATTTAACACTCAAAGAAGTATTGAAATAATTACATTGGCAGGATAAAAGCAAATTGATAAATCGAGAAAAGCTCAGTCACTTGGAATACGCTGATGATATTATTTTGGTTACAGAAAGCAAACAAGAAAAAATGGTGCTACAACCAGAGGAGCTATGAGCTAAAATATGACCACAAATTAATTCACATAAAACTAAAAGAAGACCCACATATTACGTTAAAAAACAATGAATCGAAAATATGTCAAACTGCATTTACCTAGAGCACGAAATAAAATAGGGAAGGGATATTAAATAAGAGAAGTTTATCGGAAGAAAAGATTTGCACCGTATATCTATAACACTTTCAGGAAACTCACAAAGAATTAAAGAGCAAAACAAAAAAATCCAATACGATTTTGATCTCATTTGTTTGAACGTCCTTGTGTCCTTCCTGTGCTGACTTACAGTATTCGAACTTAGACGATAACACAAAAATTCCTGCTTTGAATTAGACAGAGAGATATATAGCGACAAATCATCAGAATGTCTTTGAAATACCTAAAGAAATAGACATATTGGTGAAGTATGTCAAAACGATCAATATTAAAAAGGATAATACAATGGCGACCGTATTTCTTACATTCAGTGCGCATTAAGACATCTAACTGAAAATTTTAGTATCATTTTAATAGCACATGAATCATCAACGTAAATAAATAAAGTAGCAATTGTTTCGGTTTTAGATTCCAATTTATAAGAGCTATTTTTAATATAAATATTTGAGGTTTATTTAAACTTCAGTTCATTCAACTTTTCTATTGTGTTCTTAGTTTTAAAATCCTTTCCATCTCGCCTATCGGTATACTAGATTACAAATTGTGATAAAATTAGCGTGTACAAAGATCAAAATGACATCAGGTTGAAGTTGGTCTTTGTTTTGGAATAGTAAATCAATTTATGAAATTAATAAAAACATATTTAATAATTAATATGAAAGATTTCCATAATTTTCCGTTTTTAAAGTAAACTTATAGGTTACAAGGAACATGTTAGATATGTGAAAATTTTAAACCACTAAAATGCAATTTTAATCTAACCAATTGCAAACCAGATACATTATATTACAACTCTGTAGCGATGAGGTATTTTTTCTGTTATAAATTTAACACTAAAACATATCTTTCAGATTAGACTATAAACATTTTTGCATAAAAATTAAACTTCCCAAATTTAACAAAATATAAGACTATAAACTATTTTTGCACATTGCCTAAGCGCTTGAGTGAACTGCTTATTGTATAATTTACCTCATGTATCGTCAATAGGTTTACGAGAGCCAATTTCATCATAAGCTATATTTATTTAAGAATGGATAATGTTGGATACTTGAACAATGATCAACTACCAAAAATAGTCCAAAAATACCATATGTTAAAAAAGTAAACTTTTAAAAAGCTATACGTTTATAAATCTTTCACAACATCAAGTGATCTGGCATTAAAAAAAACTGTAAAAGTAAACTTCTAATATTTACAGATTGTTGCCATATTCTTGTTATTCATAAGATAGTAATAATGTCTACCCAATATCCTACTTTAGCAATAACTGTTACATAATAATAAGGTAACCTTCACTGGGTCATGGTCGCGCTGAGACTTAAGAAAGTGAAATGAAACACGCTTCACGTTTTCGTCGAAATTACATTTATAATTTCTTAAAATTAGGTTAGGTATCGGTGTAAAAACCCCATTATGATATAAATTGTAAATCCAAATTGTTTTGTAATAATTATCTCAGTTTTTTCTAAGGCTACACATTCTCTCGAAAACATTTTGGAGAAATACTACTGGCCAACATTTCTTCCTAAATATTTTATTCCTTGTTCTTGTAACTGCTAAAGGATTTTCTTTTTTCCATAAAAAGGAAAAAATTTCTTTTATATTTAACATATATATATATATATATATATATATATATATATATATATATATATATATATATATATATATATATATATATATATAGTCCATTGTTTTAAATAATTTGCGTCTCTACCGAAACTTTGAGCCTACAGTCAGCTTCACGGCATAGGATAGGGAGACGTAGTTTGAAAGAGACTTATATGCAGGACTGGACAAATATGGATTGAGAAAAAATAAGAAAGAAATATAAATAACGCGTTATTTGAAATTCAGTAAAACCAGGCTTACACACGCGGATATCATCCTTTATTTTTTCTAAAGGTAAGCTTACACTTCATTTTGAATGTGAATTTAAATTCTACAAACTTTACATTTTAATGAAAATAAACATTGCGAAACCCAATGAAAATTTAAAAAAATATATTTTATGGATAACGTTATAAACTAAACAAATTACTTTCCAAATTAAGAAAAGATATAAATAATATGTTTATAAATAAAATAAGACTCTAACATCAATGTGAATTTATAGAACCCTATGTTGCTAGCTACAAACTATTTTTGCTTTAATTAATAATATAATTAGATGTCACTATTTAACGCGAATTATAATCTTTGATAAATTTATGTATTGATGCAAAACTGAAATAATATTTATTTATACAGTACATTATTTTACAAAAATTTATAAAAAATACCGGATTATATTTGTGGGCATGAAGCCTCCATAGTCTTACTTCATTTTAAATAACAAATAACTTCGACTTTATTTTGTGAACATATCTCGATTAGAACTTGAGATGCAAAAAAAAAGGATTTGGTTTGACTCATCCCCTTTTATTTTATTTATTTTTTTGAAAACTCTGCAATATATCAACTTTAGTCATATTTGTTATTTGTAAAAAAATTTTTTTGGAGAAATCTATTTACTTTACTAATTTTATAATTAAAAAACGTGCAACTTTACCCTTATGAAAAATAGGGGATGATATGCGTGGAGTTAAATCCACTTTTAAGAGGTGAAACTCACCCCCAAAGCCTCCCCTTAAAATATTTTTTTTTCAATATATTTCAGAATTTAATCAATATTTTTGAATAAAATGTAATGAATAATGTTTGTCATAAAAAGTCACAAGTGGGAGGTGTATCTATGACTAAAGGACCGAAATACTTTTTATAATTTTGTTAAGTTCATTCCCCGATATTTATAAAGAAAATATTCATAAAAAATGTAGTTTTTTTAAAATATAAAATAAGCGTTGTAACCCCTTAGTTCATAAATATACCTTACATTTCAAGCTTCTTACGACAAATATTTCTACACTTGGTTTTATGCAAAAATATTCATTAAATGGTAAGGTGTATCAGAATGAATTTTAAGGGGAAACTTTAGGGATGATTTTCAGCCAGTAAAAAATGTTAGTATATTGAAAAGAATATTATTATTTCCTTTTTCAGTCATACAAGACTTATTTTCTTTTTTTATTAAAGAATTTTGATTCGAACTCTTGATGTATTAGGTATTTACTTTTGGAGTGACTTTTTTTTTGAATTTTAGTACTATTATTGAAAAAAAGTTTAATATATTTCCATTTCTTATAAACTGCATTCAAGAAATTTTTTTTACCACTTATAGGTAGCCCAACACTGTTAGGAGTAGTTTATGACATTTAGGGGTGCTTATTTGAAAAATCCCGAAACACGCCAATAGTAGTAATCAATATTATCAACAAAAATGCGTTTTATAATTCTTTGAGTTCATTACCCGATATTTATAAAAAAATATTCATAAAAAATGTAGTTTTTTTTAAATATAAAATAAGGGTTGCAACCCCTTTACCCCTCACATTTGTGACTTTTTATGATGAATATTTTCTACTTGATTTTATTCAGAAATATTCATTAGATGCTGAGATATATTGAAAAAAATAATTTTAAGGGTTGACTTTGGGGGTTAATTTCACCTCTTAAAAGTAGCTGTCAGCCGACAAAAAAAATGCGTGTTTATTGTTTTTTCAAGTACTATAACATATCTAAAAATTATCAAAATCACTGAGGTCGGGTTGGGGTGGTTCCCTTGTAAGTGAAAATTGCAATTTTCCTTTTATAAAGAGCAAAATCCAAGTTTCGGGACAAAAAAATACTTTAGGGTAGCGTTTTTCAACCTTTCAGCATTTTTTCGATATCAGGTTTAATAGCGACTCCATTTTAATTAGTTTTTGAAGTCCTAACTAAATTTACTTCATTAATTTTTTATTTGGTCTCGATTCACTGTCTTGTCATTATCTCTCTTACAAGAAATCAAATTACACCCCTTAAGGGAGGCACGCTCTACAAGTTGATAATCTTTGCTTTAGAGCTTAAAATTTGCTTTAGAACTTATTTTATCATGCGAAATACAATAAGGATTGAAAGAGGGAAATTTTTGCGAAAGTTCAGCAAAAACTTATGTTACTCAATTTTAATAAAATATAGATTAAGTTCATATACAAGAGCACAAACTTCCCCTCCATCTTACGTCCGTGTCATAAAAAGTAAAAGCTACAATATTCAAAATCAATTTTTTGGTCACATTTTTTTCAATTTTCAGCCAGATTTAATAATTTACACCAGCCTAATTTTTCTCTTTTTATCAATGATTAACCAAAAAAAAAACTCAAGTTTCGCGCTTACATAAGACAATCTAACACAACATATAAAAAAGCAAGAAGTAGAAAAAAATCCTAATGTTGTTAAGAAATAATAATGAACGGTTTGGCATTTAAAAAAAAATACTTAAACGAGGATTGATATTGAAAAATAACTAATACTTACGCGTTTCCAATTTTGTAGTATTCTTGTTACTTTCCTGGTTTTCCGCATCTTGAACTGATACTGAAAAACATAACCATAAACACAATACCAAATAAAAAATTCTTAAGTACATATTCGTCAAATAACTGAATTTTTTTCAATTAAAAAATGTTTTAGGGAGAGAAAAAATGCGGTCAAATGGAAAGCGACGTATATAACCTATCTAGGCTCGTTACAAAGAAATATTGTAGCTCATGATGCCTGCAGAGTTTCAGAGAAAGCAGTTGCTATATAGGTTTATATGGGGGGTATTACCGAAGAAGGGGGTTCAATATTTGTGGGAATTTTGTTAATGTGAAGCTTACTATGTGTTGTGTATTTATGGGTGGGGATAATAATATTGAATCTACCAAATAAATGTACCTATGAAGAACATTATGCAACGAGGATATTTGTTTGCTGGGATAGGTAACAAACTTATATAAAACCAGTGATGATTATCATTTTTTACCTTAGAATGACATGTTTTTTAATGATTTAATAAGTCGGATTTACCGAACGCGAGGTAAACATTAAATACTTTCGTAATCCATAAAACGTAACGATTTCATTATATAAATTACTTATAGGTAAATTATTTACTGCTGGTAAAATCCAAAATTTTAAAATCAAAACCAGCTAACTTCCTACAGTAAAACTGGGTCAATTTTATGGAAAATTGATTAGATATTTGTTAGAGTATATTCGGTACAATCAAGTTAAATAAACAATAACAATTTTTTAAATAAAATTTTTAAATGTCAACGAGATATTACCTATAGTCCGGCAGCCAGGGAGATTTTCGTGGCCCTTTTGGATCCATAAGGTTAAGTGAGAGTGTTCGATGTATTTTTTCACGCTGAATCCGAATATGAAACTTATTTTTTCGTCAGTTACTCAGATAATTTGTATTAACAATTTAATTGCATAAAACGTCGTAAAAAATTATACCTGACAGGTGTCAATATAAACCAATGCACATAGATAAGTGTATGGGATACAAACTTAGAACCAAAGTTATTATAAAATTACCGTTAAAAAATGGAAAATTGCGAGATGTTCCAACCTTTTCACGGTGGTGTTATCAGCTTCAAAAAGAGACTTTATAAGTGACGTTTCTATCGTTTAGACCAAAATTACATTTGTTTAAATTTGAAATTTTCATTTAAAGAACGCTGAATAATTTATTTATAGGTATTTTAAATTAAAATGCGATTGGGATATCATTGTTTATGATAGATAACAGTATTTTTTGATTCAAGACAATTATTTTACGACTTGCTAAACATGCCTAATCCATTTTTTTGCTAAAATACAGCCATTTAAGGGTGCGCTTGGACGTGCGTGCGAATACGTTGCGCGCGGGAAGTTGTGACTTCCAATGGTTACTTTTTAAAGGCACCCCTTTTTCATTCATTCATTCAAGCTCATCTCACATTTTAATAAAATAGTACACTGTAAAAAGGAAATGCATTAAATTTAAGGTAAACGTGCTGGACGCAAATTTCATAAACCGTCTCTTAAATTCAATTAACGTAATGCATTAAATTTAATAACTTTTACTTTAATCTAAATTAGTGTATTCCATTAAATTTAATGTAATTATACATTAAATTTAAAGTTTGATCATTACTTTTTAAGTTGACTATGTACATTAAATATATAGCCAGTTTACATTGAATTTAAGATATGTTATCACATATTTAAGGCACCAACATTAATATGAGGTCCAAAAATTCTACTACCAAGAAAAGGTGGGAATTTTTCCAATAGGTAGTGTACCGTTTTGGAACTCATTGATTTCCGTCAGTACCGGCAGATATTTATACCTCATCATAAGAAAATTGAGTCCTTTAAACAACTTATATCATACTAAAAAGAAGTGCAATACAAGTTGCGCCATCTCGCGGAATCTCATGCAATGTACCATGAATATTAATGTAAATCCTTTAATGTTAAGGTACATGAGAATTAATATTGAATTTAATCTTTTTCCAGTTACTTTATTGAAATTAAGGCATAATTCAATGAATTTGTTTTAAATTTAAAGTAAATGTAAATTATTCGCTTTAAAGTACAAAATCATTAAATTTAATATGGAATGTACATTAAATTTGCTTTAAATTTAAGGTTATTTTTAACAGTGTAGTGTTTATTCCGGAGAGTTAAAGTAAAGTAGAAAAATATTTAGTAATTATTATGATTATATTAATTGTATAAATTATTATTCATTTAACAACCAATTGTTTAGACACATGTGAAACACTTAAGCTTTCAAATAAAGATCAAACAATAATATTGATGATTTTTTATTATTAAGATGATTTAAATAAATAAAATTCTTGGCGAGCAAAATTTACATTTACAGTTTTAACTTGTTTATAACATGAACAAGGTTTGTAGGTATTATATGCTAAAACTCATAAAACAGATTTCCATTATATTACAAGAGCAACTGAATTCCTGCACCGAAGATAACAATACCTGTTCAATTTATTTAAATATTTTTAGTTTATAATAATTATATAACTTGTACAAAATATGAGTACTTTCATGAAACGTGAAATATTAAATTGTGACGAATGCATCATATGCCAAAAATCTGTATCTACACTGTGACGCGTTTTTCCTAGGAGGGGAGCAGCAGGTCGTGCTCTACGGATCTACTTTTATTACGGCAGAGGTACATCGGTCCGTGGATATTTCTCGTGCAGACCGTCATCGGTTAAATGCTCAGCGTAGGGGTATCGGTTTGACGGTATCTACTTATAATCGGGATATCCCTGCTCTCTGAACTGTTCGATGGTTTGACTGCCCGATGGTCAAAACATCCACTCGGTGGTCGGTTCTCGG
This sequence comes from Diaprepes abbreviatus, assembly GCA_034092305.1. Classification (NCBI taxonomy): domain Eukaryota; kingdom Metazoa; phylum Arthropoda; class Insecta; order Coleoptera; family Curculionidae; genus Diaprepes; species Diaprepes abbreviatus. Next base: position 38,904,626 of record JASJET010000055.1, read on the forward strand.
GCTCCACCCTCGGGATTCTTGTGGTCGAAGGCCCACTTATACACCGGGCAGCTTGTTACAGTGGAGAAACGGCAAGCCAGGGGTCAATTGTGCGTATTAGTGCTGGCTGCCGGCCGCCAATTGTTATCTGTAATATTAAAAATGGGACTATCCTGTATTCCATATTTTTATAAAAAGACGTGGCCTAAAACTAACTTACAATCTAAGATATACAACAAACTAACAATTAAACGATCTGAAGGACAAGAGTATGTTATGAGCGCTGTTCACAGTAGCGATCGACGGTAACCCGGCGGTACCATTCACGACGCTCTTCACGTTAGCTCGTACTATGCGGTTGCGACGCTATTCAGGACGATTCGTGCTAAAATTATCGCGCTTCGTGTCTAAAATCCGCAGACGCTGTTCACGAAGCTTCGTACTACAATTCGACCGACGGCGGTACACACGGTATGTCTAACAGTAACCCGGCATCGATCGGTGGTAGACGCCGTCTCTATATGGTGGCGGCGATCTTTACACGCGACGGTGGCGATAAACGTCGGGGCGGCAGTTGTTAAGCGCCCTTATTAACTGACAACGGAGCGCACCCGGCGGAAAAAGACATTCCTGGTTAATACGGAAAAAAACAAAACTTACGGCATTCAGTGCGTGTGTATAGATGACGTTAGGAAGGAAAGAAACGAACTGGCGCTGCCCGTTCTTGTAAGGGTCCTCGACAGCGTCAGCAGGATGGAACGACATTGCCCGTACTTATAGGGGTCCTCGACAATGTCGACCAATAGCGGTAGGAAATTAGGAAAGGAACCAACAGTGCCCATACTTATAAGGATTCTCGGCAGTGACGGTAGGATGACACAACATTACCCGTACTTTCAGGGGTCCTCAGCGATGCTGGCCATTAGCGGGGTAGGAGGTAAGGAAGGAAGTGGATGGTGAAACGATGTACACACTAGCCAAGCCTTTCCTACATTGCTACACCAGAAGGCGCAGTCCAGCAGGCGACCCAGACAGTCCGTTGGGACTATTGACCCGGGTAGAGAACGCGTAGTTCTCAGCGAAATAATGGTCTGCTTGTCGTAGAAACGGTCCAAAAGACAAGTAAAATGAAATAACGGGTACATCGAGTCGCGTTTTATATTTATGAGCCGGCCAGGTCCCTTAGTAAGCCCCGCCTACTCCCTCTTAGCACGCTGAGCGTCGGATTTGGCGTAATGCGCCAAAACTGATTTTTCAGGGCAAAATTGCGTCAAAAACGGAAAGCAAATAGAGCTACAAAAGAAATAAGGAACGAACTCCTCTTACTGTATAATCGGAGCTGGGAAGACAAATTGACTTCTTTGCAAACCGAAGACGGTAACCATTTAGGCTAACGCGTAGCCTTACAAAGTGCACGAGGAAACCATTGCCGCATATCGTTAGCAACAATTCAACGTTCACAAAGCCCGAAGACAAACTCAGCCGGTTTGCGGAGAAATTCTTTGAACAATTTCAACTACATCCCAGCGCCGATAATACAAAGGAAATCCTTATTAACAGAACAGCGAATGCCATGGTGAACGATATTAACAGTATTTTGTTCACAAACCTGGAATATATCAGAAATATCACTTCCTTTTTAAACATACATAAAGCTCCAGGATTGGACGGTCTGCAGAATGCAGCACTGAAAAGAGTTCCGGATCAAACTTTATCTGCAAACTGAAAACAAGCTAAAATCATTTTGATTAAAAAGAAAGAAGAAAGGAAAACGAGTATCGATTCATACAGACCGATTAGTCTTCTCTCTAGCTTCGGGAAAATAGTCGGAAAACTAATTTTGAGTAAGTTAAACAACTTCATTGCAGAAAGGAACATTTTTCCAATCGAACAGTTTGGATTAAGAGCAGAACATAGCTGCACTCTGCAGACTACAAGACTTTGTAAACACATTCTTTCTTATCGGTAGTTTTAGGTTTTGTTTGTGTTAAATGAGCTCTAAGGGTATTTCGTGATTTAAAGGCTGTTTTTATATTATAACTACTGGCAATTCGTCTTATTTCCACCGACGTTCCCTTAATGTACGGAATTGTGAAGAAAGGATGTGTTTTTTGCTGTCCAGTGTTCGTTGTTCTAAAATTATTTATAACATCGTCGATTAGTTTTAAAGGATAACCATTCTGTTGTAAATCGGATTTATTATTTGCTATCTCTTTTTCCAATGATTCGGCATTATTGAATATAGATATAGTGCGATTATAGAGGTTGCGTATAATTCCTCGTTTTGTTACAATAGAATGATTAGAACTATGATTTAGATATTGTCCAGTATGTGTTGGCTTTCTGTATACTGAAGTTTTAATAGTTTCATTTGAACAGTTCACCATGACATCTAGGAAGGGCAATTGACCATTTACCTTTTTTTTCCATGGTAAATTTAATTGTAAGTCGAATGGTATTTAGATGTTTCAGGAAATCATTAAGTCCTTGATCATTGCCCTTCCATACGATGAAAGTATCATCGACATATCTCAACCAGACTTTCGGTTTTACTGTTGCCATTTCTATGGCATGAGTTTCGAACTATTCCATATATATATATATATATATATATATATATATATATATATATATATATATATATATATATATATTGGCGACAACTGGAGAGAGTGAAGAACCCATCTGAAGCCCGTCGTCCTGAGCGTAGAACTTGTCCTTTACTTGAAAGTAAGCACTAGGCAGGCAACACTCTAAAAGGTCCATCACCCCGTCCAGTGGTAACGTAGTTCGATCTGATAAAGTAGTATCATTTGAAAATCTAGTTTTGATTGTGTCTAGTGATTCCCCTAATGGTACATTAGTATACAGACTTTCCACATCAAAGCTTATTAGTCTGTCGTATGGCTCTAGATTGATGCTACTAATAATGTTCACGAAATGTGTAGAATTTTTAACAAATGTTTTTGTCTTATCTTCTAAAAGTTGTATGATTTTTAAGAGAAACTTCGCCAGTGCATTTGTTGGGGATCCTCTGGAGCTGGTTATTGGCCTAACTGGTATGTTCATTTTATGAATTTTTGGAAGTCTGTAAAGATGTAGTGGCTTACTGTAGTGTGGTGTGAGCGCCGATCGTAGGTTGTCAGGTATATTGTTTTGGTATTCCCTGAGTGTTCTGTAGATTTTTGACTCTATAAATTTTGTGGGGTCATGGGCTAATTGTCTATATTTTCTTTTTTCCAAATACCAAAACGATATACCTGACAACCTACGATCGGCGCTCACACCACACTACAGTAAGCCACCACATCTTTACGGACTTCCAAAAATTTATAAAACGAACATACCATTTAGGCCAATAACCAGCTCCAGAGGATCCCTAACAACTGCACTGGCGAAGTTTCTCTTAAAAGTCATACAACCTTTAGAAGGTAAGACAAAAACATATGTTAAAAATTCTACACATTTCGTGAACATTATTAGTAGCATCAATCTAGAGCCAGACGACAGACTAATAAGCTTTGATGTGGAAAGTCTGTAAACTAATGTACCATTAGGGGAATCACTAGACACAATCAAAACTAGACTTTCAAATGATACTACTTTATCAGATCGAACCACGTTACCACTGGACAGGATGACGGACTTTTTGGAGTGTTGCCTGCGTAATGCTTACTTTCAAGTAAAGGACAAGTCTACGCTCAGGACGACGGGCTTCAGATGGGTTCTTCACTCTCTCCAGTTGTCGCCAATATATATATGGAATAGTTCGAAACTCATGCCATAGAAACGGCAACAGTAAAACCGAAAGTCTGGTTGAGATATGTCGATGATACTTTCATCGTATGGAAGAGCAATGATCACGAACTTAATGATTTCCTGAAACATCTGAATACCATTCGACCTACAATTAAGTTTACCATGGAAAAAAGATAAATGATCAATTGCCCTTCCTAGATGTCATGGTGAATCGTTCAAATGAAACTATTAAAACTTCAGTATACAGAAAGCCAACACATAATGGACAATATTTTAATCATAGTTCTAATCATTCTGTTGTAACAAAACGAGGAATTATACGCAACCTCTATAATCGCGCTATATCTATATGCAATAATGCCGAATTATTGGAAAAAGAGGTAGCAAATATTAAATCCGATTTACAACAGAATGGTTATCCTTTAAAACTAATTGACGATGTTATAAATAATTTTAGAACAACGAACACTGGACAGCAAAAAAACACATTCCTTCTTCACAATTCCGTATATTAAGGAAACGTCGGAGGAAATAAGAAAAATTCCAGTAGATGTAATATAAAAACAGCCTTTAAATCACGAAATACCCTTAGAGCTCATTTAACAAAAACAAAACCTAAAACTACCGATAAGAAAGAATGTGTTTACAAAGTTCCATGTGAGTGTGGTGAAATGTATATTGGAGAAACCAAACGACCGCTAAAGGTTAGAATGAAGGAACATAAAACTCATACACAAAAAGAGGAAACGTCGAGATCAGGTATTGCAGAACACTCCTGGGATAAACAACACCATATAAAATGGCCTGAGGCTGCGGCAATATGTATGGAACCCAACAAGGATTTTAAAAAAAGCTATAGAAGTAGCTTACATTAAAAATAATAATGGAATCTTCAGTAAATCTAGTGTTGAGATACCTAATCTTTGACAAAACATTCAGTTTATACTTGATAACGATTAGAGATATAACCTAATCGAAACATCGTAAAAATAAAAATAAAGACAATGCAAGTCCGACCACATTTTAGTCATATAAAATCATGTTAATAATCTAATTGACCGTTTTTCAAAAAATTTTATTACGTATGATAAAAATTGCAATTAACACGGATTATTGTACATTACAGTTGCTATAAAATACTTGTAATAATGTATGAAGAATCTCTCAAAAAACGATATCTGAGTATGGCGAATAGTAAATTATTAATTATCATATATGTTAATTTTTGAGTTTTTTTCAATTTTGGAAAATTTGCGGAATACGTGTCAATTTTACGATAGCCCGTTTAATATTTGTTCGGTCTAAGGAAAAAAAAATACTAGGCCATTGTAAATTTCTACGAATAATAAAATCTTATTACCATATGCGAACTTATTTTATCTGGTATTTGTATGGATAATAAAATAGTAATTTTTAATTAGCAGGATAAATTAACAGTAAAATAGCAAATTTTGATTAAACAATTCCATGATTCAAAATAAAGATGCACTTTAAAGCAACCATTGGAAGTCACAGCTATTCCCGTAATCTATGCGCGCGTGTGACCAAGCATGCCCTTTTAGCAAAGTTATATGCTAAGCATATTTAACAAGTTGCAAAATTATTATTTTAAATCAAAAAATACTGTTATCAATTGTGAACAATGATATTCCAATCGCATTTTGGCTTAAAATGCCTATAAACAAATTACTCGTTATTTAAATGAAAATTTCAACTTCAAACTAATGTAACTTTATTATAAACAACTGTAACGTCGCTTACTAAGTATTATTTTGAAGCTGATAACTCTACCCTTTAAATGAATATTTGTAGAGCCTATTTCGATGATTAGACGCCATGTTATAAGTGAAAAGACTTGAACATCTCGCAATATTCCATTTTTTTAACAGTATTTTTACAACAACTTTGGTTATAATTAATGTTTTTTGATAAACCTTGAACGAGGTTATTGGTGTTCAATATAGTTATCTAAATGTGTTGGTTTTATATTGATACCTATCATGGATATTTTTTTACGACGTTTTAAACAATTAAATTATTTATAACGAATTATCTGATACCTTGAAGAAGAAACAAGTTTCATATTCAGATTCAGCAAGAAAATATACATCGAAAACACTTACTTGGAAATAAATATACACATTTTAACTAAATTACAAAAATATTCGCAATTTTCTGACATTTTATTCCCTAAAAAATATTAACTAGTACATTAACTGTAAAAAATTTTACATTAATTTTAAGGTAATCTGCTGAAAGCAAATTTCATAAACCGTTTCTTAAATTCATTTAATTTTAATGCATTAAATTTAATCATTTTCATATTAAATATAATGTAATTATATCAATAATTTCAGTAACTTTATTGAAATTTAAGGTAACATTAAGTAAATTTAACGTACAAAGCTTTAATTTCAAATTACATGTAACTTATTCACGATTTAAGGTAAAAAATCATTAAATTAAATTAATGAATGTACCTTAAATTTAAGGTTATTTTTAACAGTGTACACTGTAAAAAAACTTCACATTAATTTCAAGGCAATGTATTAGAAGCAAATTTCATAAACCGTTTATTAAATACCTTTAATGTTAATGCATTAAATTTAATAAATTTTATATTAAATCTTATGTAATTATACATTAAATTTAATATGTTTTCAGGTACTTTATTGAAATATAAGGTAACATTCAATTAAGGCTTTAATTTAAAAGTACATGTAACTTATTCACGATATAAGGTACAAAATCTTTAAATTCGATTAAGGAACGTACATTAAATTTAAAGTTGTTTTTAACAGTGTAGTTACGCGAAGTCATTTTTTCAAAATATTTAGTACTAATTTTGAAACAGCTGCTTTTCATCTCAGTTAATTATGTAGAAGTAGTGATAGTACCGAGCTTTAAATTTGCATTTTCCTTCTGTCAAATTTTTAGGGGGACTACAAATTTTAAGACGAAAATATTTTCAAAGCAAGAAAATTGTAAAGGATGCAAAATTGAAAAAATGATTAATATTTAGAAGTAGATTTGTTTTGCTGTGACTGTATAAACAAATTTCAGTAAAGTTGCAATACTTGTTAAAGTTTTAATTAAAAATAAGTAAATATTAATTTGTTAAACAAAAAATTTCTTAAGAAAAATGTTTTTAAACACATCATATTTATACTTTCTTTTGTTCGTTAATACAAAAAATTTTCTGGCCAGGAAAATGTTCGTACAAATATTTATTACCGCATTTTGGATATTCTGAATATACAATTAACCAGACGTAAAACGTATATGAACAGCATCACTAAAACTTCAATTTCTTTGATAATTTATCTGAAATTGATATCAATAAGTTAACAAATAAAGCAAATAAAATAATAAATAAATACCTTAAAGATTTCGAAGGCACATTATTCATTCACTCACATTATTAACCCAAACAATTATTAGGAAATAACAAAGACATGCGTTCTGCACCAATTATATGCAATTTTTTACATTCACATAATCTTTGCAATGTTTATCCTAATATTTCTAAATATTATTCTCTACCCTGAAAAGACTGAAAAGTTATTTGCACGCAAATATAAACAAGACAGACTTAATGCACTTGCATTTATATCTACACTGTTAAAAATAATCAAAATAATCCTAAATTTAATGTACGTTCCTTAATCAAATTTAACGATTTTTTACCTTAAATTGTGAATAAGTTACATATACTTTGAAATTAAAGCTTTGTACATTAAATTTAATTGAATGTTACCTTCAATTTCAATAAAGTAACTGAAAACATATCAAATTTAATGTATAATTACATTAGTTTTAATATAAATATTATTAAATTTAATGCATTAACATTAAATGCATTTAATAAACGGTTTATGAAATCTGCTTCCAGCAGATTACCTTAAAATCAATGTGAAGTTTTTTTACAGTGTACTAAAGCAAAATTGGGACGAGAAATTGATTATAGGAATTTAATTGATGATTCACTTGGACTAAAGTAATAAAAAAAGGTTTATGTGATATTTAATTAGTCATAAATAAATACACTACGCAATAAATTTTAGTTTATTTGTTGTATCTTGAACGAAAAGTAGTTTTTTTTTTTAATTTTGGAGCGCTGAACACAAAAATTACAATGAAATTAAAAACTTAGTCTTTTTATTTTATTTTTCACAAAAAAATAAAAAATACATACTTTTGCACTTTTAGAGACACTAAATATCATGTCTTTTAACTTTTCTTTTGTGAATTATCTAACAGTAGTCGGCAAGCATGGAAGCATTCCATTTTTCCTGTTACCTTTGCTCCATTATTGACATATCCTGATGGAAGCGTTCGCCGTGCTCATCACTTACAGCTCCGCAGTTATCAGGAAAAAGTCGAGATGTGACTGTAGGAAATGGATCTTTAGAAACATATTGCAACCCATTTTTTAATACGATGACAGCATATTTTCAGTAACGTAATTGTCAGCATTTTTATTTCCGAAGAAATTAGTGACCACGAGGCTAAAGTCACTCCAAGCTTTTTTTTCAAGATCTAATAGAATGCTTTCAAAATGTTTGTCTTTCAGAATATTTAGAATCTGTGGCACAACAAAAATACCTTCTTTAATTTTTGTATTCAGTGCCTTAGTGAAGTTTTTCATTAGGCCCAATTTTATATGCTATGGTGGCCACAAAATTTTTTTGGGATCTACCAATGGCATATGTTGTACGTTTTTTTTCGCCTGGCTCTAATGATTGTCGAATGGACCGAGTTTTTTCTCTTGTAATGAGAAGCCTTTGCCCGACTGTCCCATGCACACAAAAAACACTAAAACTTGGTATATCCTAGCTGCAACCCAAGAAAAAGTGCAATCACTTTAAAAAAGTCACAGATCTGCCATTTGTGCTTGTCGTATTTTATATTTCTTATTGTCGTATGATTCTTTCATGTGAACTGTATATACAACAGGAACTGACGGTAACATATTTCCCATATGCAACAATATTGTTTTTAAACTCAATGTTAAACTGTCTATAAATAATCTCCATTCTTCTGGCTTGTAGTTTATATTTAGAGCCGCCAATAAAACGCTAATGTTGTTGCAAGAAACCAAGTTCTTTTCCACGCTAAAAAATGGTGCTAGACCTTTATTGCGATTACGAAAAACACATATTGAAATATTGCCTTCTAAAATTCCACTGCTGTAGTCTTTTTGGAAGTTCTAAGTTTTTTACAAGATCGTTTAATTCTGATTAGGTTATTTTGTGCTTTTGGCGGTATACCGTGCTGGGTGTGAAATCAGGATCTCTTGATGTTGATAATATATATTCTGCTTGAGAAATTCTTCTGTTGTCCAGTGTTATTGAAATAAAAAAAATATTAATATAGGAGAAGGTGGGGTAATTGCGAACACTTAAGGGAGAACTGAAATACAATTGAAACCAAATGAAGTTACAAGGCTTATTTATTGCTTAATATTTACTTAAACTAATTATTCTTATGTTCTCATAATCAACTTAGATAAATTTTCAAAAATAACATCAAATTTCAACAAAAAACAAAACCTCTGGTGTCCGGGATTACCCCACAGCTTGGGGGGTAATTACGGATGGTGTATGGGGTAATCACGGACATGGTCTAAATGGCACAGAAATCACAGATAAATCCCCTTGATGTGCTTGCACCACTCGTGCAATTTTCGTGGACCCACAATTTACATGTAATGCACATTATCCAATCTTCTGTGATTGGTTCTTCATACTTTTCATTACAAATAAGACAATAATACCCTTCATCAACCTTTGTAGCTCTTTTGTTGACTTTCTTTTTCTTGCGCTGTACGTTCCTATCTTTAGCCTTCATATCATCTTCAAATGCTTTAAGATTCTTCATACCTTTCTTTCTTTCAGTGGTTCGTACAGACTTATCATTTTCTTTTGCCTCTTCTTTATTTTTCTTCCTGTGTTCCTTTTCTTCTAAAGCATCTTTCATAACATTAGCAACATCTTGAAGTGGAAATGATTTGTCCAACATAGGTAAAAGTGTTACTGATCGCTGCTGCACAATTGATAATGGAACTACTTGTGCATTAGGTGACACTGCTCTCTGCATAGATAGTGTCGGTGCAATCTGAGTATCAGGTGTTACTGCTCGTTGCACAGATGGTGTCGGTGCTATCTCGGCATCAGGTATTACTGCTCTTTGCATATTTGATGTCGATGCTGTCTGCACATCAGGTGATGTCGAATCAAAGAAATGTTCGTCGAATTTTGTTGTTTCTAATGGCCAAATACCAGTTGCCCGAAAACTATTTGCAGCTTTTTCTATATTGCTGATTCGATTGAAAGCTTTAGTAAAAAGCTCGACAATTTCATACTGTGTAATTTTTCGGCCTATATTTGAAGCCATGTATAAGTCACATTCTCTGTTGTATGCAGTTTTGAGCGGTTCAAAATATTTTAATCCAGCGGTTGCATACGATGTGACGTACGTGGGGGAAGAGATAACAGTATTATTCCATTCTGGCGACAAAACAGGTAGCAAGCCAGGGTAATATGACTTTCATGGTTGTCTAAAATAAGAGAAATAGGTTCTTCAACAGTTGGTTTAGCGTAAAAGATAAAATGATGTAACCAATCTATGAATAGGTTTTCATTAATCCAACCCGAATCTCTCACTTCTTCCACTTTTTGGGATCTTTATAATTTCTTCATTAAGATGGTCGTGTATAGTGCTTTTTGATATAGAGAAAATGATAGCTGCTTTTCCTAATGAAAGTTTTTTGTTCTTAACGTCCTGAATAGCTTTTTGTAAATCCTCTAATTGGTATTTGGTCTCCGTCTTTCTTTGGTAATTTCGAGGCATCTGAAATATAAAAACGTTTAGGTAGGTTTATAAAAAATTATTTGAGTAGGTTTATAAAAAGTCTATATAACTGGGTATTCGACCTATATTAATCCATATAGGGGTAATTACGGATGTCTGTGATTCCCCTTCACAAATCGTCCGCCATTTCCCGACTCACAAAAAAACGAAAAACTATTTTTGAGGTTAGAATATCGTAATGCACTTGGCGATTACTTACAAACGTTGCTTAATTAGACGTTAGTTCACTTAAAAAAAACGTGAATCCTATGTTTAGCTTGAAATAATATACACATATTGAATTTTACTAAAAAATAAGATGAAAATGTTGAAAAATAATCGACTTATACTTACAACTTACCTTGTATGGTGAACGCGACCTCACCTCACCATTCACTGCATTCGGGCGCGACCCGCGTTTGTGGCGGTTAAAATATCTGCTATCTTTTTCGTGTCCGCCATTACCCGCCGTCCGAGATTCTCCCACTCTCCCCTACAATGTTTTTAAAACCGATTAAAAGATAAAAAATAATTTCACCTATCCTTATACAAATTTATAATCCCATATAGATTCCTAACCCCCTACACATTGTTTTGAAAATTTGTTACTGTGAATTTTTAATTGCAATGAAAATACGTGTAAAATTTAACACGAAAAACGTAGAGGCATGCAATATATAATAGTAAGGAATGTATAGAGTAGCTGTTGTTGAGGAAACTCACACAATATTTATTATCTATTGCACCCCACGTTTTTCATTTTGAATCTTATAAGTACAATTACAATGTGTATGGGGTTAGGAATCTGTATAGGTTTATCAACTTGTATGGAGTCCATCTTTGAATCGTGATATATTAAGAATATTTTTTATTTGTGGAATTATTTTCTGCTATTTAATCTTTAATTTAAAATCGATTGCAAAATTTATATCGAACAAAAAAACAATTAAATAGACAGATCAGAAAGTTAGTTAATAAAAACGTGGTAAAATGTTATTTTTTGATTAATTTTAAGAAATTTATTATTATATCTAAATTAATAAACCTCAAAATAAGATATTTTTAATATTCGTAAATTAGATGTTTTATATCAATAATTACTACCATAAATCAAAAAGGCGCCATATCGGACCGAGTCCACGGCACAGTCGAACTTAAGTCCGCCACTGCTTCGGTCTGTATTTAATGTTTTTATTTCTCGTCATCCAGAGGCGGATCCTGCCTTTGTCTTTGGAGGGGGTCCTAAGAGTATAGTATGGCAGTGTATGAGCGTGTTTTCGACAGGGGTAGGTGCCAGCGACATTAACGTAAATATGAATCATTTAAATTATTTTAATAAAACAACAGAAATTTATATATATATATATATATATATATATATATATATATATATATATATATATATATGTTTTTTCTTATTTTTTTCTTGGATTTTTCTATTTGTATTGTGAGATGCAATAGCAGTGGATATATCCACATTATGCCGTTGTAGTGCTGAAATCACATTCCGCAAAACATACAACTGTATGCAGCTCCGTGTATAGAAAGAAGTAAAATACGAACAGTAAAAGCAACTTTCTCTCCATCTTATCCTTTTTGTGTAGGAAGCATGCAAATACTGAACGTGGCTTTGCCGACCTCCCGCCGGATGGCGTATATATGTTTATGCGACTTTTCGCGATTTTCCTGTAGCAGTTTCTGTTATATAGTTTAAAAAATTGAAGTTCTCATTATATTATATATATATATATATATATATATATATATATATATATATTATATATACATATAAATATATATATATATATATATATATATATATATATATATTATATATACATATAAATATATATATATATATATTATATATACATATAAATATATATATATATATATATATATATATATATATATATATTATATATACATATAAATATATATATATATATATATATATATATATATATATATATATATATATATATATATATATATAATATAATGAGAACTTCAATTTCGAACTAAGTTAAACTATATAACAGAAACTGCTACAGGAAAATCGCGACAGTGATTACACCAATAAAAACATTATATTGCTTTTTTTCAGAGCCTCAGTACTATTTTAGCATTTGATTATTATTTCAAAAATGGTTAAAATTATATATTACATCAGACATAATTTGGAAAGCCCATAAAATTATTTAAAGTGATAATGTATTCGATGGTTCGTTTAAAAAAATTATTTGATAGAATTTTTTTTCAGTCAATATTCTTAATTTGTTGTATTATTAATTCAAGGTCTCCAATAGGCATAATATTGAGCCTAATAATATTGCTAATCATAAAAAAGCCAAAACATAAATAATCATAACCTCACTGTAATGTGTTTGTACCACTTTATTTTAATCGAGACACCAGAATACAAATATAATTATTTTAAATAAAAACATTCAATTAAAAAAAAATTAAATAAAATATAAGAAAATTTTTATGATCGTAGAATTAATTTCACAAGTTAGCGTTTCTTTCCTACAGGCAGTGAAAGTGAAAAGTAAAGAGTTTAATTTCTGAGAATTTTATTCTGATTCACTCTCTAATATATATAGGTTTTTCGAAAAATTATTGAATTTACCTCAGTTAACTACCTTTTGATGAAAAAGTACCCAGAATTCTTCAATAGAACATAAACGGTTCAGTTATTCATCAATGTTCATTTTATTTCCTTCAAAGTAATCTGCATTGCAAGCAATACACCTATTTCAACGCTTCCTCCGATCATGAAAACATTTTTCATAGGTCGATTTTGAAATCGCCTCCAGCTCCTTCTGCGAATTCTCCTTTATCGCCTGAATCGTCTCAAAGTGCTTTCCGCGAAGTGGTAACTTGAGTCGTGGGAATAGAATAAAGTCACAAGGATCCATGTCAGATGAATAAGGAGCTTCCGGAATGGTATGAACGTTGTTTTCAATTGTCAAATGGTTGCGTACAAGATGAGATGTGTGAGCCGCTGCGTTGTCGTGGTGAAGAAACCACGAGTTGTTTCTCTACAATTATGGTCCCTTGTGACGAACATTTTCCCTTAAACGCTTTAATACGCTCACGTAATACTCATTATTTACTGCCTGGCCTGGCGGAAGAAATTTGGAGTGAATCACACCACGGCAATAAGGAAAACGATCAACAAAACCTTGATTTTGGATCGATTCTGTCTTGGTTTTTAGAGTTTTGGCTTGTCTGAGAAGCGCCATTCCGTTGATTGTTGGTTACTTTCGATATCATATTCATAGACCCATGTTTCGCCACTGATAATGATGCCATCGATAACATTTTGACCCAAAGAAAACAGTTCTTTAGCGACATCAATCCGATGTTGTTTCTGCAACAAATTCAGCACTTTCGGAAAAAGCCGCCCATCAACTTATCTCATGCCCAAAATATCATACATAACGTTCTGCATCGATCCGAATGACACACTAAGATCGGCTGCTCTCTCCCTGATGCTCACACGACGATCTGTGTGAACAATTTTCTTAACTTTTTCGATGTTTTCGCCAGTCACATTAGTAGATGGACGACCGGTACGAGGCAAATCATCAACCACAGCACGGCCCGCTTTAAACTCTTTATACCACTCGTATTGTTGTTTTCCACATTGTTGAGTCCCCGTAGGCTACAGTTAATATCTTCAATGCTTTCGCACATTATATTTTGTAAGAGTCACAGAATTTCAAACTCTTTGCTCAACTAAATTCGACATCGCGAAATTCGCAGAACACAACAAACACAGAACTGTTTATAAAGCTTGTCGTTCTTTCTTACAGCCGTTTTACACACACAAGAATTATTCCGAAAATTATAACAAAAATTTTCAGCAAATTTTTGCCGAAAATTCTTTGGAGATAATTTTTACAATAAAATACCACTCTGTTTGATACGTACAAGAAATCTGAATATAATTTTGGTGGTAATTTTGTCGGTGCTCATGCGCATTTTCATAACATGTGACGTTCAAACAGTTAAATAATCTGGGAATAACCTTAAAATGTCATAAATATGAAAGTTTCCAAACATATATAATTAAAAAACCACAAAATAAGGTATATTTTGTGCAAGAAACAATGAGTAAACATTGAGATTAAGTTGATTACGAAACGCGGGTTGTCAATTCACATATTTTATTCTGCGTCGATTTTCGCGCACTTTCTGCATTTTAATCATAAAAATATAGAACATGTTCTATATTTTTAAGCCGAAAATTTTCACCAAAATTTTGACAATAATTCTTTGATGTGTAAAACAGCAAATTAGTTTTATGAAAATTTTCAACATAATTATCAGATAAATTTTGGCTATAATTCTTGTGTGTGTAAAACGGCTCTTAATTGTTATAATATACTCAAAGTTCTAAATTTACTTAAAAATTTCAGTTTCACATAAAAATTTATAGTGTTAATTTTCGCTTTATGGCGCTATCGTAAAAGGAAGTTAATTTTTTTCATTAATACTTTTACACTTGACTAGAATTTTTATGACACAATTATATTTGATGGTTAAATAAATTTATTTTTTAAGGAATTTAAAAAAAAATTAGTATACGTAAAGGAAAATTGCGAAGGACATAGGACTTCTATTTAGGCTTTGAAGGAGCTAACGGTGAAACACGGGATATATCAAGGAAAAACATTTAAGTATACGAAATAACCAAGCTGTGTGTAATGAGTAGTCCTCGGTAGCCAATTTATTTATATTCTAACAGAAATACACTGAATGCCACGTTTGGTCCGTCCATATCAGGGAAGTTTGAACGGTAACGAAGAAATATAGAAATAGGCTTAAGGCGTAAACAATTTTCCTAAATTGACATGAAGAAGCTATAGGGATTCAGCGCATAGTACATTTGTCATTAAAATTTCTTGAGGCTGGGAATGCAGTAATCACAAATGCAGACAAGTTTTGAGAATATGGCTGTCTCAACGTGGTCTAATGATTTTGTTTATTATCGTTAATTAGGTCTTCTATGCTTATAAATATTTCGATTTTTTTTTGCCGTTAGTGGAACTTCAAAGTCAGTATTTGTATGCTAACAAGATATTTGTGAAACTTTTTGTTTAAAACAATGCATCGGTGTATGAATTTGTTTTATAAATCCCGTGGCACGATAAGGAGAATTAATTATTTTCGGTCGGTAAGTTTTCTTATTTTTTTGGCAATTTATAAGATTATTCATGATTTTAAAAGTTGAGTATAACAGTTCTGGTTCAAAAACTTTTAGCAAACATAACAGACTTGATATTTTATAGTGCATAATTCTACTGCACTATTCGTTGCAAAATTTTATGATTCAATCGTGTCTTTACCATTTTATTTTTCTTTCCTTGCACCTAATTGTTCATCATTTAATTCACTTTATTTCGCAAAGACAATCCAATCTCTAAAATATCACTAAAAATCGGTTGATATCAAAATGAAATCACGAGTAAAGGAAAAAAAGAAGCGCTAGTTATCAGAAATTTCAGCACAATAACTAATAATAAGCGACATTGCCGGATTCTGCCGTTAATCTGACGAATAAATAATGTTACGAATTCAAGCTATTTGTTCAACTAAAATTGTGGGTTGAAGTCAAGAATTTTTAGGTGTTTATGGGTCGAAAGATTCGAAACATTCCAAAAATTACGTTATCTAATATCTTGTAACATCAACCTAATAAGAGATTTTTAATAAAAAAATAAATTTCTTTAAATCCTAAGAATTTCATATTTTCTTACAAATTTTAGAACAAGGCAAATCTATCATCTGGCGGTTACCATGGCTACACGAGTATTCGTGAGACAAATATTGTTTAAATGTTGGGAACTTTGGACAAGGTTATTAAGCCTCAATAAAAATAATAAAATGTAATCGAAGGTTTTCGGGCATCCCGTGTATGTGCTGAGTCCCTCTCAGGACTGTAAGGCAGCTGACGTTTCGGTAAAATCTCATTCACCATTTTCAAAGGTCACTGTGTGGCGTCTTCGGATGATCTCCATAATGTTGTCAACAGCTCGAGAAGTACCGAAGAGTGAGTCTTCTGCTTAATATCAAAGGATTGGACTTTAGCGAATTCCTGTTTAAGTTTATGCAAAAGACCGTGCTACTCAAGACCGCTCGGACATCAACTATGGTTCGACAAATAAAATAATAACAATTACTCTTTTTAGATGTATTTTTAGAACTTTTTGGGATACATCCATATAACTATTTATTATTAAAATATAAAGCACAATAGGCTAAAACTTTTTGATATTAGAATATTGGAGTGATATGAAAAAATTGGGGGTAAGAAAGTGACCTGTTCTCAATCGTTATGAGTCAGTGAATTATTGGTTTGGAAAAGGAACGATTATTTCCAGAATTACCCTACTTTCTCTCTCTCTTTTTCTCTAGCAGCCCAATCCGGTCCACTCTCCATTTCAACCTACTTTTTGCAATCCGGTGCCATTTTCTACCTGCTTTCTTCTTTATATCGTCTATCCATTATTTTAGGGATCTTCCGATACTTCTTTTAGATGACCTAGATCTCCAATGCAATATATGTTTCGTCCATCTTGTATAGTCCTGCCTAGCAACGTGTCCTACCCAGGTCTATTTTAAAGTAGCAATGCGTTTTATCACATTATCCACTTTCGTGCGTCTTCTTACTGCTTCTTTCCTTTTTCGGTCACGTAGTGATATTCCCAGCATGATTCTTTCTATTCTTCGCTGAGTAGTACTCAGTTTATTGGCTGCTTTAACTGTTATTGTGGTTGTTTCCATTCCATAGGTCACTACTGGGAGAAAGCACGAGTCAAATACTCTTCTTTTCAAATTAATGGAAACATCAGGGTTTATAAGAACGTATCCTAATCTTCCAACTGCTGCCCATAACATTTTAAATCTTCTATTTATTTCCGCTTGTTGGTTTTCTTTCCCAAGTCTGATTAGATGGTCAAATACACACAGCCCTCAATTCTTTCTATTTAGTCGTTTCTTACACAAGGTGGCGTATCTTCTGGGGACATTATTTTGGTTTTTGCCAGGTTTATGCTTAATCCAACTTTCTCTAAAGCATTTTTCAATTCAGAAAGCATTTTTTGTAAGTTGTTTAGATCTTTACTTAATAATTCCACGTCATCCACAAAACGTAAATGGTTGAGATACCTACAATCGATGTTAGTACCCTTATGTTCCCAGTTTAGTTGTTTAAAGACATCTTCCAGTGTTAAAGTAAAGAGTTTCGGGGAAATCGTATCTCCTTGTCGCACCATTCAATCAATATTTATTTTCTGTGTATCTAAGTCCTCTATTATATTTACTTGTAGTGTAGCCTTATTGTAAATATATTTCAGAAGATTTCTATATCTGGAGTCAATCCTTGCATTATCCATTGCTTGAAATATGGCCCATAGCTGGACAGAGTCGAAAACCTTGCTATAATTAACAAATGCTAGGTGGATTTGAATATTATATTATGTGCATTTTTCGATTAGTAATTTGATGTTCTGTATCTGCTCTGTTGTACTAAAGTCCTTTCGAAACCCAGCTTGTTCTGGAGGTTGATAGGAGCCAATTACCCTGATTTTTGTGGTTTAAACTTAGTTTTATCTTTGAAAATTTAAAAATTTCTCATCAAAATTTAACAGATTGGCGGTAAAAAAATATGCATGTAGAAAAATTAAAGCGCTTAATTCGATATTCAGGCATCCTAATTAAGTTAAGAACTGAATTCAGTGTGATGAAATAGCATATAGGGCAGTTATGAACTTAATTAGGACGGTTGGGCGATGATGATCTTTCCTAAAAGGCTCACTAACTTGGATGTAGGACTGAGAGAAATTTGAAGCCCTCCAACTATACCATCCTGAATCAGGACACTAAATTAAGGGGAAAATGAATGTCGAGCATGCCAAAACAACACAATAAATCTTCTTGCCGTAATGGATCGTTCTATGAAAATAAAAAAAAATAAATAGGACTTGCTGGGCAAATAATACTATATCTTAAAATATTATTTATAAGTCCATAAGTTTGGCATAAATACAGAGAATGTTTAACACCTTGCTGTTCTTTGTTTGCCATTTACAGTCTCGAATTACGACATTGCCATAATTTTGTAAAAATTAACTCACACCCCCCCCCCCCAATTCACTAACATAGTCTAACTTTAAAACCGATCCAAATTGACAGTAAAAAATCTAAATTAACATGTGCAACAATAAGTCAAGCAAGTTTTGAACCTTAAAAATACAAGGATGAAAAAATAATGTATGCGCATTTATTTGTGACACAAATTATAACAATATAAGCAAAACAAAAATAGCCGACTAAAAGATCTTACTCTCCTAGATCAGGTCTAATCTTCTTAGTAAATTAGACTATAAAAATTTGGTATAGTAGTAGTAGGTATTAATTTTATTATAAATATTTATTTACAAGAATACCAGTTTTAAACTACATACTCAATTCTTCTGAGCATACGGTTTGACTAAAAATGACACAATTAACCTCAAGACTCAACTCAACAACAATATGGACCTTTCATATGAAGTTTTGGTCAATATAAATCCACAAAATTTTAACATATTTACTTTGTTTACGTCTCCATCTAACATATTCAAAAGAATGTCATTTTTTAGTATGGCTGTATTCTTTAGAGTAATTATCAATTGATCAAAGTGAAAAGAGTGTAACAGATTACTTCATGTTCTTTTGACTATGCATTTACTTGTCATTGTGTCGAAGTGATCATGATTACTTCAAGTGATGGAATTGAAAGTGATAATGACTCAAATTAATAGCCCTTATATTGAAAAAAGTAGACTCCAACGCTCCGCCATTTCATGCCGCTATTGTACGGTGGCATAGTACAATGAAGTGCAAACACCGTCTTAAACTTGACAAAGTTCAAAAAATAGCTGGTATGAGAATGATGAGTGCGATAATGGCTGCTATTAGCGCACTGAAGGACCTATCTTTTCTCTATTTATACACAGAAAACGAGACCCTGGAAGATATTGCCTAGGGCATCTTTGATCTAGAACTGACGATGCCCTGTGTGGCTAGGAAGGCGCAATGGCAAGATGTCCATCTTGCTTCCTTTCTATGTAAAAAGTCTACATGACGCTGGTTTTAAAACCCAACCGCTCTCTTAAGGTACTCTTGACAAGCAGAGAGGAGGAACAAACTCTTCCCAGAAATGGAACTTGGCGGTTTACAGGTGAATCTCGACAGGATAAAAGAATTGGAACTGGGGAGTTCGGTAGGGGCATGGAACAACATGCAACGATTTCCGGATAGTTTATGTTATTCTAAAATTTTCAAGCAAAAATTTATTCTATTCTAACATTTAGCCGTCTCTATGAGACGGACATAAGCAAAGAAAAAACAATGAATAAACATATATTCAGATACTAGAGCTGCAAAATTAGCATTTCTTTGGAGAGGAAAGAGCTATGGATTTTAATGGGATTACTGACAGGGAATTATTACCTGCAAGATCATTTTCATAAAATTAGCATTATGACTGATCCGATGTGCAGATGGTATCTGGAAAAAGATCAACCTGTTGTATGTCATGTTTTTAAAGTGTATTCAGTACTCAACAGACTGTGGCAGTGACATTTTCGAAGTACAGTATTACCACTTGAAACCGTCAGGCAAGTTCAGTTAACGAGACTGCTTGAACTTGCAAAGGTGTTTGGCTTCGAATCACCTGCAGTCATGGGATGCAAAGGGACCAATGAAGCCTAAGTATCAAAGATCGAGTATCACCACTTTCATTCATGCATTCATTCACATCCTGTGCGACATCGTTTGTGATTTCAAACCTATCAGGTAAAACTAATGAAATATTTCAAAATTTTTACCTGCTGAATTCGTTCTGATAAATAATATCTATTCCAAAATATGCAATAATCCGTGTATCACGTCAAAAAAACTTTATTTTCACATGAAGTTTAGTCGATTAAAATTGTACCACTTTGAAAATTATATTTTGTTTTAGGGTGAAAATAAATATTTTGGGAAATAACCCTATCATACATGACACAATAAATAACACTAGTAATTAAATAATTGCGACTGATATTACAATGGCTGACCGTGAGAGTTTCGAGCATCCTGATTGCGAGTTCAACAACAAAAATTTTCCATGACGTATAGATTTTGAGTTATAGAATGTCTTAGTTATCATTATTTAATGAAAACATTTTTATATAATATTTATACATTAGTCCAAAACAATAAAGAATTTTAAGGATAACATATTTACCAAAATATATACGAAAATACATTTATAGTAAGTCTTTTGTACATAACTTTTTTGCAAATGTTGACTTTCGTTTATATTCCTGATCGCTTTCTCATAAGAAATCAACAATAATCCCCCATCATTATTATATCCCATCTGTCTTGGTAGCGTTGCTCCATTGTAAATATGTCTTGGTGGAAACTTTCTCCTTGTTCGTCATTAACTGAACCCACATTTTCTGGAAAAAAATTTAAATGGGAGTGCAAGAAGTGTATTTTAAGAGACATGCGACAGCCCATTTTGCAGCAGCCTTTAAATAGTTGTTTTACTAATTTTTCGCAGTTTTCTACTTTTTTGTTTCCTAAAAATGCCGAAAAAGAACTCCACGCAGCTAATTTAACATCACTTGATTTTTGATCAAACTGTTGATCCTTTGATATTTTTCTAATTTGTGGTCTAACAAATATTCCTTCCTTAAGCTTAGCACCACTTAGTTTAGTACAAATTTGTTTAAGGTTTAAAGAAGCATCTCCTTCTTTATCTAATGCTTTAATGAAATTTTTAATTAATCCAAGTTCCATGTGTAATGTAGGTAATAGTACTTTTTCGAGATCAACAAGAGATATATTTTTTACTTTAGCTTGACCTGGAATATCTTGATCTTCTGGAAGTCATTCTTTTACTTGGTAATGGCTCTGTGTGGCTCTACAATCCCAAAGACAAAGAAAATAGCAATAATTTATAAATCTACTCTGAAGTCGTATGACTTTTAGGTAACCCATATTTGCAACCATACTTATTGCATTTAGAATAAGTAACATATTTTCGTATGTCACCTTTATTGCCATTGGGGAGCAGAACTGTTTTTTAACTTATTTTAAAATAATCTATAAACAAGTGTCATTCGTCCGGGTTAAGTGCAAATCCAAATTTTTCCATAACACTCTTTGGATTAACCCAAACAAACATTTTATCCTGTGAGTGAAAAACGAGGATAGGTCTTCGATAAGGTTCCTAAATATTGTAACTTTGGTTCCAGTGGCTAGTAAATTTCATGGTTGTAATCTAGACCCTAATACTTCATGCTCTTTGGACAAGTGGAAGTCTCGAACTTGATCATTTAATTCAGATTGTTCGGTTAAATGAAGTGCTTTTTTTTCACTTTCGGGTAAATAAGTATCATCCTTTTCTGATACATTATCAGGTTCTGATTTATCATCATAAATTTCTAAATATTTCTTCCCAATTTTCCGGAGTCGCTGGAACTGGTAAACTTTCTCCATCGCCAACAAGATATCCAAAATATTTATGATAAGCTGCTTTGGCCATTTTGTTAATTGTTCTTTTCTGCGATTTAGGGGTAAGCTGACCACATATGTAACAAAAACTATCTGCGGGGTTAACACAGCCATGTTTCTGTACTTTAAATTTTTATTCAACGCAAAGATAACACTAATACAAGGCTGTTACTATTGGCTCAGTTTAAATGGAAACTTCCGTTATTTTAAGCTCTAAGAGGTTGAGACTTCATGGTTGACTTATCATCCCTAGACACTCTCATGTGGTGTTGCCAAATTTTGCACAGTTTCCTTAACTTATGGAAAACGTAAATTCTGCAACGTCGCGTTCCGATATATTACAAATTACTTTTTAAAATAAAGTGACTAAAATATTCATTCATTTTTGCTAAAAAAATCATAACTCAAAGATCTTACGTGTTAGGAAGTTTTACCATCATTTTCGCATTTAGAGACTAAAAATTAACCAAAGACTAGCGTCTATATTACAGTCGCAAATTGGGTGTAAAGTAGTGTAGTTAGACTATCCCAATCGGTATATTTTGCATTACTCTATACATGCCGGAAACATGTGCATAATTAAATCTGAACTTTATATGAAATAATCTGTCTGTCAATTACTAAAAAAATATAAAAATTATGCTACGCTTTTACTTTGTCACATAATAACAGTCAATTATCTTTATTGTAATAAGTTATATTATCTTTATTTTATTGCCAAATGTTTTGAAATATTATTTAATTTTTCTTGGTCATATTGAATGTAGAGAGCTTGGTATAATAGTTATTCATGTATTTTAAATATACACACTTTTTTTACCGTCAATATTGTAAACTTTAAAGAGAGAACAACAAAAATGTTCCTTATAAATTGATAAAGTTGTTTTAATAAGAATTATTTTGAAAAGTTTTTTTTATAAGCAGAGACAATGGATGCCCAAGAACTGCCCACAAATAAACAATTGAAATTCTGACTTCATTAAATAATAATAAATAATTAAATAAACACATACCTAGATTATCCAAAACAATTTAAATATCTTCTTCTTTAGGTGCCGTCCTCGTTCCGAAGTTTGGCTATCATCAAAGCTATGCGTATCTTTGACACTGCAAATCTAAACAGTTGGCAGTTGATGCAATTGTACCATTCTCTTAAGTTCTTTAACCATGAATGCCTTCTTCTTCCTATGGATCTTTTGCCTATTATTTTTCCCTGGATAATTAATTGCAGCAAATGGTATTTATCTCGCCTCATAACATGTCCCAAGTATTGCAGTTTGCGTTCTTTAATAGTAAGTACTAATTCTTTCTCTTTCCGCATTCTTCGCAAACTCTTCACATTTGTGACGCTCTCTGTCCACGATATTTTTAATATTCTACGGTACATCCACATCTTTATCCAATTTAAATATAATTAAATATAAAAAGAGTACTTACACTGTTCTTCATGAATATTCTCCCCTCCAAACTAATGTGTTATTTTGATAATTTCTACCTATGTAACCCTTATCCTGACTAGTAGATTGTCGTATCATGTAGCAAAACTTAGAGAACAACATGTTTTAAAAGATTGCAAAGCAGGTGTAAGGATGTACCTACGCGTTATATAAGTTGTTATAGCATACCGGGATGCGACGTTGCTAAATCTAGGTTTTTCTAGCTTTAGGGAAATTTTGCATAATCTAGCAACATCGCATATGGGGGATGACCCCCAGCTACTAAGATATGTAGATACCTGTTAAACCTCATATAATTCCAAATTTCATTATACCCCTTCTGGTACTCTCAATTCCCTGTGTTTTTAGAAAACACCAGATGTACGAAACGGGAATATAAGCAGTCGGTTGTCGCAGATGGCAGCACACTCAGAATCTGGTTTATAGGTTCCAACGCAGAAAGGTTTAAATATGACTATGCAGATGTAGAAAGTGTAACAAAGATGTGTGGGGAAAGCTCCGATAGACCTATTGATGAATCCACCGTCGATAGCTAAGACGAAACACCTCTTTTAGGGTCTAAAATTAGATTGTGACGAACCGATTGCTTCGACACGGGGGCGGTCTCGTTTACAACACGATCGATCTTTGGAGGATCAGTATTGGATATACGATCGAAGTGCAAAGAACCTACGAATAGTAATAGCGTTGTAGTAGTGATATTATCTTTGCCGTGTGTAAACGATGTCATCGCGATCCTGTTTGAACAAATCGTGAAGTGGCACTGAAAGCTCAACGAAAGACTTTGAGCCCACTTGTAAGAAAAGCCTACGAGTTATATTTTGAATGCAAAGTTGGCGATCCAGACAAAATTTGGAATCCTAAAATTAGCTGCCACACTTGCTCAAGAACCTCAACAGGATGACTACAAGTCTATGACGTTTGGCGTGCCAATGATTTCACGGAAACCTCAGAATCATGATGATGATTTCTACTGTTGCTTAATAAAAATTCTAGGGTTTTCTAGCAAAATAAAAATCATAAAATTAAATATCCTAATATCCCTTCAGCCATGGAATTTGTACCTTATGATGCTTCTAGCGTACCAGTTCTTAAGCCTTCAGAAAAATACGAAATCGACTAGGAATCGGAAGAACTAGAGGACTTTGATCCAAAAGCCGGTACAAGTTTTCAAGAGAAAGGCGATTACGAACGTAGTAGCAGTAAACAGCCCCATTTTATATCTCAGGAAGAGCTCAATGATCTTGTTCGTGATTTGGATCTTCCAAAAATAAAGTCACAGTTGCTTGGATCTCGTTTACAGTAGTGGAATATCTTACAAAAAGAAGTGAATGAGGAAAAGGCAGTCTATGCTGACAGTATTTTTCTCAATGGCAAATGACTCAGTTTACTGTCATGATATTTCGCGTTAAATCAACGAACTTGATCTTTTCTATAAACCTACCTATTGACCTTTCAAAGACAAGTCTAAAGGCAGTGTTACTGTTTAATGGAAATGAACAACCATCTGTTCTAGTGGGTCATGCTGTAAATATGAAAGAAACGTACGAGAACATGCATATAGTACTTCCAAGCATAAAATACTAAGGCCATAAATGGAATATCTGCGCCGATCTAAAAGTCGTTGCAGACTGACTACACCAAATATTGTTGTTTTTTTTTGCTAATGGGACAACAGAGTCAGAAACCAACATTATGTCGTTAAAGAACGACAGTTACTTGTAAACATTGCGCCTGGTCGGAAAAACGTCCTGAATGGACCCTTAGTAGAGCAATTTACCTCCTCTACGCCTTAAACTAGGGCCTATAAGAAATTTTGTTAAAGCCTTAAAGAGAGGGAAATGCTTTTCTTTATTTGAGACGGAAATTAGTGCGTATTAGTGAGGTAAAGCGATGGGCCGCAAATACTACTTTTTAAAGACGAAAATTTTGAAACTACACTTACGAAAAAGAAAATGTTGCATGGACTAGGTTCGAAAATGTATGTAACAACTTCCTAGGTAACAAGAAGTCAGAGGTTGAATAACCTATCCAATCCTACAAGATGTTAGGTTCCAACATGTAACTTAAGATGTATATACAAGTGAAAAAAGACAACGAATATTAGCGAAAAAAGACAATAAAATAATTTATTTGATTGTATTATACTTTTTTCAATACAAAATGAAGTATATTTTGTAGAAAAAGTGATTTAGTTTTTTTTTCAAATCTTTGAAAATTCACTAGATTTCTTATGGTTTGGGTATCTCTTCTTTCCTTGGAGTAATAGGTAAAATCCGAGCTCATATTTGAATTCACCATATTACAGTAGACATAAAAACCCCAAAATATCAGGAAGTGGCAAAAAATTTTAAAATGCCGAGCAGTGTTATTTTAATTACTTTATTCTAAACTAAGGGTTTCTTCCAAAAAATTGACTGTGAGTATACCAGTATTCAGGGGCGGATCCAGCCTCTCTCTTTGGGGGGGGGGCGGTGATATTACAAAAGTACAGTATGGCAATATGGCAAGCGAAGGCAAGTTGTCGACGGGGGGGGGGGGAGGGGGGGGGGGCGATATTCCCATATCTAGTGTAAAAGACAGGGTCGGGTTTATTTTTCTGAATTTGAAGCTCTTGGAGAGGGGGAATGCCAGCAGCATACACATTCCTAATATAAACGGCAGAATCAGTTCTATTTTCCTGAACTCAATGCTCTTAGAAGAGGAGGAGGGCGCTCGCAAGCATACACATTCCTATACTCTATTCAAGAACTAGAGAGAGTAATAAAACTGTCACCGAAACCTCCAACATACCAGCTCGAGCGCCGCAGGTAACTGAAGAGTGCCGTAAATCTAATTATATTTAATTATATTTAAATATTATAAGCTTTTATAAATTTACTGCAACAATAAAATTTCTGATAGTTCAATTTAATTCCTGTCAGTGAGCAAAGTACACCTTACAGTGTGTCCTTAATGACTTATCTTATTTGCGCTTGTTTTTATATATTATTTGAGATTAGTGAGATATCCAAAATTTATTGCTACCACCTCTATATTTATCCCAAAATCTTTAAACCAAGGCATTTTTTCTTCAACGAAAAACTTATTACGATGAATATTTATGATGCCTTAAGATATCAATATCTAGATAATAATGTTAAAAGCTCTGTTGAGACGTGTTCCAACATGACGGGAGTTGGAAATCTACTATGTACCGAATACTGAAGGAGTAACAACGACCGAAATTTTGAGTACTCCCAAGCCACATTCGATTACAGGCAGACAAAAACCAGATAGGAAATCTGTTCTTATAGATCGGCCGGAAACTATCCGTTGGAGAAGGAAATATTTCTCTCGAGTAAAAGGTAGAGTTGTTAGAAATAACACAACTTACACAATTAGTAATTTAACTGAACTTTTGAAGGATTTTTTTAAATAAAGTTACTGCGGAAAATTGGGAAAATCCATATAATAAAAGAATAAAACAAAATGTGAAAACTCGATCTCATGATTGTTGAGATAGAGGAACCAATTATAATTAATATGAGCGAAGATTCGTAATTAAAGTCAGTGAAGCACTGACTTTAATTACGAATTAGATACGTAATGTTTACCAGTGTAAAAACAATTTATTATTAAAATTTTTGTTTTTGTTATATTTTATTGTTTAATGATGTTTATAGTGTAGAATTAACAAGTTTATTTTATTTTTTTGGGGCTATCGGATTTCTAGATATTAAAGTAAATTAAATTAAGATGTCAGTGCAATAGAAATAAAAATAAGTAAGTCTAATTTTAACTGTAAGATAGAAAAATTAAATACATTTGAATCCATTTTTAGTGTTTAATTGTAATTCTACAGATGGTTTAAGAAATAAATAAACTGAAACGTCAAATGTGTTATAAATGATTTTAATTAATAATAAACTGAACGATAGCCCCAAAAATTTCTTAATATTATATGGACGAATTTATTTTTATATATAGTTTTAACTTCTTGTATTTTTGACAATGGGTATTTTGTAAGTATTTAAATTATAACTAAGGATTTTTTGAGGAATAAGGCTATGTTTTAGTCTGAATGTGCCTAAAACGGTTTCTGTGCCAAAATTAAAAATAATAAAAATACAGTTGTGATTTGCGTTAAATATGTCAAAATTATCTATATTTTGTAATGTATGTGAATTATTAAGAAATCATAAGAAATAAAATAATATTATAAAAACTTTTTATTTTAAGTTTATTACCGAAATAATATTCTATGTCATAAATACTTGGTGATAAAATAAACCTCCTTCCGACGCCTATGACAAGGATTAAAATCCTGTTTAACACTTCACACTTCCAAATATCTATTGTTATTTAACCCAAATAGTCCATTATTATAGACCGGTATTTTTGATTATAAAATTTCTAACCCATTCCTATAAAAAATATATGTGTCTAACACATTTTGCCAAAGACATCTGACTAAACATAGGTAGTTTGCGAAAAAAAAGGGTAAAAAATGATTTTTTACTCTTTCTAGTTCTTGAATAAACTATAGTATAAGAAGCAAAATCGGGTCTATTTTCCTGAACTCAAAGCTCTTGGGGGGGGGGGGCGATCGCCCCTACCGCCTCCCCCCTTGGATCCGCGCCTGCCAGTGTTAAAGTTCTGGCAGCAATTTCTCATAATACAATGCGTTGACCTTCATTTGATTTGATGTTATTTACCTTACAAGCTGGTAGTAAAATTGTTTACATTTTAATATACTTAGATAATTTTTAGACCAATATTTTATACCATAATTTTAATAAATAATTAAGAAATATCGTCTTAAAAGTCTAGCTTAAATAAATTTAAAATAAAGAAATAATACCTACAAAACCATAAAAATTACCACATAATTCTAAAATTAAAGGACTATTGCAAAATTTATCCTGTCCTGCAAATCATATTGCTTAAGATTTACAGTTTTTTAACAGGAAGTTTGCTCTTTAAGCTTTTAGTTTTTTTTAAAGCTTTCTACGTTTAACATCGATAAACATGATTTAAGTTCCTGTACCACACCTCAAATTGCCTCATTTAATTATCTTGTCACAGAAAAAATTTTAATATCAAATTTGGCATACCTTTAAATTAAAAATTCTGTCTGTAATATGGTTTTCAAGTATAGCCGATGTTCAGGGAAATAAGGCTTTTCGAGAAGTTATCCTATCGATTTTAAATAACTCGTTTATCGGCTGATACTACTGCTGGTTTAATTTACATGATATCAAAAATAAATCAGGATTGGTAGACCTTATAAACCGTCGTCAAATTAAAGAAATAAAGTCTAATTACTACTTAATTGTTATAATATGTTTCAAGTTCTAAATATCATTGACCATGCCCAAAAAACCTAAATAGTAAAAAAATAGCGGAAATAAATAATTTATCAAAATAGTAATTGCCCTTGACATAATGTTATTTTAGTTTTATTGTTAAACAATATTTAGTGCTTAAAACTTTATTTAGCAAAAAAAAAAATGTAGGTCTTTTTATTATGGAAAAAATTGTATCTATTTTTTATATTTAGTTTATACTTGGTCTAATAAATATCTTTGCAATTTTACCCATTTTGAAAGTTTACAAATACAGTTTTTTCCGAATTACCTTTAACTGAAATAAAAACTTGAAATTCGTCACTTATTTCTTGAAAATAGGATTTGAAATAAATTTTACTTGCAATTGAATAAGAATGAAACAACACTCCAATCCTACTGTTGAATTTTAACTCCTAATTCATGAGCAATTTTTAACTTGGAAGCGGGGGAACTTTATGTGAAGGTAAGTTTTTTCGCAGAATTTTATAAACAATTTTGAGGAAGTGTAGGGGAATTAAACTTTTACCGAATCTTTTGCCACCTAAGTTAAAAATATGGTTTAACATTCTTGTAAATACATAACAACAATTACATATTTCCAATGTTGCTAAAAAGAGTCTTCGACACAAGATGTACAGGTTACAGCAAAAATTTTGACGATTCGACAAGTAGAAATGCTATAATCAAGGAAATAATTTTCTTATATAGTAGCATTGGAAACACGTGGATTAGAATAGAGTAATCTGATTGGTTACGTTTAACAAAGTTTAGTCTTGAACAGGAAAGTAGGCTAAAATTACAAAAGGAACTCAACTCGGAGAACAAAGTAGTACGAGTTGGTCTAGTAAGAAGAAAACTTGCCCATCAGTTTTGAAGAAAGAAATCCATCAGTTGTGAAGCAAGAAGAGGATTTCCAATTTCTATGTCAGAAAGCTGCTATGCTCTTAGCATTCTCATTTTTTGGCAGGAAATCAACGACGTCTGGAAAAAAACCAGGAAAACAAGAGACGTTCGCACATTCTTTTTCAAGTTCAAGGCTAGACCTTCCCCTCAACAACCCCGATCCTATCGAAGGCATTATAGACTTTCGAGATCTTCGAAAAGAGCCCATAAACTTTTAAAACAACTTTTTCGGGGTCACTGGGCGTTTAGTAGCTATCACCAGTGATTCAAGAAGTCGTGAAGTGAAAGCAAACTTCCGCTTTAAATACGGTGTCCGAGGTTTCCCTGCGTATAAACTAGAATGTTTCGGACAGGAAGTACCTGCTTACGAACTTTTGAGGCAAGTTTCAGAACTAGCAGGCCCTCAGACATCATAGTTCGCAAGGCGGGTGATATTAGAATCGTATACCTGCACTTAGGTTGCGATACCGGATCATCGGCATAAAGATCGCGTATTCATTCGAATTAACATCCTCAATCTCTTGGCAAAACCTTAACACAACAGGGACTTTCCAAAGCCCTAACACAACAAAACCTACTTAATTCCTTTGAAATTATCCTTTTCTTAGGAAAAGTCACGTCCGATTTCTTTTCCAAATTAAGAAGACCTTAGCAGAAATTTTGGCTTTCACAAACCATGATATAAAACACAAAACATCCTCACAAATTCCACGATTCAACAAAACAAACCCCGAACTCGGAAAAAACAAAAAAAATTCGGTAACATTCATCGAAAAACTGATTAAAATTTGCATAATTTTTTCCAGAAACCAAAGACCAACAAACATACAATTTTTTTGGCTGACATCCGCGGAGACTTATCACAAACAAAAACTCTCAAATAACTTCTAGTTGCAACGCAAAAAAATCCAATTTCTTTCCAGTGAAATTAATTCCTCTTACTTCAATTTTGACAAAGAAACGTAGACCATTTCAGCTCACCTTCCATGCGCGTTCTTTGATTAGAAAATTCTTTTTTATTCTTGGCAAAACAAAAAACTTTCTATTTTTCAAAATTTAAGAGCAATGTCTCAAATACAAAAAGTGACCAATTCTAACAGCAAGAAAGGTGAGGCGCTTGGATACTCTCTGGATTGAGCAGTTACGGTGGGTCCTCTCCGGCACTACCTGCGTGGTGCCCTTCCTTTTAACAACAATGACAATCAGAACAACTTTTGTTCGACACAATGCGATTCAATCTTCAGCAGTTCGACACCCTAATACGTATAACGTTCCGTCCAGCAAACCCATCGACATCGCACACGATGATTTCGAACTCGCGTCGCGACAAGATGTTCGTTTGACCATTGCGCCCACACACCCCCATAGCTTCTTGTGCTCTTTTATCCCTGGGTTATGACCTTTGGATGATAGGTACCAATCTTTAGAGTTTCCGGGATAAAAGATTCGCTTCGGAAGTACGTAGACGACATATCTAGATTCAAGTTCGGCAAGTTCCTCTGTCAAGATTCCTTCAACGTTTCCTTACGCTAGCTTCGATGCTTCACCTAGACCTATACGAAAACACTGTAAATAGAACATTTACGAACGAAACCGCGCACCAACATCGCAGAGGGCGGTCTTTCGACCGACAAAATTTAAACTAATTTAATTTATTTAATGATTTAAATCAATGAGGGGTCGACTGCGACTTATTCGAGGTTCATGTCAATAGAAAAAAAATGGAGGTGCATGAAAACTCGATAGAGGATCACAAAAATGGATCTTATTTCGACAGATTACCACCAAAACGTAATAAAGATTACAGGTATGTACTTACATAATACCTATAATAAAATTGACAAAGATATTTCCAATTTATATGTTAACTAAGTATATTTCATTAAATTATTTTGTAAGTATGCAACTATTCGCTTTTTGTCACAATACTTGTAATTTATAAAACATTACGCATTTGATAGCAAAGCATTGCGCATATACGCTCGATATCAGACATGTCTAGACGTAAATCAGATCTGTAAGGAGGGCGGTGCAAATGTGCATGGACTATTTTATTCATCTAGAAATATACCAGATATTTCAAGAATAAAAATAGACCTAATGACAAGTTAAAGTGATCCAAAATTTTCTTATTTGGGAGTCTGGAGGTAAATAAGTACATTTTTTAAAAATAATATTCTTCTTCTTCTTCTAGCCCACTCATTCACTGCTAGATGTAAGCCTCTTTGGATTTATTTGTGGTCCTTAGTGCTTTTCCAATTTCTCCCAGTTATTAATCGAATATCATCAACCTACCTCAGTAGTGATCTTCCACCATTTATTTTTGTCACGCGGCGTCTTCACTTTATAACTGTGATCGTTCATCTGTCTACGTTCTGTCTGGCTACATGTCCAGCCCATTTTTACTTTGAATAGCAATTTTGTTTTTTATATCCGCGACTTTCATTCTATTTCTAATATTTATGTTCTTTACTTTGTCTCTCAAAGATATGCCCAATATTGCTCTTTTCATTGATTTTTGTGTTACTACTAGATTTTCTCCATGTTTCTTTGTCAAAATCATAGTTTCACTCCATACGTGGCTACTGGTAGTATGCAGCCATCGTAGACATTTTTTCTGAGGTTGATGAAAATATTTGATCCTTCAGTATATAACTCAGTTTACCAAATGCGGCCCATAACAATTATACCCTCTTAATTTCAATTTGCTGGTTTTCTTTGCTCAGCTTGATGGCATGTCCAAGGTAGATATAATTTTCTACATTTCTTACTATTGTATTGTAGTTGGTGATGCTACTTGGGCTATGGCTTAATATTTTTGTCTTATTTACATTCATTTCTAGTCCTATATATTTTGATATCTCATTTAGTTCACTTATCATAGATTCTAACTCTCCAATATTCGTTTCTTATTAGAACAATGTCATCAGTGAACCTTTCATGATTGAGACAACTTCCGTCGATGTTAAAACCTTTTAGTTATTTAAAAACATTTTTCAGAGCTCCATTTTGGGACCCATATTATTCTTAATATATGTAAACAATCTGGGGATGGATTGGTCGCGGATAGCGTTTGCCAGTTTGCTGATGGCACATCAGTGATTCTGGCGGACACTTCTATGGCAGGACTATCTCAAAAGTGCACAAACTCTGCACTGAAAATGCAGCAGTGGTGTTCTGATAACGGCCTCACTCTAAACGTAGATAAAACCGGCCTCATTCTTTTTTCAAAGCATGCAATAAGGTCTGAGTCAGTGCTTGTGTGGCTTGGGGGTAGATCTATACCTACTTTGAAATAGGTTAAGTTCTTGGGGGTTCCTTTGGACCCCTCTTTAAACTGGGAACATCATATCTCAGCTCTTGGGGCTAGGCTTAGCAGTTTGTGTGGTGTAGTCCGAAGGCTTCGTTACGTGATCACTGCAGAGACTGTTAGGCTTTTCTACCTTGGGCAAATACAATCTCTTGTCTCTTATGGTATTTCCTTTTGGGGATCATCAAGAAAGGCTATTAATATATTTAAAATTCAAAAACGCATAATAAGATGCATCTTCCACCTACATCCAAGAGCTTCATGTCGACCATTTTTTACTCAGTTTAAGTTGCTTACTGTTTCCTCATTATACTTTAGATCTTTAGTCATGCTTGTCAGAAGGAATACGAAATTATTTCCGCTAAATTGACAGCTTTATGGGAGAAACATGGTTATGACTACCAGAGGGGCGAATGACCTAAAGGTACCTTTACATAACTCCACCTTCTATGAGAGAGGACCATACTATATGGCGATTAAAGCCGTAAGGATGTTACCAAGAAAAATCTGGCTTACCGAGTCGATTAATTGCTTTAAGAGACGCGTAAATGAATGGCTTTCTGATAGGTGCTTTTACTCTTTCAATTTTAATGAATAGTTTTTGTAATGTAATGTGTGTAAAAATTTTATTCCTTTTAAATTGGAATATTTTATTTTGCAAACTATAAAACTTTGTTCAGTTTAAACTGCTTTCTTATTACTACTTTTTTAAATTATCTTGTATCTGTCTTTTTCTCCTTTTGTTTTCCTTTTTGTAAAGTTCCTATCGAAATGTCGATTAATTTTTATATTAACTGTAATTAGATCGATATATTTACAATTCTTAATGTTAAACATTTCTCTTTCTGACGTTGCTTTATGTGATCATAATTTTGTTGGCAAATAAATTATTATTATTTATGATTTACAAGCCAAACGGCTTCGCACTCCCTCCAGGGATTATTCATTCATATCAGGCATACAAAGATACCAAAAGTATGAAGCTCTGTTGGAACCCTTTCCAAGTTATCGGGTCCTAGGTGACATGGTCTGCTGTATTTCCTACGATATTAGATACGGCAATGTCGATTAGTGTAGTTCGCCTCAAAATTTTATCTATTAGTATAATGTCTGGTCTATTATGAGCTACTGTTTGATCCGTCAGAACCGTTCTGTCCCAATATAACTTGAACTGGTTATTCTCAAGAATAGGCTCCGGATTGTATTTGTAATAAGGCACTTTTCCTACCTGTAATAAGTTTAACTTTTCTGCTAACTCTTGGTGGAGTATCTTAGCGGCTGAGTCGTGTCGTTCCTTATACTCGGTTGCGGCAAACGCTTGGCATCCTCCAGTTATGTGCTGAATTATCTCCGATGTTCGACAGCCATATCTGCATTGGTCATTTTCTATTGAGGGATCTCTAATGATGAACTTCCGATAGTTCTTCGTCGGAATAACCTGGTCTTGGATAGCTAACAAGAAGCCCTCCGTTTCCGGAAACATTTGTCCTGAAATCAACCAGTAGTTCGACGCTGAGTTGTCGACATTGTCCTGATTGACCTCATTTGGATGCCGTCCATGAAGTGGCTTCTGAAGCCAGGTTTGTAACTCTTGGTCTGTTTGGTGGTGAGAAGTAATATCTTGTTCCCTCAACTGTAGCGGCGTTTAAACGTCTGCCTCGCATATTGCTCGATGTAGTGTGGAAGAGTCCGCTAACCTGTGGAAATATGAACGTAAGTTTATTATTTGTTGGTTGAGCTGCTTACCAATATCCACCAATCCTCTTCCTCCTTGCCGGCTTGGAAGCATTGTACGTTCAATAGCATTCCGTAGGTGATGTTTTTGTCCTTTTGTTAGGAGTGTCCTTATTTTTCTTTGCAGGTTTTGGATGTCCGTCCTGCTCCACTTTACAATTCCAAAAGAGTAGCTCAGCGCAGAGCAAGCAATTGGATCCTAGTTCTCCAGGTTGACATAATGCGTTCTAAAAAGCAAACAAAATTACTATCGACCCTATACATTTTCAATATAGTTTTGAGCCATTCATGTGGCACCGAGTCGAGTTATTATTATATATGATTTACAAGCCAGACGGCTTCGCACTCCCTCCAGGGAATATTCACTCATACCAGGTACACAAAGGTACCAAAAGTATGAAGCTCTGTGGGAACCCTTTTCATGTTATCGGGTCCTAGGTGACGTGGTCTGCTGTATTTCCCATGAACTTTCGGACGGTTCGCGCGGTTGCTAGGAGAGTTGATTTCTGCATCGGCTTATACAGATGCTCACTAAGACCCAGTCCCCTGATGTTCTCCAGGAGGTTCTTTGGTATCACTCCAGTTGTCGAGAGTATGATGGGAATCGTTTGGACGCTGTTCATTGCCCATTGTCTTCGGATTTGCACCTCCTGATCTCTGTATTTAGCGATCTTCTCGTTGTATTTTAGGCTTAGGTTGTTGTTGTTAGGTACAGCGATGTCGATTAGTGTAGTTCGCCTAGAAATTTTATCTATTAGTATAATATCTGGTCTATTATGAGCAACTGTTTGATCCGTCAGAACCGTTCGGTCCCAATATAACTTGAACTGGTTGTTCTCAAGAATAGGCTCTGGATTGTATTTGTAATAAGGCACCCTTCCCACCTGTAATAGGTTTAACTTCTCTGCTAACTCTTGATGGAGTATCTTAGCGGCTGAGTCGTGTCTTTCCTTATACTCGGTTGCGGCAAATGCTTGGCATCCTCCAGTTATGTGCTGAATTGTCTCCGATGTTCGACAGCCATATCTGCACTGGTCATTCTCTATTGAGGGATCTCTAATGATGAACTTCCGATAGTTCTTCGTCGGAATAACCTGGTCTTGAATAGCTAAAAAGAAGCCCTCCGTTTCCGGAAACATCTGTCCTGAAATCAACCAGTAGTTCGACGCTGAGTTGTCGACATTGTCCTGATTGACCTCATTTGGATGCCGTCCATGAAGGGGCTTCTGAAGCCAGGTTTGTAACTTCTCTTGGTCGGTTTGGTGGTGAGAAGTAATATCTTGTTCTCTCAACTGTAGCGGCGTTGAAACGTCTGCCTCGCATATTGCTCGATGTAGTGTGGAAAAGTCCGCTAACCTGTGGAAATATGAACGTAAGTTTATTATTTGTTGGTCGAGCTGCTTACCAATATCCACCAATCCTCTTCCTCCTTGGTGTCTTGGAAGCATTGTACGTTCAATAGCACTCCTAGGGTGATGTTTTTATGCTTTTGTTAGTAGTGTCCTTATTTTTCTTTGGAGGTTTTGGATGTCCGTCCTGCTCCATTTAACAATTCCAAAAGAGTAGCTCAGCGCAGAGCAAGCATACGTGTTGAGCGCCTTAAACAAATTTCTACTATTTAAATTAGTTCGTAATACCCGCCTTACCCTCCTGACAAATTCGGCTGTCAATTCGGCCTTCATAGTGCCATGGTCAATTCTTTTAGCCTGTTTCATACCTAGGTATTTGTAGGTTTGGTCTGCTTCCATTGCAGCTATAGTTTCACCGTTCTGCATTTCAAAAGCCCCCGGTTGTATCTTCCCTTTAATGATGTTCAAAATACGGCACTTGTCAAATCCAAACTGCATTCCGATATCCCCGGAGAACTCCTCTACAATTTTAAGCATTTGTTCCAGCTGGTTTCTGGTAGCAGCCATCAGTTTAAGATCATCCATGTATAGAAGATGATTCACTCTGACTACCTCTTCGTTGTTATTTCTAACACTAAAGCCATATCTGGTTGAGTTCAAACGGCGTGATAGTGGGTTCATTGCAAGGCAAAACCACCAATTATTATTATTATTATTTTGATTTACAAGCCAGACGGCTTCGCACTCCCTCCAGGGAATATTCACTCATACCAGGTACACAAAGGTACCAGAAGTATGAAGCTCTGTGGGAACCCTTTCCATGTTATCGGGTCCTAGGTGACGTGGTCTGCTGTATTCTTTCGGACGGTTCGCGCGGTTGCTAGGAGAGTTGCTTTCTGCATCGGTTTATACAGATGCTCACTAAGACCCAGTCCCTTGATGTTCTGCAGGAGGTTCTTTGGTATCACTCCAGTTGTTGAGAGTATTATGGGAATCGTTTGGACGCTGTTCATTGCCCATTGTCTTCGGATTTGCACCTCCAGATCTCTGTATTTGGCGATCTTCTCGTTGTATTTTGATCTTAGGTTGTTGTTGTTAGGTACAGCGATGCCGATTAGTGTAGTTCGCCTAGAAATTTTATCTATTAGTATAATATCTGGTATATTATGAGCAACTGTTTGATCTGTCAGAACCGTTCGGTCCCAATATAACTTGAACTGGTTGTTCTCAAGAATAGGCTCTGGATTGTACTTGTAATAAGGCACTTTTCCTACCTGTAATAGGTTCAATTTTTCTGCTAACTCTTGGTGGAGTATCTTAGCGGCTGAGTCGTGTCTTTCCTTATACTCGGTTGCGGCAAACGCTTGGCATCCTCCAGTTATATGCTGGACCGTCTCCGATGTTCGACAGCCATATCTGCACTGGTCATTCTCTATTGAGGGATCTCTAATGATGAACTTCCGGTAGTTCTTCGTCGGAATAACCTGGTCTTGGATAGCCAACAAGAAGCCCTCCGTTTCCGGAAACATCTGTCCTGAAATCAACCAGTAGTTCGACGCTGAGTTGTCGACATTGTCCTGATTGACCTCATTTGGATGCCGTCCATGAAGTGGCTTCCGTAGCCAGGTTTGTAACTTCTCTTGGTCTGTTTGGTGGTGAGAAGTAATATCTTGTTCCCTCAACTGTAGCGGTGTTGAATCGTCTGCCTCGCATATTGCTCGATGTAGTGTGGAAGAGTCCGCTAACCTGTGGAAATATGAACGTAAGTTTATTATTTGTTGATCGAGCTGTTTACCAATATCCACCAATCCTCTTCCTCCTTGGTGTCTTGGAAGCATTGTACGTTCAATGGCACTCCGAGGGTGATGTTTTTGTGATTTTCTTAGGAGTGTCCTTATTTTTCTTTGCAGGTTTTGGATGTCCGTCCTGCTCCATTTTACAATTCCAAAGGAGTAGCTCAGCGCTGAGCAAGCATACGTGTCGAGCGCCTTAAACAAATTTCTACTATTTAAATTAGTTCGTAGTACCCGCCTTACCCTCCTGACAAATTCGGTTGTCAATTCAGCTTTCATAGTGCCATGGTCAATTCTTTTAGCCTGTTTCAGACCTAGATATTTGTATGTTTGGTCTGCCTCCATTGCAGCTATAGTTTCACCGTTCTGCATTTCAAAAGCCCCCGGTTGTATCTTCCCTTTAACGATGTTCAAAATACGGCACTTGTCAAGTCCAAATTGCATTCCGATATCCCCGGAGAACTCCTCTACAATTTTAAGCATTTGTTCCAGCTGGTTTCTGGTAGCAGCCATCAGTTTAAGATCATCCATGTATAGAAGATGATTCACTCTGACTACCTCTTCGTTGTTATTTCTAACACTAAAGCCGTATCTTGTGGAGTTCAAACGGCGTGATAGTGGGTTCATTGCAAGGCAGAACCACAATGGGCTAAGTGAATCGCCTTGAAATATTCCTCTTCGTATTGGAATGGTGTTAGTTTCGATGGTGTCGCTGGATGGCACTTGCAATTGGATCCTAGTTCTCCAGGTTGACATGATGCGTTCTAAAAAGGAAACAAAATTATTATCGACCCTGTACATTCTCAATATAGTTTTGAGCCACTCATGTGGCACCGAGTCGAAGGCCTTCTTATAATCCACGTAGGCAGCAAAGAGGTTTCTTCGGTTGGTACAGGCTTGGTTACATATGACAGAGTCAATAATCAATTGTTCCTTGCATCCCATTGCTCCCCTCGTGCATCCTTTCTGTTGAGTTGCAATGATGTTATTTTGCTCACAGTGTGCATAGATGCGTTGGGTCAAGCAGGAGGTGATCACCTTATACAGTGTGGGTAGGCAGGTGATCGGTCTATACTTAGCTGGGTCATGTGTGTTATGTTGGTCCTTTGGTAGGAGGTACGTAATACCTTCGGTCAAGAACAATGGCATTTTTGCTGGGTTAAGAAAAACATCATTAATAAGATTAGCCAGCTGATGGTGCATACACCATAATTTTTTGAGCCAGTAGTTCTGGATCCCGTCGAGACCTGGAGCTTTCCAGTTATGGGATTCCTTGATTATTCTTGAAATTTCTTCGGTGGTAAATGACTCAAACTGCATCTGGCTGTAATCTTGGCAGATTTGGTGTTCTTCATTGATCCAGCCAGCTGCGATGTTACAATCGGCTAGTGTGGAAAGTTGGTTTCCCCAAAACTCTTCTACCTGCTCTCTATTGGGATATCTATTATCGGCTATATTAGGTGGAGAGTTTAGCTTACGGTAGAAAGTCTTTTCTGATCGTTGGAAGAGCGCGTTGTCTCGTTTTCGGTTATTGCTGGTCTTGTACCTCTTTTGCCGTCCTGCAATAACAGAGAGCTTCTGTTTCAGCGAATCAAGGCATTGCTGAGCAGTAACATTCGCTGGATCTTGTTGCGAATGATATCGGACACGATTCATGATTTCTTCAACTCGCCTTTGCAGTCGAATAGTCCTTGTGCCCCTGATGTACTCCGTCAGCTGTCCTATATCTATTCGAAGATTTTCAATTTTCTTATTTAGACGTCTTTCCCATGGTGGTGTGTTGGGTTCTGTTCTTGCTGGTCGACGTTCTGTTGTAACTTTAATTTCTAGAGCTCTAGCTATAGCAGTCGCGGCACAGTAGATGGTCATATGTAAGGACTCCAGAGTGTAGGCATCTGAAACATAAGCTGGTAAAATCCGATTGTTCATGATGTCTAACATGGCACCCAGTTTTTTGGATGAATTAATTTTTGGCAGTGCCGGTCTTCTTAACGGATTGCTTCCATCATACTCCAACACCGCAGCACTCATTTCCGTTGATAGTTTTTGATAAAAGAGTTCAGTGTTGTCCTGTTGAGTTTCGTCATTCAGCTGTTCCTGTTGTTCTTGGACCTCAGGTTCCGGTTGTGGCTCAGGTTCAGCAATCGGATTGTTGTTATTGTCAGTGCCTCTGATCTCACGTTCAATTTCCTCTTTGATGCTATTAAGCCGAGCTTCAGAAATTAGGCTGTTTCGGAGAATAACTCTATATTGGTCAGCTATTCTCTGCTGGGACACTTGCATGTGTGGGTACTCTCTGCAAAATTCGGCATGTAGTTGTTGTCTGTAGCCGATCATCTCTCGTCCTAGTTGAGTCACCCTATAAAATACACGCATTATTGTCTCGTTCATGGACACAGTCCATTTCATGCGCTGTCTTGGTCGTCCCGCTTGAGTAAGAGTTGGTTGGGGTTCCCGCACAGCATCTTCGGCGGGTAGAGCTCTTGGAGTTATCTGATCCTCGTGTTGATGTAGTTGTTGTTGCCTGTCCACAGCTATGTCAACTCTCATGCTGTTGTTTGGTTGTTCTTGAGTCTCTGGGTCTGGCTATGGCGCAGGTTCTGCGGTTTGTTCATTGTTATCATCGGTGCTTCTTATCTCTCGTTCTATTTCCGCTTTGACGATGTTAAGTCGCGCTTCTGAAATTAGTTTGTTTCGGAGAATAGCTCTGTATTGGTCTGCTATTCTCTGTTGTGACACTTGTAGGTGTGGATATTCTCTACAAAATTCGGCATGAAGCTGTTGTCTATAGCCGATCGTTTCTCGTCCTAGTTCAGTCACCCTATAAAAAATGCACATTACTGTTTCATTCATGGATGTTGTCCATTTCATGCGCTGTCTCGGAAGTCCCGCCTGAGTGAGCGCTGGCTGAGGTTCCTGCGCAGCACCTTCGGAGGGTGGAGCTCTCGTTGTTGTTTGGCTCTCATGTTGTTGTTGGGCTGTAGCTTCTTGTGCGACAGGGGTTCGCCTCCTCAACACCCTGCCACTTGAAGTTTGCGATGTCGAAATGTTGCTCCCCCCAGAATCCGTGGAGCAGACCGCTTCTGCGGTGTGGGATTGTGGACCATGGGTCCTACCCACCTGGGGTACATTATGTTTTGCAGTCGACATTTCATTTTAAAAGTTCTCCCCATTTAATCGCCTCCTACGATTGGTTGAGGGAAACCCTGGATCTATTTGTTGCCGGGTCCAGTCGGAAAGCTGAAAGAAAGTGGCTCCTAAGGAATTATGTAGGAATTGAGAGTAGGTGGGTCAGGGCAGAGGGATGTTTAAAAGGTAAAGAAAGGATATGGTTAAAGGTCAGCGGATAGCTGACGTTGCTGGCTGTACTGTCTACGCATTACAGTAGCGACAAGTATACTGCTGGCTGCAGCACACTGCCGGCCAGACAGGCTTATTATTATTATTATTATTATTATTGTAAAAAGTTTCGGTGAGATGGAGTTACCTTGCCTCACCCCTCTTTCTAGGTCGTAATTTTACGGTCCTCATCGATTTTGGTGTAAAATTAGCATCCCTGTTCATATTGATTGATTGATTGTGTGACATAGCAGGGTTGAGAAGCCTGTACACTGCAACCTTAAAACTTATTGTGTCGCCTGTATATCTCTTCTAAGTGAACAGGTTGGTTGCCTTGATCAGGTTCCGCAGCCTGCTCAGTAGTTTGTCCTCTGAATATAGACCTTTCGGATAGATTAATTCCTGACGGTGTCTCCAGTAGGTTAATACTTCACATTCAAAGGTGATATGTGAGACCATCTCGTCCTCTTCATCCCGTAGTCTATAATGTAGTTCTAGAAGGTCTGGTGTTGTTGATTTATTCACCAGGATAGCCAACCACGAATAGCACCCATTTTAATTCCAAATACTGGCTCTGATCCAAGAAATAAAATGCAAGTTCGTTCGCTTTCTCATTGCTCGGGACATCCTTGCACCCTGGCACCCGCGCAAGAGTGAACCTGTTGTATTTTGCCAGAGCGATAAGGTTTTGGAGACAGTCTCAGACCTGTTTTGATGTTAGAGCCTTCAGCGCTGCCTGATTGTCAGAGAAGATGAGGCGGTCCTGACCCTGTAATCCCTTCTATTGGTATTTTATCTTCTATTAGGCATTTATTAAACAAAGACTTAAATGCTTTTATCAGGCTCCCCCTGTTTAAATATTTCACAAGTTATTCTATCTTCTCCAGGTGCATTTCCGTTCTTCATTTGTTTTACCGAGTATCTTATTTCTGCAATTGTTATTTCAGGAAGGTCTTCTGACTCAACGTTTAGTGCATTTCTAGATACACCGTTTTTATTCGGTAAAACAGATATGATAATATCATTTTTGCTCGTATTCTTCGGTTTTTGTTATTTTCTGTTTTCTTTCTGATAACTTTTTTCTGAGGACTTTCATGAACATTCGATATTTTATCTTACATTCATAATAACGTTCTTGATTTTTTAACTAATCTGATGTTTTTTTTTTCGTTGTATTAGTCGGTATTGTTTACTTTCTGTCATTTCTTCTTTGCTTCTGTTTAAATCCTTATAGATAAAATTAAGTTGTAAATGATTCCTCTCTACCTAACTACAAAAGATCACTGACCATCATAGAAATTAAAATAAGGTTTTACATGAGGAATTAATTTCGAATTTTCATATAATATTTATATAGCTACATTTTTGTTCACAAATAACTGTTACTAAACATGAAGGAATCTAAAAAGAAATGTAGGCAGTACACCGATCATTATTTTAAGTCCAATTTCATTTTACCATTGTCGGACAAACACCTGTCCCTATGCCTTATATGCAACAGAGTGGTAAGCAATGACGCCGTGAAACCAAATAAGTTGGAGGATCGTCTGTGATCTTGAAAAACCAAGTAAAGATTTGAAAAACTCTCAAACAACGA
Organism: Diaprepes abbreviatus; assembly: GCA_034092305.1. NCBI lineage: Eukaryota > Metazoa > Arthropoda > Insecta > Coleoptera > Curculionidae > Diaprepes > Diaprepes abbreviatus. The sequence continues at coordinate 38,947,593 of JASJET010000055.1, forward strand.
AAGAAAAACTTTAAAATAGATTCGGATTTCACTTCAACGTCAAAAAGAGACTATGATGGTTTACTGGCTACTTACAATATCTCTCTACTAAGAGCAAAATCAAGACAGCCGTGTACTATCTGAGGAGAGCTAATTTTGCCAGCTATTGAAGAGGTTACTAAACCTGTTGTACACAAATTTTACATATAATATACTCAGAAGAATCCCTTTGTGCAATAGCACAGTCCAAAAACGTATCGATAAAATGAGGCTTGATGTTGAAAGTTGTTTGAGTAATTGCAACCACACAGTTTTCCATGCAACTTCACTTGATAATGAGGCACTACTATTGGCATATGTTCACTTTGTTATAGACTAAGAAATTCACGAAAAACTACTTTATGCAAGAATTTTATACTAAAGGCGAATCAATATTAAATGTTTTAAGAGATTATTTCGTAAAAAAGATGACTTTTTTTTATCTAATATAATATCAACAGAAATAGATGCAGCACCTGCCACAGTTGATTGTTACCGTGGTTTTGTAAACCATTTAAAATAAAATGTACCCAGGGTGTTTGCATTTTATTGCATCATCGATCGACAATATTTAGTAATTAACAAAATTCGGAGTAACGCCTTGAATTCTAGATGTGTAAAGAAAAGGACGAGATCCTTCTTTATACTGAAGTATGCTGGCTGACGTTTTTGAGACTGTTTTAGAGTTTTTAGATGTGAAAGATCTTATTTTGAAAGACAACTAAATCAGCTAGAAACCAGACATTGCCTATTTAATAGATTTGTTTACCAAATTTAACATGGTTACCTTGCAATTGTTTGAATTTAATAGAAGCACAGTCCATAATTGCAGTTTTTCTTGGCAATTCCTACGTTTAACATTTAAATGCCCTGAACACAAATTTTGAAATTAGATCTGAAGAAGGTTTAATCAAGGAAATACCATAGTGCATCATCAACTCATATGGTGACATTAATGAATCGAATGTCATTTAGATATGGATATCTACAATTTTGGCTTGCTAATTATTTTATGTTAAGACGAAACAAGCTTGAAGTCAAAGATACCGTGAGAACTAATAAAATCACATTAGAGCAGTGGGAAACATACTTTAAAAATCTATATAAGGAAGAAGAGAACATGGACAGATACAAAATGAATATGAGGAGGACAATAGCATAGAACTGACAAATAACAAGATAGAAAATACTTTAAAGTCTTTTAAGAATAGAAAAAGCCCTGGACCAGACGAGATCACTAATGAGATGCTTAAATACGGAGGGAAAAAGCTATGGAATGAAATATTAACCCTATTCAAGAATATCATAGAAGAACAAAAAATACCGAATGAATGGAAGAACAGTGTAACAATATCCATTTTTAAAAAAGGACAGAAAACGCAGCCAGAAAACTATCGAGGAATAACACTGCTTGATAGCATTCTCAAAGCATTCGCAAAAACTATACTGGAAGAAATCACCAAAATCATAAGTATACGAGAAGAACAACAAGGTTTCGGAAGGAACAGATCTACTATTGATGCAATATTCATTGTCAAACAAATAACTGAAAAATCCCTCGAATTCAATAAACCTGCGTACATGTGCTTCGTCGATATGACAGAGTACGCTTAAAGGACGTCTTAGAAATAATGAGAACAAAAGGTCTAAACCATAAGCTAATTAACCTAATATACGATATTAACATCCAGTGCAAAACAAAAATCAGAGTAGGACATATAACAACGGAAGACATATATGTAAACACAGGAACTAGACAGGGCGATTCGCTCAGCCCCTTCTTATTTAATCTAATAATGGATAAAATAATAGAAAATCTCCCCAGAACAGCTGGATACAAAATGGGAAACACATTCTTCCATACCGTCTGCTATGCGGACGATGCTGTTCTTATCGCAGACTTTGAAGATAACCTCCAAAGATTACTGCACTCTTTTAACACTAAAGCGAAAGAATTAAATATGCTCATTAACACCGAGAAGACCAAATGCTTAGTAACATCCAAAGAACCAATAAGGTGCAAGTTGGAAATCGACTCCAAAATTGTCGAACAGGTAAATCACTGCAAATATCTTGGAGTAGAAATAACGAGCCATGGAAACCTTTTTAACGAAGTAAGAGAGGAAACAATGAAAGCGGCTAGAATTTTTGGATGCCTAAAAAAATTGTATGGAAGAACAAATACCTTAATACCGAAAGTAAAACTAAGATATATAAAACGGCTCTGAGACCCATCATAACATACGCGGCAGAAACAAGACCAGATACAGGCAGAACTCTACAAATGATGAGAATAGTTGAAATGAAAACATTAAGAAGTATACAAGGCAAAACTCTACACGACAGAATATGGAATGAAGATATCAGACAACAATGCGGGATACAGTACATAGGAAGATGGGTTAGACAAAGGCGAAGATTCTGGAACAAACGTATAGGGAGAATGGAGGACGGTAGACTCACTAAAAGCGCAAAAATGAACAACCCAGTAGGAAAAAGATCACAGAGAAGACCACCAAAACGATGGCGAGAATGATTGACTTCATTTTCCGAGGAAGGCGTGATGGCAATGAACAGGCAATAGCCTACTAGCATGGTTAACTGTGTTAGAAAGAAGAAGAAGAAGAAGAAGAAGAAGAAAGAAGAAGACGATCGCTTGAAAGTTTTTGATAGCTTCTCTATCTTCATACCTCGTGGAAAGAAGTTTCAGCGCAGTGGCCAATCTTCTTACAAAAGAAATGACGGATTGGAAATTACTGGTCAAGGAGACATAAGATCAAACCTGCTAATCTGAGGCCAAATTTACTACTTATGCATTAGAATCGTATTTCCCATTAAAATTATTTTATAACTATTACCAAAGTTGATTAGAGTTGGGAAACGATGCACGAAAAGGAAAAATGGAAGCTGCAGCGATTTTTGACAGATAATTATTTCCCTTGCAGTTTTCAAGGCTTTTTTTTCTTCATTTTATTATATAAAGATTTATTTATTGACATATTTTATACAAAAAACAATATCAGAAATGAAACAAAACACTTACTAGAAGCCCTAACTTCCATTTCAGTTAGACCGGGTCTAAAGCTACCTTTTCACTAGAGAAACATTAAAGAACTTTTTGTTGCTTATGTAGAGAAACTTTTGGCAAGTGTACTTTTTTTGTTTCTACTAAAGCAACTTAAAATTGTCGATATTGCTAATAATTTGTGACTGAAACTGCATTGGTTTTTAAACTCACATGGGAATATAAAGAAAGGCGAGGAAATAGCATTAGTAGCGGCAGCATACGTAGTGTTATCGTTAAAAAATGAATAAGAACGTATCAATACTACCTGGATTAAGTCAAGCCTTACAAAAAGACAACAATATCATGGCATAAAGCTACTTAAGGCGACAAGAGTAACTATTAGTAGTGTCCAAAATTGTTTACGAATGTCCGATCTTGAATGGCTGTTGTATCAAATTGCACTAAACATTCAGGGAGAGGACACGAATTTTAGACAAACAACTAGTTGCTGACTTTCTTTTAAAGTTGACCATTTACATGGAATCCAGCAACTTTCAAAAACTTTGTAAAACATTTTCTGTGGCAACCTAGGAGATGTAATTTCAAATAAGAAAATTACTGTAAAAAAACGTGCTATCCTAGAAATTACAAACTTAACATACACAAAAATTGCGTTGTTAATAAATTTTTAAGAGCGTATTTGGTGTATTCTTATTAATGAAGCGAATTTCTTCTAAACTGAATAGGGGTGATTTCAAACAAAAATAGTTAACTAGATATATTTCCACACACTTACAAACTTTCTTACAACTCATTCAAAATGCCCTAATTTGTACGTTATAATTAAAAAAAACTCAAAATAAATATTTTGTTTATAGTTTATTTGTATTCTAAATCGGCTATGGTTGAAAAAAAAACAAGTTAGATAGTAAATACCCTATATAATGAAAACTGAATAAGTAACAACGATAACAAAACGTACTTAAGCTTAAATTAATCAATTTGAAGAACAAATGCCGATGTTTGAATATTTTCACTTGTTGAGAATCAGCAAACACTAAGAATCGTAACTTTTAGTTTATTTTTATCATTGCATGATTAGCTGCTGTTTCAATAATACTCTGAGACTTTCTTTAATTGTAATCAGATATATGGAATTAAAGAATTCTATCTTATCAGCTCAGAAATATACAGCTTGTAGTAAAGTAATAAACTTCAAGTAAAGATTTTTTAATGCATATTTTCTACATATATTTTTAACCAACAATCAAGTGTGATTTCTAAAATATATTAAATAAAATTATTGAATACCTTCATAACTACTATTTTGATGATCATTTTGCATTCTTTCCAGGCAGGATGTAAATAGACTATTCGAATTTATTTCTTTAATATTACTGAAAATAAAAAACAACTAGAGTTGTGTAGTTTTTTCAGGATACAAAAATATTATATCAGGAGGACAACTGATCATCATACCTTAAAAAAATACTTTAAATAATATGAAAATATTCAATAAAAAAGCAGAAAAATTAGTAGACAGAAAATTAAAGTACTGGTCTAAATTGTGACATTTAATGAGGTTAGTATATATATATATATATATATATATATATATATATATATATATATATATATATATATATATATTCAAGAATTTATCAAGAACTTACATATATAGAAACTAAACCTGAAAATTAAACTGTTTTCTGAGATAAAAATGAAAAGAATCAATAAAATTTAGCTTAAGCAATAAAATCCGGGAAAAAACTATATAAAACTATAAATAATTATATAAAATTACATATAAACATGTATTTTTTATATAATTTAATATAATTATATCTAGGTTCTCATATAAAATTACATGATATTTTACATAAAAATATACAGTTATATATAATTACTTATATTTATATATAATCATTTACAATTTTGTATAAAGTAGAAACTTGTAGAATATATATTTATATATTATTATGAATAAATATATGTTCAAATATATTGTTATATAAGATATATATTTTTCTTCATAATTATATAAAATTATATCTGGTTTTTCACATAAAATTATATATAATCATATGTTATTTTATATAATTATATACATTTTTGTATAATTAGATATATTAGTATATTTTCATATTAATTCTTTGCATGCATTACTCAAATCTATTTTATCAAAACTTAATTTTTTTATTCAATATTGTGAAACAAGACACAAGAAATATATTTGATTTTATATGTTCTATATGAAAATATTTTTCTTTCCTAATAAAATAATCTCCTAAATTCATTAATTATAAATATCATATAAACCGGCATTTCTTTTTATGTTATTTTTTGACTACTTATATCTTATAAAAGGATTCCGAAATTTAGATATTTCCTTTGATCAATTTGGCACCTTGCCATTGGTCACTTATTTGGTACAATTCCCAATCTCTTCGCCCCTTAACCCGTACGTTCAATTCTATTTCTGCTTTTCAAGTAAGAAGTTTTTCTGGATCAAAGTATTTTCCATTTTTGTGTGCCTTTTCGTTTTCCAAATTTTACTAGCGTTTGTGTTCTTCAGATCTTCATTAGATTTGTAGGCCTAATTACACAAGTAAAAGATGCAATCACTCTAAACCGTTGCTAGTGAAATTATAAAGAATAAAACTTATCTTCATGTTGCTTAAATAAATATAATGTGAATTACTGAGTAACTGTTATATAAAAAAAATATTTTTGTAGCTGTAACTCTTGATTTATAATGTCAAAAAACATTATATCTAGTGACAGATATACTTCTTATTATTAACATTTTATAATTCTTTAGAAATATGCAAACTACCAACAAATAATTTTAAAAAATCATTTCATTTTTTATTTTTATTTAGTTATTATTTATTATTATATAAAATTATATACAATTTTATATAATAATATATTATCATATATAAACCTTTGAAAGTAGAGCTTAATATAAAGTTAATTATTATTAATGTTTAAAAATTTGTTGAATTTTATATATTCAGATAAAATTATATCATGCCAATTTTCATATCTGATTATATATGATCATTTATATATAATTATATATGATTATATATATTTTTTCCCCGGGAATACATAATGAGAAAATAAGTCTATAAAACGAAAAGTTGTAAAAATACTGTATCACATTTGATTTGGTCTTGTAGAGATTATATAATAAAACTGTAAACAAATCTACAGTATTGTACTATAATCTCACTACTTAGCTTATTTTTGTTTCTTTTACATCTTTCTCGTACTGTTCATATTGTGCATCTGACAGGTACCATAAGTCAAGAGGAATTTTTGTAAAAATGTTGTTCAATATTTTTTTGAAGATCTTTGCTAAGCTTGAACCAAGACTATCTTCCAGTTCCGAAATAATTTCCAAGCCATTTTGATTTATAAATGCATTTACAGTTTGACCTAGAAAATTTAAATATAAGAAGAGATTAAAAATTGTCTATAAACAATAAAATACCTTTATGATCAATTATAAATTAACGCGTAACGAAATAATTCCTAAATTTCCAAATTCTCAGTTCTATATATCCCTTCTCAATAGTAGTTATGGGTCACTTTTTATTCTTGAACTCAAGGCCCATAATGTTTGACTATTACGTTTTCAGCTATATATTTCCTCAATAAAATTGAAATATATATATATATATATATATATATATATATATATATATATATATATATATATATATATAAAAATAAATGAATTTTAAACCAAAATTATAGAAAGGTTGCAGGGATGATAGATAACTTTCAAGTCTATTATCTAATTATTCATTGTTAAAAAAGTAAGGAAGATAATGTTTACTTTGGGTCTTTCGACATACAGTGGGATATTTCGCACTTTTTTTTTCAATTTAATACTAGGAGCTTGTTTCGTACTCTACTTGTGTATGTATATTTTTTAAATGTAGATAACTCAATTCTTCACCGATTTAAAACTTTTTTGGAGTTATAAAATTTTCCATATTTAAAATCTCAATAAAAAAAATTGTATCTTCGAAAAAAACATCAAAGGTTAAGGGCATAATCAAATATTCTTAGAATGTCGTCGACTTTGGAAATAATTGTAATTTAAAAGAATTTAAATAAAGAATCATTTTTTTATTAAAATAAAACAAGAAATAAATCTACTTTGAGTTGAATAAAAAACCTTTTAAGCTCTCTACTACCTCTATGCTTTTGGTGTTTGTAGAATAATTTACTAAAGAGAGGTTCTCTTTATTTGTAAAATCTTCACCGTTTGATCTAGTTTTCTGTTTAAAATACCAAGCCAAATAGGCCGTTCACTTAGAATTATAAATCTACGGCTATATTCTTTTCATAGTTTGTGTCCCATGGTTTTTAATGCATTAAAAACAATTTCTCGATTATTAATCAGATTATTTAAATTAACCAAACAAATTTTTAATTTTAAATAAAGGGAGTTATATGACTTACCCAAAACTTCATTTCCATTAAATAAATTATCTAGTTGAATTTTCATACTTCCAACTTTAAACTCAACCTTCATTGTATCTATGTTAAGTACTTCTCTTCCTTCTTTTGAAGGAAAACTAAGGTCGGTAAAAATATTCGTTTGAATATCATATAATTTTAATTTGCTATTTCCATGGCCATGCAAGGGGAGAACTAAAATGTGCCCTTTGAGATCATAAATGGATTTTATATCCAACAATGGTATATCTATTCTAAAATTCCAATATCCCATGTTTCCATCTTTAAAGAAACTAAAAATTAAACGGAAATATGTGGTTTTCAATATATAAAATGCTGCAAATTAGAGGATCATTATCGAAAAACACAAATTGTGCAAAAGTTCTTCATGAATAATTGACAAAAGTTTAAAGGGATATCATTATTGATAGGGAAAGTTTAATACAGTGATGTTAGTCATTAACGGTTCTCTTAAAATAAATTCGTTAAGAAAGAAACATTCAGAGAGATATTGATTTGTTCATTTGCGTGCAAGCGTAAATTTCAGCTTAATTTGTAATTCATTTTTAAGAAACTGTTAATGACAATCTTACCAAAATTTAAATCCGTAAATTCGTTACAAAAAAACAACTCTTCAAATAAATCGTTTTTAAAGTAATTAAAAATATATAAATAAGAATTTTATATTCATTTTATTTTCCTTTAACAAGCGAAAAGCTCTCTTCTGAATCGAATTCAGACATTTCAGGATGATCTGGGAAGATCCTCAAGAATGGGAGCACCTGAACATGTACTTTATAAAAGATTTAAGACTGATCCAACTCAGTCATTCCAAATATAATTTGAGATGCCTTTCTGGGGTTTCTTAACATTAAATTTTTTGCTAGTTACTGCGATCCTATGCAAGACATTTTTCAAAATATTTATAAATATCATATGTATTGTCGGTTACTGTTTGACTGTAAATCATAGAAGATGAGAGGAATATGGTCATCAGTTAAATCATAAATTGGGTTCTTGGTATTTTTTAATTAGTTATTAATATAAAACAATCGGTGTAAATGTTGTTGTAATCCCTCGGACATACGAGGTGAACTAGTGCACATAATGTAGCATTTCAAAAATAGTGCATGTCGTGTTGTATTTCGGAAGACTACATTTGGAAATTGAAACTGTCAAGGCTAAAGCCTAAGGACCTCGTCGACTATCTAGAAATTTACCTTAATGAGCTTGCAAAAAAGAGATTCCCATCCGGTCTGCCTATTGTCGAAATCTATGCCGTCTGTGGAGACTTCTTGATTGCACTCATCAGAGTGGCCCTATCCTCGAACTGAGGAACGTGAAGTGAACGGTGAAAAGGTGGCGAACGCGTATTCTTGAAATGTTCATCACTCATATCCTCGTTCGCCCGGTGAAAGGCAAGCGAACGGTGAAACATGCGCAAATGAAATGTCAGCCGCTAAATGACATACTAAACGCACGAATTTCAAAAAATTAAATAGTATTAAAAATTTTTATTTTATTGTTGGTTCTTCAAAATAACTTGTCATTAAAAAAAATAATATGTTGACGAACCGTTTCTTTAAGACGTTTGATTTTTTGAATAAACAGTTGAAACGTTAATTAGGTGGTACCCAGATATTTTTAATATTTTCAAACTTTTTAATAAAATATCCTTAGAAAGTTGAATATGTCTCGCAAATATTAAGTAAATTTGAGATTACAGACATATAAAATTATTACAGGAGATTCTGTTCATAACTCAATTATATGAGTTTGCTATTTAACAAATTTTTTTCTAGGGCCAGTTCTGCTTATGGATTTAACATAAATACTTGTGTCTATAACAGCTGATTATCTTAGTTTTAAACAGTTAAATCTAACATAATTCTTTTCACGACGCGACTTATAATAAATTTGAGAAATCACAATTTGTAAGCTATCTGAAACTTTTATTTATATAAGTAACAAATTTTATATTTAAATTATGTTAACTACAGCACTTAACTTAATTAGACTGTGTTAAACACTATTCGACACTACAATTAAATAAATATTATGATTATAATTTATCGAGATATATAAATATGAACCCTACAGACCAACGAATGTCCTTCAGCATAAAAACCTTATTTATGGTACATTTTATCTTCAAGCTTCTACAAATCTTTATAAAATAAAAAATATATATATTTAAAGTTGAATGTGAGATCCGCCAGTATCTTTAATGGACGTATTCTGTCATGCCTTTGGTTTCGGTCCCTGGTCATAAACAGTTTCACTATCTTCGTTGAAGTTTCAGGTTTTCTTTCAAATTTACTTGTCTGGACAGAACATCTTGCAATAAGAGGCTGGACACTTTGTGAATTCATACAATAAATAACTGATTGGATGGTTTCCATAGTGCATAGGTATGATGGCTCTTAATCATACTACGTAGAGTGGTAATTTCCACCGTTTCAAGGTTTATCAGTGCTGACTTTCTGCAATTACTGTCAGTATATTACTTTGTATATATGATTGCTGCTTTTTTTGATATCCCCTTTTCTTTATATATTAGAATCTTCAAGTACTTGGCTCTTTGTATGCATTTTTGTTTAACAGTTCTAGAATGTCAATTTAAGATAAATTTAATCCGGGCAAAGTACAAATATTGTAATGACAATCAATAACTTCACAAAAATAACAACAGCAGTCTTTTTTTTTTACTTTTGACGATTAATTTAAAGTACCAAAATTACTTTTTGCCTAAAAAGGCAACAAAATATACTACGAACATTTTCGGTCTGACAGCTCAATTCAATCTATCATCAATTTTATTTTTAAAAATTCTTGGGTTTTAGCACGTTCATATTTGGCAACATTGGCTTTTTAAGAATACGGCTTTTACTGTCAAAAAGTTCACATCGCCATTCCCATCACCATTCATCTCACCTTTCACATCACACTTACGAGGATAGGGGCCCAGATATTTCAATGCCGCCGTTTCGAACAACGACAAGCATAAGCCAAAACAAACAATTTATTGTCAATCTATCAAAACATATGGAACATTTCCATGTTTATGGAAAATTAAATCGGAAGAACATAGAAATAGAAATATTAAAAGGAAGGCCTACGAAGAACTTTTAGAAAAATGTAGCAAAATTCATAAGAAAACAAGAATTCAAATTGTAATTTTAAAAATTAATAATTAAAAGGATTTTCATTAAATTAACACTGACATTACAGAATAAAAATACATTTTTCATACTTCAAAATTTAACAAAAAGTAAAAATCAAGGTGGCCAATCTAATCCTCAACTGATATTCTAACCTAAAAGTAAAATGTAATTTTATCAAACGTGCTTATTTAACTAATTTTTATTATAAGTGTTTCAACTATTTTATGACATATTTTCATTAAGCTTTATTTGTTAATAATGTTATTTTTTTCTTTTGATTTTTCTCGAAAATGGGGCTGTTTTTATTTAAATAATTGTATCTAAAAATAGATTTTATTCTGAAAACTGATTCCTATTCAAATTTTGGGCCTTTAAGTTTAGTGGCAAGTACGTTTCCGACTTCCTTGGTAATACTAAAGGTTATTTAAATAACATCCTTACGAAACATGTGGATAATTAAAATAATATTGACAGACTAAGTGTGTTTATTCAGGTATTTAAATAGGGATGTTGACTATTTTTCTGAAAGTGTTTAAAACCATGCTTAAAATATTTAATATTATTTTTTTAATACAAGTAATACTTTAAAAATCATATATTTTAAATTTCGTCTTGTCACTTGCCGCTGTGACGTCACCTGTTGCCAAAGACTGGTAAACCGACAAGTAGATATAAAGCTTTTTTGTAATAAAAGATAAGTTCTAAGTTCTATAAGTGTTATGCGGTGCCTCATTGTACAAGTACTTCAATTGAAATACCTGACAAGTTATTTATTCATGTTCCACGTTTGGAAAATAATAGGAAAATATGACTTCAGCTTGCCCATTGGAATCCGGTACTTGTGTCTATATAATCTAAAACATATTTTTGATAGAATAAGTTTGATGTAAGTTTTGATAATATTTGTTTATTTTTTTTATATTAAAAGTTATTTTTTTCAAGGATGAAAATTGGAATTTCGAGGTTAGAAATAAAGTAGTCAGAGTTGGGTAACAATGTTTTGTACTTCTTTTATTTTAGTTTTGAGCATATAAATACCTATGATTACTATTATATATGTTTTATATTTTTATTTGAATACAATCAGCATCCCTATTGTTATGGTGATTTTGGCTATAAGAAATATTTATTATATAAGAGAACATTGTACTTTATGATTTGCAAATAGTTAGGACAATAAGTTTATTATTCGGAAAATAATTTTTTTATGGCTAACGATGTCTTATTTTACGCTAATAATCCTAATCAGATAAATATATCATTAAATGCTTACTCAGTATCTCGAGGTATAGACTTGGATGGTCCTACAATTGTTAAGTTCTCAAAACTTCCAGATACATCAATTGCACCATTTCCCTGACTAATTGATACCCTTTCAAGAAACATAGGTTCAAAATGCTCAACATTTATTTCAGGAATACCTTAAAAAAATATTTATATAATTGTTGGTGTTACAAAAAATATACATTTTGATTTGAAATACGAGATAACCCGATTTTCATTTATCAAACGACAAAAAATATATCCCAAAATTCGTTGTCCTGTTTTAAGACCTTAATCCGATTTAAGAGTCATAGACGTTAAAACTTCTAATTAGTCAGTTGTTTTAGTATTTTATTTTAGGATGAATGAATAAATGAATGAATGAACAAAAGGTGGTGATACTTGGTTATCGATGCCTAGGCCTCGTTGGACCCTTTACAGCCCGCCATGGCTGCAGGTCATTCGAGGCGGATTGCCTTTGCGAATCTAAGGAGCCTCGTTGATTGACCTTATCTAACGGGTTTCAGTGACAAAACTGTATGCCGGCTCAGCCTATTAGATCCTGGGTACTCTCTGAGAACATGGTTAACAGTTTCATCCTTCTCCAGAAACCATTTGCATGACTGGTCATCTACGACACCAATCTTATGAAGATGGCCCCTCAGGTGACAATGTCCTCAAGCTCCATAGCTCCCGTGTGCTAAGTCCAGTTATATATTCCTTGGCAGACTTCATTCCAGGAGCCTCTCTCTACGATTCAATAAATTTAGTTCCAGCAATAATTTGAATTACCTTTTATCATGGTATGGTTCAGCTGCGGCCCCCTATTGGCCAGACTGTCCGTCTTCTCATTCCGAATGATCAGAGACCCACACGAGTGTGATTGCGCAGCCGGTCCTTGTCACACTGTTCAGTACATCCGTACATCCTTGCAGCTGTACCGTCTAAGCGTATATTTATTATCTTATGTACAGATCAAAGCACGTTGTAAGAGAGAGTAAAACTCTCCTGTGCTCTTGCCGAAAACTCCAGCTCCAGGTCTTTCATCTTGTCGAGATCTATCTGTAAACCATCACGATTGAATTTTTGGAAGAGTTTGCTCCTCTTCCCAATCCCCTCTACTTGATAAAGGTATCTCAAGAGAGTGCTTGGGTTTTAAAAGAGGCACCATGTAATCAGTTTGCATTGGGACTGATATATATCTCTCCACCATGCTTTCTCAGAAAACTGAGTAACCGCCCATTTCAATTCCGAAATACTCTAGCCAACTGAGACAATAAACAAACTTCAGGGCCTCGTTCTCAATTATAAGTGGAGCGGAGGTAGATTCACTAGTCCTTCATGAGTCTAGTGGGGGCAGTCCTCATCGCACTCATTAATACCATACAAGCCATTCTTTGAGACGGTGTTTGTGCTTTGCTGTACTATTCCACCGCCATACGCTAGCGGCGGACGTGATCATAGGGCGGATCACCGTAGTGTATATCCAAAATAGCCCTCTCAGTGTCAGCAGCCATGCACACCCTAAGATTTTCTATGAAAAGTTATCATTTATTATATGTCATAAACCTAGAAATTAGATAAAAGTTTTGATTATTATCGGTTTGGTTTTCAAATAATACGATCATATGATGAATTGAAAATGATGCAACATTATTCAACAAATTATATTTGTTGCATAATGTTGCATTTGACAATTTAAACTCAACATTGTTAAATTAGTATGATTTTAAATGCCAACAATCTTAATTAAAGGCTTAAAATTTAAATTTATATCTGTTGTTTTGAAATTCAGTAGTAAATATGAAGTTCAGCCAATTGAGCTTCATATTTACTAAATTAAGTATGTATATGTTATTTTTTATAAAAGTATTTAAATTACTAACCCCATATGCTATATATGTTAAATATATTGCTTTAAGTTCGCTTTTAATTTACCTTCCCTGCAATTCGAAAGGTCAAATCGCTACCATGTAAGTCAAATGAGCTGTAGAACCAAATATTGATAAATTAAATTAAAATATTAATAAAAGTCATTGAAGTAGAAAATATAAATAAAAAATAATTAGATACAGAACTTCATTCGACTTATTTAAGTCAATTGCTCGTAACTAGTGTGTAATTTGGCGATGTTTTGTTTTTACTGATCATGTTTATATCCCAAGGAGTCTAATTTTACTTTCATAATAAATAAGTTTAAAAAATAGCATAACGTTTACTCATAATATTCGAATGTCTCATGGTGCAGGTAAATTTGTAACTCTCAAACGTAAACAAAAGCGTTAAAATATAGAGAATGCAAAAAACATAAATTAGAAGAAAATTTCACTCCCCAAAATCTGCATGTTCATATCAATAACCGAGTGACAGAAATAAAATATGTTATTGATTATTTCTGGTGTAAAAACTGTGATTTATCAATATATTGAAATTTCCTTAAAGACGAAATTCTGTATTAGTAAGTATTCTTCAGATTTTAAAATGTCAATGGGTCAAAATTTCTATATTCAACGTATTCAAAGATCTGAAGTGCGCGCTGATGCAACTGTGCCAAACATTTCGATTCCATTTCAATGCAGGTTAATCTTAAATTGTTTTCACTTCTTTTAATTAATATCTCAGTAAATCTCACAGTAAGCTTAATATTTTATCGCAAGAAAGAAATCTATATCTTTTAAAAAGCTAATTTTTAATTATTTTCAACCTCATCTAATGGATGGTAATATAATTGAAAAGAAAGGACCAAGATCCTAACTTTCCATAAGACTTTGTACAAATTTTAAAATTTTTTAGAATTTATTTCTAAAAATTGTACACGGTAAGGTTAATTGAAATTCCGCGATAATATAGATTACGATTTAAACTATTATAAAAAAAATATTTTCGTTATAATGTAGTATTTTTATTTAACATTGGCATATTCCACTTAAAGTCATTTACATAAATAACGTAAAAAAAATTAAAATATAGCAAAGACCAATTTTTTTTAGGGTTTATTGACACATCAAATTATTATCAAGTTTAAAACATTACATTACAATAATAAGCTGAGTGACTTTGGGCTAATATGGCATATAGTAATAATTTACTGATTTAGGGAAATTTAGAACTCCCTATGATAGTTGTTCTTTTCAGGTTATTAATTAAGGTGACGAGTTCTTTCAGTATTTATTTTATTGTCAATTTAATTTAATTAAGTAAAATTTAAAAGTATACTTACCTACAGCTAAATATGGAAACATTTCCAGAAACATATCATCGACACATTTATTTATTCCTGGATCTGACTGCTTGCAGATCTTCAACCAGTGAGCTGAAAATAGAATTTTAAATCATTAAAACTTAACAACAACTGTCAAATTAAATACATATCCAAGCATAATGTACCCAATACGAGAAGCGAGTGTTAAGAGTTTATAACAGAGTTGATTCGCAAAAGTATCAAATTAACCAATTACTTGAAAGTTATTAGTAAATTTCATTATGATTCTCAATATTACTCACTAAAGTTTAGTTTTGATTGATATAAATCCAAAATATTCAAACAATCAGTTTAATTAGGTTTTTATACAAAATATTTTTAATTAAAAATTCAGTGGTTGATGAACCTTTGGTGAACATCAACAATCGAGGATCTTAAACTTAATGATCAGATTATACCTTCACTAATACTATCGGCACTTTGTCTGCAGTGGAGGAGTGAGGCAGCAAGAAAAACATCTATATGAGTCACATAATTTGTTCTCCAATCCCAGCGGCCAAGATTCAATTATAAACTAAATAAACAAAAATCAACTAAAAATTTTGGAAAATGTGAATATGATCCATTCGAAATAAGAGCTGAACCCTGACCATTAGGGTTGTCTTAGGGGAACAAATAATGTGATTTGCATAAGTGTTTGGAGGACGTCATTATAAGCTTTAGTGAACAAAAATCACCGAAAAATTTTGAAAAATGTGGAAATTAGGACCATTTTGAAATAAGGGTTGAATCTTGGCCGCTGGGGTTATCTTAGAGGAACAAATTATATAAATCATGTATATCTTTAGAGGACATTATTATAAACATAATTACCAAAAATCACCGAGAAATTTTGAAAAATTTATTACCCTTTCAAAATAAGGGCTGAACCCTGGCCGCTAGGATTGTCTTAGGGGTACAAATTATCAAACTCATACAGGTGTTTATTATAAGCTTATTTATCAAAAATTACTGAAAAGTTTCGAAAAATGTGGAATTTATGAGCCTTTTATCATAAGGGCTTTACCCCGGCCGCTGAAATTCTTAGAGGGAACAAATAACGAGACCTACCTAGGTGTTTAGAGGACTTGGTTATAAGCTTAGTTCCCAAATATCACCGAGATATTTTGAAAAATGTGGAAATTAGGATAGTTTAAAACAAGGGTTGAACCTTGGCAGCTGGATTTGTCTTAGGGGAACAAATTATGTAACCCATATAGGTATTTAGAGGACATCATTATAAGCTTAATTATCAGAACTGACTAAAAAATTTTGAAAAATGTGGATTTTATAACCGTTTCAAAATAAGGGCTGAACTCCGGTCGCTAATGTTGTCTTAGGGAAATAAATTATGAGACATAAAGATGTTAGAGGATTTTATTATAAGCTTAGTTGCCAAGAATCACCGACAAATTTCGAAAAATATGGAATTTATAACCCTCTTAATATAAGTACTTACGCTCCGCCGCTTGGGTTGTTATAGGGGAACAAATTACAAGACCAATATAGGTGTTTAGAGACACCGAAAAAATTTCAAAAAATTTGGAAATTAGGACAATATTAAAATAAGGGTTGAACCTTGGCTGCTGGGATTGTCTTAGGGGGACAAATTATGTTACCCATATAGGTGTGTAGGGACATTATAAACCCAAGATCACCGAAAAATTTTGGAAAATTTGGGATTTATGACCCTTTCAAAATAAGGGCTGAACCCGGGCCGCAGGAGTTGTCTTAAGGGAACAAAATAATTTCCCATATATATATATATATATATATATATATATATATATATATATATATAAATATATATATATATATATATATATATATATATATATATATATATATATATATATATATATATATATATATAGATGACATGATGAGGGGCTTAATTTCCAAAAATCGTTGAAAAATTTCAATAACTATGGACTGTATAATTTAACTGAATATAATTAATTAACCCTGATTAAAGGGGGATGATTTTGGAGATCAAATTACATAATCTTTCTGGGTATTTAGAGGAAGTTGTAGCAAACGTAAATACCAAAAACCACTGAAAAATATCAATAATGTTTATTTTATGATATTTTAAATATATAATTTTAATCTATACTTAGCGCGCTGTATCTTGATTTGGCTGTTGGCCGCTAGCTTCAGCTTCATTTGACTTTTCAGAAATTCCAAATATTACAGTGGTCGATACAAAATCCTGACTGAAACCCAATCAAATATATGGAATCACAATTAAAACAGGCGGGATCACGATTAAAATCAGTTAAAAAATTAAAGGCTCATGGTAAATTACTAGAAAGTGTAACAGGTAAGATATCTAGACCAGTGCAATAGGAATTCAATAATTTTTATATCATCGTATTTGTAATTCATAATTTATTATGTATAAATGCTTGATAATAAATGTTATTTAATGAAGATTATATTTATTTTCCAATATGTATTACTTTCTTAGAATAAGTAATATTATTAAATATTGACTCAGTACTGCACCGTACTGTAAGTTTTTAAATATCCTATGAAGCAAGGGATGCACCATCACCAGGATCACATTTTTTCCATTTAATCTTTTCCTTCATATAACACATATTATAAAATATAGCAGGATTATACACAAAATAGGTTAAAGAAATCCCAAACGATTTAACTGAAGATATTAACTATTAAGAAAACTATATAAAAATAAATACAACGCTGAATGTAGACGAAGTATCGAGACAAGGATGCGAATCCCTGTTTAACAATTAAACAATTAAAAATATATATGTCAAGATTAGATTTTTCAGGTAAAAGACAATCATGACTTAATATCAACTTTATTATAAGAAATAATCTAATAAATTTTAATGCTAATACAATAATTCGCATTACAAATTTTAATATCCACTTTTTCTTTTAAAGTATTTTTGAAATATATGTATATATATATATATATATATATATATATATATATATATATATATATATATATATATATATATATATATGTATATATTTTAAATTTTGTATTAAAGCAAAATGTTACTGTATTTTCTTCTAAGAATATATAACAAAACAATAAATGATAAGGTAAAAAATAGACTTACGTCGTTTTTTCAGTAAGGGGGCATCTTGAGTATGATATCCCAAAACACCATGAACAAAAATCAAAATTGGCAATCCCAATAATTTAAACACCATTTTTATATTAATAAAAAAATTTAAAACTATTGATGAATTCTTTAAAATCACAACTAAAAAAAATAACTAGAGCGTAACAGATCAACTAGTAGTCGATCTAGGAATATAAAAACCTATACGAATGTTACTGTTAAAATTTTTAATCATATGAAGGTAATGTAGCAAATGATTACAGTTTACAACGGAAAAAAGCGCATTCAGTACAATCTTCACATATTCCAATTTCCTGAATACATCTAAGACAAACGTCATATGAACCTAATGTAAAATGAAAAGAAGCAAAACATAGTAATAAAGTTGATTAATAATTGTTTACACTTACCGGGCATACCGTATTCCATAAAAGTGAAAGTGAGAAGCCCTCCCTTTCTTTCTTGTAATCATTACTTCACCACACGCAAAGTTAAGATAATCGGCACACAAACCAAATTAAATACATGAAATTCTTAAGTGTTACGAAAAGGCAAGTATCGTATATGACATAATGGGTGAAATGGCAGATATTGATAATTAACTGTTACATGAATTGGTCAAAGAATTTGGATTACTGTTTAGTTTGAAACGGCCTAGTTAGAATGAAATAATAAAACAAAATTAAAGAGGTCAGAAGTAAAAACGCAAGTGGGAAGTTTTAAATGTTGAAAAAATGCATTTGTTAAATGTCTATTGCGAACATTGAAAAGAAAATTTCTTCTATGTGTTATGGTAAGAGATTAGAAATCGTATAAGTTACATTTTTGGGGATATATTTAAGATAAGTTGGTCGGATGGATAAATTTTTAATATTTTTATATTATGGAAATGGAAAGGGTTCTTTCTGATAACAAAAAAATTTTCTTTTAAGGTAATATATACAGATTAGGTTAAATTTAAAATATTACAGTAGATGTTGCTAAGTTGGTTAGTATCAGATTTATAGTTTATGGTGTTTTTTGTTTTTTTAATATGATACATTTATAGGAATAGACGACTTTTATAATGGTTTTGATGTTCTAAAATTTTTATGTTGTTATAATCTAAGTGATGACCTGTATTTAAATAGTGTTCAACCACAGCACACGTGTTTTTTCCCAATCGGCAATCGCTTTGGTGTTGGGTAACCCGCTGTCTGAGCCACTGTCCAGTTTGACCCACGTAACAACCCTGGCAACCCAAACATGACATCTTATAAATTACATTATTGTTCATTAACAGCGGTGTTCTGTCTTTAACTTTAGAGAATAAGTTACCAGTTATTATTATATTGTAATTAGCTATTTTTATCTCAGGAAAACTTTTAAACAGTGACGTAATGGGTTGTGAGTTTGTCGAAGTATGGTAACTTTTTATATTTATATTGTATTGGCGAATCTTCAATTGGGCCCTGGTATATATTGGAGTTGTATATGAGTTTGTTGAGGATGTGTCTGGGATAACCATGATTTAAGAAGATGTTAAAAAGCTTCCTCAAATTATTCTTTATAAAAGTTTCATCGCTTATATGGACAATCCTGTTTTTCATGGCGATAACGGTGTTAAATTTTTGAGTTTTTGGGTGATTTGAGAAATAATTCAAAAATCTACCGGATGCAGTCGGTTTCATATACCAATCAAGAATTATCCTATTGCCCGACGTTCGAATTACTTTTGTGTCTAAAAATGGGACACTGTTTTCTTTTTCCAATTCTATGGTAAATTGGAGTCTGTCATGGAATGAGTTAAATGTATCCAAAAGAGTATGAATCTTGTCGGAAGGTAGCGCGCAAATCAAATCGTCAACATATTGGTATATAAAAGGTAACTGAAACGGCAAAGTGTGTTAGGGTTGATTTCTTAGAAGGAAACTTTAATTTGTAAGTATTTTAATTACATATTAGTTTTGTTTAACTGTTTGTGAACTACCTGTGTGTGTTTGATTTTTAGTATTTTACTCCAGAAGAAGACATGAAATAAATGTCGAAATATTGAGTATTAAAAAGAAAATGAGTTAATTATTTATCCTATAGACCGCGACCCGATTAACTCCTTCCAAAATTATTAAGGCAAGGTTTTATATATATATATATATATATATATATATATATATATATATATATACATATATATATATATATATATATATATATATATACATATATATATATATACATATATATATATATATATATATATATATATATATATATATATATATATATATCATTAAAAATTAATTATTTTAATAACCCTTGAAATTTGAAGAAAACTTTATTTTTATAAATCTTATGCTAATCCTAAAACCTACCCTGACATATTTCTAATATTGCCTGTTAAATTCCGTTTATTAAATACAAACGCTAAATACTCGTAAAGCATGTATACAAAACTTCAAATCTCAACTAATTTTTCACTTAACAGGGGAGCGAGATAGTCTCAAAATAGAAGATGTCGTGTAAATGGGCTAAAGTACTTTTCGAGGCCTAATTTGAGCAGCTATTTAAAAAAAAAATTAAATTTTAATTGATATTTTCTTATTATATATTGTTGATATAGAATGGTGATAGTTTAATCTATAATATACTTACATATGCAGCGATGTTTTGAATTATATCACTATATTTGTGACAATTTATACACTAAGTGGTCGAAAAATAAAACAACTGCGTTACTTTACTACCCATTTAAGTTTTATATATAAAATCATACAATTAAGTTCACTAATATGGCAATTTTAAACTGTAATACTAATATTAATCTCCCATAAAGTTAAATTACAGAAATAATCAGTTCAATGAGATATTTTTTATAGTTTACATCACTGCATTACAAAAGTCTAATTTAAAAATTTTACAATTATATAAGAGAAACTTGGTTCTCAACCAACTGAAAAAATCTTATACTATAAGGACAAACGTACTCTGTTCTAACACAGTTAGAGACAAAGCACTATCTCTGATTGCAAGAATACCAGGAAAGGGTGGAAGAAGTCTTTCTTATGGTGGTGCACCGCCATCTGTAGACCGGTTTCGAACTTGTTAGTTCTCGTTAGTACAGAATAGACCAGCGCACCTCAGCATCGGAAAAGTAAATCCTTTAAGCAACTTATGTTAGACAAAATATGAAACCTAATACAAACGGCGCTATCTATCAGCATTCCACGCAATCTGAATATATAATCTCATAGAGATCTGTATATATAACAAAAGTGGATAATATACTTGCAGTTGGGTGTATAAAATACAAACGGCGCCATCTTTCAGCATTCCACGCAATCCGAATACATATTCTCATAGAGATCTGCATATATACCAAAAGTGGATAATATGCTTGCAGTTGGGTGTATAAAATACAATTATATAAGAGAAACTTAGTTCTCAACCAACTGAAAAAACCTTATACTATAAAGACCAATGTACTCTGTTCTAACACAGTTAGAGATAAAGCACTATCCCAGATTGTAAGAATACCAGGAAAGAGAAAATTTTAACTTTTTTTTAAATAATGACAAAAAAAACTAGTGACAAGCTTCTACTTATGATAAACAAAAGGTACGTATGAAGTTAAACAACTTCATCTAACTAATCAGAAGCCTCAATATTACTGTAAAAGCTATTAAAACTAGGGAAAAAAGTAACGCAGTTGTAATGTTAGTAACACAGTAGTAGCTGCTTTCATAAAGTAAATCTAGTAGATTAGAAAATAAAATAAAAAATAAAATTAACGCAACATAAAATAACTTCAAATTAACAAGTCTGGTACGTATTAACTAAATTTGAAATAATTCTATAAAGTCCCTTTGAATCAGTTGCACAGCAACAAATTAACAAAACTATTAGGCACGTTGGAAAATTACTCTTATTTTCAAAAATGTTCAATAATTTATCAAAATAAAAGTATACTCATTTATCTTTTATTATCATTTTGGGATAAGGAAAAATTTCGTAAGGTTCGTAAGAAATACCAGTCTCTACTGCTTTGAACCTTTTACCAGCGACGCCCAGGTAAGTATAATGTTTGTCTTTAATGGAAGAAACTTGAACTAAAACATGAACACCGTCTGATATTTTCGATGCATGAACATTTTGCTTTTCAATAAGCTGCTTTTCTTTTACGTTAGAAACTGATGGTTGTATAAACTTTGCAAGTGGCGTGTCGTCAGAGCTGGAAGATGAGGAATAAACCGTAATGTAGTAAGTTCTCCTAGCTACGGCAACGATATTAGATTTATTGGCTTATACTTCTGTCTCGTTCAACCTATCTGAATAATTCTCTTCTCTGATTGTGTCAACGATGGGAACAGGACTTGGCGAAAGCTTCCTACAAGTGTAAAAACCTCTTTGGCAAAGCAGCTAAGGTCTCTGTATTGGAGTTCATTTGGAGTGTCAGTAAAATCACTAGGTTTTTGAATACAGTTTTTCCAACATTTTGAATGAAGTTTAAGAAATATTGACAGAAAACATTTCTAGCCATTTTTGCATTTTTAAATAACATCTAAACAAATATGAAGGTAACTTTTTCTGATCTAATGTATATCGTATTCGTTAGGGCTTTAGATATAGCGATAGTAGTAGGATGTTAATCTCATACTATAATAAAATACGCATGTATGTTCCTGCTTTAAAAAATATTAACAAAAAAAGTATTTGTATTAAACACTTAAAAATTATATTCGTTCTGAAAGTTTTCTCTACGAAACAAATTACTAATTTTGTTTATCTCCAACGATCTTATTTTCGCTCTAGTTTTGATGACTAAAATATTCTTGAAATTTAACAAGCTCTGTATTACAAAGATTTTTATTTTTTGTCTTTAATTTGTTCTTTTGATTTTCCTGATTTTGTTTCATATGATAAAATTTTAATAATACTCCGATTGGAAAACACACTAAAGCTGGCTGGAAACGAATGCATGTGTTGTAAAAAAAAACAAAATATAACAAATTTACCAGGCTGGGCCATGTGTTGCAAAAAAACTACGTTCAATCAAAAAACTTTGCGTCAACAGTGGCAATGGATTTTTTGTTTCATTATATATGCTTATACAAAAGTATAATCCTAATTTTCTTTGTATATATTATTAAAATTGTATTAATTATCTTCTCCTGTGTAATATCCATCTCACTAGAGATTTAAAAATAAAATATATCTCATGAAACTTTTGGCTATTGTCAAAACTACTATAGGCTTTGAATATATTAAATAATTCTGCCGATATCAATGTACTGTTCAAACGTAATGCTGGTTGGCGTTAGGTGGAGCAAGACTGAAAATATTTAATTTATCTATAAGTAAACTGTTTTATATTTTCAATAAAATCGTGCTAAAATACGCTGTTTTATTTAACTGAACTATGGAAAATACGCTGAACAAATAAGAATTAAGTCAAATTTATTATCTGTTTCTTTAAGTTCTTTGGTCATGCCTCATAAATATGACCGTTTTAACTAACCAGAAACATTTGAATGTTTTCTGATAACAGTTGTTTAAATACACATGTTCAACTTAACATTTTTTCCGTTACGAAAATCACAGTATTTAATTTTATTCCTTCTGAAGTGGAAACTTTGAATAATTTGACCCTTTTTAAGAGAAACTTTAAAATATCGGTGTTTTCTATATCAACAATGCAAATTTATCAATTAATTGATTTAAAAAATACTCATGTTTTTGACTGATTTTAAAGGTTGCTCAATTTATGTACCAAACTTTTATATTTCGTTATCATATGGAACGTGTTACTTTTCTACACATATTTTTAAGTACCCTTTAGTATACTTAATATAAGCCTATCTGTAATTTCTATTTTTTATTATTTCTGTATTTTTAGTACACTACAAATTTGGGATAAGAAAGAAAATTATGACTCCAAACTCACGTACAGCGTAACCTTGAGTGGGAATGTATTATTTATTTTTCATTTTTTAACTAATTTTTAAAACTGTATAGAGATAAAGAAACAAGTTTTGAATTTGAATATATATATATATATATATATATATATATATATATATATATATATATATATATATATATATATATGAAATAAACATCAACGGCATAATGTGGATATATCCACTGCTATTACATCTCACACGGAGGAATCCGTGAAAGCCGCATAAACATATATACGCCATCCGGAGGGAAATCGGCTTCCTTCCGATCTGTCCTTTGCACAGTCAGGTGCATGTCGGTACCCTGATGAGTCTAATAGAGACTAAACATGTACCTCTGCCGTATCACTGTGGCGGGGAGGGTAAGTTTTGACTTTCTTCTCGGTATGGTGGTACAGGTAGGCCATCACCACGATGGTGGTGGAATAGGATAAATTGTGTTCCTTAGCAATTTGTTCAAACTGTGCAACCTCGAACACGGAAAGGATATGGTTGGAATG
Source organism: Diaprepes abbreviatus (assembly GCA_034092305.1). NCBI lineage: Eukaryota > Metazoa > Arthropoda > Insecta > Coleoptera > Curculionidae > Diaprepes > Diaprepes abbreviatus. The sequence continues at coordinate 38,972,305 of JASJET010000055.1, forward strand.
AAGTTTGCATTTACTGTTCGCATTTTATTTCATTCATACACGGAGCTGCATATAGTTGTACGTTTGCTGAATGTGATTTCAGCACTACAACGGCATAATGTGGATATATCCACTGCTACTGAGGAATCCGTGAAAGCCGCATAAATATATATATATATATATATATATATATATATATATATATATATATATATATATATATATATATATATATATATATATATATGTATATATATATATATATACATATACATATATATATATATATATATATATATATATATATATATATATATATATATATATATATATGTATGGTTTTAGAATAAGAATATTTCATAATCAAGTTGAATAAATAATTAAACTGCCTAAACTAGTAAATATTAGCTTTTACCCGCGACTTCGTACGTGTGATGGTCGAAATCGTAGTGGATACAACTAATCCACCATGATTTTATCCCCAAAATAGTAAATTCGTGCAAATTTTCAATCCCTATTTACTCCCATAAGGGACGAATTTCCAAAAAAAGACTGGTACAGTAAATTTTTCTTTCCAACCATAAGCCAATATACTAATTTTTGCATTTCTATTTACCAAAATGAAGAACTTTCATACAAACTTTCATTTTCTATTTTACCCCCTTATAAGATGAATTTTTAAAGAAGAATAATATAGTAAACATTTTTCTCTAACCATAAGTTTATATATTATTTTTCTATTTCTAACTAGCAAAAAGAAGAACTTTCATACAAACTTTCATCCCTCATTTTAGGCCCATCAAAATGAATTTTTAAAAAAGAATGATATAGTAAACCTTATTTTATAACCATAGGCTTATATACTAATTTTTACTTTCTTACTACCAAAATGAAAAGCTTTCATATAAACTTTCATCCCCTATTTTACCCCCTTAAAAGATGAATTTATAAAAAAATAATGATATAGTAAACATTTTTTTCTAGCCATGAGTCTATAAACTAATTTTTACATTTCTATTAAAACGAATAACTTTCATACAAATCTCCATCCTCTATTTTACCCCCTTAAAAAATGAATTTTAAAAACCGATGATGTAGTAAACCGTTTTTTCTAACCATAGACCAATATAGTAATTTTTACATTTCTAACTACCAAACTGAGAAACTTTCATACAAACTTTCGTCTCCTATTTTACCCCCTAAGAAGATGACTTTTTAAGAATAATATAGTAAACATTTTTTCTAGCCCTAAAGCTATAATACTAATTATTACATTTCTAACTACCAAAATGAAGAACTTTCCTACAAACTTTTATCCCCTCTTTTAACCTTTTAGGGGATGAATATCCAAAAATTCTTTTTAATGCTCATCTACGTAATTCAAGAAACCTATATGAAAAATTTCATGCTTCTAGACCCAAGTAGTGTCGACTGTGCGTTGATCGGTATGCCAGTCAGTTTATGTTATATATATATATATATATATATATATATATATATATATATATATATAACATAAAGAAGTTAAACACAATAAAATCTAGGCAGCCAGCCATTTTTAACTTTTACGTTTGTAAAATTATTGAAACGTCTTTATTTCTTAAAATTAACTTAACGGTTTCGTAAATGTAAATCATAAGACTTAAACCAGAGATGTAAGATTCACTTCAGTATGCAAAAGCTCAGAGTCGGTCCATGCTACCAATTTTACTTAGTAAAAATAATGTATTGTTTTCAAAAATCATGAAGGACACTATAGCATCCTTTTAATATGCTAACATGTGTTTGAATATTAATAGTGGAATGATCCTCGACTGATTTTCAGTTACTCATCTTAAATTTTTTCTGAATAGAGTGCTAGCTTATAGACATTATTGATGGGAATGGAATATGGGAGTATGTTGTCCTCATATTAGAATGTACAAAATTTAAGTACATAGTAATAATATTATTTGTAGAACTTCAACCGCTGAACAGACTGTACAATTCTTGACAAGCTGGTGAATAAAATATTTAGTTTCAGATTTGTACTGCTTTTATTTTATTTAATGACGAATGCGCCAGTTTTTTCAAGCGTTCAAATATAAAATTATTTAAAAGAAAGATGTCTTCGGACTTACGTACTAATATAAACTGAGATCCATTTCTTGTTTAAAATTAACACCAAGGGGGAAAACAATATTATTAGAGATGTTTTGCTTAATTGAGTACTAACCACAATGGATTAATAAAAAGAGGTATTTTTAATATAAACTTTTAATTAACTGATTCAAATAGTAATTGCCATTAATTAAGAATAAGAGATTTTGCATATCTATTTAAAGGTAAGTAGTTAAATTTGTTAATTACCCAAAAATTCTTTGTTTAATGGCGAATGGGTCAGATTTTTTTCATTGATATTAACTTATGCAGGCATTCAAATATTAAATTTTTTAATGAATTTTTATTACAAAGGTTATAATTAATTAAGATATTTTAGATTTCTATATTCAGAATAATTTGAGGCAATTTAATGAAAAATGGAAAAATGTCGATGGTCTCATTTAGGAGCAGAGCTTTATTATCAGGAAAGGGATTCTTTCATATAAGATTCCAGAGTGAAGTGTATCTTTGGGTGGATACAATTAAGAAACGCATAGAGAGAGTTGAGTTGTTATTTGCCATGGAGCCATATGACTAATACATCGTTAACGTAGCGACACTAGAGTTTGGTTTTTATCAGCTTTGATTTCCAAATAGGTCAGGAATAGATTTACCACAGTCAGAGATAGTGATGAGCCCATGGCAATGCCATCTGTCTGTATTTCTGGCAATCAAACAAGAAATATGCGTTCTTAAGATAATGTCTGGTGAGATCCATAATACGAGTTAGGAAATTCTCTCTTTTGGTGATCTGCTTCTGTGCTTCATTCGTCGGTATGCTCGAATACAAGGACTTTACTTCGAAAGCTTGCAATGGTGTCATCCTTGTCAATTCTTAAGGGGTGTAGAATAGTTAAGAAGTGCTCCGAGTTTTTTTACGTAAAACGCGATATTCTTCAGACGTGGTTCCATGGGGCCAGCAAGGTATTTTTGTGTTTTTGGGTAGAAGAGTTGTAAGCACTAACAATGGTTCTTAGAGTTATAAATTCTTTGAATAAAAGCAAACTATATGTTTGTTAGTTGCATTTTTGGTTTTACTACCAATCCCCGTAATCCTACTTCTTTGCCAATTTCTTTCCCTGCTCGGTTATTTTATCTTCCTTTTTGGATAAATTCTTACACTACATAGTAATGATTTTATGTTAGATTTGATTACAACTTTCCTTCCTTTGACAAGTTCGTGGTATTGTTTTCTTCATGATTGGGTTTTTCTGTCACTGTCCAGTTTGACAGAAGTTGTTTTTGAAAGTGATGCCTTTTGGATTATTTCATTTTGAGCTGTTTTAATCTTCTTATTTGAATCCCTTGTGTAGTAATAGTCATAACTTAATTAATTTTTCCCATGTTCTAATTTAATTTTCATCCTTGTGAATGTTTTTTTCTCAGTGTTTACTGAGGTTAAAAACTTGCCACTTATCGAGGAGTTTCTTAAGTTATTTTTTTTTGGGGTATCATAAATTTCGGTTTCGTAACTCGCCTTACTGTCGTCAGTTTTGGGTGACACCTAGTCTGTTGGGTCTCCAAACTTTCGAGAAATTCATAGTTTTTGAGAGAACAAAATCTTTCTGTTACTTTACCTTCTAACCCTCCATTTGGCAAGAAACTTATTTTTTACTGGATCTGCGTTGCTAATGGCCAACGGAAAATGAATTTTTTTAATTTAAAAATAACTACTACTTTACTTATTTAATTTTGCGCCGAAAACGCTAATGATTAAAGAATTGGCTGAATTTATTTCACCTGACTGTTGTTGTCCAGGAACTTGCCTTTATAAAACAACTAAAGCAGCTGTAAATTTTTCCTCTGGATTTATTGGGACCATCTTTTGGGATTTTGGGGTGAAAAAAATTTAAAATTGTTTCCGTAATTCAGTTTAGTTGTTTAGTTACCTTATTTTTTACCTGTTTGCTGTTTTGGTTTATGTTATGTTTGGGTTATTTTTACTGAAATATGCTAGGAGATGGTGTTTTTAGTACTTCTGAACGTTTCAATGAAGAAATTACTTAATCCGATTTGAGAACTCAGTTTTTTTGTTTATCTTTTGGTTTTTCCCCCTTATCGTAGATTTTTCACTTACTTTTAGTTTTTAATTTATGATATTTAATTAGTACTATACACCACTACGCGGTTTAGTAATGTTGTAGCCAGATTTGTCCAAGACAACACAGTTAACAATCTCACCATCGGTATAATAGGCAAACCTAATACTATTTTTTTCCCTATTGTAAATGACAATAATCTAAATGATTTTGTAAATTAAAGTTTATTTCTTTTCTTTTGCAAGGCGTGGCACAAATCATGGAATGTACAGAATTTGCGTAATATTTTGGCACCAGTAAGTACAACAGATTCACATTTACTTATAAGTGAATTATCCTTTAAGTGTATTTTTAGGATGAAACAAGTAAGAAGACTACAAAAAAGAAATTAGACATAAAATAAAAGGATTTTTAAGTTAAAGAGTGTTACAAGACGGATAGAAAGTGATATGTTTTTTAAATATTTAGTATGAATATGTTACGTGTAAACAAGCACAGCATTTCAATACTGTTCTCCATGAAAAATATGTCGTCGTCTTGTTTACTAGAAAATATACCTGTCATATTTTTCTTAACTTCGAACAAAGAGTCCTGTTTCCTGTATACAATTAATTATATTCTCAAATCCAACAATATTAAAACAAATTTACAAATATACAAAAACATATTTTCGTTTATTTTTATTTTTTTAATTTACAATAACAAGATAATATAAATAAAAAAATATCATATTTTGTTAAAAATAAGAGGACGAAGACAACATATTTAAGTAATCTTATTAACCTTTAAATATTGGATTTTTAGATATCTTAATTTGTAACAAAAATGTTTTATTATTACTATATTAATGGTGGTCGTATTATTCGAATTATAAAGGGTTTGTTAAGTTTTTAATGAATCTTTAACGTTGCAATTGCTATTGCTATTTTATACTAGTTGTTCAACTATGTTTAATAAAACATTAACATTGATTTAAAATAACAAATACTCATAATGTTAAAAGATAGACTGTTTGGAGTTAAAATGACTGGAGAGAAGAATAAAAAATAATAAATTATTAAAAGAACGCAAATAGAAAAAAAAAAGAACAAAATGGTAGAATTTGAAAAATATGACAATTGAATTAAATTTTTGTTACCGTGTTTAAATTGTGTATGTTTTTCACATATGCATAAAATTTGATTTTTATAATGTATTTAGATATGCTCCAAGTAAGGGTTATTTATTTGCTAATTTATTTATCATCCTATGGGTTAATGTTTTAATAAATATTGTAAAAAAATATATTTTCTCTCTTTAAAATTGTGTTCCTCATTAACTTCCTTATACATAAACACTTACTAATTTGTAAAATTTTAATGAAACATACTGACATACAACGTGTATTTTATCTTGGATTTCTGGACAATATGGCGGAAGATTAAAATTTCTTCTGGAATTCAGTTAATCAACGTCATTCTTAACAAAATTGTTTTTTTAATAAATATAAATTCTTTTTTTTTTGATTATAATGCAACTTCATCTTGTGCTATTAAACACTGATGATCGGTAAAGTTCTCAAAAATATTTCTAAAACGATTTTTACAACTTCGATTATTCGAAATATTTCAAACAACTATAAACATGATCACATAGACTTCAGTTTTACAGGTTTATATAAATATCTTCAAATTTAACAATGTGGCACTTTTATAGACAGTTTCGTTTTGTACATGCTCTCGCGTCCTTTAGAATTTAGAAAACTAGACCAACTTCAAGTGTTCAATATGTCCTAGGTTAATACCTCTTCATTAAGTCTGATATTTTTCTTTATTTCTTTAATTCGTCATTGCTACTTATGCACGGGAACTTACACAATGCTATTTTTTTATTTTTCCTAAGCAAATAGTTAATACCTAGAGTATTATGATGCCAATTCAATACTGAAATCGCAAAGTTAAAATATAATGCTAATTTTTTACTCGCAAAAATTCATGCTGAGATAATTGAAGATTTATTTCTGTTTAAGTTTTGAACTTTTCTTGTGTTTTATCAGCAAATTCTGTTCTTTTTCCAACTTTTTGATCCGAAATGGTTACTTCCATTTCTAAATTGATATTATTCCGAACTGTTTTTTCTAGACTTTAAATGAAAAGTTGTATATTAATCTTTGGACGTGGCTAAATCGTACAAACCGAGATGAAGCTCCAATGATTTGATCACATATTGACTGATTAGGCGGCACTGTTTTCCACCAGTCGAGTTCGGGATTATTTTACTCTCCACTATCACGTTCGGGCTTATTTGTCGAGATTGGAATTTTCATAACTGTATAGCCAACATGAAGCTGATTATTAGTCGCAATGTCAATATCAGGTTATTATTTAAAAGTCAGGACGCGTCGGTTAAGTAACTCGTACGCGCCGCTAACCTCGTCTTTTTATCGACGGTATCAATTTCAGGAATTAAGACACGTGCACGATCGTTATTGTTTGTAGAATGTTATGTTGTGGTTCTTTAAGAACCACGAGCTGTCTAAAAAATAGAACATTCAACGTGGTCCTCGAGAGCTAAGCTCGATCGGAAAAAGGACGAATTACCTCAAGAAGAGCAACCCGTATTTTACAGCTGATTTTTCGCTTTTATAGCAGTGGTGACGTCGCGCTCTGAATTCGGAGAAGCACCAACTCAAAGTGCTGACACCGCGCTGTTTAATGTCTGGCTTTCCCCGTTTTGGCAATCGAAGAATTGTAGGTTTAGCACTATATGCCGTATTATTTCATTTATTTAGGAAGCTTGGGACACATTAAATCTGAAATTTCATATTTTTTAGTAAAATAAGCTTATATTCAGAACTATATATATATATATATATATATATATATATATATATATATATATATATATATATATATATATACATATAACATACGGGATTTCTTTTTATTAACAGCTTTATTCGAAATTTGATTTTGGCAACAATTTCTGCTTCGATCGAAATGAAAATTAACCAAAAAAATAGTAGTCACCTATTTAGCATTATTTTAAATTCTATTTTTTTTTCCAAAAAAAATCAAAAGTGGGATTACGTCTCAAAATATCGAAAATGCAAAATTTCAGCTGTATAAGATAATTTAGATTTGTTGCCCATTTTTTGTTGCACTGTTGCAAAATAAGACTCAACGCAACCTACACAAAACTTCTTAGTTTTGACAATGCTTCATTTCAGATATATTTTGTTTAAAGTAGAGCCATATTAAATGTGTATTTTTCTACAAAATCCAGATAGGGCTATTAAAATTTGATTATATGTGATGTAAGGTTTATTTGCTTCTGACCTTGTATAAGGTAACTTCATAAAATAACTATTTTTGAAAACTTAGTTTGTTTCTAAAAGTAATATATATTAATATTCAGAAAATAGTTTAATTGAAAAGACTAAAATTTTCTAATAAAAAATTATAATATAAAAATTAAACGCATTTAAAATTTATTTTCCACCTTATGCAGAGTTTACTGATAACACTGTGTACTTTTTAACCGACTTCTAAAAGAAGGTTCTCAATTCGTCGACTATGTATGTTTTTTTTTATGTATGTATACTGTACTCCGGAACGGCGGCACCGATTTCAATGAAATTTTTGCAGTAAAATCCAAGATGGCGCTGACAATATGGCTGCCAAAAAAGTTAATTTTGTCCGATCTTCCCAAAATTGGTATTAGGAAATTTTTGGGGTTGTGCCCAACGAATCTAAAATTATTTTTTTAAAATCCAATATGGCGGATAAGGGAGTTCAATTTTGTCCGATTTTCTCCAAACTTGGTGTGGGGGAGTTTTCGGGGTCGCACATAACGAATCCAAAATATTTTTTCAAAAATTCAATATGGCGAATTCAATATGGCGGACAAAAAAATTATTTTTATCTGATTTTCTCCAAAATTGGTACAGTGGAGTTATCGGGGTCGCACATGACGAATCTAAGATCATTTTAAAAAAATTCAATATGGCGGATCCAATACGGCGGATGAAAATATCAATTTTGTTCGATTCTCTCCAAAATTGGTATGGGGGAGTTTTCGGGGTCGTACATAACGAATCTGAAATTATTTTTTAAGAATTCAATAAGGCTTATCTAGTATGGGGATAAAATATAATTTTGTACGATTTTTTTTCAAAATTGATATAGGGGAGTTTTTGGGATCGCACATTACGAATCTGACATTTTTTGAAAAAAATTAGATATGGCGGATCCAAGATGGCAGATTAAAGGTTCTAAATCTCTCGATTTTGTCTAAAATCAGTATTGGGGGATTTTTGTTAGAGTTTATTACGGATTTAAAATATTTTATGAAGAACTCTATCTGGCGGACTCAACATGGCATCTTAAAAATTTTACATTTTTCGATTTTCTTCAAAACTGATATAGGGGATTTTTGAGGGTGTAAATTACGAATTTAATAGTATTTTTTCAGGATTCAAAATAGCGGATTAAAAATTTCACATTTTTCGATTTTGTTCAAATGTGGGACTGAATTTCTTTTAAGAATGTAAATAGCGAATATAAAATTATTTTAAGAAAATCTAATATGGCGGAAGAAATATGACGGTCTAGAAATTTTGAATTTCTAGATTTCATCTAAAATTGGTACTAGGGAGCTTTGAAGGCTTTAGATTTAGATTACATTAAGACGTTAAAATTATTTTTTTTGAAATTCAATATGACGGATCCAATATTGTGAGTTGAAAATTTTTCCTTATTCGCATTTTATCAGATTTGGTGTAAAGGTGTTTTGCGGGATCGTGAATTACGAATATGAAGTTATTTTTTTACAATATTAGGATGGCAAGATACAATATGAAGGACTGAAAATTTTACGTTTTCCGAGTTTACCTAAAATTGATATTGCGGGGTTCTTGGAACGTATACAAACTCAATATGCAGTATAAAATATATCGAGCTAAGAAATTTACGTATCAAGTTTTTTAAATATCGATATTGGAAGGTTTGGGGTCTATATTACCAATCTAAAATTAATTTAAAATTTAAGATAGTGGATTTACTATGACAGACTAAATATTTGTTTGATACAATTTCACTGGTATTTGAAGAACTCTAAGAATCAACGAATTTTTAGGGTGATTACTACTTTGTATAAAATGGGTACTTTGCTGCCACCTTAAAATCGTTGCGAGGTACACTAACCTCAATTAGTACTTTGTTCAAATAATTTATGGATATCATAATGAACTCAAGACTAAAAATCGAAAAATAAAATTTTTATAAAATAAATTGAACCGATTGTCCAGAAGTGCCCTAAAAAATGAAAAATAACCATAAATTTTATATCAAATTGAAATTTTTGAAGTCGGCGCTAAGTTATTTCTCATTGAAATAATAACTATTAATATATACAAATTATGGTAAGAAAACAATTACAAATAAAATATTGTTAATCTGTTTATGCGAATCACATTTTGTCAGGTATTAGTTTGAGGTCGACTTCAAAAATTTCAGTTATTTTTCACTTTTTAGGGCACTTTTAGAAGTCGGTTCAATTTTTTTTATAAAAATTTTATATTTCGATTTTTTTTTTAGGCACAAACTACGATTTCAAAAATAGTTATTTTATGAAGTAAATAGTCTGTAAGAACAAAATCCGCATGAACGAGAGCAACATATTAAGTTTTCAAATCATGTGGACTAGAGAAAAGAGCCTCACATTACCAAGATTAGATAACTGTGTTCTGTGTTTCAATTAAAATACTTCAAATTCCGAGCTCATAATATAATATATATAATTCATTTAAAGAATTTCTCAGTTATACGGTATACATATTTAATAGTCATAAGAATTAAAATGTTCGCAACACTGAAAAGTATATTGTGTTTTTTGCAAGAAAAAAATTCCTCTGCATTGCGAATCCGCTTTAACAATGGTAGGAAAATGTTCCGTGTAAACTGATAATAAAAATTACAAGATCTACTAGAACTTATATTTTAATATAGCTGGCAGTGAATATTTTATGAATTTTAAAAAATATTAAGTTATTGGGAGAACAACGTTGAGGAAATTAAATTTTTAGCATACGGCGCATAACATTGGGCTTTTTTTTTATTCTTGATTATTATTTTATTTTATATTCGAAGAAATATGTATAAAACGTTTTATGAAAGTTGTTTAATATATTTTAAGGGGTGACTTTTCTTGGCAAAATAAGAAAGAAATCGTAAAAACCGTTGACAAAACAGATTCGTTTTTATTACATAAGATATTCGTAATTTGAAAAATTAAAAACACAATTTTTAAATCTATTTAATTTGTAGTTCGACAGATTTTTATCTGCTAATAATATCTGTCATTAAGTTATTGAAAAAATGACCAGTATTAATTTAAAAAACACTAAAATCCCATTTATTATAGGGTGTGTATAAATTTTTATTGATAATTAAAGACACACCTCGATTTCGCAAGGGAGTTATTGTTGTTATGTCGCTGTTTAACTCTGTCATCATAGCAAGTTTCGATGTAAAATCTCTGTATTCAAGCATACGGATAGATGGCGAGATCGCCTAAAGGAGAGACTTTTCAACTCCCATTATGGACCTCATCAGACACTACCTTAAAAATACTTACTTCTTATTAGATTAACAGGTATAGAGACAGATGGATCGCGTTGCTACCTCATCACTATCTTCAGTTGTTTCAAATCTCATTTGAAACCGAAGCTTTTCAATAATTATTTCTTAAACTCGAACTCCAGTAGCGCTGCGTAAAGGATTTGTGGAAAACAACAGCTGAATTATTTCCTGAAGTTTTTTAATTCGGTACATCCGAAGATATAATTCCATCTGGAACTTGAAGAAAGTAATCAAGTTCCATTCTTAGACGTTTTAACAACGTAGAAAATAAATGACCTACAACACATAGTATATCGAAATACTACCCATTCCGACAAATACCTCAATATCCATTCAAACCTTCACTTTTATAAATGTAGAGCGTAGGTAGCATCCTAATCTCAAGATTTCTTTACAAGTTTTCTGAAGAATCTGCTCCATCGAATGCAACCTTTTGTCGCAAATTTGTTGAATTCAAACGCAGTCGTACAGACACAAATGATGCTGAACCCTTTGCGGACGTTGAAATGAGGCTGCTACGTGTGAAAATATCACATTTATCCAACCGAAAGTGAAAGTGCATGAGATAGCTGACATCATAAAGATATCAATAGACCATATACATCATATTTTGTACGTTTATTAGGGTTTGCGAAAACTCTGTTCGAAGTGGGTACCACATTTACTCACAGTTGACCAAAAACATCATCATTTTGTTGATTCAGAAAGTTGTTTGGACTTGTTTAATCGAAATAAAGAGGATTTCTTCGGAATTAAATCGACAGTCAGCTGAGTGGACAGCGAAGGACGAAAGCTAACTAAAACAACAAAAACTAACAGTCGCTGGCAAAATATTGCATCCGTACTTTGAGATGCGCGGGGTATAATATTCATCGAAACACATTCATTGAAAAGGAAAAAGCATCAATAGCGAACATTGGCATCATTGGTATGATTGAAGGAAGAATTCACGAAAAAACGGCTCCAAATGAAAAAGAAAAATGCCCTTTCATCAGGACCAAACTGTATGAATTGCACTTCGAATTGCTACCGCATCTACCGTATTCTCCAAATTTGGCCCTCTTAGAAAAAGTGTGACTCCAGTGAAGAGGTGATCGACGAAACTGACACGTGCTTGCGACCCACTCCTCTCTTGCTTTCAATCGTCCCTTGAATAATTAATTAAAGGATTGAATACCTTCTTCCTCTCAGGATATGACCCAGGTATCGGACTTTTCGTACTTTGGTCAAGTTGAACGGTTCTCCTTCGGTAAGCGCTCTTCTAGAAACCTCTTCATTCCTCACCCTCAGTACATGGTATGAGGCACATTCTTTGCAGGATCCACCATTCGAAAGGTTCCAGCTTATTGATAGAAGATGTTTTTAAACTTTCATGCCGTACAACAATATGGACCACACATAGCATTTAACCATTCTGTAGCGTAGATTAATAGAGAGATTGAGGTTACATAGTAGTGGTTTAAATTTGACAAAAGCTTGTCTTGTTAGTTCTTCTAGTTTTCTAAATATCTGAAATGGAGGATAAAAAGAAATACCTTTAGTAAATGGCTCATTAAGCTGAAGTCGGTTATCTTTGCATTTTACTGCTCTTTGCGACTTAGGTACCATTATGAATGTTGAAAATCATGGTTCTTGGGTTTAGACCGTGTCAAATTGGAATTATTATCCGATGTTTCGCCTACGATTGCACGAAAAATCTTCAGAGATCTTTACTCCACGAGATTAGAACGCTGAATGACTATCGAGGAACAACAGTCCGCTATTTATACCCGACGGGTACTCAGTGAACCATGATCCAGCTTTACAATAGATTTCCACGTGTGACGTAGACTGTAACCCGCATCTCTGTCTCTCAAAGGAAAGAGAATGGCAAATTAGGACATTCTGTGTACAGAAAACCAACTCATACAAATCGATATCTCAATGCAACATCACACTATCATCCTTCTCAAAAACAATCCATCATAAACTCCTTGGTACATAGAGCACTTTCAATATGTGATGGATAATCTCTGAAATTAGAAACAGAAAAACTGACTAATGCTCTGAGAGGCAACGGAGATTGCACTGAAGATATAAGACGTTCTATTAATAAATATAAAAACCCAACTCTTCAACAAAATGTCATAAGTGAACCTCCTATGGACAGTGTTGTCTTATCTTACATACACGGAATCACCGACAAGATTGTCAAATTGCTCCGAAAATCAAACATGTGGACAATTTTCAACACATGTCAGAAAATTAGACAATGTTTGAAATCTCCAAAGGACGAAATTCCATTTCAAACAGAATGCGTTTACAAGATACTTTGCTCTTGTGGTAAAGTGTATGTAGGTAAAACAGGACGGTCTATATCCACTAGGCTTAAGGAACATGAAAGATGTATAAAAAGAAACAAATTGTACAGTCTGCAGTAGCTGAACACCAGCATTGCTCAGGTCATACTTTTAATATAAAATAAATAGACATGCAGGTTACAATCTACATCCCATGTGGAAATCGATTGTAACGCTGGATCACGGGATGTTGCTCCTCGATAGTCATTCACTGTTCTAATCTCCTGGAGTAAAGAGCCCTGAAGATGTCTCGTGCAATCGTAGGCGAAACGTCGGATAATAATTCCAATTTGACACGGTCTAAAGCCAAGAATCATGATTTCCAACTGGATCATAGCCTTGAAAGCTTTCGTTCTTTATTATCATTATGAATGTTGAGAAATGCCGTCTGGTTCAGAAGACCTACCAGCTTCTCCATTTTTATAGCATATTCCACCTCGCTACCGATAATGGGAGGGCCGGAAAAGTTTTCCGTGTGTAGGATTGTGGTTAAATGATTCGGTCTATTATCCCTAGAGAGGGACGAGGCATATTCTCTCCAGATTTTAGTTAGTTCTTCTTAGGTATGGATGTAATCATCTTAATCATTTTTTAGGCGAGTATTATGGTATTTCCTGTATACATGCGCAATCTCCTTAACCTTTCTGTGTAGTCCAAAGGTATCGCCTTTTTCTCGTAATGATTCTATTTCTTCACATCGTTCTTTCATCCAGTTTTCCTTTGTTATTTTGATTTTTGCGATTATCTTACGCTGAGTTTCTTTGAACTTCTGTAGGTTTATACGGTCTGCGTTGCTCCATCAGATTAAGTATTTCTTCTGTCATCCATTCGTTTTTGTAGTTCCTTTTTATATTATTTGCGATTGCTTGGTTAGTCTTAGATATAGCCATCTTTATTTTCTCGCAGGATTCTTCTATACTGTTTTCTTGTTCTATATTTAAAGTTTTCGTTGATGAATCTACTATATGTTGCTTTAAGATGTTCATCTCTCATTAATTTCTTCGTGTCTATTTATTTATTGTTAGTTTCAAGTCTTCTTAAAATTACATATTACATATATACGTTCACTTTTTTTTTCTTATACGCATCACACTATTTAAAAAATATATACAAAGTTATCTGGCAAAATTAAAATTTTTAAATAAGTGTGTGTTTGTTAATTCAAATCTGAAAAGGTATTTATCTTAAATATCACTATCTGCACTTCATTTTCCTTGTCAGTATTTATTTATGTTTTTTAATAATTTTTATTATTTGTAAATAACTAAAAGGGATACTTAAGATTGTACTTAAATCTGTCTCCTCATTCACAGAATTTATTTTTTTCTTTATAAAACTCATTTCCAAAATTTTGCGTTTTGGTTGATTTGGTTCGATATCTAGGATCTTTGTTTCAAGAAAATTAAATATATGAAAAAATGGTGATTCATGATTACTTAAGGTCGTTTTATTTTTTTTTATCATAGCAATGACCATTTTAACGATTTTGTAGGTATTGCGACCTTTGGCCTATGTGTGCCCTAGGACACGCATTACATGGAATGTCGTATGTAGTATGTGTTCTTTTGTGCTTGTGAGTTTTACTCTTCAATGAACTGAAATTCTGTTTAAGCAGGTTTCATCCTTTGTGACAAACATATATTTGGTATAGAAAAGTTTTTGTTGCTATTCCGATAAATCTGGTAGGTAATTTTTAAGTTATTCATTAGTTTGTATGAGATCAGGATTATTATTTAAGCCAAACTAATGTAAAATTGGGTTTGTAAGTTTTACTGGGTAGCTGTTTTTAATTAAAATATTTTTGTCTTCTTTTCTGCTGTCCTCCTATACATTGTGTCACTTAGCTTCATTGCCCTGTCAGCCAGACCTATGATCACATATTTTTTTTTGAAAAATGGTTTTCTTTGAACGATAATTTAAATATTTTCCATGTTTTTTCGGAATACCATTCTGTTTTGATTATGATGTAATATCATATCTGGAAAATGTATCTTATTATTGTCTGTAATTTTGTTTGAAAAATTAAGTAGTGGATGATAAGCGTTGGAAGAGTTAAGAACTTCATCATTTTTTTTTTTGGAACTGTATATGTAACGAAAGTAGAATGAGGGTTGATACTCCAGTTTCGATATGATATCGTTTTCCAACTCTTCCAACACTATTTAGACAATTCCACTGGATATACAAGCAAGTCCCTCAATTTGTATACAAAATTTTTCCTTATATGAAAAATATATCGATCTAAATGTTAGTCTAATTCCATTTCTGTCTTATTAAATCCAGAGCAAGTTGTATTGGTACGTTTGTATATAGTGATATTACAGCGCAAGCTTCGGGATAATATTACCAGTTATCTATTTATCAATCCATCTCCCGTTGGTGAGAAGCTAAATTATGTCAATAAATGTCTTGCTTATTATTAGTTGAAGAAATAATCTGATTATGTATTTCTATAAATCATACAAATTACTTTAGGATATAATTCTTCTTTTAATATTACACTTGGATAATGGTAATAACTCTTGAAAGTTCACATTTCTTGCGAGATGCCATTTTTTTTTCGGTCCATTTTTTTCAAACTTCCTCGCAAGACACTCTTTATGGTTCTGTAGCCAATAAAAATCATTGTAATTTTGTCATATCCTCCTGTTCGTTGGGGTCTCACTCCATTAAGTGGGGTATCGTTGAATAATGTAATTAAATATGTCGCCTTTTAAAGATGAACACTTGCATCACCGATGCTTCAGTGCTTAGATCCCGTCTTTGTAAGCGCCTTGGTCCAAACTGTATTTGCTTACGCCTGAATCTCTGTACAAGATAGACCTTTTTATCATAGCTAAAACTTCGATTTTTTCAAAATTTGGAAACAGCAAAACTAAAAACTTGATAGAATAACAGAATAAAAACAACTCATAACAGTACTCTCAAATACCTTAGTAATATTGAGAATGTGGGAGAGGTAAGCCGAAAATCTTCAGAAATAAAAAACAATGAGGCGGTTGGGTTTTTGTTGGAATAGGTCCTAAATATCATGTACAATAAGAACATATCTTTCGTATTTGTAAAAAGGTTGTGCTGAAATTTTTTTCTAAACAATTTGTGTGGAAAAATTTTCGTATTAATTATTGTTCTTGGGATAATTTTAGAAAAGGGTATGTAGTGTACAGGACGTAAATCCTATTTCATCATAATTACTAGTCTTCTGAAACCTTATGAGTGGCTTTATTGTGATGCGTCCGACAACTTTTTATTTGCGAAAATTCTTTTACACACTGCATTTTCTACTACGTATTCGCAAAACACATTAATTTAGTGAGGTATTAAATTGGTATTACCAACGCTTTCTTTTTCAGTTAAATTGCAGGATAATTTGATAAAAACTGATGCACTGATCGTTGAGTCCACCGTCTGTAATATTTCAAAATAACGTATGCATGTTTATTTATTACTAACCGACTGATCTGCTCACAGTTGTTTAATTGATATTTATTCAATCGAGTGGTCATATTGTACGACGTCAAATTTCTTGAAAATGTTATAAGTGAATCTAATGATTTTTGGTGTGTGATCTAACACTATAATATGATGTTGTTCAGTGGTATACCGACTGGCCATTATGTAGCGTAAATATTATAAAAGTAATGTAACTTGTAAATATCACTTCGGATTTTCTATGTCGTCAATGTTAGGACAACCAAGGTATTTCTATCGGATAATTGCATGTCTTGGGAAGCTTTTTTACCTCTTGCAAAATTTTCGTTGGATGAGCAGTTTCACTAGGAAAAAAATATTTTCAATTATTTGCGTACACCAAATAACTGTAATAATAAAAACTCCAATAATTGTTCGAGTAACCATGTTACTATTGCATTTAATAATTTGACTATTGACAAATTGCCATCACTGTCTAAGAAGTCCACTAAAGCAAGATCAACATTTTAAATTTCCAAGCCTATTTTGCTATTAAACACGTACAACTACACACTCTGAGTAGGTTGACATACTCCTGCACCAAACCATCAAATATTTGCCAATACCGAGCGTCATCTCCGAAACACGGGCAGCTTTGAGAAAAAATTTGAAGGTCGTATACATGTATTTGCAACATTTATTTTAAAAATTGTTTTATTATTATAACAAAGAGATAAAAAAGCTTTCAAATACACGCGGTTGTCCCACAGAAATATCTAGGTTGTCATAAAGTTGATGAGATAAAAAATCAGAAGCGATGTTTACAAAAGATGTCACTTTTATAACATTTACTCTACCTTATAGCCGGCCGCTATACCAATAGAAAACGTCATATTATAGTGACAAAGAAATCACACGCTATCACGAAATGACATTATTCGTCTGAAGAGTCAGGAATAACGAAACGATGTTGCGACCATGCGAAGCGAAAGTTATGTAACGCTGCAAGGCAATTGCAGGCAGTAATCACCTTTGGCGATGTTGTAGCCTAGGCAATGTTACAGGATGAAGTTTTCAACATAGTACCTTGTAACGTTGTTTTCTCAACTGATGAGACTGAACGCACACGGTGAAGAACTTCTCTTCCTTCGCCTTTCTCAGACTGAGCCTGTGCAGTGGGAAGTGGTATAAACGGCTCGCTATCCGTCGAGCATTAGTACTTGACGCGGAACACTTCAATCTGGGAATTAGGAACTTCGATCCAACATGTCCTTTCCGTGTTGAAGGTTGCTGCAAAACACAATTCATCAGTTGCATATAGTTGAATGTTTTCTGAATGTGATTTCAGCACTACAACAGCATATAACCACTGCTATTGCAACTCACATGGAGGAATCCACGAAAGCCGCATAAATATATATATATATATATATATATATATATATATATATATATATATATATATATATATATATATATATATATGTAATCGAAAGTTTTCGGGCATCCCGTGTATGTGTTGAGTCCCTCTCAGGACTGTAAGGCAGCTGACGTTTCGGTGAAATCTCATTCACCATTTTCAAAGCTCACTGTATGGCGTCTACGAGCGAACTGACGCCTGCGACTCCGGTGTTGTCGGTACCGTGTGCGCGTCGGACATGTTCGTTTTCCGAATGGTTCCGGACCATGAGGTGGCGTGACCTGCTGCGACTGCTACGACCGTCATCGGCCCTGTTGCCAGTGTTTGTGGTTACGTTGCCCAGTTGTAATCTCTTTCGTTACTAAGTGGTACTGGTTGATGTTTTGTAAGCAGATTTTTCCAAGTATTAGGCACACGTTGGCTATCATCTCTGCTATTTAAGTTGTTGGGCCTCTTTGCAATTTCAAAAGCCTCCCTTATAACTCTTGTGGACAGGTTTTCACATCTCGATAGCATTTTTGTTCCCGAGAAATTTATCTTATGTCCTGTGTTTAATCAGTGTTGGGCCAGAGCAGAAGAAATTGTTTTTTGCTTGACAGCGTTTATATGTTCGTCTCTTCTGGCGCTTATTTTATGGTTGGTTTGGCCTACGTAAGATGAGCTGCACTCTCCGCATGGAATTTCGTACACTCCCTGGTTTTTTAGAGGGATTCTTTCTTTAGATGTTGGCATGAGATCTTTTACTTTACGGTCTGTGGTGAAAATGGTTTCAATGTTGTGTCTCCTGAGAATTCTTGCGATCTTGTCTGTGGTGCCTCTTACATAAGGAACAAGTGAGCTTTGAAAATGGTGAATGAGATTTCACCGAAACGTCAGCTGCCTTACAGTCCTGCGAGGGACTCAGCACATACACGGGATGCCCGAAAACCTTCGATTACACATCACACCCGTGAGAATATCCGACATAACATATATATATATATATATATATATATATATATATATATATATATATATATATATATATATATATATATATATATATATATATATATAGAAGAGAAGTTATCATCCGTGTAATTTTAAAATAAAATAAGAAATTATCAGCTATGCGGACAAAGACCGTTGATGCATATTATTCTTATACTAAAAAGTGCGGATATCTCCAAAGAACATGGAAAAACTCCAGGTTCGAATGATAGGGGTCGCATTATTCGGTGGTATTACACATTTGTTGATTTTTATTATTCTTATGTTACTGAATGAGCCATCGAGATGTCGCCATTGTGTCTTATTTACTATTTTTCAACCGTGAAATCTGGAACACAGATACGAGATGATGATTTGTACCGAATACAATGGCCTGACGACTCCCATACTAGGACGAAACACAGCGGTCTTCATTTTTCGGACCCGGAGTTTTTCTATGTTCTTTGGAGATCTCCGCAGTTTTTAGCATGGGAATAATATTTATCAACAGTCTTTTTCCACACAGCCGAGAACTTCTTATTTCATTTTAAAATTACACAGAAAATAACTTCTCTATTTTTATATTTGTTGGCTTAAAACACACACAACAGCTATCTTAGAGAGTTCGTTTTTGCGATACTGAACTTGAACTGTGCAATTCATAGTTAGTTTGGTTGCCGATGCTGAATAATGCGACCTCTATCCTTAGAGTAGCAAGTTCGTGTATCGAGTTTTGATATATTTCTTTATTAATTTACCGTCGCGCCACCACGTGGCGGTTTTATACAACATTTGTTGATTTGTATTATTCTTATGTTATTGAGAGAGTCATCGAGATGTCAGTACTGCGTCTTATTTACTATTTTTCAACCGTGAAATCTGTTTATAGGACACAGATACGAGATGATGGTTTGTACCGAATGCAATGGCCTGATGAGTCTCACACTAGAATGAAATAGCGCTGTCGTCATTTTTTCGGACCCATGTTCTTTGGAGATCTCCGCACTTTTTAGCATGAGAATAATATTTATTAACGATGTTTGTCCGCGTAGCCGAGAACTTCTTATATATATATATATATATATATATATATATATATATATATATATATATATATATATATTATATATATATATATATATATATATATATATATATATATATATATATATATATACATTTACGGCCAAATCAATTTTTCGAGAAAAACACAAGAATGTAGATTGCAACAACATTTTTTATATAGAACATTTTTTCGTATCATCAATATTTTTTGAAAAATACGCATCTTTAACTGGAACCACGAATGAGGTCACATTAACAATTTCTAAATCATGATTTCTTTATGAATATGCGACACTAATATTTTCGAACATATATTGCTTTGTTTTTAATGAAAAAAAAAACACAAAATGAGATTTGTGGTAATCAATAAAACGTTCTCGGGAAATTGACAATTTCCGAACGTCAGAGTAGAAAAATGGCACTTAAAATTTGTTGGACAAAAGGACCCCTTAATTATACAAATATTAATTAAACACATTTTCTTCCGTCTTTTTCAATTTATCCTACAATTTAGCTGCAAGAGAATATGTTGGCAATTCCAGTTTATACCTCACCACATTAACCTGTTCTGCGAATGCACATTAGAAAATGTAGCGTATACGAGAATTTTTGCAAATGAAAAAGTTTTCGAACTCGTCCAAATGAAGCC
Organism: Diaprepes abbreviatus; assembly: GCA_034092305.1. Taxonomy (NCBI): domain Eukaryota; kingdom Metazoa; phylum Arthropoda; class Insecta; order Coleoptera; family Curculionidae; genus Diaprepes; species Diaprepes abbreviatus. Next base: position 38,992,938 of record JASJET010000055.1, read on the forward strand.
ACTCACAAAATTTCAAAAGAGCTGTAATCATGTTAAAATAGGGGTAACGTCCTGTAGACTAATGCTATTCTAAAGTGTCTGCTTTTGCCAAAGGACTGGAAAGTAACGTGGCAATTTATTACTGTTTAAGTTTAGCTTTGTATATTTTTACTTATTGTTAAGGGAAACTAACATAGTCAACATATTAAACATAATAATTCATTTTAGTTTGATAACATCGTACATTTTTGAATATTTTACATGAGTTTAATTCTTTAATTTGCTTCGAGAAATATTGTGTTATGTTTTAGAATATATTATTTCATATTATGCTTTCGATATGCATTAATGATAATAAATTATAGCATTGTGTAAATACAGAATCATTATATTGATTTGTTCATTTAGTATTTTGATAGTGACAGCTTGCAACAGATATGGTATGAAGATAAACTGCAAAAAGACGCAAACGATTATTGTCAGTAAAAACGACGTCGGCAATATACAGTTTACTGCCAACAACGTAACTCTCACAATGGCCGAGACGATCACATATCTAGACTGCACGTTGAATAAGGACTGGGACCACTCTCGAGAAATAAGAAGCCGAATCGAGAAAGCAAGAGGTACTTTTAATAAGCTGCGCAACATACTCTGCAACCTATCCCTCAATATACATACGCGGATCAGGATTTTGAAATGATATGTACTCTCAACTCTCTTATATGGAGCAGAAGCCTGGATCCTTACCGATGCTTCATGTAAACGTATAGATGCATTTGAGATGTTGTGCTACCGCCGCATGCTTAGGGTTCCTTGGATACACCACGTATCAAACGAAAACATTTTACAACGTATCGGTGGAGAACTGGAATACCTTACAAATGTCAAACGCAGAAAATTGGAGTACTTTGGACATGCGGAATGAGAAATATCGCTTGCTCCAACTTATCCTGCAGGGGAAGATGGAAGGCCAGAGATCAGCTGGACGAAGACGAATATCATGGCTGCGCAACCTACGAACATGGACTGGAATGACATCAACAGGTCTGTTCAGAGCAGCAGTGAATAAAGTAATATGGACCAATGTGATAGCCAACATCCAAAGAAGATAGGTACTTTAAGAAGAAGAAGTATTTTGATCTCTTTGTGTGACAGTATTTTATTGCACAATGTTGCCAAATTTTAAAAATATATATGTTTTTTGTTTCATTTTCTCTGTTTAGTTGAATTTCTCGAACGAAGTGTACTACATTATCGACAAGCAAAAAAAAATCTGAAAAATTTAAATTATTATTAACTAAATAAATGTATTCTTGATTAAGAGTTGCTTCAGCAATATATTTGCAGATTTTTCAAAACGCAACTTTTCAATTTTTCAAAATATCTCAAAATTCAAATACCAACTTTATTCATTTGACACTCTTTCTATCTCTTTTAATTTCCATACATATATCAGCAATTTCGGACACCCAATGTGTATTCGGATAAGCTACTAATTGAATAATTGTTTTTCTGTCCTACATACAAAATTCACTAGTATTATGTAAAGTTTAAGTATCATTATATTTTCATTTCATTCATAACACAGTACGACGTGAAATTTGTACAGGGTGAGTCAACGATTGGATGAAGTAGGTTTGTGCCTTTTTGGTGAAATTAACAAAGAAACTATATTTATTGTTGGATACAGTTTATTTTTACGCAGATTCTAAAAATATTTAGGACTCTACAGGGTGAGCCAAAAAACTAGGACAGCATAAAGTTGTATTTTTTTAAATAGAACACCCTATATACGAATCGTATTTTCGATTTAGCTTATAATTCTAAATCTTTTTTATTAAGGGTTTACTATAACAAAACTTTATAGTTTCTGAGATAATTAAGTTTAAAGAAAAAAAGTCACATTTTCAAGCATCAATTCAATCCTAAATAACGTTTTCAATTTTGTGACAAATATATTCAAATTTGGAATTTAGCAAGGCCAAGAACAAGTTAACATAATTTTTACCTAATATTTGCAATAAAAGCTACAGGGTGTTGAACACATCGGCTCAAATTTGAACAAGTTTAAATGAATAAATATCTTTTTTTTTTAAATGGTACACCCTGTATATTTTCATGTTATTTAATATAGTAATAAAAACCCTAAAAGTTTTGTTCAATATATCCTATACCTATTTATAATAGTTTTAGAGATATTTCAGTTTTTCTTATTTTCCATACTTTTTTACAGGAATAGTCTTCATTATCATAGTAGCCATGTAAAATAATAAAAAGAAACTACAGAAACAAACAGAATGTGGTTAAATATGATGAAATACATTATTCGTTATATTACAACGGCAATAGTTTCATTAAACATAATGTGAAAAAATTAACACAACAATAACGACAAGGCAAATACATATTTACTTTTATACTAAATTGAAGCAAAAAAATTACCTATTAAATACTGAGATTAATTATTTATTTTTAATAAGTGTTCGAATAAACGACCCTCTTATGCAATGCACAAATTTAGTCTTTTTTGCAGATTTTCTCGGACCCTGGACAAAATTAGTGGCGTTATTGTTCTACAGGTATCCCTAATCCTGTTTCGCATATCTTCCACTGTTGTTGGTGGATTAACATACACCTTATTTTTAATATAACCCCATAGGAAGAAATCTAATGGGGTGATGTCGCAAGACCTTGGTGGCCACTCAATGAAACCCCCACGTCCAATCCATTTTTGCGGATATCGTTGGTCCAAAAACGCACGAACTTCACGATGGTAATGCGGAGGCGCACCATCGTGCTGGAACCACATACTGTCGAGCTCATCCCTATCGAGACCTTGAAGCAGTTGGGGTAGTTCTTCTTGTAGAAAGTTCAGGTAACTATGGCCATTTAGTGGTTCATTAAAAAAGTGGGGTCCAATAATTCGATTATGATGAATACCACACCAATCATTTAATGACCAGTGGTTTTGATGTTGCACCTCTCTAATCCAAAATGGGTTTTCTGTGGCATAATAATGCATGTTGCGTCTATTTACGGCACCGTTACTTCTAAAAGTAGCTTCATCACTAAACATTACCTTGCATAATAAATTTGGATTTAATTGAATCTCCGTATTTATTGTACGACAAAAGTTTACACGACTTTCAAAATCCTGTCCATGCAATTCTTGGTGTAATTCCATGTGATATGGATGATACCTATATTTCTTGGTCGTACGATTAGCGATGGATTGTGATGTTTCACATAATGCTGCTAACTGACGGCTACCAATATAAGGATTTTCCTGAACATTTAACAATACTTGTAGTTCTTTTTCTTCATTAGTTACTGGTTTGTTGACCACTTTACGTTTTGGATAATCAACAGTACCAGAAGAATCAAATCTTTGCATTAAGTTTTGAAAAGTATGGGTATTAGGCTGGCGTCGATCAAGATACTTCATTTTGTAAATTCTTTGAGCAAGAAGGCAATTTTTTTGAGCCTCTCCTATTGTATAAATCATATCTATTAACTCATTCTTTGGAAAATTCATTTTACAATATAAGATGAATGCAAAAAAAACCAAACTACACTACATAAAAACCAAAAGAAGCAATTGCGGTTATAAATTTGACACACAGAAAAATGTTCTTTTACATTGTTTTTGCCATGGCTACTATGATAATGAAGACTATTTCTGTAAAAAAGTATGGAAAATAAGAAAAACTGAAATATCTCAAAAACTATTATAAATAGGTATAGGATATATTGAACAAAACTATTAGAGTTTTTTTTACTTTATTAAATAACATAAAAATATACAGGGTGTACCATTTAAAAAAAAAGATATTTATTCATTTAAACTTGTTCAAATTTGAGCCGATGTGTTCAACACCCTGTAGCTTTTATTGCAAATATTAGGTAAAAATTATGTTAACTTGTCCTTGGCCTTGCTAAATTCCAAATTTGAATATATTTGTCACAAAATTGAAAACGTTATTTAGGATTGAATTGATGCTTGAAAATGTGACTTTTTTTCTTTAAACTTAATTATCTCAGAAACTATAAAGATTTGTTATAGTAAATCCTTAATAAAAAAGATTTAAAATTATAAGCTAAATCGAAAATACGATTCGTATATAGGGTGTTCTATTTAAAAAAATACAACTTTATGCTGTCCTAGTTTTTTGGCTCACCCTGTAGAGTCCTAAATATTTTTAAAATCTGCGTAAAAATAAACTATATCAAACAATAAATATAGTTTCTTTGTTAATTTCACCGAAAGAGCACAAACTTACTTCATCCAATCGTTGACTCACCCTGTACATTGAATAAGAATAATCATTTGTTGTAGATTTTGGGTCGGTAAATTCGAATCCGACCTCAGAATTGGTCCATTATATCAGTTTTTTTTAAATATCCTAAGTTAAAAGAGTAAGAATACGTGATTTTCGCCTATATTTGAGGTTATGTATCATCGCAACATTTTTTTTCTCAAAAAATTAGATATAGTATCTTACTTTTTCAAACGCCGCTAAGTTTGCTTAAATATTTTTTTTTCTACGAGCTATTAAATTTTGAAAATTTCAAATTGCATGAATTTTTCAAGTTTTAAAAACTTTTATTTTTCTTGACCGATAAGGTTTTGAGCGGCAATTATGATAAACCATGGATGTTTTAGGGCTAGCAGAGAATCGCTCAATGCAAATTTATCATTAGTACTGCAAAAAACATTGGTTTAAATAATTTGTCTAAACAAATTTTTGCAAAATTAATTATTTTTTAATAAATGCTTCCATTGCATTTTATAAAAATGAGTCGTTATCGTTATTACGAAATATTTTGTTATAACTAAATTATTAAATAACAAATTTTGCAATTTAAATATAAACTCTTCAACGGTATGCATTTGCAGATTTTGTATTTGTAGAATATGCTTTTGTGAATTCTGGATATACATTTTGAATTATTTTCAAATGATTGTTTGAGGGTTTTTTTAAATTGCAAAATTAATTGTTCATGTTTTTGTTTGGAACAAAATATATCATAATACCGACTCCTTTAAACGTATATATTTATGTAAAATGCAATGGAAGAATTTATTTAAAATATAATGAATTCTGCAATAATTTGTTTAAACAAATTGTTCAAACAAATTTATTTTGCAAAACTAAAGATAAATTTGGATTTAGCGATGCTTTGATAGCGTTTTAACATCAATGGCTTATCAGAAATGTCGCTTAAAAGCTTATTGGTCATGAAAGGTGAAGGTTTTCAAAACTTTAAAAATTCATGCAATTTGAAATTTTGAAAATTGAGTATCTCGAATAAGAAGAAATATATTTGTACAAACTCAACGTTATTTGAAAGAGTGAGACTTATACTTTACGTTGTTATGTATCGTTTTTGGAGTAAAAAAAGTCACGATGATACATAACCTCAAATATAGGCCAAAATCGCATTTTTTGCACTTTTAGGTTAAGATGTTTAAAAAATCTGATGTGGGCGAGCAATTGGGATACTGAATAATTTTAGGAAAGTGTTTAAAACCATGCATAAGTATCTTTCTAAACCGAAAATATTTAAAAAATTTTTTTAATACAACTGGTACTTTAAAAATCATAAATGTTAAATTCCGTTTCAAATTTTCGCCAAAATGCCAATACTTGTTACTTGACCGTCATACTGGTAAACTGACAAGGATATATAAATTTTTTTCGCAATTTTTGTGATATAAGATGAGTTCTAAGTTATTTTAAGTGTTGTGCAGTGCCTCAGTGTACAAGTACTACAATTAAAGCAGTTATTTACTTACGTTCCACGCTCGGAAGATAATAAGAAAATGTGGCTTCAGCTAGCCCCTACTCGTTTTATTTTAGTTTTGAGCTTATAAATAAAGATTATTACTATTATGTATTTATTAACGGTTGCGGAAATAACAATTCGTGATACGAGGTCTTCGTATTTCTAAATTCAGCAGAGCAGAAGTTACTGTTTGTTGTGAAGAAATTGGCTTTGAAAGGGAAAAGTAAGTAAATTTCGAAGAAATTACATGAAAATGACTATAAAATATGAACTCGGCAACATAACCCTTGACAGCGATCACGAATATGACATAAAGCCAAAAAATTTATATGTCAAGTTCGTGACATAGATGACGTTGGCTGTATTTTTTAGAGTAATTATCAAATGATCAAAGTGAAAAAATGAAATTGATAACCACGAAGTGATCATGATTATTTCAAGTGATAGAACTGAAAGAGATAATAACTCAAAAGAATAACCGTATCAGGACGGAGTGCCAGCGATGACGTTAGTATGGAGTGACATCGTTCACTTTGATTGGTGTTCCTTGTCACGTGACTCAAAGGAGATTTCATTACATTTTTGTTATTAAATAAAAATAAAATTCCTTAAAAATAAAGAAAAATATTGTGTTTTTAGGATTTTTTTTGAATACAGTCAACATCCCAATTCTGAGGCTGGATTCAAATTTTGCGACACCAAATCTACAGAAACGACAATTGTTATTCAATGTACAGATTTCATGTCGTGCTGTGTAATTGATTAACAATACAAGCTGACAAATTTCTAAACCAGAAACCAAACTATACCTTTCCGAAGGTTTTCGATGAATTGAATATGAATAGACCTATTGCCTCAGGTTTTCGCGATATTCTAACCTAAACTGCAAAAATCATCTTCTTTCGCTATTTTTGTGATTATATAAGGGGGTCAGGGGCGGATCCAGCCTCTTTCTTTGGGGGGGTGGGGTGGAGACATCAGCAACATTTCCATTTCTAGCGTAAAAGGCAGTGTCGGGTCTATTTTTCTGAATTTGAAGCTCTTGGAGATGGGGAGGGCGATCACAAGAAAAAACAAGTTGACGACAGGGGGGAGGATGCGAGTAGCATACACATTCTTAATATAAGAGGCAAAATCGTGTCTATTTTCCTGACCTCAAAGCTCTTGGGGGGGGGGGTATCGCAAGGAAAACAGGTTATCAATGGGGGGGGGGGAGTGCCAGCAGCATACACATTCCTAATATAAAAGGAAAAATCGTTCGGAAAATGTCCGTTGGAGAAGAAAATATCTCTCTCAAGTAAAAGGTAGAGTTGCTACAAATAAGACAACTTACAAAATTAACTGAACTTTAGAAAAAAAATTTTTGAATAAAGTTTCTGCAGAAAATTGGGAAAAATCCATATAATAAAAGAATAAAAGAAAATATCGAAACTTGATCTCATGACCGGTGAGATAGAGGAACCAATTATAATTAATTTGAGCGAAGATAACTTCACTGACTTTGATTACGAATAAGATACATAATGTTTACCAGCGTACTGTAACATATAAAAATTAATTACATTTAAATCCCTTTTTAGCGTTTAATTATAATTCTGCAGATGGTTGAAGATATAAATAAACTGAAACGTCAAAAGACAAAAAAAAAAGAAAAACAAAACGAAGAATAACGTCGTCAAAAAGAAAGACAAGAAGAAGAAGCGTATAGTCAAAAAGAAAAACAAGGAAAAGAACGTCGCCAAAAAGATAAACAGCAAGAAGAAGAACGGCCTCTCAAAGACAAACAAGAAGAAGAAGAATATCTCCAAGTAGAAGAACGAAGTCGCCAAAAAGAAGAAGAACGTCGCACTAGATATTATAGATTCTAAAATGAAGGACCTTCGGAAAGAAGTCAATAAAATAAAAAACATGGCCCTTCTTATAAAGTAATAACCACCGGACAAAACACTAAATCTACAACTTATGATTGTCAAACATCTTGGATAATGTACAAACGCCAATTTGAAGCTGCCACTACAACAAAAAACTGGAATTACGAAGAGATGGCTACTGCACTAGTAAACGCACTCCGTGGACCAGCACTGGAGTTGTTGCAAACCATTCCTATAACCCAACAGAAAGGCTATGGAATTCTTAGAGCTGCGCTGGAAAGAAGATTTGGAGATCAACATCGGCGCCAGTTATATCAGTCACAGCTAAAGTTAAGACATCCAAGAAACGGAGAAAGTTCATAAGAATATGAAACTAAAATCCGACGACTGTGCATCTGACTTAGCCAGGCGCTACGGAAGAATTCCGAGAAGAGCTTACGATCTGGTATTTTATTGATGAGATCAGGGATCAAGAAATACAGCGTATGTTGCGTATAAGGAAAGGATTCCTTGGTCCAAGCAATAGAGATAATGTTTTCTGAAATTCTTAAGAAACTAGACACGAGAGGTCATACTTCACATTATGAGGGAAACCAGAAAGAACTAAACACAAGAAGTGATACTTCACGCTTTAGAAGAAACCACATAGAGTGTTACAGATGCGGACGAACTGGACATATGAGAAGGGACTGTAGAGTGCGATTAAGGTCTCGTTCACCATCTAGAGACCGCACAGAAGGGAACCAGGAAAATTACAATTAGTCAACATTAAGGGTCGGGTGTTGAACAATATCGAGAAGACCCCCAAAATTATTTCCATTCGTAACCTAGGAAGGACCGCCGACAGTCTTACACTGGTGCAGCACTATCTCTAATTAAGTCAAATCTTGTTGATAAATTTAGAATCCTACCATTTTCCAGAAAAGTAATATTAAGAACGGTATTGGGAGGCTAAAATTAAATCATTTGATGTTAGTTACCGACATAGAAGATGAATTTATTCTTGAAATGAACAAACAACCAGAATAAAAGGAACGATAGAGAAGATCATTTACGGAAGACTAGACAAGAGTTTTGGAAGCCATGTAGGATTGGTTCAACACCACAATAAACCCTGTAATTACCTGGTAGAGAAGGCTTTAATCAATTCAGATGGCCTCATACCTATCAGAGTAGCCAATATTCTTCCTAATTGTGTCAAAATTAGTAAAGGAGACGAAATAGAATTATACGAGCCAGTACAATGAGTGGTAAAATGTGAACAACCTGGCAAACATCAAAATTGTTAAGTAACGGACTAATTGAGAAGCTTCAGACAGACTGGAAACATCTTTCACCACAAGAAATTGAAAAAGTCAAGAGTTTTATAAGAGAGTTGTATTGTTGTATAGGAGTTGTATAGTTAGAAGTTGTATAGTAGTATTTGATTAGTGAAGATTGAGTAATAGTAATAAGAGAGTTGTGATAATATAACTATTGGAAGTGAACGATTTAAAGAGGCAAAATCATAACAATATTTTGTTGATTATTGTATTTCCTGAAATACTCTTTTTTTATTTACATCTCATGCCTATAGAACATTCCACGGAGGAAAGGCATGTAAATTTCTTAAGCGCAGTAAGGCACGTTCTTTGAGAAAAATAGTTTATATATTTATAGAATTGGTAGATCTACCAGTCATTTTATCATTAAGCAAAAACATATGTTATGAGGTAAGAATTAAAGGGTCAGTTTTATGTTTGTTGTAGGAGAGCGTTCTTGTTTTCTGATAAATATAACAGAGTTTGAAACCATTATAATTTGGAACTACCCCTTACATATATTACAATTTACTTTTATTTTCCCTGTTTTATTATCATGTATAAGTTTAGTATTGTTTATTTTAATTTTTTGTTAAATTTAATGATATTGTTCTAATACTGTGTTTTTATAAATAAAATAAGAGTTATTAGTGATAAATACTTGTCAAAATTTAAAGACATGATATTTTCGCTTTGAAAACAATGCACGTTTTTATGTATGAAGTTGCGTGCAGCAAAATACAGCAATGCAACAGCGTTATATATCAAGGCCAGACGCCATTCTTCAACAGTGTAATATCGAAATATGAGAGTGTCTCATCTTTGGGCGTTGTTTCAAAAAAAAAAAAAAGTTACAAGCCCAAGTTGCGCAATATGTTTGAAAGAACAAACCAACTGATGCGACTGCATAATGCTTTTTATTAATGATACTCCTCAATGTTCTAAGTTACCATCAACTTAATCACACCATATCTTCGTCATGCTACACGAGACATTGCCCGGCGATGTTACGTTAAGTTTTATTGCTTCTCTATACGCATCTTAAGATGCTTACAAGACTTATTTCTAAGACTGGAAAATGCTAAAAACCTAAGTGATATATTTGTACAACGTTGAATTCAACAGTGAGGCAAACAGGTAAATTATTACAGAAGTCAAGTTTACGTGGGAGTTAAATACTAAATGATGTCAAGAGGTAGTGGTAGAATATGTTTCGATCTCAGCGGGTTTGATATTTTTGAGCAGAAGAGGGGGCGATTTCTTGCTATTTAGACTACTTTTAAAAAAATCAGTTGCAGCTGGACCCAATCCGAACTTGTATATAAATAAAATTAGTAATTCTACTCATTATGAAATGGCGCCCAATCTAGGACATAAGTAGTTTATAATATATTCTTCAAAATTAATTTCAATTTTTGTTATCTTAGCAGAAGAGGGGGCGATTTCTTGCTATTTAGATTACTTTTAAAAAAATCAGTTGCAGCTGGACCCAATCCGAACTTGTATATAAATAAAGTTAGTAATTCTACTCATTATGAAATGGCGCCCAACCTAGGACATAAGTAGTTTATAATATATTCTTCAAAATTAATTTCAATGTTTGTTATTTTAGCAGAAGAGGGGGCGGGGCGATTTCTTGCTATTTAGATTACTTTAAAACAAAAGTCAGTTGCAGCTGGACCCAATCCAAACTTGTATATAAATAAAGTTAGTTATTCTACTCATTATGAAATGGCGCCCAACCTAGGACATAAGTAGTTTATAATATATTCTTCAAAATTAATTTCAATTTTTGTTATTTTAGCAGAATAGGGGGCGATTTGTTGCTATTTAGATTACTTAAAAAAAATCAGTTGCAGCTGGACCCAATCCGAACTTGTATATAAGTAAAGTTAACAATTCTACTCATTATGAAATGGCGCCCAATCTAGGACATAAGTAGTTTATAATATATTCTTCAAAATTAATTTCAATTTTTGTTATTAATCTGTTTTTGAGAAGGGTAAGTATAAACAGGTTTGCTATATCTCGGATGTACATCTATTCTATTTGTCACTATGATGTTTCAAACCAAATAAAACATTATCTGTGGTGCTCTTAAATCTGCAAAAATAGTTGCTTTAAGGGCTTTAAGTATTTAACTAGTCTCGCCAAAAGATGGTGCTAAGGATTACATCTTAGACGAGAAACCGCACTCAAAACTTCAGGTAAGAGAACACCGACACAAGGCGCGCGCAACATTCTCATCATCTGTTTGAAATTGCGCCCGCGTTTTCAGTCGTTTCAGTGGTGCGTTGCGAGCGACACGGTAAAGATAGTCGGATTCGCCGCGCGCTTTTTCAAAAATATCGCGAAATACGAAACCGCACGGACTTATAGCCATGGCAACACCGGTTGGTCCATCGTTTTTCGCGCTTTTTGTGCTGTGCATTTGTGTGACACTAGCTAAAAATGTGGATACGAGGGTTCGAAGGCAAACTGATCCGAAACCTAACTCCTGTGATAGTGTTATCCCGTTTTTCAATTCGAAAAATATTACGATTTCTTCTGGAAATGACAACAAAGGTATAAATACAGAAGCATGCTTTAATTTCGTGATAGCTCTTTGATTTGACGAAGGGTGCAATTTTTATTTATTTAGTTTCTGCAATTAATGGGGCATAGAAAGTGGTCAAACTACTTTGAAAGTACCATGTAAGAATAAAGATAGTTTTACAATTGACTATTTTGGTAAAAAGTTCTTATAAGTGACTGTATAACACTGATAAACACAAAGCAAAATGAAAAGTTATAAAGAGAGCGATATAATATTTTTATGATTCTCACTAAACTTAGAACACACCAAAATTTACCCTTCAGCAACAATACCCCCACAAAATCAGGATTAACATTTACAGATTAGGGAGATTATGGAAAAAACAATCCGGGCGAAAATCATATTTTATTTTTAATTTTAAACACGATTATTCTTAGAGAATGTTTACAGAAAAATTATAACAAAAAGAATTATTACCGCTAACTGGTAAAGTTGTGTATTAAATTACCTCATCTGATGAGCTAATTTAAGGATAAAAAATCTGTACCTAATTATGATGTAATCAAAGTATGAACAGTTGTGTTAAACAAAAGATGATTTTTGGAGTTTATCGCAAAATACAATATTATGTCATTTCTGGTATTAAAAAAAAACTATAAGAAACGTTCAAGTATCGATTTGTTTTAAGTTTATAGGCAATGATGCAGTATATTAAATATAACAGATCTACTTATGTAATCAGTATTTTTATTGTTTTAAAATTATTATCTTTCAATTGATAAAATATTTTCTAGTAAATATTGATGGTATTTACCTGAAGCTGGATGGTTGTGAAACTTGTTGGTTGTATTCCAGAGAATTCATTTTAGTCTTTAAAGACTTAAAATGGGAGAAGTGAACAATTAAATTCAGTGATTAGGTTTACATTAATATAAAACTGGTACTTTGTCACCAATTTACTTTTTCCTGTTTAACTGAATAAGAAGTTAAAAAATTCTATTAATAAAAGTGGGTAATTATTTCGATTGAGTGAATACCCAGTCTTTTTTTTTGAAAATTATTCAATTATAAATTCTTATTTCTAGTTTTAGGCAATTGTCCGCAATTTCTTCGTATTTTTTCAGAAAACACAAAAAGGCACTATTCAGCTCAAGGTCATTTTTATTTGTTGAAAATACTGAAATAAATTAGAACCTTGTATTTTCTCGACGATACTTTTACTACTTAAAAAGTTAAATATCTCTGGCGATGTTACCAGATATTTTCCGATTGGAACTAATCTGTAGTTTTGGTTAGTTCAGGTTTTGCTTGGTATCAGGAAACAACTAATTAAATCTGAAACTAACTTGAACTGACCTAAATATAATTATTTAAAAGTGTGCAGCAAAGACCATGTGGAGGAAGGAGGCATAAAAACATACAATGGAAACAAATTATAATGAATATTATTTGTTGTCCTAAGTAACCGTGAAATTATTCTTTGCGGTGACCCAATCGCGCGGATCATTTCCACGTAAATTCTTCCTGGCCCGATCAATTTTTGAGTGTGAATGGCTTATCGCAGTCAAATGTTAGAAGCTTTTGTCTAGTGGTGGCTTTTTCTTAGGTTTGCGCAACCCCAAAAAAATAGTAAATTAAAATAAAGCATATAAAATAAATAAAATTACAAATATTTTTTAAATTTCTACTGATAATTTAATGATTAAATTTAAATCAATTTTTGCTTAGATTATACGCGAATAGCAGTCAATTACTGAAATAATTTAACTTATTTCGCTTAAACCTCAAGAATAATTTGGGTGACTTACAGTATTGCGCCTGGCAACGTTGTCGCTTTGCTGGTGTGCAATTTTAATGCAATCCAAGCTAATACATTAGAACGTATATGGAGTTGCCTATCTAAGACGTGGATATTAATTTCGTCTCATACGCTTAATGAATGTTGCAAGTCGACTTGCACACCTGTCAATTTATTTCAACCAGGTTCAAAAAATTTCTGGAGATGAAATAGTGACGTTACATTAAAATTTTTTGCGCGTGTTTTGAAACTATTATAGATATGCGGTCGTAGGTGTTTGTTGTGCGGTTCGCTATTGTATTGTTTTTGCGTTTTGATTTTGGTAAAAACAAAAATTAATTCCGTTCATAGTTCAAATGCAGAGCCATTCTGTGGTCGGTCATTAAGTGATACGGCTGAAATAAAAATGCTTGGAAGGCCTACTCCGAATTTAAAAATAGAACAATCCGTGTCTAGCAAAAGGACTTTTACTAGGACATTTGATCTGGACCTTTATAATAAACATACGTGGCTTCGTGGTTGTGAAATTAAAAATGCTTTATTTTATTTCCCTTGTTTATTATTTGTAGGAGAAACTTTTTGGACAAATGGAGGTTTTACCAATTTAAATCATTTGGGGGACCGTATTACAAAGCATACGTTGTCGGCAAAACATATAAAAAATGTTTTGCAGTATTCACCTTTTGGGACTGTTAACTTAGCTTCCTAATTAAGCAGTGTTTATCGAAGGGATATTGAGCTGCACAATGAAAAGTGAGACATAATCAATACATTTTAAACATTATAATTAATTGTATGCGTTTCTGTAGAGCTTTCGAATTCACGTGTTAAGAGGACAAGATGAGTCTTCTTCTAATTCGGGGGTTTTTCGGGGTTTAATTGATTTAGATGATGCTCTGAAACGACATCTGGAAAAAACATCGGTATATAAAGGTACATCAAAAACCATTCAAAATAAAATTTTACAAGCAATATTTATTGTATGTCAAGAGAAAATTTCGGGACTTCTTGTACTTTATGACTATCTTTCGCAAAACATCGAGCTAAGTGAGATACTTGAAGTTGTAGAAATTTTAATTACCATTCCGATAACATCGGCTGAAGCAGAACGGTGCTTTTCTACCCTCAAAGGATAAAAACGTTTTTACTATGAGCCTTTCTTAAGAAAGGGATCTTATTGAAAGCATACCTGATTTCAAACAGCGGGATATTGATAAGTTTGTTAATGTCAAAGATCGGCGTATGGATTTTCTTTATAACTAATTCATACAGTAAGTTATACGTATATTTTGTTTTAATTGCTATATTTTTAAAATTTAATACCTTCCTTATGTTTAGTTATTTAAAATACACTTCTTTGTTTTATACTAAATCAATTTTTAAAGACTTTTATTTTTTCATCCATCGGTGCTTATAACAGGTTTTATATATATCTATGTTTTTCATGTACAATTGGAATTGCAACCCCTACTTTTTTTATGAACCAGCCGCCACTGTTTTTTACACCTTGCTATGAGAACGAGATGGCCCCTCTTGGGTTTCCCTCTCTATCCCTCCGAAAATCCACCAACTACTAATTATTCTACCCCTGTTATATTTTCTCTTGTCCAACTGCACTCATTATTTCAACAGTTTTTCAGAATTTTCGGGAAGTGTTACTAAGGAAATTTACCTGCATAAATTTACCCAATTAACAAATGTCGCTGAGCCTAATTCTAATTTATTAATTTGCGATTCCTAAAAATCTTTAATATTTTGAGGGAAAATCATATTTAATGTTCAATTAAAGAAGGAGAAAAGACGAGCAAATATATAAAAATTAAAGAAGCGGAAAACTTGTTTTTCGAACCCTTCCCTTGAAGATTAAATAGAATATATATATATATATATATATATATATATATATATATATATATATATATATATATATATATATATATATATATATATATATATATATATATGCATACAGAAATCATATTAATGCTATGACAACAATGGAAATTATCCTCTCTTTTGAGATAAGTGACGTTCCCCACAGATGTATCCCGTGATTATTTTTTAAATCTTTCTTCTGCTTTTTCCGATTAAAAATGTCCAAATTTATGAAATTCTATATGATATAGAAAGAAACTTCTCCAAAAGTAAAATTTGTGGATGTAATAAAATGTTAACGAATTAGGGGCAAAAATTAAACCTAAAGTGCAAAATATTTTTTTGTGTTGTAGGGGAAAGTAAGAAAAAATTGTGGAAAATTAAGCCCTCGAAATAGGGAGTATGGAAAAAAACGTTGTTGTTCAAGATTTCATTTAATCGAAATAATTACCTAAAGGTATTCTGTGAATGTTTCCTATTGATTAAATTTAGTCATTGGTATATTTTAGCTGAGGATCCACTCTAAGTGGCGAAATATATGTTGTTATTTTTACCTAATGGCGCCCACCGTCGGGCACAAGACTTAGAAAATAAAAATAATATTAAAGATTAATCATCAGATAGCCTTTATTATCAAGTATTTATAGACACAACAAATTAATGAACTACAAATACGACATAGTGAAAAATTATTGACAGACTTTTGCTTCAGGCTAAATATTTTTATTATTACACGTTCTAATAATTTATACTTAAACCCTTAAATTTTTAACGACTTGTGATCATTTTATCATACCTTTTACAAGATTCTCACAAGGGTCTGGTAAAATTTTTTCCATGTTTCCTGGAGTCGATCCCATAATACGTTTAACGAGGAAGCTGGAGACTAACAGTTATTTCATAGAACATATTTTGTTAATTATTACCATAAATTTTAGATTGGGTTAAGGTTGGGACTTTGTGCCGGTCACTGTAAGACCTGAAAGTTCTGTGAAAGAAGCCAGTTATTTGCTATTTTGGTTTCGTATTTTGGATTATCCACAATTTAAATCAAATTATATTTTAAGAAATCTAGATATATTTTTTTATTCATATTTCCAACTATTCTGTGAATAGACCCAACTTACAAGTCAGTATACATCCTCAAAGCTTAATATTAACTCCCCCGTATTTTACAGACTGAATGAAATCTGTTTGACATACCGGCTCACCTTCCCTTTTCCATTGACGACCATCAGTTGTACATCGATTAATTTTTGTCTCATCTGATCAAACTACGGCTATCCAGTCTTCTTCTATCTAGCCTTCATAGTTTTTTTACAAAGTTTAATCTTGCTTTTATATTTTCCTTATTAATAATAGCTTCTTTTTCTTTTCAACTGCTAGAAATATCTTTCTGTGTAGTTCTCGTTGATTAATTTTCGAGTATCCATGTGTCTAATTATATTTCTATTATCTCCTGGAGGCTGACCGCCTTCATTTTATTTTAAACTATCTGTTACCTCAAAAATTGAACACTATACATAACAGGGGTATAAGGTTATCTTATAGACGCATTTCACATCAGCCCAATCAACAGCCTATACTGTGAATCTGAAATTCCATCTATAGAACATAAAAAAACACTACTCACCTTTACTTGAGTTCACTCCACTTCCATTCCAATATCCACATTCCAAATGCTTTTTCAATCCCCTCTATATCCTATTCTCTTCGAACAAACATCCCTAATTTATCCACACTAATTTTGCTAAGGCCAACAACAGATCAACACCTACCTATTCTCACCTTGGAGCCACTCTTTCATCAACTGTAACCATAAATACTCTATTAAATAAAAAAGGAGTTAACCCCATACTTATCCAATCAAAATTCCGCCAAATTATACAGCTAAAATACAATAGCCCTGAACTTATATTTACCGATGTCTCCAAAAATGATAATACAGTCAGCGCATCATATTACACAAAAAATATTGAAAACGTTTTCTCCCTTCATGAATCCACCTCTACCCTTACCGCTGAACTATTCGCAATCCTTAACGCCACAGAATTCTGCTTAACCATTAGCGAAACAAACTGGCTAATAATCTCAGACTTCCTTAACTTTATTAAACTAACTGAATCATATAACCCGAATTATTATCTAATAGCTAATGAGATTAAACACCAATAAACTACTCTCATATCTCGAACCAATCCTTTTCCGTCCTTTGGTTTCTGAGCCACACTGGAATTCCGGAAAATACTAAAGCAGACAACCTCGCTTCTAATCATCAAAACTTACCCAACAAAATTTCAGCCCCAAGACCTTAAAAACTCCCTACAATAGATATCCCCAAACCTCATCCAACTTGATTGGGACCTACAGGATCCAAACAATAAACTTCTAGCAATCAAAAAAACATTTTTTACAGGTATTTAACCCCTTCTTTCCCTACTAAGACAAGATTTAACTATAGGGTCATAGAAAATTAACTCATGAGCAACTCTTAAACAAATTTCCTATTCCTTATTGTGAAACCTGTCAAACTTATCGGTCAAGCACATCAGTACCTCATGTAAAAAATATGAATAACAACTTTTTTCGCCAGCAACGCAACAATTTTGAAACTGTCCTTCCTTACCAATACATCAACAATGTAATGGCATTCATTAAGAACAACGGATTACACAATCTAATATAAGATACATATACATCATAAAAGATGCAACATTATGGACGCCAAAAGACACAGTTGTCGATGGGCCCCTAATCTATATCACTGATTCACTCTTTGAATCGTACTTTGACTCACTTTTATTATTGATGCTATTTGTCATGTGGTATTACACTCCTTTAACATCATAAATTGACCGTGAAAATTTGTTAATGAAACAAAGCGATTCAAATTATATTTATATTATACAATAAATATTACTTGTATTGAAAATATAAAATTAACGTAAAGATATAAGTAATTATGAAACTAATTTGTTCAACCGAAGAAAAGCCATAAATATGTTCTTATTTAAAATTTCGGTGTCAAACTGAGTCGCTGACTTATACGTGAGACAGTAGTGAATATAATACTACGGAAGTAAAACCAAAACAAACAATATGATTATTTATAATTTGAGAAAACAGCGGTTTAGTTTTGCAGCAAAATATATATGGACTTCTTTAAATTGTTGTACTATAGAAACGACGAAAAGATATTTATGAAAAATCTGATCCAGGTTATTATATTTGATCACACAATCACGGTGATAGTCGTAATTATACTTGAAAAGTATTTTTTGCCCTTCTAGCCCCCTTTTTAATTAGAAATTAACTAACTAACATTTTTTTTTGTTAAGCTAATAACTAAAAACTCCCTAAATGAAAAAAGGAGCGTTTATATTCTTCTCAAATACAATTATTAGTGTCTGTCCACTACATAAACTAAATTTTAGCTTCTGTCTCAATCCCTCACAGCTTAAGGTTGCTGAAGCTTTTGTGAATGATAATTTTTGATTATTTTAAGTCCTCTAACGTAGTTTGATGGGTATTTTTAAGAAAATAATGGGTTAAATAAAATGACTTCAGTTTGAGCGACATTATAAAACTTACCCGTAGCAAATCATAACATAAACTCCAAAGTACAAATAATACATGAAAGATAACACCGCGTGCTGGGACATCAGGATTGCAGTTTTTACTGCTTACAAAGATTCAGGGCATTTTTGGTCCAAGTTAAAAATTTAACCGACTTTGTATTTTCGGTCAAAACTGGCAATTTTATTGTCATCTTTTTCTAACTCCTTGACCTATATCGTTCTTTTACTTCAATACTCGTCTCGTCACATTCATATTATTTCGACAGCAAATCCATGTTTTAGTTTAGAGTGAACCAGAACTTTCTAAAGAAAATAATTAGAAAAGATAGGTGCCGTCGACGACCAAGATTAAAATTATAGCTGTTCCAGACTATATTAACAATAAGAGTATTGTAGTATTAATTAAAGTTGGGTAATAAATTGGGATGAAACAATAAAGAATAAACAAGAAATTATTAAATGTATGAAAAGGCAGGCGAAATTTAATTATATTTTTAGGTACGGAAATAAATATTGAAATAAGATTATATCTCAGATATTGTGTGTATTAAGGTCAGAGGTTAGCGTTAATATTTAATAACGTTTAGTATAGGTTCTATCCATCATAATATTTGATATATGTTGTGATGAGATTTATTAGAAAAACTGTTAATATTGGATTTTTCTGCAATCTGGTAATAATGAATAACATTTTATGCCTTTGATAAAGGCGTGAAGAAAAATAAAAAAAGTTAAATTACGAAAAAATTACGATTTTCATCAGGTAACTTGCTAGCAAGTTTAAAGTTGCGCTACAGTTTTATTAGAGAATTTTTTGTAATTAATATTTCGAGAGGTAAACCGCTGTAAAGTTTGATGTACAAACCTTTCAGAGTCTACGGAAATCCATAGAAATTTGTGATAGTTCATTGAAATCGTGGAAGGTGATAGAAATTCATAAAACCTTGTATGATTTGGGATTATCTCGTGTAATTTTTATTTACTTATATATTTTCTATAAAACAGCACGTTAACGTGGTATATTTATTTGCATTTGTAGGTTAGTGCAATGGTTGCACATGATTCAGGAACAAACTAGTGTGGAGCAAATGTTCCTTAAGAAGCAGCAGAAAAAAAATTGTGTTGCCCTAGAAACATTTGTAAAATTAGCCGCATTATTTTGTTATTATTTCAAAATTCCAAAAAATTTTAAAATTTTGCCACTACTTACTGGCTGAACAAGCGGGTAGGGGTAGGGTAGGATTACAAACATATATGACCAATTTCTGTAAAAAATATTCTATTAAAGATTTTATAAGGTGTCGCCAACTTATTTTAGGGGTGTACATGCCTCCACCATATTTGAATTAGTTTTTTTTGTTACTTACAAAAATTTTCGAAGCAACCTGCTTTTTTTTAAAATTATGTAGTTTAAAACGAATGTATTAATATGAAAATAACCATAAGAATTATTACTGAAAATGATTTTTAAATACCTGCAATATTTTTATAAAAGCTTCAAATCTATATCTGGGCATGTTTAGTTACGATTGTTCAGTTCGATTTTGTTTTGAAATTTCTTTTTTAGTTTGTAGCGCTATTTTCTTAAACCCATGGTAAAAGTGCTGTTGAATTAAGGATTCTTTTATCAAACTTTAACGGAGGACGCGTTATGACTGCCGAGACAAAAGAATTTAACGTTTTGAAGCTTTAAAGGAAGCTTTTCCTACTGAATTGTGAATAATGATTTGCCTGTAATAACTTAAAAAGAATCGGTATTAAATTAATTATAATTTTTTTTATCCATATCAGACATCAAAATTTTTGTTGGTTACCTCCTCGGTTGCAGCTCCCTATTGCGAGTAACTCTTACTCAGATTTATTTATAGCTTTTATATATATATATATATATATATATATATATATATATATATATATATATATATATATAAAGGGTAGTTCAGAAAAGGTGGGACATTTTTCAGCCGGTGTAGCTCATTGGCAAATAACATCATATATCCATATTTTTTTTTCGAAAAACGTCTCTCCATACCAAAATATGTACCTTCAGACATGAGGTGTGAAATGTATCACTTGTATTCGGCCTGATAAAATGTAATAAAGCCAATCATTCTCCTGACTATGACAAGCCTTTTATAGCGATAGTCAAGTTCCTAACAGCTCATAAGATCATAAAGAAATCAAATTTAAATTAATATGGTAAACTTTTAAGTTTCTTTGCTAATAAATAGAAATAAATTCACCTCGAGGCATGCAGTCAAAACAACGTACCCAGCGGAAATAACAGAAGACGTCGACCAGTAGTCTCGCAGGAAAAAAATTGATACGAGCAGTACTGACATGCTAACCTGAAATTAAAATCAGTTTGCTATTGCACGATGATCTCTATCAATCATTTGGAAAAAAAATTCTGTCATATTACGTTTATTTAATCGGGGATTATTTCTTTGATGCAATTGATATAGTGAACCGGATACGACGTCACTTGCAATGGTGTATTAAAATTACTTATTTTTCTTTTGTTTCTCCTAGAGTCCTGGGAAGAGATTAATTTTCAGCTGTAAATGACGTTGTTATATCTATTTTTTAAATTAAAGCAAAAAACATCTCTATGTAGTATCATGTGTCAGTTTTAGTCTACATTGGAGTATAGAGGGAGCCTGTTTAAAGCTGACATAGTCGGACAAAACAATAGTATATACAGTAATCGTATTTCTGCTTCTTAAGACATCTGTTAGAAGCCTATGAAAGAATATGTATTCAGTTCGTAAAAAATCGGTCTAAAATTTAAACTTGCATCCATTCATTTTATCCGCTTGTGGTTTTTTCAGACACGAATTATCAGATATCTTTCCTTTATGTCTGCAGATTTCGAATGAAATGTACGACTTACATTTTAATTAATTCTGTAAGCAACGACCTTAAAACTTCTTTAGTTTTTTTTGCAATATAATCTTACAAGCATAAGATTTAAGTTAGCCCAAAATCAGACATATGGCGAGTCTGGAACAGAAAAATTTCGGGAGCCTCCACTATCTGAAAGTGAGATTGAAATTTGCAGATCGAATGAAGTAATTGTTAGTTAGGTCTCCAAAAGTGCAATTAAATTTGTTATGTAAAATTTTTTATTTAGTCGTGTCATTCACGAAATATCAGTCTCCAAATAGCTATGTAATTCATCCCCCCCCCCCCACCATAATTTTATAATGGTTAATGTCATAAATCATAAATAATTTAACATTATAACTTTTACTAAATATATTCAATGGAAATTATTACGGTTGAGTAACGTTCACTTATTTATGAGAATATAAAATGTCCATCACTACCCATGCGGACAGACTACATGACGCCGCTTTTAAAATCCAACTTTTCCCTACAGATATTTATGCCAAGTAGAGAGGATTGGGAGGAAGAACAAAATCTTCCGAAAAATGGATCCTAGTGGTATTCTGATGGATCTCGACAAAATGAAAGAGCTGGAGCCGAAGTATTCGACAGGAGTACAGAAGTCAGAGAGTACTACGGTCTCGGACAATGTGCGACAATTTTCACAGCAGAAATTTATGCTATTTTGCAGTGTGTCCATCTCTGTGAGAGGGACATAGACAAGAATAGAGTAATAAATATATGCTCAGATAGTAAGGCTACGATATTGGCACTGAAGTCCAGGGTCGTGACTTCGCGACTGGTGTCTGAGTGCAAGGATGTACTAAATGGTATGACAAGGAAAGGCTGCACGGTCAGACTCATATGAGTCCCAGGTCACTCGGGCATACGCGGGAATGAGGAAGCAGACCGCCTGGCAAAGTTGGGTTCGGCGACTGAACCGTATGAACCCCAACCAATATTACCTGTCCCAATTGCTATTACCAAAAGGGAATTAAAATCGTTGCTGGAAAGCAAATTTATTGAATAGTGGAGCAGAGCTCTTGGTATGAGGTGTGCTAAGGAACATATAACTGGACCTAGCACACGGAGTACTAAGGAGCTTCTCTCCTTGCGGAGGAAAGAACGAATTGTGGTGGGACTGTTGACAAAGCATTGTCATCTCAGGGGCCATCTTCATAGAATCGGCGTCGAGGGCGACCCGACATGCAGATGGTGTTTGGAGGAGGATGAAACTGTTGACCATGTTTTCAAAGAGTACCCGGCATTCAACGGATTGAGACAGAGATATTTCGGAGATACAGTTTTGTTACCGGAAGCAGTTAGGCAAGTTCAACTAACGAGGCTGCTTGGATTGGCAGAGGCGATCGGCTTCGAATTACCTGCAGATATGGTGGGATGTAAAGGGCCCAATGGACGCCTAGGCATTGATGATCTAGTATCACCATATCACCACCCCTTTTTCATTCATTCATTCATTCATTCAAGGGTGTTTCAAAATTTAAGCAAGATTTGAATTAAACAGAAAATACACTTTAAAACTGTATTTTCTTTATTAAATTATAAAATACATATGATAGGTATGGCTTTGTTGGCACAAACGCACTCTTTTGTTGAAAATTTCCATGACCATTTTGCACAAATGTGGCTAAATTTCATTGAAGCGTTGATTCTCCTCTTTCAACGCACTGGTGGTTGTGGGCTTGTTGGCATAGATCTTTGACTTCAAATAACCTTGTAGAAAGAAATCCAGTGGTGCTAAATCACATGATCTAGGGGGCTAATTTTGATCACTGAAACGAGAGGGTACACGGACGAAAAATGTTTCATGCGGTAATTGAATTGTTTCATGGGCTGTATGGCATGTGGCACCGTCTTGTTGAAACCACATGTCGTCCACATCAATATATTCTAATTTAGGTAGAAAGAACTTGTATCATGGCGCGATATCGAGCACCAGTAACAGTCACTGCTTGACCAGCCTCATTTTTGAGGAAGTATGGTCCAATGATGCCTCCAGTCGAAAATCCGCACCAAACAGTAACACGTTGTGAATGCATTTGTTTTTCGAAAATCATATGTGAGTTCTCTGAAATCCAATCCAAAAGCGGCAATTTTGACGATTAAAGAAGCCATCAAGGTAAAAATGAGCTTTTTCGCTTAGGATTATTTTGCTCGACAAATCAGCATCCACTTGTTGATATTCAATAATTCATGCATGGTCATTAAGCTTTAGTTCTTGTATCAGTTGAACTTTGTAAGCATGATTGGTGAGTGTACGCTGCAAAGAGCTTCTTGAAATTTGAAATTCTTATTCACAACGCCGAATTGATGTTTCTGGACTTTCACCAACGCTTTTACGCGCTGCTTCGATATTACCATTTGAACGCCTTGTTATTGGACGGCCAGTATATTTACCATCACCGATTGATTCAGTTTCCCAGAATTTTTCAATTACTCTCTTCAGAGTTGACGAAGTTGAACCAATATTCCGATCATATTTTCTACGAAAGTTGCTTACAATTATTGCTCTATTTTACTGGTGTGACTTTCGGTGAATGCATCAGGAAAGACAGTCGGTAAATTAAATTATTATTCTTTCTCTAAGGGATTTAGGTCATGTGGAATACCTTGATATTGACAACGCGTGGTTTCAATGGATTTATTTCATAAAATAATACAATAATTCTGAGGAGTCTAAATTATTTTATTTTTGTTTTACTGCTAGTTACTCCATAGCCACCGCCCATTAATTATATGTTCATTTTATCAACAGTAGATTTTAAAAATCTGAAAAAAATTCTACATAACTATACTTAGTACGTAATTTTTTTCAATGAAAATTGGTAAAATTATATAATATTCACTGCAAAGAAAGAAAAACAAATTACTCTTACTAATTCATAAAATATGAAAGCAAAGATCTAGAACTTAATTTTTGATATTTCTATATGCCTCCTTATGTGACAAAATTTCACAGATACTTGCTTATAATTAACTCAACAATTGCAGAAAAACTAACAATAATAACTGCTACGGAACCCTAACGTAATGCACATAATAACACACGCATTTGACCAGTTTCAGTTCTTTAGCTGTAGACCCAGATTCCCATTTGAGAAAATTCATTAACAATTCCATTAAAAATGATTCATTCTTATTCTCTTTCGCAGATGTAATAGCATCAAGCTTTAATTCTATTTCAATCATATCAGAGGAGTCAACTTAGGTCATTAGTACTGTTCTAAATCATAGAAATTTGCTATGTCTTGCAATGACTTCCGCTCTGGGTTAGCCCGTTTGATCATTTTATCTCATCAGTTAAGTTTAACCTTAATAATAAATAACCTAAGCAAAAATATCATATTTTATTATTCACCTCGCTGCAAAGACAAAACTGAGATGATATTTTGCAACATCTAATCTAGATTAAGCAACTTCGCTAAGCTTAAATTATGCCACAGAGAGTGATTTAAGAACATCATGTTGTTTATCCTCGTCGTCGTGTTTATCTCTAATTGGCAATATAAATATGCTAATAAGATTATATTAAAGAATCTTTTGTTCGAAACAATGTAAATGTAAATTAATAATATTTATTAGACAACGTTTTAATTAAGAATATTGTATTAAGTTACACTTAATCTATAAGTATTATAATTTAACAGCTTTAATAACTCAACATCCAAATTACGAAAACAGCAACATTTTAATCACAACCTAAGAAAACCAGAAGTTAATTAAAAGTTTCTTGTAATCCGGTTACATTCAGGGTGTACCAAGGACATATGGTGGAGCTTTAAAGAATGTATAAGAAGTTCTTACTTACCACAAGGGAAAGATAGTTATTTTCTGTAAATTTTAATCTAATTCTTTCCATAGATAAACAATAATAGCCACTTTAAAATCTTAAACTTTTTTTAAAAAATTGAAAGTTGATGTGCCAATATGAAAAAAAAACAGAAATAAACATTCATTCACTCTTTAAAACAAATTATAATAATAGATGTCCAAGTAATAAGACTGCTATATCAAAATTCCATAATTTCTTGTAATAATATCGTTTTGCAAACACTTAGTCAGGTTTTTAAAATTTGTGACTCTGCAAAGGCAGTTTTGTTTCTCTCAAAGGCACGGTGTTTACACTTAGAAGTGATGGAGCTATTAACGCTATTATGTATTCTAAGATCGCTACTTTCGTTTAGAAACATCAGAATTATTTATATAATTTTTAAAACTGATATGTTTTTAGCCATTTGTGCTTATTTATTTCATCATATTTATTTTTGTTCTTGTCTTTAAGATCTACTAGGTGAATTCTAAATTACACTATTTTGAATTTAGAGTATAAAAAGAATCCCACCAAATTGTTCTCGTAAACTTTCACTTGGCTGATTTTGATATGTGTTTTTAAAAACTTGCAAAAACTAACCAACAAACTAAAATAAGCGAAAGTTTCAATAGCTGGCACATTTAAATAAAAATATGTTCGTTAAATTTGAATTGCAATTAATATGTTCCCATAAGTTGAAACACTATAGTGTAAAAGGTATTTTTTCTTTTGAAGAAGAACACTTGGATTCGACTTCAGTTCTTTGACAGTGAAGCAAACTGAAATTCCTGTGCACCTTTTCCATGTTAGTGTGTTCCGTGGGTTATCATTACTTTTGAAAAGTTTTATTTCTGCTATTATTTTTAAAGGTTTTTTTTGTATTTTTTTGGTTTTTAAAACGTTCCTTTCTCAATTTTACATATCTTACTTCACTATTTTCCTTTTGTTGAAAATCTAAAACTCCACAATATTAAGCTTTTTTTGTCTATTTTACAACTTTAGTCACGTTTTTTTTTTGTTTTTTTTTTTGAAAATTCACTTAAAAATATGATATAATACATTTCACAGGGAGTTTTTGTGTGGAGATAATAGTAAAATTTAGTTTGTCTAATAATAAACAATAAACAACATAAATCTTGGATGGCAAATCATATTTTAGACTTATGAAGGTACGCAGACAGACACAAACAAACAAACCTGAATATACCAATATTTACATCCACAAGCAAAAGAAGCGAGGCTACTTAACAAATATGACGAGGTAGAAGAACTAGAAAAGGAGAATGATACTTTCGGTCTCCATAAAAGGGTTAGAAAGGCAGCAGGAAAAATAACGAATTCCAACAAACCTAATAGATGAAAACGGACGTTGGAATACAGCAAGACAGAAAACAAGAAAAATGGAACAACGATACATATAGAGCCTTGTCGAGGATTGTACAGTTATATTTATAAAAGAATGTGATACTAGCTCACCCATAATGGTAGGGGAAGGTTAAAAAAAAGCGATCTCTTACTATATATTATTATAATACTAGGAAAATTTTAAAAACTACTGAATGACCACAACATACGAAGCCTCACTGACCTATTCAATAAAGTATACAGCATGGAAAATATTTCTTCTTAACGGCTTAAATCCACATTCTCGCTCATCCCTAAGAAAACATATCCTAAAATTTGCAAATACTTTCGAAAACCTCGCTTTATGACTCATCTAATAAAAACTTTTCTAAAGATTATTCATCAATGGTTATAAATAGTTTGCGAAGAAATACATGGGATTCATAATTTGGTTTTAAGAGGGTCACAGGAACCAGAGAGCCATTACTCAGCACACATGTTCTATTTCAAAGATGTAGAAATATTAACTGTGACGTATACTTACGCTTTATGAAGTCCAATATGATGACAATAACATACTTAAAAGAATAAGAAAAAATATACAGATCAAACGTAACACACATCAAGGATGTGCCTTGTATTAGTATAGCACTAAAGGGCATTTTAACGGGAATAAACATTAATGGAAGAAGGATCAACAACATTTGATTCGCAGTTGGCACCATAATATTCGCAGACAACTTGCAATTCCTCCAGAGAATGATGGACAGAGTAACATGAGCCACTTGCGAACGTAAGGTAAATATAAATACTAAAAAGATTAAACACATGATAAATATTAAAAATTCTACATTTTAAGGAAAACTCTTTAGTAACAAACCCAAAGATGGAAAGAATTAACACATTCAACTACTCGGGACCACAAGAAACGAAGAATGGGGTCATTCTTTATAAATCCGATGCAGAATAGAAAAAGTAAGAGCAGCTTATGTAAGAGTGGCCAAAATATTCGAAATTCATAACCTCAACCTTAAAATGAAAATAAGACTTCTTAAGTGATATGCCTTTTCGATGTTGCTATATGAGGTGGAGTCCTGGATTATAACTTGAGCTTCATGTAAAAAGTTGGAAGCATTTGAGATGTGAAAGTCTTGGACGGAGTATATTATCACAAAATAATATTGGAATTCATGTGAACAAGAATTTGAAATATTTAATCAAAAGTAGAAACCTTAAATATGTGGACCAGATCATGCAAAACAAAGAATGATATGGTCCATTTCAACCGATACTGCAGGGTAATGTATACGGAAGAAGAAGACCGGGTAGGAAACGTATTTCGTGGCTGGAAAACCTACGTACATCATCGCCAGTATTCAGTAATTTATCGGCACATGAAGAAGAAAAAGAAGTAATAATTGCACACAGGTTAGGAAAATTGAAATTTTCCGATTTTTTGTTGCACTTATGATCAGAGTCTAATAGTGTACCTAATCTTACCCAAATCTTACTGAAGAAAGTTAAAAACTGGCAAAGTTATAAAGATCTGACATACATACAGATGGACGAATAGACTAACAGTCTGGGTAATTTTACTGTTTTTCAAGAAGCACAAAACTATTTATATTATTAATCGTTGACGCTGTTCAGGTTCAAGGGCAAAATACCAAATAAATGGAAAACATTAAGTGATAGTAAATTTGCAAAGAAAATATTTTTAAATAGAAAATTTAATATGCTATCTTGATTTTAAAGCAATTTACGCAAATATTTCTCATCATATCAATAAAAATAAAGTAGAGCTTTTTTCTATAGGAAATGTATGAGGAATTAATTTCCAAGTAAAGTTAGCATGTCAAATATAGTAAAACTGTATTTTTTTTTACAAATTTTGTAGTCCGAACTTGGTATATTTGATGGTTTCTGGGCATTTTTATATTAGTTAATACAAGGCGGTTACTAGAAATATTCATTACCAAAATTTTTCCACATCGTACAAGAAGTTCAAAATTGATTTTCAATTCTTACTTGTAAGGGCGTGTAGCGCGGTAAAAGGGGAGAATATGAAAGCAAATTACATGAAGTTGTGACTTTTTTTTTGATCCAATCTATATAACCTAAATTTGGATCGTACCTTTTGGGACACCCTGTACTCGGAGACTTTTTCCTAAAATATTTTATATTTCTTACACATTTTATACACTCACGGGCAAAAATATTGCATATTTTATTTTTAGGATTTTTTTTATATTTATTTGATTTCCTTTACATCGTTGTGTATGTTCATTGTTAACTTTCTTATGCTAAGGCTTTCTACTTTTATTGCAATTTATTTCAAATGAAACGAAGAAGCAATAATATCACAAATTACAAATATTGCATAGGATGCTTTGGCGATCAAAAATCGCTACTGTTTTGTTTGTCGTTATCAAAATGACATTTCCATTGCTTTGTTTGTCGACTCTGTAGTTTTCTTGCTAAGATGTCACATTTAGGCTATTTGGTATGTGTTAAAATAGTTACTATAGCCAATGAGTGTTGTAGATAAGAAGTTATTGCGCGGAGATGTCAATATGTGATAACTCAATCTTTGCGAAATCGCACACTTACTGCTGCGCACCTCAAAAATGAATTACTAATCAAGAGACAAGTTAATGTAAGTATCAAAACAGTAATAAGAAGACTTAAAGACGTCAGCTTAAATCCAAAGCGTCCTACCAGATTTCCTAGGCTTCTCTCACGTCACAAAAACGAACTCTTACAATTTGTCAGAGTTCATACTAACTGAAATGAAAATAAATGGAAAAAGGTCTTTTCACAGATGAGACCAGGATACAATTGTGGAAGCCAGATGGCCGTGGTAGAGGATACAAAAGGTCTGGAGAACATTTTGCAAAATGTAGTCTAAAAGAAACCGTTAGCTTTGGTGGCGGTTCCGTTTTGCTATGGGGTGGCATTAGTTAAGTGAGTCGTACCGAACCTACTGAGGCGAATTTAAGAATGAATGCCTAGTACATAGACACCATCCTTGAGGAGTTTGTTTTACTTTATGTCGGCTTCATTGAATACGATGAATTCGTTCTAATGTATGACAATGCACGTGCACATGCCACAAGAACAGTACTTCAGTATCTTGAAGCTGTTGGGACTGTGACTCTAGATTGGCCACCAATAAGTCCTGACGCAAATTCCATAGAATATTTATGGGACATCTTAAAACGACGTATATGGGTACGAAATCCAGCTCCTAATGCAATTGTAGAATTAAAAATTGCTGCACAGAATAGAATCGGATTCCGCAAGAAACGATCAAAAACATTCTGTGAAACATGTCTAGGAAATGCAGGCTATCGCTAGAACTAGAGGAGGAAATACTAAGTACTAAACTGTCTGATGTTGTATTAAAAAATTGTTATATGGTCGTTATTGTTGTTCCTTCCAATTAAATGTTATAAACATTTCATTAATCCCTCCTTAATTCTATTGTAAATTAATTTCGATTAATATACGTAAACACTCTGGTACAAGACATTTAACAATAAAAAATACATAACTTTGAAAAGGAAAACAAATCAATATAAAAAAATGCTTATTTTTGTCTGTGAGTATATAATATCCCGCATTTCATTTTTAGATCCTTTTTGTTCTTTAGTTTAAAAATGTTACTCTGTTTTACTGCATGATTATAATATGAATTTAAGATCAAAGAAATAAAATAGAATTTTTTATTTACCTCCAACAAGCCAGGCTCGCCATTTTCAATGGAATAATGGATTTTATGTGTTAGTACGGTCGACATAAAACAAATTTTACAGTCCATAGAGTCGTTATCTCGGCAAGAAACAAAGTGAATTGTAGGAGAAATCGTTTGTAAAACTAACTAGATATTGAATCAACTTAACTATATATGAGGAGGAACAAAATAAATAGAGATTAATATAATACACGCCAACAAAAATTGCTAGATATCTGGATTAAAGTAAATGGGAATTTGAATATTTTATTTTAGGATTGGATATGCTAAAAAATTACCGAAAGATGGAATTTTGCTTCTAAGTACAAAAAAGTAGCAAACTGCATTATTTTAAAAATTAAATAAATTTCTTTTTTCTGTTGAAATTATAACTCAGATTTTTTTACTTCATTTATAGCATAATCCCAATAAGAATACTTAAAATCAGAAGAGGTGTGGTTCTAGTCAATGTCTTGCCTTGATAAGTAGTGGGATTTAAAATACTATTGCTAATAAAGGGTGTTTTTAAAGGTTTGGTTTTTAAATTGGCAACCCTATTTCTATTGACTGTAAATTTGACAGTTGATAGTTGATTTGTAGTCAGTACGTTTTGCCATTTTCCGATGAATAGACTTACGCCAGGACAACGCTTGCAAATTGTTCAAATTAATTTTGAGAATTATAGTTCAGTTCGCCAAACTTACCGTGAGCTACGTCCATTTGACGATCGACATAATCGTCAATCCGAGCAAATTATTCAGAAAACTATGGCTCATTCTGTCACTACGTATATTCTGGTTGATAATATGCATCAACAAAGACGCCGTACAGTACGCACAGAAGAAGTTACTGGTGCTGTGGAACGCAGTGTTGATGAGGATCCGAATGAGTCGATTCGCCATTGTGCACAACAATTGGAGCTGTGCCTATCCTCTTCCTTACGGAAGATTTTGCAGAAAGATCTTGGATTACAAGCTTACAGGATCCAGCTTGTGCAAGAGTTGAAACCGCGATACCAACATCTGCGTCGTACATTCGGTAAATGGACCGGAAACAATAGTCAGCTTGAGCCTCTTTTCAAACGCAACATTTTATTCAGCGAGAAGTCTCATTTTTGGTGGAATGGCTACGTTAATAAACAGAATTACCGAATTTATAGCGGAGAAAACCCAGAAGCCTTTATTGAGACGCTCTTACATCCTTTAAAAGACACTGTTTGGTGTAATTTATGGGCAGTAGAATCATTGGCCCATATTTCTTTAAAGATGATGCCGGCCAGAATGTTACCGTCAATAGACAGCGCTATAGAGCCATGATTACTGACTTCTTCGCTCCTTAGTTGAATGGTATGTGACACAGCACATGACACCATTAATTTATTGCGTACGGTGAGAGCATAGTTTCGGGTAACGGACCTGTGAACTGGACTCCACGATCGTATGTACTTACACCTGTGGATTACTTTCTTTGGGGATACGTAAAGTCACTAGTCGCCGATAAATCAAAAAGGTTGGACCACTTGGAAGTCAACGTTCGTCTCGTAATTGTTGATATACGGCCCCAGTTGCTCGCTAAAGTAGTCGAAAATTGGACTTCTCGATTACGCTTCATTCGGGTCAGCCGTGCTTATATGCCCGAAATCATATTTAAACACTAATGGAATATAATTGTCTTTTAAATAAAGTCAAAACCATAGCTAGTAACATTATTCATAAGTGTCTTATTTCATTTTAAAAGTGTATACCTCTAAAGAAACACCCTTTATAAGTATCATTGTGAATTTCGAGGATAATAATAAAAATTAAGTTCCTTACACACTTAAAATTTCTTTTACTCTAAATTTTCATGCCTATGAAATATATGTTTTAAACATTAAGTATTTTCTTCTACCTTAAGCCTGAAGGAAGAGATCCGGACCTATACTAAAAATCAATTTGTACGCCGAGATCAACTCCAACATGAGATGAGACTTTATATGGGTGAAAACCCATCAGAGCAGAGGAACAATACTGAGTTGTTCATGCTTTTGTAGAAAAACAAAACAAACAAAAAGAGAAACAGTCCATCAGTTAGAAAACAACCTTACAGAAAATTCTTTGTTCTGAGTTTCAAAATGCTTAATTGGTTTTCTAATCTTCCAACATTTTTCACAATTAATATCTTGATAGCCGTTTATATTTTAGGAATAATAAACAACTAATATTTATTACTGAAAATGGTTGTGTGAAATAGTCTTGCTCCACTTTCCTATTATTCTGGAGTTCTCTATTTAGGTGTGTTTTCCCTGCAGTGGACGTCGTCTTTCATAGAAGGAGCACGAACGAAAAGCACCCCGAATTATGTATGATGGTTAGGTATCAAGTTGAAAAATTTCCCATTAGTAGCTCTAGAGAACAGTAGAATGATAGGTATCTGCAATCCTCTATGTAAGTATGTGAGGAGTGAATTACTGAGAAGTTTTTCAACTTGATACCTAATCATTACAATGACGTAATCGTAGTAGAAGAGAGGACATAATTTAAGTATAAAAATAAATCTATAATAATTTCATAATAATAGATTAAGCTCTTAGAACATGTAATACCTATCTAAACTGTACAGGAAAAGGAGTTTGTAGATATAATTTGACTGAAATTATTAATTTGGAAGTTACTGTAAACAACATAAATAGGATCCGTATGTCAAATGTTACAATAGATTTATCTGATGGTACCAAGTAACGCTAATGTCGCCAGTTCCCAAAACATAAACGGCTACTCTAGTACAGATTTTGAAGAATCCTTGATCTACACATAAACTTTTCATTTTCCAAATCTCTACCTATTGGATGATCCTAAAATTTAACTTAGACATTATGTGTTTCTAAACTCACGTTACAACGAGTATATTGTAAATAAGAAATATTCCATTTGTATACTTTTTTCTTCTGAATGCTGAATTTATTACTTGTATCTAAACTATTTACCCCAAAATAGAAAAGTTTTTACCAAATTATTGCTACCGCCGCGGTCAGTGTATAGTTTTTCTAAATATGATTATGAGTCGAACGCATTTATGCCTCCTTGAATTTACTTATATTTTCAGAATGTGTAAGAAACCGCAAGCTACTACTGACTCAGTAGTTACTAGTTTAAATTAAAATTTTCTCGGTATCTAAAATAAAAATTCTTACCACCCCTTGTTTTTAGAAATTTTTTGTTTTTCTAGGGAACGTTACAATTACGAATTAAAAGAAATTAAGCATGGTGTACAATGTACTTTCAATACCCTACAAAATTCTAGACAGATTCTATGAGGGCAGTGGTTTGTTTAACTACAATACCTTTTAAGATATTAACATCTAAAAAACGCATTTTTTATACTTTGATAAGTAGGTGTTAAATAAAAAACCGCTCAGATATCCCGACGATTTTCTTTAAATTTGATATCTTGTTATGGAACTATCGAAAACATAATCAAGTGACAAATCTCCTTTAATACCAGTTTAAAAATCAGTTTCGAAACTAAGCATTTGCAAACTTATGTTTCTGGTTTTGTTTGTTTTTATATTCATAGTCAACTACTAATGTATCAAAGGTTGAGAACATCTGAGCCTCTGCTCTTTCTTGGGAAAAAAATGCGGAATTGTTCCATTCAAAATTTTTTTGTTTTATAAATACCCACTTAGAACTTACCGTGCCAGAAATCGGCTTATACTAAATTCCTACAATATTCCATAGAAAATACATCTAGAATATCAAATAATTCAAACATCATATTGTGTTGATAATTTATTTAAAATATTTTCATTATCTTTAGATGCAAAAGAACATCCCCTTAATAATAAAAACAAAAACCATCGCATTTATTGTATGGTTTATTTAATTACTCGATATAGGCAATCCTTAACTTTTTCAATTTACTCAAAATGGCAGGCAATAATTTTGAAAAGAAAAAATATGTTTCTATTGTAGTAGCTTTTATTTAATTTTTTATCTCCAAAATCATCAATTTTTGTCATATCATCTTTAAGTATCTGCAAAGACTTTTCTTAAGGACCTTAAGATATTTAAATACAACAACCCCAACTAACCTGTTGTCCTAGTTATATTTATGGTCGGATTTAAATGCCGCCTCTAGTTAATAATATAAAGAAAGTTATCCAGGTAAAAATATGTTCTTCGAAGGTGACTTGAGATAGAGATGGGCGAAAAGTATCGATATATCCTAAATGTCAATCTTTGATTTCGATGTTAAATTTTTATAAACTGGTAGTATGATATATTGCTATTCATAAATTATGTAACAACATTTTAAAGAATTTTACTATCCCTTTTCCCGAAGTAATGGTAAGAATTTTCATTCAAGTTTATCTTTCTTTCCATCTTAATTTTCTTTAAGGTACTGATATAAAAATTAGAGTATTTCAAATATTAAAAAAATATTTTATAATGGAATGTCCTTTATTTGATGCGTAGTCCCTTATTATAACTTTTGTATCTTATATTTTAATGTATATAGAAGTATACGATGTACAATGTTAGCTAATTAACATAACGTATCAAAATAACATGCAAGAGATCCAATTGTGATCCTAGGAGAAGCGAAAAAAATCCAAAAGGAAAAAGAATTATCCTACTAGTATCGCTATTTTTCACATTCATAATTTTCCACAGAAATTAAAGGTGTATGAAATAAAAACGAAAATTAATAATGCATGTTGTTATCCATCAAGAATCAACAGAGATATTTAAACTGCTGCAGGTAGAGGAAGTGCATACTATAAATACAGTCCGGAAGAGAAAACGAGTTCAAGCTCTCCTGGGATTGAAGTGTACCTACGGATCGTACAGCTACACACAACAGACCAGACCTCATTTTAGTAGATAAAATATCCAAGCGAGCAAGACTAATAGAAGTCGCCATCGTCAACAATAACAATCTAAGGGATAAGCTTACTGAGAAGATAACCAAATGCAGAGACCTTCAGGTACAAATACGCAGACAGTAGGCACGATCACCATGGTTCTACACAACCTGCGCAGTACCGAAGAGTCTTTCGCTTAATATCAAATGATTAGGCCTTAGCGAACACCGCTCGAACTGTTCGGAAGTTTATAGGAAATGCAGAGGATCATAATATCACCTATGGCCCGACAACATGGAAAGGCTCCCACAGAGCTCCATCTCAGTATATCTGGAATGAGTGAATATTCCTAGAGGAAGTACATAAGCCATTTAGTCCAGCCTATGGGATGAATATTGTTCTAATTGATTGCCTAAAACTGAGCTAATATCTTCATGACTTTAAGTATTAACAAAATTTAGCCAGTAATGTACTGCATTGATTCTGAATTTAACCTGTACTAACCTATATTACTATTTTGAGTATAACAGGGTTGCATTGCTTTATCGTCGGAAGTTATTAAAAAGTATTTGTTACTCTATTCTCTAGCGAAACAGAGCAAATAATTAAAATTGCAATAGCTGATATGTACTATGGAGGAAATTTTATACTAGTTAGCAATTTTTTGTTACTAACAATGAAAATCTTGATTTGTAAAATGAATCCAACATATTTTGCATCGCAGTCGTAATTCTTTATTTCTACGCATCTGCGATACCACAGCCTTATGTAGTCATTTAGTGTAAAAAATTGCTTTATATAACTGAAATAATAGTAATAGCTAAGGTAGCTCTCATTTTTTATTAAAGCAGATTTTTTGTCTACCCAGTGAAATCATCCACTTTTTTTCATCGCAAAGTAATATTAAATAATTAATTAAATATTTGACTAAATGACGCATATTTCATTTTTGTCTTATTTGCTAATATGTGGATTTTGAAATTGCCGTAATTCAAATGTTAATCAGATTAATTTTAGCCTTACTGAGAAATTTAAATTGTTAATAGCGTATGCATATATTTAACTCTTAAAATAGAATTACTAGAAACATTGGTAAATTTTAATAATTATAGATAAGACTGAAAGATTTTTCTGTAATTATTTACGTTAAGGTAAATCTAGGAACACTACATTTTTTTGAAAAAATTTCGATACTTACCCCCTATTTCGAGGTCGTAAAACACGATTCTTGCTTTAATGTTTCACTATTTTTCCTCGCTTTCCTGGAAAACTTAAAAAACGCCATTTGTAACTTCACAAAGCACTTTTATTTCTGAAGAAAATACCGAACTTATGTACTTATTTTCAGTGGTACTAGTAAAATATCTTGTATGTAATATATTTCAACTATTTTTGCACAAATTTTAGCGAACAAATTTAGAAAAACTTGTATTTTCAATGAAAAACCAAAAATACGTCTCGGAAACGCCACCGACCATCAGACTCTCGAATACACTAATATTCCTTTCCAACGTTGTCAGATGTAAAATATTTTCGTGGTATAAACTATAAAATTTGTCCATCTCGGTCAATAATATAATTTAATTTGTATAATGTTTTCTACAGTCTCATGGTAAAGTTAATCTTAACATGCAAATTCTTGGTTAATTTTCGTTAATTCAGATTTAGCTTGATTTTGGTTAGCTTGGAAAATTGGAACTAATCTGAATTAACTAACTGACTTGGATTTATGAATTAAAAAATATGTTGCCCAGAAAGGAAAAATATATGTATATTTCATAGAAATCGTATTTGCAATCTGGCAATAACGCTAATTTTTCGATTTTATGGACGAGCCATACTAGTATTTAATGGCGGGAGCTATTTTATTTTTATTTGTTTTGATTTGCCTTTTGATAGTTTTCTTGATTTTTTCCATAAAAAAAGTATAAATTTATGAACTTGTAGTTGTAAACCGAGATAAGAATCGTGTTCTATAACCTCGAAAATAGGGGCAAAGTATCGAATTTTTTCATGAAAACGTTCTTTTCCTAAATTTCTCTTAATGTAAATTTTTATTGAATTTTTTAAGAAAAATTTGCCTTTAATTTTAGTATATAGGTTTGTTTGTTGCCACTTTTAACACAAATATAACAAAATTATAAGCAAAATGAACTGACCAAGTACTCTCATTACTTTACTTACTTCCAGTTTTAGTGAATATAGCTGTAAATATTTTGAAGGTTGGAATTATGTCAAATCTAACAAATTAAAACACTCAAGCTTGTCCTTGAAAAAAAAATCCTTGCATAAACAGGACTTTAATAATCGGGAACAAAGATTAATAAAAATCACTGTTAAGTAATTAGTGGTCATAATAATATAAACAATGTTTTTTCAAAACTATAATTAATGAACTTTATTGATTTTTTTTAGAATTATTCAAAACAATAAGTCTATTGTTGTAAGGTACCATTAATGAACCATTTATATTTAGGTGTTTAGGTTAGCCATAATAATTCATGTTAATTTTCTTAATTCATTTGAAATTATTTGTACTTAAAATTGTAACATACCTTCGACAATTTCATGACGGCTTGTAAAATCTATAGATAAATGGTACACACTTTTTTCGAATTATAACCCAGAATACTGACTATAAGCAATTAATTCGATAAGCATAATGTAATCCTAAAAAAGCAAAATTATTTTTATGATCATATATTAAATTGAGTTGAAATTTGATTAAAGTATAAGATATTAAGTTACACAACTTTCTCGATCGCTATTTTCAAGTAATTAAATAAACATACTTAATATATGGGTAACATTTTGATCCATAGCAGAATATTCAATAAAGTTAAGATACATTTAGCGTAAACAATAATAAAAAATAACTTATAAAAAGTTAAGTACACAGTCGCTATGTTGATACGACACTTATTTTTTCTAATATTATCTTGTCATTAACGTGAAAATATAACACTTCTTACTTTAATATCTTTCCTCCGGAAGTTAATACATATTTTGTGTAATTTTGACATTAGCTCAAAACTGAATTTGAAAAGATTATGCACCCGTTGTGTTGCTTACTTTCCCCTACATCAAGGCATTTTCCATAGCTATGGCAACGTCGCATAGAGAATGCCTGGGATTAACTCCAAATCTTTGAAATAAAAGATTTTAATTTATTTACGGCCCTAGTAATCATGATGTTGCCGGCTTAATGACTGAAGGTTAAGGTATATAAACCTCATTAGAAGAGACTATCGATTCTTCTAAAATAAGTTTAAAAGTTATTTTGCTTTGTAATTGAAATGAACTGTTATCCATCTTCAGTAAATATGTACGAAAACAAAAAAAATCCGAAAATTACGTATATAAAATCTGTTGTCATCCTACCATGCCATATGAGAAATTTCTACTGGTGACGACTACAAGAAAATAAAAGTAGTAGGTTGATTTAAGCAAATTTTGTTTAAATGAATTATAATACCCATCACTAATTTTAATTTTCAAATCAAGAAACTTAATAAAATTTTTTTAAAATTCATATCACCCCTTTTTCCTAGAAATTGGTGAGTACTAAAAGTTCCAGATAGGATAGAAGAAAATGTTATAAGATCAGTGTAATTGGTGACATGTTTGCTTGTTTACTTTATTATTTTTAAAAAATTTAAATAAAAACCGAAAAGCGGTTAAAAATTAGTATCAAATATTCGCTATCAAGATATTGCAATTCTTTATTTTGATAGATCTTTTTGTAGCAAAAGTAAATATTGACTTCTGAAACATAATAATATTTACACTCTCGTTCAGATTTAGATAGATTTTTAACGACATCACTGAGAGCAAAACTGCTTTTATAATTAGTTTCACTATGTTCACTGGTATGCTCTTTCTTCATCGGGTCCCATATACCCTCGGTCACTTTTTATGTTTCAAATTACCCTAAAGAATCTAACACAAAAATACTTGCCCCAACCGCTAAATTATTAGCATCGATAGCATTAAGCAATACTCATTATCGATAAATATCGGTCAATGCTGCATCTCTAACTTGAAGCTCCTTCCTTCATTCATCTTAATGGATGTTTTGTGGCCTTCGGCTTAGGTTTAGGAATTTAGTAATAAAACTCCATCGGTATATTACCTTTTAAGTTTTATAGTTGAGCAAATATGATGAATGTCAATATTTAACCGGACGTGGGTCACGTAATAAGTGGAATTTCATTACATTGTTAAATTACATACAGTCAGTATGTAAAAAAAAGATTTCTTTCTTCGCGCAGTTCGTATTGAAGTACAGGTTGTTGTCCGATTATGTGAATAGGTTCAAATAGAAGTCTAGATGATTATTCAGGATATATCCAGTAAAATTTTCCTCATTAATGGTCATAACAAAAACAAAATTGGCCAAGTAGAAGTTCCAGCATTCAAGACATTTAAACTAGGTCTAAATTCTAAAACTTCTTAGTATTGAGGGGTAAGAAATAATATAGGTTATAAATTTTCATGTATTTCTTACCCAGATAACCAAGTGACTTGAAATTTCTAAGCAACCAATATAATACAAAAAACATATAAAAATCCGAACTCAGTTTTAGATATTACTTCTCGTCTGTTTTGGAATGATTTTCAAAAAATAACCTAACAAATATCGTTAAAATTGAAAACTATTTCCAAGTTT
Organism: Diaprepes abbreviatus; assembly: GCA_034092305.1. Taxonomy (NCBI): domain Eukaryota; kingdom Metazoa; phylum Arthropoda; class Insecta; order Coleoptera; family Curculionidae; genus Diaprepes; species Diaprepes abbreviatus. Next base: position 39,032,979 of record JASJET010000055.1, read on the forward strand.
TTAACATTGATTCGATTTGATGCTAAATATTCTTCATATTTTATTTCGCATAGTTTTAATAATCACGCAAACACCTACTTACCTAAGGAACGAATTATAATAGTCTGATATTCTATATTTCGAAAATAATGTTGTCGATTAATAATGAAACAGAGAACAGCAGCAAACGCTCTCGTGATTAAGGTAGAGACAGAACTTTGAGAAAGTTGTTGCATGAAGGGCATTACAACGTGTCCGCCACCCTCGGAGAGCCAGTATACTACATATACACCACCATGTATACTACGCATTGAAGTATTATCTTTTTAGGTTCTTCTTCTTTTATGTAGTTAATGCTTCTTCGAGATCAAATATATCTATAAACCTTCTTACTTGTGCTGAGAAACATGGATAAAAATTTGGCTGCGAATGATGATGTAATTTTTTGTTCATTCCACACAAACGAAAACCCACTTCCTCTTTATCTAATGGTATAAATTAATGAATTTAGGTTTAAAATTTTTAATTAACAAATATGTATTAATGCCAAGAAAACCTGAGCATATTGGTGGTTGAATATAAAAAAAAGGAAATGGAAAGTTTTATAAACATAATTTTGGACTTCAGGTTCTACAATTATTGACAAATACCAAGAGCGGTTATTGTTGTATGTTTTATATTAATATATAAATATTAATATGAATAAACAGCTAAATTTTTTAATAGTAGTTGACCAAAACTATAACGCTTACACCTTTTTCATATTCATTGCACTTTAGTCATATGTAGATACCTTTATGAATACCCACAAACTATCAACGTTTAATTTTGGAGTTAAAGTTGTTTTTTATACTTTAATGTCCATGTTTAGCATTACTTGGGGTAAAAATTCGTATTAACTGAAAAGTAGGAAAATGACGTATTATAATTTGTCTTCAATTTTGCGGAAAACAGAGAAAATCACTTTTCAGTTTAGGTTCACTTTTTTTCACTAAATCATTAACCTTTTGTTACAATCACAAATTCCACACTGATAAGAAGACTGTGTATTACATAAAAATTCAAAAATATGTACTTTTTTATCCCGAAAATCATAAAAATTAGCGAGAAACAAATCAAAACAAATAAAAATAAAACAGTCCCCGCCATTAAATAATAGCCTGCATAGTTCACGTAAAGATGGCGTGCTTGTTGCTGTATGCACTATTGCCAGATTGCAAATACGATTTATATACAACATAGTTTAATGTTTGTGTGTATAAAAAAGGGTAAAATTAATTTTAACCACCCAAAATTTTTGATTAGTTTTGGTTAGTACAGGTTTAGCTTGATTTCGTTTAGTTTGAAACTAACCTGAAATAACCAAAACTGCCTTTCACAATATCCTTTTCTGACAGGGATTGTCCCGCCTCCACCTGGCCTCTACTGAACAATAACATTTTCAATTAATAAATCTAGGTCAGTTTAGGTTACTTTCAGTTTTTTAAACTAACCAAAACCAAGCTAAACCTGTTTCAATCAGAACTAACCAAAAAGAACTAACCTAAAATTGTTGGTGGTTAAGATTAATTTTACCCTTTTTTATACATTAAAAATATTAAACTATGTTGTTAACTGTAATGGATATATTTTATAGTTTATACCAGGAAAGTATAAATCTAAATCAATTTATATTAGTTCAGGTTAGTTTCTGTTTTCCAAGTTAACCAAAATCAAACTAAATCCGAACTAACCAAAACCAACCAAAAATTTTGACTTGTTAAGATTATTTTTATCTAGAAACTCTATTAAACATTAAAAAAATTTAAGTATGTTGTTTACTGAGATGCAATAATTTTATAGTTTATCACGAAAATATTTTACATCTGGCAGCGTTGCGCTCTTTTTCACAAATCTGATGGTTAGTTTAGATAGTTGAAAATACAAGTTTTTCTAAATTGGTTTGCCAAAGTTTGTGTAAAAATAATTGAAATATATTACACATAATATATTTTAACTTGTTCCATTGAATATAAATACGTAAGTTTTGTGTTTTAATTGAAATGAAAGTGCTTTGTAAAGTGACGCGTCGCGTTTTTTGGGTTTTGCGGGAAAGTGAGGGAAAATAATGAATATCAAGGTTAGAATCGTATTCTATGACCTCAAAATAGGTGGTAAGTATTGAAATTTTTTCAAAAAAAATATAATTTTCCTACTTTTCACTCAATATGAATTTTTACCGTACTCGGGAAAATATTTTTATCATCATTTACACTGAATACACCCTAGAGACTAATAGATTACTCATCTTAAAGGTGTGTTGAACCGCATCATTAGCCAAAAAATTCCACAGGTATTGCTTCGATTTATTAAGGGGAGTCCAGCTCATAGTTTAGGAAATAATTACAGTACTGTTTAAGTTGAAAGTGGCAAATTTTCAAAAAAATAAGCAAATTAATAAATAATTAAAAATATTTAAAAAATGTTTGAAAAAGAATAAATTTAAAGGCAGTTTAAGCTTATCTAGTTTTTGCCACACAGTTTAGTGTAATTTCGTATACAGTTCTAAAGCATGCACGATTAAATTTCATTCAAAACATTGGTGATTAGGTTAGTATCCTTTCCCGCCCATGAAATAAATTGGATTTGGGGATTTTCCTTACCTCATCTACTGTAAGTTTGAAAATGATCTAATCTACTAATAACTAAGCTACAAGAGTCTAGCAATGAAAGTAAATAATACCTTATCTCTTGACCGATATAATTTAAAGGTTTACAAAGTTTTAAGGATTCAGGAAATAACTTTATTGCCAAAATTTTCGCAATATAGGCTTTTATTTTTGCATTGGTTTGAACTGTCAAATTTATTTTCAGTTTAATCTTTGTATTATAGATACATCAAAACTTTTTACAACCGTTTTTGAGTCATAAGCTAACAGATAGACATTGCGATCCTACAGAAAAAACGGTTGGAAAAAATTTTGATGTAGTTTTTTCTGTCCTTAAGGAGGAGTTCCTATATTCTTTTATATTCACTAATATAATGTAAGAATAATATTGAAAATATATTGACGGAATATACGATTTCATGATGAACTAGCAGTTACCCGTCGCGGCTTCGCCCTCATTAAAGAACTCTATTCTTACATATCTTTTCTTGCAAACGTTCCAATGAAATGCCCTTATTTTAATAGTCTCAGCGCAAATAGATTAGATATAGTTAATCACCTCATGCAATTTATCAATAATCCATATAATCAAACTGAGCCATAACACTATGAATGTTGCAAATAGCATTAATTGTCGAAAATATTGCATCTTGAATCGTGGAAATTGGATTATTCTAGTGTGGTTGCGAATTGATTAAAACATGCTAATATAATTTTGATTTTTACGATTATCTTTGTCAATTAATGCATTTTTCTAATATACGCCTAACTAATTTCATGTTTTATATTTGTGCTGGGGCCTTTAGGACTCCCAGAAAATTTTCATTTAGCAACGTTTAACATGTTTCTTTGAATATCCAGGAAACGTAAATGAATAAGCAAGTATCCAAAATAATCTGATGAGAGTCATCCAAAATACATTATAGTCGTTAAAAAATTCTTTTTCAAATATTCATTTCATTACAGATTTCGGTAAAATTGCACAAATAATGAATTAACTACACCGGTCCAGGATTGGGTTGATTTTAATCAAGTGATTGAAATCATGATTAAAATCAAGATTTGAATCACTTGATTTTTTTCAATAAAAATCATGATTTTAATAAAAAAAAAATATATTTATTATAATATTTCAAGCAATACGATTAAAAAACACAAACGTCTTAAAAGCTACAATACAACGTCTAAGAATAAAAAAAAATATAAACTCTACCTTAAACTATTTAAATGTCTAAACTTTTAAACCAAATAATTGAATATATCAAAATTATTGCAGCTAAAAAATATGAATATAAAAGACAACTTAAAATCATAAACTTATAATTTTTCATCATTTACATTTTTGATTGTTATATTTAAATAGAAATAGCAATTTTTCATATTTTTCAATCCCCAACCTATTTTCTAACTCGAAGCGCATGCTAAAAAAGCAGCTGCAGGAGGAAATACTCATCTTCAGATAATTTACCAGTAATTTCTAAGGCCAAATCTATTTTTTCTTGAGATTACTTATACTCTTTTTTTTGTAGATCACATTGACGATGAAATGTTTGATTTTTTTTTGTAGATAAAGCTCTAACTCTTCTTAGAAGATATGCTGTAAGTATTTCCATTGCTCTACAGCATCTGAAATAATTAGATGTTTTTTGTGCCATTGCTATAGGTCTCAAAATAGTTAGATATTCTTCTTCTGCACGTTTAAACACAATATTAGATACCTGTTGGGATATGACGGAATATTTTTTCATTTCCTCAGAAATTGCTAAAAAAGCAGCTGCAGGAGGAAATACTCATCTTCAGATAATTTACCAGTAATTTCTAAGGCCAAATCTATTTTTTCTTGAGATTACTTATACTCTTTTTTTTGTAGATCACATTGACGATGAAATGTTTGATTTTTTTTTGTAGATAAAGCTCTAACTCTTCTTAGAAGATATGCTGTAAGTATTTCCATTGCTCTACAGCATCTGAAATAATTAGATGTTTTTTGTGCCATTGCTATAGGTCTCAAAATAGTTAGATATTCTTCTTCTGCACGTTTAAACACAATATTAGATACCTGTTGGGATATGACGGAATATTTTTTCATTTCCTCAGAAATTTTTAATATTATGTCCCCCTGAGAGACATATACTTCTAAACAGTCAGCAACGCTACTCCATAGCTGGGCACAATTATATGATTTGCCTCCTGATTGTCTGTATTTCGCTCGAGATAGATGATTGTTACGGAAATATTTGGTTATTTGAACAATGTGTTTTCAAATGTATTTTATTTTTAATTTTTTACACAACAAATTTAAAATAAGTGCCGAGGAACCATAGGTTATAACTTTAAAACAGATTTTTTCTTCGACACTTTTTTCCATGCCACTAATGTTCGTCATATTATCTGTCACCAAAGATTTTACATAACATTGATATATTAGTTCACATTAAGAAATTAGATCCCAACAAAATTCCGTTAAATGTTTCGACGTATGAGACTTTCCTGAAGTATCAATAGTTTCACAGAGAAATGCTCGTTCATCTTCTGTTGTTATGTTTGAACATATTGCAGGTTCGTTGTGGATATTTGACCACTCGTCAATTAACATATTTCGCATTCTCCTGAGAGAGAGGAGAAAAACCATTTTTTTTTCTTCATCAATTGTATCCAAAAGAGTAGTTACTACAGATGTCCTGGACGATGTATAACCAGGTATAAACTTTTGATTCGCTTTTGGTACTTGCCAGTGTTCAATACCTAAAGCTCAAATTATTAGCAAAAATTGCTTTTGCCATTTCCTTATTAATATTATATTTTTCAGCTGTTGATGTACAAGTTACAAAACTGCTAATAGAGGAACAAGTTTCGGTTCTTTTATTTTTTTGAGTCAGCTGGATATAAAGCTAGTTGACAAAACTGAACTTGCATTCTCTTCAGATTATTGTGAATTCCTCTGTTGCCTCCTTAAAACCAAAAATCTTGTGTTAATCTCATACAAACTTTCCATAAAAATAGTTCATTTTGATTAACCCCGTATAAAATAAAAAAATGACTTTTAATTAAAAAATAACAAAAGCAGTATCACTGTCAAAAATCATTTACATCGGATATTAAGTTTTGAAAACAAAATAATACCATGAAAATAACGGGACAATTTTAAAGTCGTGTGTTAATTTTGTAACAGGCCGTGATACTTAGCTAATACATACTAGGAGCTAATAGAGTCTTTCGATACGACAACACAGTATATATAGTATGACAAACGCAGGCGAGTTGATAAAATTAATTCGATTGGTCCTAAGTTAGAGCTACTAAAATCAAAGGGGAGGGAAGCAAGATTCATGGTCCAAATGCAGCAGGCAGTCTATTTTTTCAATTCGAAGCTCTTCTGGGGGGCGCCAATTGTCTCCCTTGGATTCACCCGTGGTATTTGCATTATTGCACCTTGGTGCTCAGTAGTCTTAGAAAAAAAGTTCTGATGTGCTTTAAACGTTTGGACTAATCTTTAGATTTTTTTTTGCAGCTTTTACAAAATACTCTACAACCAGATTTATTGGAATCTATTTTCTTAATAGAAAATTGCCATATGTAGTGCTCCTTACTTCCAGCTATTTCAACGAAAATTATTATTTGAATAAAAACTACACCACTCCACTGCACCAAAACAAAACCAGTAATGTATAACAAGACGAACACGAATTATAACCCCTTAACAATTTATAGACAAACAAAGAAGCGAATCCTGACAAGAATTTTCTGACAGTAAAAACCGCTAAACCGCTAAAGACAAATTTTGACAAAGCAAAAAAAAGAGGAAAATATGTCTTGATTTTTTATTTGGTCAATGAAATTTTTTTTGAAAATCAATGATTTTTGATTTAAAAAAAAAATCAAAATCAACTCAACCCTGATCTAGTCAATAAGAGTAATTAGACCTTGGGTCCCCCGAGAGTGCATGTACATACTTTTACGCAGTTTACTCTGTATACCCGTAATAGCTAACATTTTTGTGCCCAGATATCTAAGGATAGAAAAAGGGCTAGTGAGGAACGGTTTTGGGAGGCTAATATATTACGCCGCAATAATTAATTTACTTTTTCGCTAGTATTCTGCCTCTATTTATCATATCGATGTGATTATACTATTTTGGTAAATTGACTAACGAAGTTTGAACAAAATCTATGCAGTAATATTGGTTTTACCTGGTAAATTAGTAAAAACGCGTTTTAACCCTTTTCAGCCTTATAAAAAGGAAAAACAGAGATTACTTTTTAGATAATCGTATGCAGAATATGCGAAAAAATTACTTTTTAATGAACAACGAAAAATCGACATCCTGTGCGATCACGATCCCTCCCCCAAGAGCTTGGATTTCAGAAAAATAGCTTCACCCCTGTCTGCTGTATTAGGAACGTGAACGTGGCTGGCATCCCCCCGCCGTCAATTCGCTGACTCTTGCCATACTGTATGTACTTTTGTGATATCGCCCCCCCCCCCCACCACAAAGAGCTAGGCTGGATCCGCCCCTGCTCATAAACTTAATTATTATATTTTTAAAAAATATATCAATACAGAGGTTTACTCTAATATGTTAGAAACAAATTTTATAAACAAGATGGAGCTCCTAGTCATAACGGAGTGTTTAAACAGAAAGTTCCCTGGCAGTTGGTTGGATAGATCCAAAAACAATTTGTTGACCTAATGCACGGCTCGTTTAGAAATGTTAGGGATGTTTATATTCTTAACGCAGTAAGATTGATAAGAAAGCGCTGTCAATAATAGCAGGGACTATTGTGAGTTTCTTTCTCATTAGAATATTTTTCAAAATAATCTAACTTGTTATTTCAAATAATTTATCTACTTATGTCGATTTTTTTGTTCTTTCTTATCATTTTCTGTAGTTTTTACCATTACTGATAATCGAATAAGTAATAAGTTTCATATCGCTTTCTTTTATTTTTCATTCTTACCCCATTACGATTTTTAATGAAAAAATTTAGCTTTTTTTGTACTTTAATATGAAAAATGGTTGGTACGTGACTACACAGAGAATTAAAACCTTTAACTTATCATATAAAAATATATGTGGTTGATCAATTTACAATAACCAAGTTGTAACAAATAACTTTTAACTACACCTCTTACAAAAATTGTGACTACACCGTTAAATTACGTGAAAAACACTGTGAAAAAAAGCCTTAACCATTTTTAAATATATTTTTAAATAAAAAGTTTGGGAGAACTTTAAAAAACTTTTGAATTTCACCCCGTATCTACAAAACAAAAGAAAATGTTCCAGTTCTGTTTGCAACATTTTTAAATTCCCCAAAAAGAATGAACCTGAACTTTTAATCGATTAATATAGTCGAAAAAGGATATTCGCCAGTGGTCAATTTTATTAGCGAGGTTAGCAAATTAATAATTTAACAAATAATTGCTCATAATTTTTTTTCTTAAATTGTTTATTTCGGTGACAGTTGATGGTGAAAAAAGTATGGCAGAGATTTACTCCCCGAAACCTACCCTTAGCGACAAAAATAGGGTTGAGAATAGAATTATATTTTTTATTTCCGACCCTGTAGGTTACAATGAGAATTTTATTTTCTTAAATTATTTAGTTCGAGGACAGTTCATTGTAAAAAAAGTTTGGCCGCGATTTACTCTATGGAACCTATCCTTAGCGACAAAAATAGGGTTGAGAATAGAATTATATTTTTTATTTCCGACCCTGTAGGTAACAATGAGAATTTTATTTTCTTAAATTAATTAGTTCGAGGACAGTTCATTGTAAAAAAAGTTTGGCCGCGATTTACTCTATGGAACCTACCCTTTGCGACAAAAATAGGGTTGAGAATAGAATTATATTTTTTATTTCCGACCCTGTAGGTTACAATGAGAATTTTATTTTCTTAAATTAATTAGTTCGAGGACAGTTCATTGTAAAAAAAGTTTGGCCGCGATTTACTCTATGGAACCTACTCTTAGCGACAAAAATAGGGTTGAGAATAGAATTATATTTTTTATTTCCGACCCTGTAGGTTACAATGAGCATTTTATTTTCTTAAATTATTTAGTTCGAGGACAGTTCATTGTAAAAAAAGTTTGGCCGCGATTTACTCTATGGAACCTACCCTTAGCGACAAAAATAGGGTTGAGAATAGAATTATATTTTTTTTTCCGACCCTGTAGGTTACAATGAGAATTATATTTTCTGAAATTAATTAGTTCGAGGACAGTTCATTGTAAAAAAAGTTTGGCCGCGATTTACTCTATGGAACCTACCCTTAGCGACAAAAATAGGGTTGAGAATAGAATTATATTTTTTATTTCCGACCCTGTAGGTTACAATGAGCATTTTATTTTCTTAAATTATTTAGTTCGAGGACAGTTCATTGTAAAAAAAGTTTGGCCGCGAATTACTCTATGGAACCTACCCTTGGCGACAAAAATAGGGTTGAGAATAGAATTATATTTTTTATTTCCGACCCTGTAGGTTACAATGAGAATTTTATTTTCTTAAATTATTTAGTTCGAGGACAGTTCATTGTAAAAAAAGTTTGGCCGCGATTTACTCTATGGAACCTACCCTTGGCGACAAAAATAGGGTTGAGAATAGAATTATATTTTTTATTTCCAACCCTGTAGGTTACAATGAGAATTTTATTTTCTTAAATTATTTAGTTCGAGGACAGTTCATTGTAAAAAAAGTTTGGCCGCGATTTACTCTATGGAACCTACCCTTGGCGACAAAAATAGGGTTGAGAATAGAATTATATTTTTTATTTCCGACCCTGTAGGTTACAATGAGAATTTTATGTTCTTAAATTAATTAGTTCGAGGACAGTCCATTGTAAAAAAAGTTTGGCCGCGATTTACTCTATGGAACCTACCCTTAGCGACAAAAATAGGGTTGAGAATAGAATTATATTTTTTATTTCCGACCCTGTAGGTTACAATGAGAATTTTATTTTCTTAAATTATTTAGTTCGAGGACAGTTCATTGTAAAAAAAGTTTGGCCGCGATTTACTCTATGGAACCTACCCTTGGCGACAAAAATAGGGTTGAGAATAGAATTATATTTTTTATTTCCGACCCTGTAGGTTACAATGAGAATTTTATTTTCTTAAATTATTTAGTTCGAGGACAGTTCATTGTAAAAAAAGTTTGGCCGCGATTTACTCTATGGAACCTACCCTTGGCGACAAAAATAGGGTTGAGAATAGAATTATATTTTTTATTTTCGACCCTGTAGGTTACAATGAGAATTTTATTTTCTTAAATTATTTAGTTCGAGGACAGTTCATTGTAAAAAAAGTTTGGCCGCGATTTACTCTATGGAACCTACCCTTGGCGACAAAAATAGGGTTGAGAATAGAATTATATTTTTTATTTCCGACCCTGTAGGTTACAATGAGAATTTTATTTTCTTAAATTATTTAGTTCGAGGACAGTTCATTGTAAAAAAAGTTTGGCCGCGATTTACTCTATGGAACCTACCCTTAGCGACGAAAATAGGGTTGAGAATAGAATTATATTTTTTATTTCCGACCCTGTAGGTTACAATGAGCATTTCATTTTCTTAAATTATTTAGTTCGAGGACAGTTCATTGTAAAAAAAGTTTGGCCGCGATTTACTCTATGGAACCTACCCTTAGCGACAAAAATAGGGTTGAGAATAGAATTATATTTTTTATTTCCGACCCTGTAGGTTACAATGAGAATTTTATTTTCTTAAATTAATTAGTTCGAGGACAGTTCATTGTAAAAAAAGTTTGGCCGCGATTTACTCTATGGAACTTACTCTTGGCGACAAAAATAGGGTTGAGAATAGAATTATATTTTTTATTTCCGACCCTGTAGGTTACAATGAGAATTTTATTTTCTTAAATTAATTAGTTCGAGGACAGTTCATTGTAAAAAAAGTTTGGCCGCGATTTACTCTATGGAACCTACCCTTAGCGACAAAAATAGGGTTGAGAAGAGAATTATATTTTTTATTTCCGACCCTGTAGGTTACAATGAGCATTTTATTTTCCTAAATTATTTAGTTCGAGGACACTTCACTGTAAAAAAAGTATGGCCGCGACTTACTATCAGGAATCTACCCTTAGCGACAAAAATAGGGTTGAGAATATAATAATTTTTTTTTCCGACCCTGTAAGTTTCAATGAGAATTTTATTTTCTTAAATTATTTAGTTCGAGGACACTTCACTGTAAAAAAAGTATGGCCGCGATTTACTATCAGGAACCTACCCTTAGCGACAAAAATGGGGTTGAGAATAGAATATTTTTTTTTTCCGACCCTGTAAGTTTCAATGAGAATTTTATTTTCTTAAATTATTTAGTTCGAGGAAACTTCACTGTAAAAAAAGTATGGCCGCGATTTACTATCAGGAACCTACCCTTAGCGACAAAAATAGGGTTGAGAATCGAATAATTTTTTTTTCCGACCCTGTAAGTTTCAATGAGAATTTTATTTTCTTAAATTATTTAGTTCGAAAATAATTCCTTGTAAAAAAATATGGCCGCGATTTACTCTCCGGAACCTACCCTTAGCGACAAGAATAGAATTATTTTTTTCAACCTTATTTTTGTCGCTAAGGGTAGGTTTTGGAGAGTAAATCGCGGCCAAACTTTTTTTACAATGAACTGTCCTCGAACTAAATAATTTAAGAAAATAAAATTCTCATTGAAACTTACAGGGTCGGAAATAACAAAAAAAATTCTATTCTCAACCCTATTTTTGTCACTAAGGGTAGGTTCCTGATAGTAAATCGCGGCCACACTTTTTTTTACAGTGAAGTGTCCTCGAACTAAATAATTTAAGAAAATAAAATTCTCATTGAAACTTACAGGGTCGGAAATAAAAAAAGTAATTCTATTCTCAACCCTATTTTTGTCACGAAGGGTAGGTTCCGGTGAGTAAATCGCGGCCATACTTTTCTTACAATGAACTGCCCTCGAACTAAATAATTTAAGAAAATAAAATTCTCATTGAAACTTACAGGGTCGGAAATAACAAAAATAATTCTGTTCTCAACCCTATTTATTTCGTTAAAGGTGGGTTCCGGATAGTAAATCGCGGACATACTTTTTTTACAATGAACTGTCCTTGAACGAAATAATTTAAGAAAATAAAATTCTCATTGAAACTTACAGGGTCGGAAATAAAAAAAAATAATTCTATTCTCAACATTATTTTTGTCACTAAGGGTAGGTTCCGGTGAGTAAATCGCGGCCATACTTTTTTTACAATGAACTGCCCTCGAACTTAATAATTTAAGAAAATAAAATTCTCATTGAAAGTTGCAGGGTCGGAAAAAAAAATTATTCTATTTTCAACCCTATTTTTGTTGCTAAGGGTAGGTTCCAGATAGTAAATCGCGGACATACTTTTTTACAATGAACTGTCCTTGAACTAAATAATTCAAGAAAATAAAATTCTCATTGAAAGTTACAGGGTCGGAAATAAAAAATATAATTCTATTCTCAACCCTATTTTTGTCGCTAAGGGTAGGTTCCATAGAGTAAATCGCCGCCAAACTTTTTTTACAATGAACTGTCCTCGAACTAAATAATTTAAGAAAATAAAATTCTCATTGTAACCTACAGGGTCGGAAATAAAAAATATAGTTCTATTCTCAACCCTATTTTTGTCGCTAAGGGTAGGTTCCATAGAGTAAATCGCGGCCAAACTTTTTTTACAATGAACTGTCCTCGAACTAATTAATTTAAGAAAATAAAATTCTCATTGTAACCTACAGGGTCGGAAATAAAAAATATAATTCTATTCTCAACCCTATTTTTGTCGCTAAGGGTAGGTTCCATAGAGTAAATCGCGGCCAAACTTTTTTTACAATGAACTGTCCTCGAACTAAATAATTTAAGAAAATAAAATGCTCATTGTAACCTACAGGGTCGGAAATAAAAAATATAATTCTATTCTCAACCCTATTTTTGTCGCTAAGGGTGGGTTCCATAGAGTAAATCGCGGCCAAACTTTTTTTACAATGAACTGTCCTCGAACTAATTAATTTAAGAAAATAAAATTCTCATTGTAACCTACAGGGTCGGAAATAAAAAATATAATTCTATTCTCAACCATATTTTTGTCGCTAAGGGTAGGTTCCATAGAGTAAATCGCGGCCAAACTTTTTTTACAATGAACTGTCCTCGAACTAAATAATTTAAGAAAATAAAATGCTCATTGTAACCTACAGGGTCGGAAATAAAAAATATAATTCTATTCTTAACCTTATTTTTGTCGCTAAGGGTAGGTTCCATAGAGTAAATCGCGGCCAAAGTTTTTTTACAATGAACTGTCCTCGAACTAAATAATTTAAAAAAATAAAATTCTCATTCAAACCTACAGGATCGGAAATAAAAAATATAATTCTATTCTCAACCCTATTTTTGTCACTAAGGGTAGGTTCCATAGAGTAAATCGCCGCCAAACTTTTTTTACAATGAACTGTCCTCGAACTAAATAATTTAAGAAAATAAAATGCTCATTGTAACCTACAGGGTCGGAAATAAAAATATAATTCTATTCTCAACCCTATTTTTGTCGCTAAGGGTGGGTTCCATAGAGTAAATCGCGGCCAAACTTTTTTTACAATGAACTGTCCTCGAACTAATTAATTTAAGAAAATAAAATTCTCATTGTAACCTACAGGGTCGGAAATAAAAAATATAATTCTATTCTCAACCATATTTTTGTCGCTAAGGGTAGGTTCCATAGAGTAAATCGCGGCCAAACTTTTTTTACAATGAACTGTCCTCGAACTAAATAATTTAAGAAAATAAAATGCTCATTGTAACCTACAGGGTCGGAAATAAAAAATATAATTCTATTCTTAACCTTATTTTTGTCGCTAAGGGTAGGTTCCATAGAGTAAATCGCGGCCAAAGTTTTTTTACAATGAACTGTCCTCGAACTAAATAATTTAAAAAAATAAAATTCTCATTCAAACCTACAGGATCGGAAATAAAAAATATAATTCTATTCTCAACCCTATTTTTGTCACTAAGGGTAGGTTCCATAGAGTAAATCGCCGCCAAACTTTTTTTACAATGAACTGTCCTCGAACTAAATAATTTAAGAAAATAAAATGCTCATTGTAACCTACAGGGTCGGAAATAAAAATATAATTCTATTCTCAACCCTATTTTTGTCGCCAAGGGTAGGTTCCATAGAGTAAATCGCTGCCAAACTTTTTTTACAATGAACTGTCCTCGAACTAAATAATTTAAGAAAATAAAATTCTCAATGTAACCTACAGGGTCGGAAATAAAAAATATAATTCTATTCTCAACCCTATTTTCGTCGCTAAGGGTAGGTTCCAAAGAGTAAATCGCGGCCAAACTTTTTTACAATGAACTGTCCTCGAACTAATTAATTTAAGAAAATAAAATTCTCATTGTAACCTACAGGGTCGGAAATAAAAAATATAATTCTATTCTCAACCCTATTTTTGTCGCTAAGGGTAGGTTCCATAGAGTAAATCGCGGCTAAACTTTTTTTACAATGAACTGTCCTCGAACTAAATAATTTAAGAAAATAAAATGCTCATTGTAACCTACAGGGTCGGAAATAAAAAATATAATTCTATTCTCAACCCTATTTTTGTCGCAAAGGGTAGGTTCCATAGAGTAAATCGCGGCCAAACTTTTTTTACAATGAACTGTCCTCGAACTAATTAATTTAAGAAAATAAAATTCTCATTGTAACCTACAGGGTCGGAAATAAAAAATATAATTCTATTCTCAACCCTATTTTTGTCGCTAAGGGTAGGTTCCATAGAGTAAATCGCGTCCAAACTTTTTTTACAATGAACTGTCCTCGAACTAAATAATTTAAGAAAATAAAATTCTCATTGTAACCTACAGGGTCGGAAATAAAAAATATAATTCTATTCTCAACCCTATTTTTGTCGCCAAGGGTAGGTTCCATAGAGTAAATCGCGGCCAAACTTTTTTTACAATGAACTGTCCTCGAACTAAATAATTTAAGAAAATAAAATTCTCATTGTAACCTACAGGGTCGGAAATAAAAAATATAATTTTATTCTCAACCCTATTTTTGTCACTAAGGGTAGGTTCCATAGAGTAAATCGCGGCCAAACTTTTTTTACAATGAACTGTCCTCGAACTAAATAATTTAAGAAAATAAAATGCTCATTGTAACCTACAGGGTCGGAAATAAAAAATATAATTCTATTCTCAACCCTATTTTTGCCGCTAACGGTAGGTTCCATAGAGTAAATCGCTGCCAAACTTTTTTTACAATGAACTGTTCTCGAACTAAATAATTTAAGAAAATAAATTCTCATTGTAACCTACAGGGTCGGAAATAAAAAATATAATTCTATTCTCAACCCTATTTTTGTCGCTAAGGGTAGGTTCCATAGAGTAAATCGCGGCCAAACTTTTTTTACAATGAACTGTCCTCGAACTAATTAATTTAAGAAAATAAAATTCTCATTGTAACCTACAGGGTCGGAAATAAAAAATATAATTCTATTCTCAACCCTATTTTTGTCGCTAAGGGTAGGTTCCATAGAGTAAATCGCGGCTAAACTTTTTTTACAATGAACTGTCCTCGAACTAAATAATTTAAGAAAATAAAATGCTCATTGTAACCTACAGGGTCGGAAATAAAAAATATAATTCTATTCTCAACCCTATTTTTGTCGCAAAGGGTAGGTTCCATAGAGTAAATCGCGGCCAAACTTTTTTTACAATGAACTGTCCTCGAACTAAATAATTTAAGAAAATAAAATGCTCATTGTAACCTACAGGGTCGGAAATAAAAAATATAATTCTATTCTCAACCCTATTTTTGTCGCTAACGGTAGGTTCCATAGAGTAAATCGCTGCCAAACTTTTTTTACAATGAACTGTTTTCGAACTAAATAATTTAAGAAAATAAATTCTCATTGTAACCTACAGGGTCGGAAATAAAAAATATAATTCTATTCTCAACCCTATTTTTGTCGCTAAGGGTAGGTTCCATAGAGTAAATCGCGGCCAAACTTTTTTTACAATGAACTGTCCTCGAACTAATTAATTTAAGAAAATAAAATTCTCATTGTAACCTACAGGGTCGGAAATAAAAAATATAATTCTATTCTCAACCCTATTTTTGTCGCTAAGGGTAGGTTCCATAGAGTAAATCGCGGCTAAACTTTTTTTACAATGAACTGTCCTCGAACTAAATAATTTAAGAAAATAAAATGCTCATTGTAACCTACAGGGTCGGAAATAAAAAATATAATTCTATTCTCAACCCTATTTTTGTCGCAAAGGGTAGGTTCCATAGAGTAAATCGCGGCCAAACTTTTTTTACAATGAACTGTCCTCGAACTAATTAATTTAAGAAAATAAAATTCTCATTGTAACCTACAGGGTCGGAAATAAAAAATATAATTCTATTCTCAACCCTATTTTTGTCGCTAAGGGTAGGTTCCATAGAGTAAATCGCGGCCAAACTTTTTTTACAATGAACTGTCCTCGAACTAAATAATTTAAGAAAATAAAATGCTCATTGTAACCTACAGGGTCGGAAATAAAAAATATAATTCTATTCTCAACCCTATTTTTGTCGCTAAGGGTAGGTTCCATAGAGTAAATCGCGGCCAAACTTTTTTTACAATGAACTGTCCTCGAACTAAATAATTTAAGAAAATAAAATTCTCATTGTAACCTACAGGGTCGGAAATAAAAAATATAATTCTATTCTCAACCCTATTTTTGTCGCCAAGGGTAGGTTCCATAGAGTAAATCGCGGCCAAACTTTTTTTACAATGAACTGTCCTCGAACTAAATAATTTAAGAAAATAAAATTCTCATTGTAACCTACAGGGTCGGAAATAAAAAATATAATTCTATTCTCAACCCTATTTTTGTCGCTAAGGGTAGGTTCCATAGAGTAAATCGCGGCCAAACTTTTTTTACAATGGACTGTCCTCGAACTAATTAATTTGAGAAAATAAAATTCTCATTGTAACCTACAGGGTCGGAAATAAAAAATATAATTCTATTCTCAACCCTATTTTTGTCGCTAAGGGTAGGTTCCATAGAGTAAATCGCGGCCAAACTTTTTTTACAATGAACTGTCCTCGAACTAAATAATTTAAGAAAATAAAATGCTCATTGTAACCTACAGGGTCGGAAATAAAAAATATAATTCTATTCTCAACCCTATTTTTGTCGCTAAGGGTAGGTTCCATAGAGTAAATCGCGGCCAAACTTTTTTTACAATGAACTGTCCTCGAACTAATTAATTTGAGAAAATAAAATTCTCATTGTAACCTACAGGGTCGGAAATAAAAAATATAATTCTATTCTCAACCCTATTTTTGTCGCTAAGGGTAGGTTCCATAGAGTAAATCGCGGCCAAACTTTTTTTACAATGAACTGTCCTCGAACTAAATAATTTAAGAAAATAAAATGCTCATTGTAACCTACAGGGTCGGAAATAAAAAATATAATTCTATTCTCAACCCTATTTTTGTCGCTAAGGGTAGGTTCCATAGAGTAAATCGCGGCCAAACTTTTTTTACAATGAACTGTCCTCGAACTAAATAATTGAAGAAAATAAAATTCTCATTGTAACCTACAGGGTCGGAAATAAAAAATATAATTCTATTCTCAACCCTATTTTTGTCGCTAAGGGTAGGTTTCGGGGAGTAAATCTCTGCCATACTTTTTTCACCATCAACTGTCACCGAAATAAACAATTTAAGAAAAAAAATTATGAGCAATTATTTGTTAAATTATTAATTTGCTAACCTCGCTAATAAAATTGACCACTGGCGAATATCCTTTTTCGACTATATTAATCGATTAAAAGTTCAGGTTCATCAAAAAGATGCCAATAATGGCTCCATTAGTTTTATTCTAAATTTAATAGTTAATGCATTCGAGTTTGGGATGTCCTGAAAATATTTTTTTTTATCGTTTTCTGTTTGTTTCAAGAAAACCACCAACATGATCTTAAAAATACTGTCTCTTTAAAAATTCAGATCAGACTTTTTAGAAGAAGCAAAATTATAGGTCACCATAAAGAATGTTATAAAAATAAAAAGTTTCTCAAATTAATGTTTTATTTTTCAACTTGGTCACAACCTAAATGCTTAAGACTCAATTCAAAAATTTTAGTAATAGTATTTTTTACCAAACTTTATACCTATTTTGTTAACAACATGAATTTTTTAAATATTACTTTAATTAAAATACCCAATTTAAAAATAAAAGAACATTTTAAATGTAGAAAATGCAGAGCATTTCGCGAAATAAAAAACAATTTTAGCGCCTCATTTATTTTTTAATCTGGCTAAGTGGAGTATCACAAAAAGCTTGGAGAGTTAATTTCAAAAACACTAACTTTAATACGATACGCTTTTTGACCATCTGGTTAAAACCACAATCATTAAATTTTTACGGATCGTATTTCAACCCTGCCAGCCAATTACTAAATTTTAATAATATATTTTTCAAAGAACTTTATACGTTACGACAAATTTTGAATATTAAAAAATCTGATTAAGCTTTCTAGTTCGCAACCTAATTTATACTTAATTTTGATATGATAAATGAATTAATCTATTAATACTGGTGTTCTTTGGGGTTTTCCGTCATAACCCAAATAATTCTTTATTTCCGCAGCAAAAAATTCTTCTAAAAAATAAGCTTAAAATTGTAATTATGGTAACACAAATATATATATATATATATATATATATATATATATATATATATATATATATATATATATATATATATATATATATATATATATATAATAAGGAGAAGGGTAGTTCTTGACCGACTAGTTAGAAAGGAAAACTCAAATTCTTGGGATAGCGGTCTTAGGGCTGATTTATTTCTTTTAGTTTGTTAGAAATTTCAGTTAAAGATTTTCTTCTATTAATTATGTTTTTTAAAGTTGTTGATATTTCCAAGTTTAGAATTTTTCTCTCTAACCTTGAAAAAAACCCTATGGTGTTCCCAGAAGTCTTTCCATCTGTTGTGTGGCTTAGTAGTGGTAGATTTTTAGTGTTGTTGGTTATGTGTGATGGTGTAATTCCATTAGTTCTACATGCTATAAGGAAAATTTTCCGATTATTCAAAGATGCCAATTTGTTGTTAAATTTTGCCCATTTTTTTAATTGTGTAACAGTTTCTGCTCCATATTGTTGCAAACTTGTACGGTAAAATCCCATTCCTAAAATAATAAGGGGAAGAGTAGTTCTTGACCGACTAGTTAGCCCTAGGACCGCTATCCCAAGAATTTGAGTTTTTCTATATATATATATATATATATATATATATATATATATATATATATATATATATATATATATATATATATATATTTGTGTGTGTGTGTGTGTAATCGAAGGTTTCGCCCACAGATACCTTACAGTGAGCTTTGAAAATGGTGAATGAGATTTTACCGAAACGTGCAGTCCTGAGAAAAACTCAGTACATACACGGGATACCTGAAAACCTTCGATTACATATCACATCCGTAAGAATATACAGGGTGTCCGAAATGATGATGACAAATTATATGGTAGATCTTACATAACAAAATATGAAGAAAAGCTCACATAAATATATTTAAGTTATTAAGATTTACTTATAATACAGAAACCAACTTTTGGCTATAAGTTTGTGTTATTAGAAGTCACTTTCTAAAAATATCAGGTGACCCATATTGCAACCAATTGCGTGGGAACTAAAGAGTGGTTAGATATTTATTGTCATATTTTTTTCCCGAGCATATTCTCGCTATTTTTTTAAATAAATTGCGGTTCCTTGAATACTTTTACGTAAAAAAGATCTTCTAAGTATAAGGTCGTATAGTCGACCGTTTTTGAGAAAAACAGACTTAAAAGAACGACTGGAGTTCGTATATGCAGTAAACAGGTTATGAAATAAAAATATGAATGTGCTTGAGAGCTATTTTAAAATGCAATTACGCTTTTACACCCCTTACTTAAAAAACTAACTTACTGGTACATGGTACATTTGGTACATTCTTAAATTCACCTGCAAATTCCTAGGTAACAGTAAATCAGAGAACTACAAAGATCTAGTTGAAGAAATCTTATAAAACGTTAGGCTGCAAGGTGTCACTTAAGTTGCGTTTTCTTCACTTCCATATGAAACCGATTCCGGCAAATACAAGCGAAAAACGATAACAAAATAATTTAATAATTGTATTATATTTTTTTAATACAAAATGAAGTATATTTTGTTTTTTTTTAATCTTTGTAAATTCACTAGATTGTTTATGGTTTGGTTTTCTCATATTTTATATTCTTATTTCTTTCTCTAAAAACTTATGGGTGATAGGTAAAAACCGAGCTCATATCTGAATTCAGCACATTACAGTAGACACAAGAAACCCAAAAAAAATAGCATTGGGTCACCAAAAAAATCAAAATTCAGAACAGTGTGATCATTTTTCGATACGAGCAATTTGTCTTGCTATCTTTATACTCATAAAGAGTCTAGCTGATTAAGAAAATCGAAACTGCCCCATCGGTAATAAAAAAATAAAAAACACCCGGTTGTTCTACATCAAAAAGCAACCACACAAAAGAATTTGTAGCTACTTTTATAGTCACATAACCTCAAAAAAAAAAATAGAATGTCTCTTTTTGTTTTTTGGCGATACCTTCGGTTGTAATGTTCGTAGAAATTTTTTTTTTCATTTTGTAGGTATATTTATTACCTATAAAAAGATATTTTTTACAAAAATTTGGAGTCAAATTAAAATTTTTATGGGTGTTTGAAAATTTTTAAATTTAATAAAAACTAGGACAATGGTAGCGCCGTTGTTTTTTAGATGCCCAACTATGTCCATGAATTTTTTCAGATTTTTAAAAAAGGCATTTATTAGCATTTTTTTCTTATACATATATATATATATATATATATATATATATATATATATATATATATATATGTTTATACGGCTTTCACGGATTCCTCAGTGTGAGTTGTAATAGCAGTGGATACATCCACATTATGCCGTTGTAGAGCTGAAATCACATTCAGCAACCGTACAACTATATGCAACTCCGTGTATAAGTGAAGTAAAATGCAAACAGTAAATGCAAACTTCGTTCCATCATATCCTTTCCGTGTTAGAGGTTGCACAGTTTGAATAGATTGCTACAGAACACAATCCATCCAATTCCACCACCATCGAGATGATGGCCTACCTGTACCACCATATCGAGAAGAAAGTCAAAACTTACCCTCCCCGCTACAGTGATACGGCAGAGGCACATGTTTCGTCTCTACTAGACTCATCAGGGTACCAACATGCACCTAGCTGTGCAAAGGACAGATCGGAAAGAAGCATACGCCATCCGACGGAAGGTCGGCGAAACCGCGTTCAGTATTTGCATGCTTCTTTCCGAGCCAGGTGCATGTCGGTACCCTGATGAGTCTAGTAGAGACGAAACATGTGCCTCTGCCATATCACTGTAGCGGGGAGGGTAAGTTTTGACTTTCTTCTCGATATGGTGGTACAGGTAGGCCATCATCTCGATGGTGGTGGAATTGTGTTCTGTAGCAATCTATTCAAACTGTGCAACTCTAACACGGAAAGGATATGATGGCACGAAGTTTGCATTTTACTTCATATATATATATATATATATATATATATATATATATATATATATATATATATATATATATATATATATATGTTACTTTGTATTTTAAAAAATTACAAGGTGTGACCCAGTATTTGAAATAAAAAAAAATTACCTAAAATTGTCTTAGCCTGGTCTCAATCTTATCTTAATCATGCCTTCAAGAGAAAAACGATCATTAAATGATACAAAACAAGACAACTGAGGATTTATAAGAAAATTCCATGCTTCAAAACTCGATAAAAATGTGAAACAATGCTAATTAATGCCTTTTTTTGCAATTTTGACTATGTTTCACCACTTTTAAAAATCTGAAAAAATTCATGGACATAGCTTGGCGTCTAAAAAACAACATATTTTTTTTCGGCTCTGTTATTTTCCTATTTTCCACGATGATTAGTACCGAAGATATCGTTAAAAAACGCAAAAAGACGTTTTATTTATTTTTTTGAGATTATGTCACGATAAAAGTGGCTAAAAAATTGTTTGTATGGGTATTTTTTGATATGAACAACCGGGTGTTTTTTTATTTTTTTATTACCGAGGGGGCATTTTCGACCCTCTTAATCGGCTAGACCTTCCCATTTTTATCCAGGTTTCTCGGCATAAATGGGAAGTTTAATAGATATATTTCACGTAGAAAAAGCATTCACTACAATAAAAAACATAATTTAAGGGGTCCTTTAGGTTACAATTTTTCAAAAATAAAAAATTTTTATTAATGTTTTTTTAATAGAAGGAAAATAGATATCATTTTATAATGAAATACCAAATTAACCCTTGTTCAAGTGCCCATGGTCGGTACCGGAATCACTTTGACTGGTAACAAATTTTCCGATTTTTACCCGATTTTTCACCCTCAAAAATGTTTTTTTTTAAGTGGCCGCCATTTTGTTATTTTTTGATGAAAAAAATCATTCCGGTACCGACCATGGGCACTTGAACAAGGATAATTTTGGTATTTTTTTTTTTGAGACGATTCAGTCACCTGGATTCACGTCTGCCGTCATTTTTTGATGTTATTTTTTATTATGGGTAAAAAAATCCAAAAAAAAATATTTTTGTATACTTAAAGTACGAATAAATATACGTGCAAAATTATAACATGATATCCCTTTTCTTTCTATTAAAAAAAATAACTATAAAAATTTTTTTCTTGAAAAATTGTAACCTAAAAGACCCCTTAATAAAAATAATACTTCAATGTGTTGTATGCTGACGTGAATTTAATATTGTTAATGTTAGCTACAAATTCTCTCGGGCGAAGTTGAGATGGGAGATTGCTAGTTATGAAATTGCTTGATAGACTTCACAAATATTACTCAACGATTATCAATGCACAGCGCGGGGTAATTTAGAGCCTCGAATACTGGACGTACCCAGTAAATAAGCCCAAGCAAGTATGGTAGTTTAATAGATAGCAACACGTTTACGGAACTAATTTTTGTCCTAAAGAAGATTATATATAACGGATAACGTCTGATTCAAAAATTATTTCTAAGAGGCTAAAGACAATTTGAATCTCCGTTATAATTTTGTTGATTATACAGTTAAAACAGCTGTAACCAGGCGCGGATTCAGAGGGGGGGGAGCGATTGTCCCCCTCGCAAGAGCTTTGTATTCATAAAAATAACGATACCTTCCCCGTCGCCAACTCGCTTTCACTTGCCATACTGTGCAATCGCCCCCACCCCCAAGAGCTTTGAGTTCAGAAAAATAGGGGCACCCCTTCCGTCGACAGCTCGCTTTTGCTTGCCATATTGTACAATTGCCCCCCGGTCCCCACCAGAGCTTTGAATTTAGAAAAACAAATTCGCCTGTGCCTGTTACGTTAAGAACGTGATTGTGACTGGCACCTCCTGCCGGTCGACAATTCGCTTTTGCTTGCCATACTGTACTCTTGTGATATCGCCGCCTCCACCCAAAGAGAAAGGCTGGATCCGCTCCTGGCTGTAACATGAGTAAATTCCATTGTTTGTAATTTTAGCTGGAATATTTTTGTGGTGGCAGTTTAAACTGTAAATTATTTTAGAGAAGATAATTTTATGCATGTATTCTTCGAGAAGAAAAAGTAAACAACTGTTACAACATTATCAACACCAAACTGTAAGTTTTTGTTTAAGGCGTATGTATATTTTATTTGAAATTTGAGATTACAATTTGTAATTTGATTTAGTGAAAACAAATTTACCGGTTTAAAATAGTTTTTTATATTTGTATTTAAATTAGTTTGGTTATCTTTGGCCAATCTATGTTAACATCACGAACAAGTCCTTTGTAGGTCATAATCGATCACTTGAAAATATTGTTCTTCGAGCTGGGTTATCGTCACCTCTTTCTAACTTGAAAAGAATTTTTGTTAATCTATAATTTACACTCATTTATTTTTTATTTGTTTAAATTCAATTTGTGCAAATGAATGTATGATTTATATTTTTTACGTATATTTAGGAATGAATATATTTGTCAGATACCACTAGAAAATGTTCAGGCATTTCCAACTGGTTAAAATTTCATATTTAATGGCAAAAATCAAAGAAGATTAACGGCAAATAAATAAATACTTTATCATGACTTAGAAACACTGTTGGATTATTTTAGTTATTCCGAATTAAAATATGGCAAAATTATTTTTGACACTCCAAATTAGATTTAAGAGTGGCCATATCCATATTATAACGATATGTATATGTATAAGCAGGCGTGGATCCAAGGGGGGGGGGCGGTGGGGGCGATCCTCCCCCCAAGAGCTTTGAATTCAGGAAAATAGACCCGATTTTGCCTCTTATACTATAGTTTATTCAAGAACTAGAGAGAGTAATAAATCATTTTTTACGCTTTTTCTTTTCTTCGCAAAATACCTGTGCTCTTTAGTTCGGTATTTTTGACAAAATCTGTTAGACATATATATTTTTCATACGAATGGGTTAGAAATTTTATAATCAAAAATACCGGTCTATCATAATGGACAATTTTGGTTGGATAACAATAGATATTTGGATGTGTGAAGTGTTAAAAAGGTTTTAATCCTTGTCTAGGCCTTGGAAAGAGATTTATTTTATCACTAAATATTTATGACATAGAATATTATTTCGGTAATACACTTAAAATAGAAAGTTTTTATAATATTATTTTATTTCTTATGATTTTTTAATAATTCACATACATTAGAAAATATAGATAATTCTGGCATATTTAACACAAATCACAACTGTATTTTTATTATTTTTAATTTTGGCATTGAAACCGTTTTAGGCACATTCAGAATAAAACGTAGCTTTTTTTTTCTCAAAAAATTCTAAGTTATAATTTAAATATTTACAAAATACCCATTGTCAAAAATACAAGAAATGGAACATATATAAAAAATAAATTCGTCCATATAATGTGAAAATTTTTTTGGGTCATTTTATTATTAATTAAAAACATTTTTAGGATATTTGACGTTTCAGTTTATTTATTTCTTAAACCATCTGCAGAATTAAAATTGAACACTAAAAAGGGATTCAAATGTAATTAATTTTTATATGTTACAGAAAATTTAAATAATAAATTGTGTTTACGCTGGTAAACATTACGTATCTAATTTGTAATCAAGTCAGTGGAGCTATCTTCGCTCAAATTAATTATAATTGGTTCCTCTATCTCACGGATCGTGAGATCGAGTTTCCACATTTTCTTTTATTCTTTTATTATATAAATTTTTTCAAATTTTCTGCAGTAACTTTATTCCAAAAAATCTTTTAAAGGTTCTGTTAAATTACTAATTTTGTAAGTTATGTTATTTCTAGCAACTCTACCTTTTACTTGAGAGAGATATTTCCTTCGCCAAGGGACATTTTCCGGACGATCTATAAGAACAGATTTCCTATTTGGTTTTTCCCAGCAAAAATTAAGTTCTCTGAGCAATTTCCAGAGCTCAGTTCTTTTAATTTCAGGTAAATTCCGATCTTCATTGATTTTAGTTAGAATTTTGTCGACGGTTGGGATCTGCTTCTTATAATAAGATATATGTACGACTCCTTTTATTGCAGTTTACATCTCAATTGAAGTTTTAACATTATTATCTAAATATTGATATTTTAAGGCATCATAATCATTCATAGTAATATGTTTTTCGTTGAGGAAAAAATGCCCTGGTTTAACGATTTTAGAATAATTATAGATGTGGAAGTCATATCTTTTGGGTATCTCACTAATCTCATATAATATATAAAAACAAGCACAAAAAAGATAAGTCACTAAGGACACATTGTAAGGTGTACTTTGCTCACTGACAGAAATCAGAAACTCTATTGTTGCAGTAAATTTATAAAACCTTATAATGTTTAAATATAATTAAATATAATTAGATTCATGGCAGTTCTCAATTACCTGCGACACTGGAGCAGGTAAGTTGGAGATTTCGGAAACAGTTTTATTAGTCTCTCTAGTTCTTGAATAGAGTATAGGAATGTGTATGCTTGCGATCGCCCCTCCCCTTCCCAAGAGCTTTGAGTTCAGGAAAATAGAACCGATTCTGCCTTTTATATTAGGAATGTGTATGCTGCTAGCACTCCCCTCCCATTGACAACTTGTTTTCCTTGCGATAGCCACTCCCCCCAAGAGCTTTGAGTTCAGGAAAATAGACACGATTCTGCCTCTTATACTAGGAATGTGTATGCTGCCCGCATCCTCCCCCCCTTTCGACTACTTGTTTTTTCTTGTGATCCTCCCCCCCTCTCCAAGAACTTCAAATTCAGAAAAATAGATCCGACCCTGCCTTTTACACTAGAAATGGGAATGTTGCTGATGTCTCCCCCCCTCCCGTCGACAACTTGTTTTCGCTTGCCATACTATAATTTGTGATATCACCGTCCTCCCCAAAAAGAGAGGCTGGATCCGCTCCTGTGTATAAGTAAAGTGACCAATTTAAATTAAAATAAGATATTTTTAAGTTTCTAAATAGGCCGGAGGAGAACGCATCCTGTTAATATAAAATAGAAAAATAAATTAGCTCAAGAATAACTCTTTAAAATCTTTCGTACTTGTTTGGAAACACCCTCTATATATATATATATATATATATATATATATATATATATATATATATATATATATATATATATATGTTGTGAGCTTACTTACGTAAAAGAGCCCTTTGTTACTAACAGTTAAAATCTGATGTCATAAAATGATTTTTCAATTTTTATCGTTGGAGCTATTCATCACTTTTGCACATCCGTAAAATCTCAGCCTTTGGCAGCAATCCAGGAATCTATTGGACAACTCAACATTCAAATGATTGAAATAATAGGCAGGTAAAAATACTAATTATTTGGAGTTAAAACTGCAGGTAATAATTTGGGTATTAATTTCCAAGTAAAATGATCCTTTGAGCTGCCAAATATAATTAAATCCAGTAAGAACTATTGATATCTACCTAACACTTTTGTTAGTAAAATTTTAGGATTTCTTGCAACTGTAAATAATAAGTGTTTATAATCTGTAACTAATTAGGTACCAGTCAGATTTGAAAGGATTTATTTTTGTAATATAGTATAGATAGTAAATAAACTGATACATTGCTTATCATAACTAAACTATTGAAGAGAGTATATATATATATATATATATATATATATATATATATATATATATATATATATATATATATATATATACGAGTAATGATAGAAGCAACTGGCTATGCGTCGTTTAGTAACGTTAATTATTAGTTACAACGTTTTTTCACTTGTGTATCAAGTTTTGTTTTAGTTCATTCATTATTTTGTATTTTATGAAGTGTCTTGCAACATGAATAATTTGGTGAAATCAGAATATCACAGGATCGTTAAATTTTTAACAAAGTTACATCATTGTCCTAAAATTATTCACAAATGAATGTTGCCGTATATGGCGGTGAGACTTCATTAAATTTCATTAAATTGTGAGAAAAATATTGGATAAAAGAGTTTTAATGAAATTCTGAATCCACTGATGATGATTCAAGAGGCGAAAGACCTTCTAGGAACGAACCTAATTTTTAGCTCCTTCAGTTAAGTTACTGGACGTAAATTTACGGTAGTGTTGTAGTAGAATCACATTGCAGAGAGCAACAACTTTAATAGTTGAAATTCTTCTTACATTTGGAGCTTTGCTCTTAAGCATACTTTGAAGTAGCTGGATTTCATTTCATATATTTGGGAGATAAACTATTTAAAAATCTGGGAGATTGAATACCTTCAAAATTAGTTAATCCTGTGTTTACAGGATAGAATAAAACAGTGTATATTACCGTAAATACTATACAAGTCTACAGCGGGTCGTCATAGGAAAGTGGAAACGGTGATTCCTGAAGATCATCAGTGAAGGTCTCTGGTATTGCGATATCATAAAATATTTATGATTTAATCTATACCTTGTAAATTAACTATGAAAAAAGTTTCTTGAAGGGAGAGACTTAGGTGTATCATTGGAATCCAGAATTAAAATTAGAGCCCATTCAAAGGATCCAAAAAGATTATTCGCTTCCAAAAAAGGCCTGCACACAATCCTCAGATGGAAGGTGTACGTCTTTTAAAATTAGACGAGAGTTATTGTTGTTGTTGTCGAAGGGCATTACAGCAACAGCGCAGTTGTCTACTTTATTCTCCCATTCTCACGGCTATTGCTTAAAACTTTTTCTTCAGGACAATACGCAAATTCATAAAATAACTAATGTTCAATCCATCCGATATATATTTAACTTCTTGTAGCTGAACTACCCGCCGTCTAGTCCAGGTCTGACTTCGTCTGACTTTTTTTATATAGAGAAACTTCTAAACATTTCCTAGAGGCATTTTGCAGACGATAACATGTAGAAAAATTATATTAATGCCTATTTTGAAAGCAGAGAGAAATGATTCTTTTTGTAATGCATGGGACAGGTAGAGCAAGTGCGTTGAAGTTAAGAGAAGTTCCGTTAAACAATATAATTATTAAAAAAATCGCAATTCTTTTGTTTCATTGTTAAGCAGAAAACTTTTCTAGTGCCTCTCATATATTTAGTCTACCTTCACTCCTGAATGACAAAGTTTGAAATGATGGACGTTTATTAAAATAAATCAGCCGAAGAAAACTGGAACAATTTCTGTTCATCTGTGTTCTTTTCTAATTACCTATAACTTCATATAAATATTTTATAACTGTCGTAATGCAATTTACTTTAAATTAACCTTCACGTAAGTGTTTTTAATTTTAATGCTTTATGCCAGCAAACTGTCATAAATATTTACATTTTGAACCATTCCGCAAATAACTTTGAAAGCTTGTTTAGACCATGGAATTTAAAAAATGGTTTCTTTATTTTATATACGAAGCTAATCATCGATTAATTTAAAGCAAATTGGTTAGATGAAAATATTATATTTTCTATGTAATATAGAATGTCGTAAATAATAATGGAGTACGGCCAAGTGTCCAGTTAGCTTCCTGGCTTATTATTCCTAAGTAAACACTAATGTCTTGACACCCTTTTAAATCCGTTTTATGAATGAAATGCTACGCTATCCTTATTCATGTTTTTTTCAGTTTATTGTAAATCCAAAATAAGTGTATATTATTCATAGAAGTTAGAGGAGATACGGAAAGCTAAAAAATAGGCTAAATGCCTAAAAAATTATCCTAACATGCAGAAAATAAATGTCATAAATTCTTTAGAGTCTTAATTGATAAATTAAAAAAGTGTTTTTTACATTTGAGTAGACATAAAAAAATATATTTTTAGTATATACTCTCATTATGTCAAATCATTTATCGTCCAGCGATGAGAACTTAGAAGAAATTTTAGAGTTATCAAAATTCCTAAAAGTGCTAATTATTTTGAGGAAATTTTGCCTTCCATTTTCAATTAAGCCGAGAAATGGTACAAGAACTGGCACATCTCTGCACTGACTTAAGAGTTTTATTTTCGCAAGAAGGAGATTCTGAAAAAGTTACATTATACAGTGTATTATGGTTTGCAGTAAATGAAGTTGCATCGTACAGGGATGTATCAAACTGGTTATTAGTTATTGTAAGAAATGTTTTTGAAACAAAAAGAAATAGACCTAAAACTATTGCGTTTTATTTTTATTATTATTATTATATATATATATATATATATATATATATATATATATATATATATAATATTCATATATTCAAAAATTCTATAGAGCAAAAAACAAGACGTTTTATTCTAAAAGGAACTGACAGTTAGACTTTATATTATAGAGAACAAAATTATAATAAAATATTTCTTTAAAATAATACACCTAATAAAAGACACGATTCAAAAATTTATTTAAAACAACTAGTTTATTCAGCATTTAACACCGTATGTTAAACCCAGAACAAGAAAAGTTAGATGTTAAATAATGAGACTCATACCACAGTAGACGATTCAAAGTTCGAATCTTCGATGAAAAAAAAATTCTGAACTGGCTGATAACTGAGCATGCACTGTACGACAATCCTGAACTAGTTCTGTACTCGTTCTGAATCGGTTCGGAAAGTAATCTGCAAACAAAGCTAATGTTGCTTGTATGAAGTAACTGAAACGGCTATCGTGTTGGTAAAAAATTTGCCTGCGTGCCGCCAGAAGTAAATTG
The DNA here is from genome assembly GCA_034092305.1 of Diaprepes abbreviatus. NCBI lineage: Eukaryota > Metazoa > Arthropoda > Insecta > Coleoptera > Curculionidae > Diaprepes > Diaprepes abbreviatus. Next base: position 39,062,888 of record JASJET010000055.1, read on the forward strand.
TTTAAATATGGTTTTTCTAACTCTTCTAAAATATTTAAATATCTCTTTTCTACAAAAGTTAATACATAATTTAAAATAGGGACATAATTTGCTTTGTATTATTAGTGAATTACCATTTAAGTTTTCTTCATGAAAATTTAGTTTTATAATTCCATCATTTCTTACAGCACAAAATACTATAAATTGCCAGGTTTCTTGAACATTCCTCAATCTTACTGCATGAGGATTTGAATCACTTTAAAAATGGGAATTGTATCTGTTAAAAAAAACATTTTTCATAAATTTTGCTTCATCAGTCCAAATTATATCGAGGGTCTTATATAATCAGTAATATAAATTCGCAAAATTGCACTATGTTCAGCAAATTACTATCTCTTAAGTGTGGAACCAGAGATATTAAATAAGGTTGGAAGTTTGTGTTTCAACAGAATTTGATAACTGAGCTCTTCGAGCTTCCTGTTTGTGGAACCACTTGATTTAACATTGTTATAGGATATGTCGCAAAATATCCTAGAATTGCAATTTCGATATTTTCATCATTGAGAATAGGTTTCCTTTTATGCATTTTCATCTTAACGGTGTCAAAATTTTCAAAATTTTTCAATATTCGTTTAACACTGTTCCGTAAAATATAGCGTAAACCCGATATTTTATGTTAAAAAAAATAGAGTTTTAGTGATTTCTTCAAGTTTATATTTAATGTTAGTTTTTGATCACCCTGTATTTATTTATTATCAAAATATCAACGCAGTCCACTAAAGTAGATCCCCTTCTAGAAGGAAACCAACCCCTATTAAATTATAAATACTTTCATATAGTTATGTTTAGGCCTGCAAAGACCATTTTTTACATAAAATTTAAAATATGCCAAAAACAGTTAGACTTAGGTATAGGACATTATACATAAAATATGTCTATAATTTTGCATAGAATCTAAAAATGAAGTAACATATAGGGTATTCCATTTAAAATAAGCAAGAAGGCATCAACTTTCGGTATAACTAGAAGTGCCACCATCTTGAAAATATTTTAGCCGAATCGACTTTAGTAAATTGCCAAATTTTAAAAATTTTCCAAACTCTATTCTCCCAGAAATCGATCACGACAGTTTGTCGTGGGACATACTGTATTATGGAATCATTTCTACCCTTTATAAATGACAGAAGTGATTCGAAATATGTCATCCGTTTAATAGAGTCAAATCATAGTTTTGACCAGGATTACCTTTATTTAATCTATTTTAAGTAAAATACCTTTGTATAATATAATTTATTTGAATTTTGTAAATTGTAATAGATATAATAGGCGGAGTTAGACTCATAATAGGTGATTTTGAAATTTATTGTTAGTAGACTTCGGATTACGTAGAAACCTTCAGAATGATCAGAGTAAATATGTAGTATCTTATGTCTCACTAGCGACCCGCCCCGGCTTCGCACGGGTGCAATGCTGATACTAAATACACTACAGAAAAATTGTGACTATTTATTTTATTTTTACAACAATTATTACATCGGCCTCCGACGCGCTATTTATAGGCACGCTGCCGCCGCCCCGGTCGGCCAGTACCGCCGCAAGCGCTACTTCCCGCAATTTTAAATCTGTAATATCTTCGAAAATATTCATTTAAATCTTGTGCTGTAAAGGACCATATAGATCTATATTAAATCAACAATGTATTTAAGCTATTTAATTGGATAAGGATTAATGCTGTATTGGTTAAAATCGCTTCAAAATTTGCCATTATTTGTCGTAAAAAGTAAATGACAAAAAAATGTTATTGTGGGATATCCATGAGAGATAGACATATACCATCGCGGAGTTTTCTGTAGACCTTTTCAATGTGTACAAATAATTAGTACATTATTTTGATAAATCTCGTAGGGTTCAGCCTGCGTTTGCAATGTAAGCGGAAAAAAATATGATAATTAACGACATCACATTAGAAACCTCAAAAATAATAGTATTTCTCCACTATTTAATGGATGTGATTATACATATAAACCTTCCTCTTGAATCACTCTATCTATTGAAAAAAACCGCATCAAAATCCGGTGCGTAGTTTTAAAGATTTAAGCATACAAAGGGACATAGGGACAGAGAAAGCGACTTTGTTTTATACTATGTAGTGATTTAGCAATTAAGATTTGAAAAAACAGTATTTCAAATTCTAGGAAAAGCTATTATTTTTCAGAAAAAAAGTTTCAAACAAAAGTTGTGCGCATTAAAAATACCTACAAAATGAGCTAAGGCTCATTCAAATCGGATAATTTGTTTGATAGTTATTCCAGAAAATCTTCTAAAATGACTGTTTTTTCAATTGTTTATAAACAATAGAAAAATATATTGCATTAACTTTACTACACTGAAAGGAGTCCCTTGCTGTATACAACAAGTATGCAAAATTTCAGTAAAAATATTTAATAGTTTTTTGCACAGTGAATTTGTTTATAATATTTTATGTTTTTTTTTTATTGTTTATTCTCAGCGATTTAGAGATCGTGCGGGTGCGCAAATGAAAGCTCGAGACTTATACTAACAACAACAAAAAAGACCAAGTTAATTGTTGATTTTAAATTTTTGAAACAGATAAATAAATTTGTGGTTGGTCTTTTCGTTTTTTGTTTGAAACTTTTTTACTGAATAACAATAGCTTTTCCTAGAACTCGAAAAAACCGTTTTTCACATCTTAATTGTAAAATAAAAAATATTCCCTAAAAAAGAAAATGAGTCATATACTACATAATTGCTATTATTATTATAAAGGTTTCTACGTAGTCAGAAGTCAACTAACAATAAATTTTTTCCAGATGCTAATATCGCTGGCCTATGAACATCACGTTTTCCTTTTTGTAATTGATAAGTTAAATATTATAGTACTCAGTACCTGAAGAAGCTGCCGTCGAGTGAAACATGTACCGTCAACAAAAAATACAAGCGGAAATTTAAGTAAGGATATATTTTACTTATCACAATCATAAAATAATAAAAAAAACATTTCAGGACTCTGGTTACCAGAATCGTAGGAATAAGCAATTTACTGGTTATTGGTATTTTATATACTACTTAGATATTCCATAATATATATGCTCGTATATTTCAACCTTAGTTACTATCAGTCATGCGATAAGCTGATTATTATTTATGCGAAAAATTACAAATAAGGTGAAGATAAAACATAAAACATACTTATCAGTACTTATTGTACTTTTCCGAGAACATTGTCGAAGGTATTTATATTCATATTTATTTATTTACTAAACAATCGGTTTTGCGTAGTTTCCGCTAGTGAAATATTTTATTACCAACCATATTTAGTTCAATTTAATATATTTTAAGGTTCAAGTAAATTTTATTACTTTAGGTTTTTAGACAAAACTCGGTACAATAGCACAGTGGAGCTAAAATGATTAGAAGGTTAACCCGACTTCTTGCCAGCCACATCTTTCGGTAACTTCTAATTGTCTATTATGGTTTAACCCCTGAGAGATTTTAGGTTAAAGTAGAAACATAAACAGACAAGAACCCCTTTCTAAGGCAGAACGTCCATCTATCAGACAAAGACAAGACATAGACGCGCCAAAGATTTAGAACAAATGTGTTTAGTCTCTCACATTTCTTTAAAATTGGATCGCGCGTACTAGTGCGAGACGACACGATCAGATTTGTGTACTTCATTTTTGTATCGCGTATTTGTCGCACTCATGTCTTGTCTTAGTCTAGTATAGCTATGGCTTCTCCCAGGTCATGTCCTGCTTTGCTGCTAAGTCTGTGCCACATTTGTACGAAAATATACAGGAATTAAAGTTTTTTTATGAAAATTTTTTATTTACTTAAATATTACAGATATTTAACGTAATTTCCTGAATGAATAGAATTTTTCAACCTATAAACAAGTGCTTTTACCTAAAAGTCCTTGGCTTCCACCCATAATGTTTGTCTAGCAATTAGCTAAAATTCGTAATATTATAACTTCTCTATATTAACTGCACAATTCGGCAATGTTGCTTATCATCAATGATTCATAAAACGGTATAGTTTATTCTTCACGTATTTTGGTTGTAAACTATTTGTGTACTTCGGAATAGGCTTGACGGCCTCCGTTGATCCAAAATCTCTTTGGTTTAACCCGAATTCTAGCCGGAAAACAGCTCAGTATTATAGAGAAAGCAGCGACGACAGGTTCGAATTTTGTGTAGAGATAATAAGGGGAACTTATACTTTTTATCGCTTTGTTCATCAAATTAAGGGATAAGGTAGATACAACAGTTAATTCTCGGATTTTGCTGTAGTTTTGTTTGTTTCATTATTGATGATTAGAAAAGTTTTTTAGCAGACACCCAAATTATTGAAATGGATAAAAAAATTACCTACTTCTTTGTCACTTTGCCTAATATATGGATATGAAATAAATTACAACCTAAAATTTTCGTAGTTTAGTGTTCCCCTTGTTCTTGCATTTATCGCGAAACCAAAAGCCGTTGTGCTCATCATGAAAACTGGTTGCTCGAAAATTGCGACGGTCAAGCCGTTTATTAATGCTCTCCACGAAACGACTATTATAAAAAATTAACAAAATTATGAAGCTTTTCACCCATAAGTCCAAACTTTGAAACTCTCACAGTTGTGGTGTGTCTAATTTATTTTTAAGATTGTTTATGCTTCATTTGATATTGCCCTAACCTTAAAGCTAAGATTTTGCTCAGTTAGGCCATGGCCATGAACTTTTTATCCTTTCGTCTAGACAATATTTTTAAGCTTATTTCACAAATTACAAATATAACGGTTTTGCATGAATAAACTGCTGATGTAGATTGGCTGTGGTCTTCCTTCTCGAAGCACTATAAATAAATATCAAATAGATTTTTGTAAGAAGTCTCCAACTAATAGAAATTAAGATCCAGAATTTTAAATTGCTTTTGAACAAAGTTTGCTAAGTTTACGAAGCTCTTATAATCAAAGTTTTCAAGTAATAATTCCAATTCGTTAACTTGTCGATTCTTAGCCTCGACAAGTAAGTAATAAAAAATTACTTTTGAAATGCCTGAAAGTCTTGGGAATTACAATCCCTCTTATTGGAATTTTATATAAAAATATATTTTTTATCTTTTCGACCTAGAACATTTTTTCAACAAGGTTCCAGTTTACTTATCTATGCAAATTTTCATTAACAGATAATATTAAATCAACAATAATATATATCTAATATAAACTTTAAAATAAAAACGATTACGCAAGGTTTAATATAACATTTTTAGAATTCTTTTAATTTTTTTAAAATTGTCACTCAGGAAATTTATTAAATGGGTTGTGTATACTGGCGATGGCGTGGTATTACAGCTAAACTAGGTGCCTTCTGGTGTAACTTTTTTCTTCAACTTTTTTATAATTAGCCTCAGAAATATGTGTTTTAAAAAGGTTGGGAATGGTCGTATGATGTATTTCAAGCCCGACAACTACTTATGTAAATTGTTTGCGGTTTTGAAAAATGGTGGACCTACATAATTAAGCTGGCAGTTGAGTAATCAGTATATTTTATAATATTAAATGCTGGACTATGAGAAGGTTTTCACTAATAGATAGGAGTTACTTCGAATCGATTTTAAGCAAATCGTAGTCATATCACATTGTTTAGGATACATATTAATATCAACCTATTTTATTACTGAATAATTCGAAATTGAAGATGGTAACTGATTCCTAATATCGAGTTTAGAATTTTATTTTTAGCCAATAATAATAACATTTAAAGTGCCAATTTTGTCATATAGTTTTTGTATAAATTAGAGGATTATAATTAAAAACGGCTGGTGGTAACTTGTGTGAATTATTTTATGACAACAGTTACTCACATGGCCATAAAATAAGTTTTTCTTAAAATCATGATTTGGGAACTAGTGAAGGAAATGCAAACATTTTCGACATATATAAGTAAATTTTTGACAGCAAATCAAGATTTCGAGAAAAAGAAATAATCCTTTATTTGATATTTAACAGTTGCCACTCGTCATTCAATATGAGGAGAGAGGTCAAATGTCATAAATATCTTAAAATATAGATAGATCATAGAGATTATAATTTAACCCAAAGGAGTGTTTTAAATGTTAATTATACCGACATTTTCTAGCATACTACGTATCGCATTCTTGATATTTTCACATTTTTCTCAAATTTCACTATTGTCAGAAGTCTATCCCCATCGAAAACCTAGGCTGCAAAAAACATATTCTTTAGTAAACCAAACCCGTTAATATGTTTTTGACAAACGGTTTTGGATAAAAATAGTAATTCAATAACATGGTTCTGAATAGCTAGTTACTGATTAAAAGCAAAATACTAATAAATATTAATCTATTTTGCGGGAACTGCTTTAAAAGCAACACACCAGTCTTTTTTCAGCAATATAATCTTCGGTCATACCCTATAGATTTAAACAACAATGGATTTGTTTGCAGGCTGTTTATGATCGGTGAGGGAGAGGCTTTTTTGACGTTTGATAGACATAAACATGTATTCTTATCTTTTCTTTCAGTTTAATTGCTTATCGTGACTCTTTTCAGTGTTTTTAAGTGTTAGAAATTACTATAAATGCAAAGTTTGCAATCAATATTAACAAAAAGGATTTAAAAATTTATTTCTATGCATAAATATTGTTAGATATTGTTTACATATTGAAAATAACAATGATCGTAATATAGACAACTATAAATTCATACTTAGAATTCACATACCGATTATCATATGATACTCGTTTAAATAATGCAGTTAGAAAAGAATAGCATAAAATCGGTATGTGTGTATCAAGAAATTAAATATCTAATGTTTATCAACACTTTTTCAAATATAAATAAAAATATTGTTGCGTTATTCAGCTTTCAAACAGCCGGGTCCTAGTTCTGACTTTGTGCTAATTCTACAAAGGTATGTTCGAAGAGTATAATAGTCATAATCTTAATATATTTTTGCAAAACCCAACATAAACTGCGTTATTACATATTAAATAATGATAGCACATTAATAGTTCGATAAAGTCCTTTCTCTCGTAATCAATAATAAAAATTAACTAGAGATTTAAAATTAAAACTGAACTCGCCAACTGCATGCCAAATCATACAGTTGCTTACAGCCACAAGTGCTATGAGTACGTAAAGAAAAGACTAGAGCGTCCTAGGCGTCACAACAAAGTCTGGTACTCCATACATAGGCGTGCCATAAAAACTGGTAAGATATTAAAAATAAAACATTTCTTTTTGAAAAATAAAATATATTGACTTGAAAAATAAAAATATTTCATATTAATTCCTTAATTTTCAAATTTGATATAAGCTGTTTTATTTCAGAATTATTTCAGAATCCCTCAAAATGAACCGACCTATCTCGCAACGAGCGCGCTGTCACACCTTCTTGGTGCCTTTCGCGAAGGCAGATTGTGAGTTTGATGTAGATATTATGTTACATCTGCACGACTCTGTTGGAGTAAGTTCTCTTATAATTGCAAGATGGTGTTGCATCTTGGGCCTTAATTAAAAATATTCATTTATTATTTTCCTCTCTTTTTATTTGGGAAAAGCTGGGCTTCAAGCTTTAAATAATACCATACTATGTATAAACAGATACAAACTATTATGTTATATGTATAATTAATAATTTTGGAAAATGATGTGTTGATAACATTTTATCAATCAATTTATATCTATATATATATATATATATATATATATATATATATATATATATATATATATATATATAGAATTTAAAAAATTAAAAGGGAATAATAAACGTAAATTATCTATTTGTTACATGCAAAAAGTATAGTCAAGTTTATTATCCTAGCAGTTGAAATGGGTGACATTTATTTACATAGGTGATCCTTGAGTCTTAGAATTAACCTAATTTTAAGTAATGATAAAATACTTAACAAACTGACTCTCGTACTAATATTTATTTGACAAAATGATGCCTTATTACTTCAATGGTTAAAAAATAAATGGTTTAATTTTATTAAACTAGAACGGTTTTTCTACTTTACTATCAATACCAAACTCAACTAACCCTTAAAAATATACAAGGATAGAGTGTATATAACTAAATTTAATAGTAAAAGAGCCATGTGGCATAAATATGATTAATTATAACTTTTAAGGGAACTGAATCACCTCCTTAAAATTTAACTTAAAATGAATTAAAATCAAAATGATATCAGAAGAAGAAATAACATTTATTACAAATGACAGTATAACGACTGATATAAGCAATTTTTCTGAATTATTCTGTTAATCTATAGAAGTATAATGTTATGACCTGTACGTATTTACTGAAAAAAAACATTATCGGTCGGGCAATGCCTTTTAGGTAAAAGTGATTGTAAATCGAAAAATTCTAGACCTATCAGAATTTTGTGTAAACGTGAAAATCATCATATTTTCTTACAAATAAGCATGAACTTGCCAATAAGGCAGGTCATCACCTGACGATTACCATGGTTACAAGAGAACTCTTAGGTCCTAAATATATTTTATATGAAGTGGACCTTTGGCCAAGGCTTTTCTTATTTGTGCTTGTCCCTTTGATTGAAACACTTGGTTTTTGGTAAATTTTTCCTAACGCGGATATAAATTTAATAAGAGCAAGAATAACGATCCCTCGTGTTATTATTATAGAAATAAATTTAAGCAGACAATATTATTAAAATGAAATTCACTGTATTTCAAAATATTTTTGTCCCCGATCGTAAAATCATAAACTCATTATAGCAAAATATTAATTAAAATGAGGAATGCTAATAAATAACTCCACTGCTATGGAAGAGATTGTTTTGCAAACTCAAGGATGAAATGATACACTGTAATGCAGCAATCTAAGCAGCCGGCGCTTTTGTATGTACTGAAAGCATACAGTTTTTATTTTAAAATTTAATTTAATGATATTTTCACCATAGAAAGAAAAATCCAACCAAAAGCTAAAATTCACAGTTCCTCTACAGAGAAAAAAAAATAATTCGGATAAAATTGCTTGTAAAAATTCTGTTGCGGACGATAATACAATAGTCTTTTTATTGATTCATACATATTTTTAATTGTATATAATTAAAGGAACTGTAACATTTTATGACAAAATAGCACTGTTGACTTTTTACCATAAGCTGAAGCTCTATTAACACGAAATTATTTTCGTTTCTTTACTTCTTAACCTCACCAAATAGTTATATTACTTATATAGTAATAGTTTGCTTTTGTGTGATCATAAAATTAATGGCAATGTTCAATAGGACAGATTATATAACTGTTGGAGGTATTAATCTCCGATCATATCAAAAAACGCATGTTGCATTATTTGGTAAAGAGTATCATTCGGGGGGGGGGGGGGTGGCAACATATTTTTAAAACTTTTTTCGGAAACATCCTAACCCTTTTGTTATACCTGGCCGGAGTGGCATTTTATGCCTTTTCGTTAAGAGCATATTTTGACTCGTAGCACGTAATGATTGGCACAAGGTAAAATATAATAGTACATGTTGAGCTTCGTTTCTCTTTTTCTAAGAATGTGTGAATTTCCGGACACACGTTACATATAAAATTAAACAAGGCTGTACTACATATACTTTGATTGGTTTAATTTGCAGACAACTAGGGTCAAATATTCAATATACCGGGCTGTTTTGGACAATAAGAATTATTAATATTTAATTTGCTTTAAATATATAACGTAACTTAAAAAATCTTGTTTATTTGTTAATAATAGCGAACAATGACAAAATTACTCTTATGCATTTTATGGAATTTATTATGTACTTTTTCGGGATTTGTATCTATAGTGATAAATCTGTCTTCAACAGGCAGAAATCGAAAGAATTTATTTATCCATACGTGAAACACTTCTGCGGACTTACTCTGTTGAGCAGTTTCTCAAAAGAAATTGGTAACTCGCTAGACTCATTTGATTTTTCGTATCGATTGTGCGTAGTGTTTTGTCAGGAGCCCAGGTTCTTCAGAAGGAAGTGAGTCCATTGTAGATGAACTACGTAGAGGAACAGCAAGATAAAATATTCGTTGCACTTGTGACCCTTTATTGTCGATTTAAAGCAGTTTTAAAAGTGTACCATACTATTGGATTAGGGAGTCCATCCCTCTATCTATGCACCATAGTGGAGAGGGAACATCATTGAATAAGTCTTGTAATGTCTTTTAGGATTTATTCCAGCTCCAAATTGGCTTACAGTATGTCCTCCCCATTTAATTTCATATCTTCAAAACTACATCTTTTACGATGAATTTTGAAGGTCTACGCTTTCATTTAACCGAGGTACAGACATGAAGCCGCATTGCTAGACAAATTAACTAGCTATTACAGAACTGTAACATAACTCGTATCCTGCTGTTTTTTCTTTTGGATTAGAAAACCCTTTTCCACTAAACTTTTTGTCTACATTTTGTGAAATCATTTGAAACCACAACTTCATAAATTATATAAACAAAAAATTATACATTTGTTACGTCCAAAACTGGTTTGTGGTTCAAACTACTAGTAAATTAGTTAAGTTTTATTTGAGCTCGGGAGCTCAGGAATTGCTTTTAAGTGTCAACCGCAGAATGCCAAGTGTCCGGAAGTGGCGGTCTAGATATTGGTCATTTTTACTTTACTTATGTTCAACGTTTTATAGTTACAGTGAATCTAACTAAATTTCACATATGTTTGTCGAAAAAAAATATTTTTCCAAATACTGGTAGCAAGATACATTGGATGCATCAAACTAAACTAGAAAGTGAGATGTTCAAAAGTCAGACATAGGATAGACATTAGAAAAACTATCTTAAAAATGATGTTTTTATATTTAAAAAATATACTATATCTGAATTTAACAGTTCAAATTTTTGCTGGTGGAAAAATATTTTGCCCGTGACATTTTAAAATGTGTTATTTATATTTATAAGTAACTAGCGACCCGCTTCGCTTTCCTATTGGAGTTAGTGTTATGTTACTGTTTAACTGTCCGTTTACGTAGCGAACGCGAAAATACCTCTCTGACGATTGATTTTTCTGATTTCAATTTATACAAAATATCCTCAAATTATATACCTACAATTCCCTTGCAAAACACTCTATCCCTTACTGCAATCCGGAACAAAATCCTTTCAGAAGTTACCGAAAAATGGTACACAGGCACACATACGTACATATCGGGAGATTTTGTTTTAAACTATGTATTAATAATGTTACAGTATTGTTTGCAAAATTAATGAAATATTTTTTTTTATTAACTTTAAATTTTTTGCAGATTCAGTTAGTTAAACCTAATGCTGATAATTTATCTAAGACTACATATTAAAATTTCAGTTTACTATAGCTAAATCTATAGTTAAATTTTTGATAACCTCTATGGAGCCACACGATTTACAGCGGAGCTCCAGCAGGCTGCATACTGCCACGACAATTTTATTAAAAAAAAAAAAATAATACCACTTATTTAAATGGGATTTATAATCTAAAATCCTTAAGCTTTTAAAAAAAATACCGTTGATTTAATAATTTTTCAACTATAGTCGTTATATCATTAGACATTACTATTTCGCTTATTTCTCTTACTAATTATATATTATTTTTCATTTTTTATTTTCAATAAAAAGTACAACATAAATCATTACTCTAAGTCTTCCTCATCACGAGAATTGGTTTTGTAAAATAGACTCGCATCTTATGCTGATCACCTCCTCACACCCATTTTTCAATAATTGCCTCCCTTTGATATGGTGAGGTCAGTTAGACTACGTTACCCATCTTTTTAGGTAGAACTTGCAAGTATAAAATCAAGCATCTGACAACATCGCTATCCTTCGTCGCAGCTCATAGTCCGCGAATTTATTGGTATTTCGGCCGGTTTTGCCACGAAAAGATTATTTCGCGGCTAAGTCATAAGCGTGAACTATCTATAGCGTTAGCTATAATATTATTTATTTCCATTGTATCTTTCAAATTCAAAAGATTAATTAGCAGAAGTATGGGCAAAATTTGCCTTTTAGGGATCCTGGATTTCTAAAATTGACCTTACAGTGTAATTAATAATGCTCGTAAACATCACTTGTTGAGCGATACTACACGAATTTCCCAACACCCTATGTACAACCATTTAAGTATATATATATATATATATATATATATATATATATATATATATATATATATATATATGTACACATCAACTTTAACATTCCAAAGCTATCAATAATAAAATCATTAGCCTTGAAGTAATTTTTTCATTAAATCTAATAATTCATCGCTTTCAAACATAAATAAACATCTTATTATGGCAACACAACATGCTATTAGGCTAGATAACCCCTATTATAAAAAGTTTGATAAACGTATAATTTATAACGAACGAACCTATTAGTAGGTATAAAGTGTGGTAATTAATTTAAAGTGTCTGTAAAAACTTCAGTTTAATCAAAGTGTACCAAATTTATTTCATTCTTTGCAAATCTAGTTTTTATTATTTAAAAAAAAAAGTTCATCTTATCTTTATTTTGTTTTTAAAGGAGTAGGTAGTTTTAATTCGCTTAATCTATTTCTTTTAATGAAGGACATGAGTCTGGTTTTCTTAGGATTTACTTTAAGGTGCTCCTTACTACACCACTCCTAAACTATAGTCAGAGCCCCTTGTACGAGTTCCGATATTGTTTTGCTCCATGATGAGCATGACTGGATCATCAGCGTACCCTTCGGTAAAATAGTCTTGTTGTTCAAATTTACCGAAGGAAGTTGGAGGGGTAAAATAGAAGGAAATACCCTAAAATAAATTCGGTCCGGCATGTAAAGCTGTACTACCCTTAAAGGGGCTATACTGTACTTGCGCAGTAGGTCATGGGATAGGACTGGACTTGAGCAACCTTTTATTATGTTATTATATTGGCAAATTACAATTTAAAATTCATTATTAAATGATTAATAAAATAAATACTAACATAAAATAGATTTAAACATAATTTTGTGGCTAAAAATTTGAATTATGGGAAATCTACGAAAACGACGTTTTTTTTTTTGAAAAAATTTCGGTACTTCCCCTTATTTCGAGGTTGTAGAACACGATTCTAACCGTTTTCTATAATTTTTCCTCAGTTTTGCTCAAAATAGGCAAAAGCACTTTTCACTTTAGGATCAATTTTTTGTACTAAATCGTTAAAATTTTGTTACAACCACAAAATTTTTATCGTAAAAACCAAGAAAATTATCAAAAAACAAATCAAAACAAAATAGCTTTCACCATTAAATAGTGGTGTGACTGGTTCCTAAAACTCGAAAAATTAGCGATGTTGCCAGATTAATACGATTTCGGTAAAATATCATATATTCTTCTCTTTTACAGATTGTCCCGCCTTTACGTAATCTCTGTCGGACAATAACATTTTTAATTATCTTAATTAATAAATCTAACTGACTAAAACTAAGCTAAACCTGAATTAACCAAAACTGACAAAAAATTTTGCTGATTAAGATTAATTTTATCTTTTTTTATACATTACAAAAATTAAACTATGTTGTTAATAAATTTTATAGTTTATATCACGAAAGTATAAGTCTAGGGCAATTTAAGTTGGTTCAGATTAGTTTTAGTTTTACAATTTAATCAAAATCAAGCTAAAAAGTGCCTGCTGAAGTGACGCTTAGCATTTTTTGTTTTCCAAGAAACTGAAGAAAAATAGTGTAAAGTCTAAGCCAAAATTGTGTTTTCAAAAACGTCGTTTTCCTAGGTTTACCATAATATAAATAATTATCAAAATATAAAAAATGTATTTACCGAAAATAATGAATTAACAGGATTTACAAAACAATACCATATATTGATGCATTGTTATAAATAAAAAGTCAGCACAAATATAAATTCAGAAATTTAACTATTCCACGTAGCCACTTGATGTCAATATATGACATTTATTTTCTGCATTTTAGGATAATTTTTTTGGAATTTAGCCTATTTTTGTGATTTTCCATATCCTCTCTAAAACTTCCTTGAATTTACAACAAATTCGCCGACCACCAAATCCTACAGGTGGAGGACAGAACCCCTCCCTGTGAACAGTTTATATATATATATATATATATATATATATATATATATATATATATAAAATAATTTCAATAATAAGAACAAACTTCAATTTTTTTCTATAATATATAAGACCACTTGTAGTTCTTATTGTTCCCTAAGTTGCTCATTGATTTTCTATTTGATTATTCTTAGTTGACTAAAAAAGTTCAACTTGCACTTGACCGGTTTTTATTTCTGTCACACCCACAGGAAAAAAATTCTGTGTGCTAAATTAATATTGTATTCCTGTCAATCACTTCTAAAATAATATTTTTGACTCGCAATCTTGAAGATAGCTTTCATTTATATCGTTTTTTAATTACATAAATCGGTAACCTGTACCATAACCAACGCTTTGTATGCAAACAATTAAATGATGTTTGTATTCAAGAAAAAGTGCAACGTGTACAACTCGGGTCGACCATAAAAGATTAAAAAGAAAGAAGAATTTATGTAGGTGGAGAAGAACAAATGGTATTTCTGATCGGATCAGGTAGAAAAGAGATTCCACGCCGTTCCTTGAGTTGAAATATAAAGAGTTGGTACACGTAATAATATTATTTTTTGTGGAATAAACTTTGTAATTTTGAGAAGCAAATCTGAATTTTTATTCTAGCTCTAGCTATAAGAAAATAAATTTATGGGATTTGTCAACTTTAAATAAATGATTTGTCTAAGGTTAACCTCATAAAATTATCATCCTATAATTGTAGTTTTGCAACTTTAAACTTATTAGCATCCATTTCACTCATTCCTGTCAGAAATTGTGCTAGAATAAAGTCAATTGAAAAGTTCACTAACGAGCAAACCTTCTCATTTTTTTTTGTTTTTAACCCCTTTGCATTGAAACAATTTTACGGGATTACCTCAGAAAACTGCTCAAGAATTTGCTAAAAATTTCATCAAAATAGTATACTCCTATCAAAAATTATATGCGTTGAAAGTCGGTTACAAGTTCATTATTCAACAATTAATTTCCGTTTTTAACCCCTGTTCAATAAACCTTTCTTGGGAATATTTTTATGGAACTCCCTCGAATAATCTTTTAGATCATGCAGTATAAATAAACTTAATTAAACGATTTATTTACGGACAAATGTTCAATTTTTTTAGTTTTTGACACCATCCATCAAAGTATTGGAAAAAAATGGTTCGCACAAAAGTTCTAGCTTTTAATTCGGACCGTTTTATGATAACCTCATATTTGACCTCGGCCTTGACCTTTAAAGATCAACTTTAAAATTTCGAATGAGACCTACTTTTCTAGACACCACAGATAGAAAGAGCAGTGAATTTACATCCACATATTTCCTTGACGTAGGCATATTTCCAATAGTTTTATGACTTGACGTTGACTTCAACGCTCAGGGTCAAGGTCATGTCTGGATGTAAAATTCACTGGTCTTTTCATCTGTTGGATCAAAAATAGAAGGTTTCATTTAATATTCTGAAGTTGACCTTTAAATGACCTTGAAAGTCAAGGTCGAGGTCAAATCTAAGATCACTTCAAGATGCACCGTCCAACTTCCTGAAATTATTGTAGGAAAAGTTTTTCTCCATCACTTTTAGTTGTCGAGTCATTAAATAATTTACACCAGTTCATGGAAATTTGACCCCCAAATGACCTCCAGATATGATACTCCTTATCTTATTTCTATCGTTGGATAAAAAATTTTCTCCGCTTTCCATTTCTGCAATTAATAAAAAAACAGGATTTCCATTTAAAAAACTCAGCGTGACCTTCAAATGACCTTGAAGGCCAAGACCAAGGTCAAATTTAAGGTCACCATGAGATTATCTCAACAAAATGCTAGAACCTTTTTACAAGTGTTTTTTTCATTGGTTGTATATATTTAAAAATAAATTAAAAACTGTTAATGTGTTTCTAACATAATGGTTATTTGTGCATCGTTGCTACGAAGAAAAATAATTCAAATTAAATATGCTAAAAATGAAATGAATTAAATGCTGCTGTACAAATGGTTATTTTTTTTTGTGCTGATCGCTCCTTCTTTTAGGGCAGTGCAGGGTAGGGTTAAATGTATTCAAAGCGCTACCTGTTTTTAGGCCCGTCGGTAAGAAGAAGCCATGATGTTATCGAAAACAGGAAACAACCAGATCCAAAAATAAAACACCCCCATTCCAAAAACCATTAAAATCTATATTTAACAATAAGAAAAAAAGGATTCTGATTTACAATCTGTGTGAATTTGCACTTAATCTAAAAGAAATATGTGACTATTTGCTACGTACATTACAAACAAAACAAGAAACAATGAACAATTACATTACTAGTATGACGTCATCTGCGCCAAACGCCAAGTCGGTTACCTTTAGGTCCAGCTTTAGACTGGAATAGCGGCGTTGTATAACCTTACTTTTGTTTTCGTTCCGATGTTTATATTTATTTTGAAAGAATAAACTATCTAGTAGGCCAATTAATACTAAAATTATGTTTATTTACACCTAATTAAAAGTGTTGGACTATTAATATGTATTTGTATATTAAAATGATGTTTTAAATTACCTAGTGTATACTTATACCTTCGGTTTACAAGATATTTTAAATGAAATTAAAGACAAAGTGTCCTGCAATTGCTCGCAGAAAGTCTTATTAGTTCCCAATCACAGGGGAAAAAGGAAAGTATTCTTTAAAACCGGTAATATCAATGTTCATTATGAAGTTCTAATGCTTGAAAGGCAGTTTTGTCATTAAATCCAAACACTTTGGGCAAGCTGGATAGCCGATGGCCTTTATGGGAGCAGTGGTGTGTTAAATACCGGCACTGGCATGCAAATCCAATTTTAGACTGGAAGGCAAAGTCTCGGTATAGTAAGAACTGTTTGTGGCATGTACGTGATTGTCTTTAAGGGTACACCAAGTAGTAACAGTCACAAAGATGGCGCATAACCTTCTTAGGTGAGGTCACTTTCACTAGGGTTTACTTAACGAAAACGAATACAATAATAACTTTGTTTTTCCTCGATATTTGGCAAATAACGCCTTAACATGCTAAACTATTGTTTTGGCTGCAAACAGGAATAAAAGTAGTATTGTACCTTTATGAAATCAGCAAAAAAATCTGCTTTCTGGGTTTCTGCCAGTTTTCACAACCAAGGCTTGGCCCAGACTCCCTCTACTAATGCTTCTAGAAATTTCCAGAACGCCAAAAAAAAAAAAGAATAAAAAAACAAAAGGTTAACTACACCCTTGATGAAAGTAGCAAAATTGGATTATTTGATGTATTTCTAGGCCCACTTGAATTTTTTATAATACGGGTTTTTGATGCGACAGTGACAAAAACTTTTAGCTTTTATTTTTACTATTTATTAAAGAGACTACTTGATGAAAATAGAGGATTAATTTATGGTGAGTATTAGCTTTTTTATTAGGTATTATTAGTGTAAATATTTATAGTATTGTTCGTAAAATAACAAAACTGTAACTTCCTATAACTTTAAAAGTCGGAGTAGTAACAAAAAGAACAGGGAATAACGTTACACAGGTAAACAACTAATTTCTGCATTTTGTCTTTTATTTTTCTTTATATTAATTAGTCGACTTTATGCTGCTTATATGCTATACGTATTCTATCATAGTTAAAAATCATTACGAATTTAATATGATTTATTCAATATTTTTAGTATAATGAGACAAAAACCTTAAAAATTACCTATTAGTTCCAATGTTTTTGTGAATACTCAAAAAGACAGGTCGACAAAATTCTGATTCAGAAACCAGACCATACTTTTCCCAAGGTTTTTCGATAACTCGAGTCCACTTGCGGTTACTCCCCCCTCTCCAAAAATTTTGAATTCAGAAAAATACACCCGACCCTGCCTCTTACCTAGAAATGTGAATGTTGCTGGTATATCCCACATCGTCGACAACTCGCTTGCGCTTGCTATATCCCCCTCGCCCTCAAGACCTTCAAATTAAAACGGCTGGCGTCTCCCCCCCTCCGCCAAAACCTCCCTACCAGGATGCAATCCCTGACCGCCTTATGAGATTATTTTTTTCAGAGGACGTTTCAAGATGTGACATTTTTTAAAATCAGACAGTATAGGTAAGTGTTTAAAAACCGCGTTTAAAAAAAGTTAAAAAGAATATCCTCGTTTTTTATTTTATTTGCGAGTTTAGTTCCACGTTAGAGTTTCGTTAAAAAATTAAAAATAAAAATTTTCTTTAAAGTTTCTGGATTCTTTCTAGAATAAGTTAATGTATTCTAGAAATAATTTAGAAACCTATTTGAAGAAAATTTATTTTTGATTGTTTAACGAAATTTAGCAACCTAAAACTAACATTGTTAATAATACTGTTGCTCCTTCAGAATGCTGGACTAATATAGTCGGCTAGTTTTATTCTTCAACCTCTGCCCCCTTTCTTCGATAGTGGCACATTTAGATGCGAATTTTGTCTTTTTTTTTATATTCCCGAGTCCGTTCTAAAGCCGGATGCACTGCGACCAGAGTAGGCCTATTGTGCTCACCCTAGATATTACAGCCACTCTGTCAACCTAGCCCCCCGGCTCAATCTGTACAGTCCTGCTAAGGAGTGAGTGAGTTTTTCTCTCGGTTCCAATCGTACTGACCCGAAAGTTTGTTGTCTAAATCTCACCAGTGACTCATAGTCACATATGATATGCTTCACCGTTTCCTCGGCTTGTCCACATAGTCTGCAGCCGAGGTTTCCGTTATATAGATTCATTCTATTCAGATGTACTTTGACGGCCATGTGTCCCGTCATTATACCCGTAATAGTCCTCAATTGGTTTCTACTCATTTATAGTAGTTTCTTTGCCAGTTTCGGGTCCGGATTCCCAATAAATAGCTTGCTGTGGTTTAAACCCTGTCTGGTCATCCAGTGGTTTTTATGTTCTCTTTTGATCCATTCTTTGATTGCTTCTCGGGCCGCGCACCGTGGCACCCTAAAGGCAGGTTCTGGATCAATGTATTGAGATGCTGACCCTGCTCTAGCTAGCTCGTCAGCTTTTTCATTTCTATGTATGCCTTCGTGTCCTGGTACCCACTTTAACATAACTCTGTTGTCTTTTGCCAGAATTTTCAGCTCGCTCTGACATTCCCAAACCAGCCTTGATGATACCTTTTGGCCCTTGAGGGCCCTTAGGGGGCTGCCTGGCTGTCAGAGTAAATGAGGATTTGCTTCCCTTTGTAAGCTCTCCTGTTTATCTCGTCTGCGCACCGTAAGATTGCATATATTTCTGCCTGGAACACTGTTGGGCATTTCCCAAGGGGAAGGGTTAGTTCCTTCCTCGGTCGTAACCCATATATCCCAGCTCCAGTACCCTCACTAGTTTTTGAACCGTCAGTGTACCAGATACTTGCACCCGAGAATGTTTCCGGTCTTTCTCTTTTACTTGCCATTCGATCCTCTATTGTGACTTCAAACGGTATATTATAACGGTAGCTCGAGTTCATATGGCCCGTGTCCATTTCCAACTCAGGGCTCCTGATTTTTTTACATATGTTTTTATGTCCTGACATCGTCATTTGCGATTTTACCGTTGAGTGATTTAGTCGGTGGAGTCCCATTCTTGCGTCTGCCTGAATCACTATGTGTAGCGGAGGCAGATCCAGAATACACTCCATTGCCGAAGTGGGCGTTGATTTCATGGCCCCAGTAATGCACAAACAGGCGACCCTTTGTATTCCACTCAGCTTTGTCATAGTTGCTCTCTGCATTACCTTGGGCCACCAGACCAAGGCTACGTAAGTGATGGCTGGTCTCACTACACTGGTGTATAACCAATGTACCATTTTCGGTGAGAGACCCCATGTTTTCTAACAGTCATAAGAGTTGTTTCCGATTTTCTGGTTATGTTTTCCACTTGTCTGTTACAGGTCAGCCTGGAGTCTAAAGTCACCCCCAGATATTTTACTTCTCTGGCAAGTGGTATTGTGTTTCCTTGGAGGATGATGGGACCGAGGTCCTCTATCCTTCTCCGTTTTGTAAAGGGGATTAGAACAGTCTTTTGGGGACTTATATTGAGTCCCTCCTGCCTTATCCATCTTTCTACAACTTTAAGAGCTCTCTGCATTCTCTCTCTTACTGTTGTATTAAATTTGCCTTAGGTTAAGATTACCAAATCATCTGCATATATATATGAATTTTGTCTTAGTAATTTGATTAAATAATATGAAATGTTGTTAAATATATAAACCAATTTTAATTAGTATATTTACAATACTAACTTACACAGATACACGATGGGCAACAATTTCACCTGTTACTGACAAGAAGCAATGGAGACTTGCGAGCTATACTATTAAGACTGAAAACTGTCCTCTTAACCTAACATAATGTCTACTTAGTATATTTTTACTGATATAAATAGAAATTTTGGTAATTATTCTCTACTTACAAATTTTTAGAATGCTTCTTGTAATAAAGGTTAAAATAGGAATAATAATATAAAATCTCTAAAATTAAATTTTCCCGTCTTAGGCAACCTTCTTTTATTCAAAGATTTATGTCCAATTTAACTACGAACTTTTACTAAAATTTCACACCAACTTTAAAGGTTTTATCGACATAAAACAAGAAAAAGGACTTTCAAACACGAATAAATTTTGACTACTTAAACATTTCTTATTTCCGAGTTTATCCCCTTTAGAAAATCAGAAAGTTACAAAAACCCTGTTCGCGGTCCTAAACTATTTAAAATTCGATTCTTACAAACTACCTTTTCCAACCAACTTCAGCAAATTTATTTTGAAACTGTATAAAACTTTTCCGACTAAATAAATATTTTCTAATGAAATTTTTCCTAACTTGAACATATTATTTTCAAAGATCTTTCTGTTTTATTATGGATTATTTAAATGCACAAATAAAATCGAGGATTAAAAAGGACATTATACCAATATGCATATTTTACAATAACGTGTTTTCCTTGAATTCTAAATAATATTTTTAAAAATTAAAGAATCTGCGCTCATTTTACTAATTTTAAGAAGACATTTTTAGTGAGAGGAACACATTATAAATATTTGCAAACATGCATCTCAATAATTCGACCAGAGATGAAAATGTTAGCTTCTTTTTGAATTGAGATACTAAATTAATAAGCATTTAACGAAATTATATTTTACATTACAAAAATTATTTGTTTGAATTGGTTAAACGATTTAAATCAATACAATGTTTTTTTTTCAATTAATTAACATTCAAATTTTTTGTTTGTAACTAAATAAAGTTCAAAAACACCTTCATAAAAATGTGTTTTTGATTTGACCTTCTACTTTATTTATTTGTTTTACTTTTTCTGTGCCAACTTTATTAGCTATTTAACGTCACCGGCACTGTATCATTCGATTCTAATTCATAAATGCGCTATAATAAATTATATTTTATTTATCAATGACCTCAGTCTTCTTTAATAACAGACGTATTCAGTTATACTGTAATTAAGATCATTTGTTTCAAAAGAAAAAATAAATTTATTAACACTCAAAGTCATCTCTATAAAGAAATATGAGGAATTCTCTTTAAAATTGTTAAACATTTCATATATACATTTCAATGCTTGACCTGAAAAAGAAATATTACACATCTCGAGCTTGATTGATGGATTACAGCGAAACAGCTATCAAACAGTTTTTCTGTATCATCCGTTTATTATCCTTAAAATTGTCTTAAAGTTCTAGAAAAATAACTGCAACCAACTGAAAAACTAAAAATAATTTTTTTGGTAATGTTTTTACTGCAAATATGTTTAAATTCAAAAATTTATATATAAGTCCATGATATATTTTTCGTTAAATCCTTATTAAATCCTATTTTAGCTTAATTCTGTTTTGTATCAAGTTATTAATTAGAGGTCCATATCAACGGGAAAAGAAATGTGGGTGTATAAGAAGTAAATGGGGATCCACGAAAGTGGATCTTGCTTCGGCAGATCATCACCAATATTGGGCATTCGGTTAATAATATAATGTATCCAACAAAGATTGTACCTATATACTTACATAATACGTCGTACATACATACTTACATAATACTTATTGTTAGAAGTGGACTGTATTTTATGGAATAAAACTTTAACCCCCTAATTTACTACCATGGACTAACTCTGAAACTGCTCCAAGTTGACAGTAAAGGGTTTAAATTGACATGTAGAACAGTAAATCAAACAATTTTACAATTTTAAAAATAAAAGAATAAATAATCGTTTGTATTTATTACCGAATCGTCAAAAATTGAAAATTTTGTTGTCCGGAGACTATATGTTGACATATGTATAACAAATTATGCGAATATCATCAGTAAAACAAAACTGTCCAACTAGATCTATCTTCCAAGTCAATTAGATTGGTTACAAGTCTTGAATCTTCTCAGTGAATCTGGTTGTTTATGTTTCAAAAAATGGCAATACCGGGACAAATCGAATACTTCGATGACATATCAAAAACGCTCAAGGAGCACTTTCCAAACACTTAAAATTTCTTATGTTCAAATAATAAGTACGTCCATGAAAGACTGTTCAAATGGCAGTAGCGCGCGTGTTTTGCTTTATCTCATTTATTCACAGGATTCCAATTTTAACAATAAATTTAAGTTTATACAAAGAATTCCCCTTATTTTTACTTACAACAAATTTAAGAGCAAATGTAATAAATATTACAACGTAAAAAATTTAAGAAAAATAAAACCCCTGCCTTAACACTTATAATAAAATAGACAAAGAAATTACGTATTTTTATACTAATTAAGTATATTGCATTAAATTATTGTAGAAGTAAGGGACTATTCGCTTTGTGGTCACATTACTATAAATGAAATATACAAGACAAAGTGAATCAAAATTGTCATCTTTGAGAGTCTGAAGGCATGTAAGTTCATTTTTTTAATAACACATTTTTTAATTCTTCTGGTAGTGCAATTTCGATCATGACTTGAGGTAAAAGCATTCGATATTATAATCAATTGCTTACACCCGTATTAACTTTTTAAATTTTTTAATTATTTTGTTAGTTTTTTGTTTTAGCTATCCATATTATTAAATTTTTGTTTTTCTTATTCCTTTCTGTCTGAATCTTTATAGCCAAAATTCAATGGTACATGATTACTCTGTACCCAACTATAAAAAAAACCGCTACCAAGATTAAAATAAGATTTTACGTGGGAAAGCAATTTTGAATTGCTAAGTTGTATCATATTTAAAAAGATTTATTTTTGTTCAAATGTAACTGCTGCTAAGCACGGTCGACTCTTAAAGGAAATGTAGGAAATATAGTGCTGAGTATTTGAAGTTTGATTTTATTTAATCCTTGTCAGTCTTATATGCAACAGAGTTTTAGGCAAGGACGTTACGAAAACATCCAAACTGAAGGATAATCTCAGAAGGTGCAATTCTGAAAGAACAGGTAAAGATGTGAAATACTTTCAAATACTGAAAGCAAAATCGCAGGAGGGACTCACGATGGACAGTATG
The DNA here is from genome assembly GCA_034092305.1 of Diaprepes abbreviatus. Lineage (NCBI taxonomy): Eukaryota > Metazoa > Arthropoda > Insecta > Coleoptera > Curculionidae > Diaprepes > Diaprepes abbreviatus. Next base: position 39,086,429 of record JASJET010000055.1, read on the forward strand.
ATCACTTCATCATCAAAAAGAGACAATACCTCTACTGAAAGCAAGATCAGTAAGTCCACCTACTATCGAGGAAGAGTTAATTTTACAGCTATTCAAGAGGTTCTATTCTACGCAAACCTTCATATGATGTACCCAAAAGAATCCCTTGGAGCCACATTACATTCCAAAAATGTATTGATAAAATGAGTCATGAAAGCTTTGAGTGTAATTATCTGCAAATAACCTAGTTCTCCATACAACTGGACTAGTCAGCTTTACCTAGTAATGAGGCAGTGTTATTTGCATATGTTCGTTTTGCTATAGACCAAGAAATCTACGTTGAACTGCTTTTAACGAGCATTTTAACAACAAATACTAAAGCAGAATCAATATTTAATGTTTTGAAAGATTATTCCATTATCAAATATAATATCAACAGTAAGAGATGAAGACTCTGTCATGGTTGGACGTTACCGTGGTTTAAAAAGGCATTTCCTCGGGATGTTTGTGATTCACTGCATCATCCATCAATAACATTTAGTTGTTAAAAATGTGAGTGACAGAATCATCAATCTTTTCAAGTCGTCAGAAATACAATATTTTCGAGTTGTGTAAAGGAACTTTCATTAATTACTCACTCCTCGATACTGAATTACGCTGGATGCCGAAGGATTATATTTAAATTTTTTTAATCCCATTCTAATAGCGCAATACTCCAAACGTCATTAGATACCCCTGTCACCTGATCACCATTAGAAACGGAGGTACTTCTCATCGAAAACACTTTGTCTCTTTCTCAACTTGAGTCAACTTGCTTCTATAGGATCCGCAATCTATATATTCAACTTTTATGTCTATGCATATTTAACCGATTTGTTTATCAAATTTAACGAGGTTAACTTGCAATTACAAAGTGACAGTCTAAATTTAATAAAAACAAAATGATTGTAGATTTTGTAGTCACAATTAACTTTGTGAAGCAAAACATTGGATGGCGAGAATTTTCCCGGTTCCCCAACTTGTCACAGACATGCTGCTAAAGTGATGTCGTTTTGACCTACGTTCAATGATTAAAAACCAGACTTGAGGATGTTTTGACTATGGAATGACCACAGTGGATTTTCAACGCATATAGTGACATAAGACATGGATATCAGCAATTTTGGCTTCAAAAAGACATTATCCTCCATTATAGATGATCGCAATAAAGTTTTGGTGGTTTTTTTTTATCTTTATACCTCATGAAAAGAGATTTTAGCTTGGTTGCCCATTTTTTTACACAAAAAAAACCAATTGGTGATCATTCGTCGAGGATATTTTAGATTAAACTTGACTAATTTTAAACCAAATATCCAAAGAAAAAATGGAAGCTAAAGCGATTTTTGCATTCTGTGCATCATCCCCCATCTACCATGAAGTTTGCCAAGAAGAATAAAATATGAATTTTACAGATTTAATTTTGTCGTTTAAATTAATAAAGGTATGAGTTGTAAGTGAGACATTGCTTTTTATTTTAATATTTTCCACTCCGCATTAAACCCTACCAAATAGCGTAGCTCTGTGTCAAGCATTTATCTGGTGATAAAACGCACAACTTGACGCACGCGGCATTTTTTATAGTATTTCCGACTCGCCGTGTTCACGTTTATCACCAGACTAAGGCTTGAACTGTCAAAAACATGTTTAACTTAATAAAATTGTTAAAATTTTATATTTACAAAACAGGGAATTCTACGAAAACAAGAAAAAATTTGTTCGTGGTTTACAGAACCTCTGCTTTACGGTTGGGGAATATTTAATTAACATCCACATCTATATATTTAACCAGCGTTATATACGAGTAGATATTAATATAAATATATACATAAAACTTAACCGCAAATTACATTTGGTATATCCAAGAAAAAATCATGCTAAAAAGAAAAAGTATTTTACTCACAGCCGGTTCCTGTTACTTAATTTAGGACAACGCTCTTGTTTTTGTGTCTATACTGAAGAAATATCTAAAACTCTATTTAATTTTTAAGCTTTGCTGTAAAAGTTTACGTAGATATATGATTTAGAAAATAACTACCTACACCTTCATTTAAAAAAAAAAAAATGTGCCTTAAATTTCTCTAATTTATTTGGCTTTACATATGTTAAGCTTCTGTTGTATTTAAAATCATTGACGCAGACGTTTCTCGTAATAATTATATTATAAACACTCATAAAATAAATTTCTTTTAATATAACGCTTAAAGACGTCATTGTTTTCTAAACAAAATAACGACACAATAGCGGCCAGCAACGGAATAGAAATATAGAAAACGTATATCAATAGCTGCCAGTAACAGATGTGTTTCTCGGTCGAGCTGAAGTATGCTATCCACTTGAAAATGAAAGCTTAAAAAGCATAGAATGATACTTCAATAGAAGCTACAGGAAAATATAAAAGAGAGTACGGATTAATTTAAATTAAACTGTAGGGTATTAATTAGTTTCAGAATTGAACGAAATTTTTATATCTGTTGTGTATATTGTTAAATTAAAAAAAAAAAGAAAATACGTATAATGATTCTGTTGTAATAGTCTAGGAAATTAGACTCAAAAAGAGCCGTTTTGGGAAAAAATGTAATTAGCGATTTTATTGCTGAAAAGGCTATATTTTGGCATCACTAAAACATATTTCGATGGAAATTCATACGGTCCATGGCTTACAAAATGACGGTCAAAAAATGGTCACTTTTTTTCAGTTTTTCCAGTTTATCTTGAAAAATAAGGACTGTATAAAAAAACAAAAAATATAGATATATAGTATAATTAAAGTTATAGGTGGCGCCACTAGTTATCGAAATATAATTTTTTTTCTAGGAAAATTCCATTTTTTTAATTTATAATTAAATGATATTTATTAATTAACTATCGCTTCAGAATTTTAGGAGATGATAGATATTTTTGATCCAAAAAAGTGTGTTTAATCCTAAATTTGTTAGTTCAATAGTTTCCGAGAAAATCGAGCTCAAAGTTAAAACTTCGATGTCGATTATTATCCTTTCTAATAAAGATACAGCAACCAGGCTGACACCAATTTGTTTAAAATGACGTATATTTTCAAGATATATTTTCAAAATTTTTTTTTTGATTTTCCGTCGAGAAAATTGCGAAAAACAGTTTTTGCACTCGAAAAATTGCAATAACTTTGTTGTCAGTGTACTTACGATTACTTTAAGACGTCTATTAGATTTAGATATATCATTTCCGATCTTTGGAAAGAAAAATTGTTTTACGATAAAATTTCACAACGTCGGGGTTTATAAATATTATGGGCTGAAATTTACAGAAGACATTATTGAATACTTGTAGTTTATCGAGAAATTTTTCGGTTTCACGAAAAACATCCCTGTAAGATTGATGGACCTCTGAAAACTACCCACAGAATCTATCCGACGGTAGTCAAATCGCGCGGATACAGCTAGTCAGCGGGTTGCTATGCTGTAGACGTGCCGCTCAGCTACGGATTACACGCACATATCGCTTTGTGCGACTGGTAACATTTTGAAGTAAAGTATATGGTAAAATTGTACTATTTAGATTGTATTAATAAAAAGTTATTTCTGATTTTATTAACAATCCATCATTTTATTAAAAAAATTTAGTTTGAACAAAAAGTATACATAATATAATATAATAATACAAAAGTTATATCTTATTTTATTAGCAATACATCATTTTATTACAAAACTCCATAAATAAATACATCTTAGTGAATAGTATTAAATAAAAGTATTATAGCAGTTGTAATTAATAATGATTTCAATATATGTATATATATATATATATATATATATATATATATATATATATATATATATATATATATATAGTATATGTACAAGTATTTACTGTAATGGTTATAGTGTAATTACATTATTGTAATAGAACAATTATACGTATAATTTGTCCAATCAAAAAAGGTAAATTTTATGGTTAAACAATTTTTTTTCCAGAGATCGAAAATGATATATCTAAATCTAATAGACGTATTAAAATAATCGTAACTACACTGACAAAAAAATTATTGCAATTTTTCGAGTGCAAAAAACTGTTTTTCGCAATTTTCTCGACGGAAAATCAAAAAAAAAACTTTGAAAATATATCTTAAAAATATACGTCATTTCAAACAAATTGCTGTCCACCTTGTTGCTGTATCTTTATTAGGAAGGATAATAATCGACATAGAATTTTTAACTTTGAGCTCGATTTTCTCGGAAACTATTCAACTCACAAATTTAGGATTAAACACACTTTTTTGGGTTAAAAAATATCTATCATTTCCTAGAATTCTGAAGCGATAGTTAATTAATAAATATCATTTAATTATAAATAAAAAAAAAATGGAATTTTTCGATAAAAAAAAATTATATTTCGATAACTAGGGGCGCCACTTATAGCTTTAATTATATCAATAGGTTTTTCAATTATCAATAACTTTTGTTTGAAACATTTTTTCATACAACCCTTATTTTTCAAGATAAACAGGAAAAACTGAAAAAATTGACCACTTTTTGGCCGCCATTTTGTAAGCCATGGACCGTATGAATTTCCAGCAAAGTATGTTTTCAGTGATGCCAAAATATACCTTTTTTAGCAATAAAATCGCTAGTTACATTTTTTTCTCTACAAAAGTTTAATATCCTTGAACTACAACAAACATTAGCATTTTCATAAAGTCGGATCATATCGTTTTCTGAAGGATTAGTAAGGCGATCTACATAAAATAGGCAATTAATCTCTTCACAAAGGCCATTTGTGACTTCAAAATAATTTATTGAGCATTATAAAAACTTAACTATTATATATAGATATTACGCTAATTTATTTCTTTTTTTTTTCTTTATTTTAAAATAATATATAATTAAATTTTAATTCTCAGATTTCTACACCTGTATTTTTTATTTACAAAAAATTTTTGAATAGTTTATTTTCATTCATATTAAACTCATTTTAAATTTAAAATGTCAGGTTTATTATCTGAATTTTTAAGTATTATGTTATAACTACTATTTTTTTTTTAACGAACTGGAATTTGTTTATTCTAAAGCTTCAAAAGCGTAAATATATTCTAATACAGCGAACGTTGCAACATAATAGAAAAAATATATAAATAAGTAGCTAACAATTGAAATTATGAAAATATATACATTGTATACAGGATTGGGTAAATATTCCGGAACGGCGTAATTAAAGGTGAACGGAAAGTGATCTAGATTTTCTTCAAACTTTAGATTTACAATTATTCTATTGGATTGTGCATTCCATATGCAATAACTGTGAAAACTGGATGTCATTTTAAATTTCCGACAAATTTAGAATATTTTTTGTATAGCTATGAGTAAATCCAACTGTCTCGGAGATACTGACAATTAAGGGTATAGCAATATGAACGATCTGTTCTCCTTCAGCCACGTGCCGTAAATGTTGATAAGTGGGGGTTAGATCGGGTGACCTAGGAGGCCACTCAATGGGCCCTCTTATACCTATCCACTTTTCAGAAAATGTTTCACCTAGATAGTCTCCGACATGTCTACTAAAATGCGCTGACGGTCCTTCTTATTGAAACCAATGCCGAGATTCTGTAACAAAAATAAGAAAAAGGGGGACGGAAAGGATCCTTTTCTCTTTGAATGCATTTTAAAACAAGTTCCTTTTCGTCGTTGAATTCCAGGCATACTCGTATCTTTATGTATATAGAGAATATTTCATGTTATGATCATTCTAATAACGTGAATTTTTCATATTATTTTCCCTAAATATATATTAACTTCAATTATCACGTCAAAACATAACCTTACTTTACAATTGTAATTTTTATTTGTGAATATACAGTCTCGAGTTGTTTTGTGGCTTCCTCAGTTTACAAATCCAGTACAATTAAATAAAATACAAATTCAACGTTTCCCATACAGAGATCTTTAATTACTGAAATCGCAGCATCGCCTAAGAGTTTAATTAAAAACGGGTATTTCGGGACAAAATTGATCGTTCTTCCCCACTGTCTCAACGGTTTATAGTACCACGTTTAACCGAGAGTGATAGAAACAGACGAGTGTTGTACCATTTAGATTAGAACTTTTCTTCAGAAAAGCTCTAACAGAAGTAAGTAGACTCGAGATATAAGTATTTAAGTGCACTAACTTATTTAGATATCTAAAAATTTTAGGATTTAGGGATATATTTTTATTGATTTATGTATTATTTTTTAAATTTTAAGTAAGCAATACATATAGTGAACGAAAAAGAATATATTATGGTAGGTCAAAGAAACGTATAGCTTCTTGGTGATTCAGGCTGCCCCCTTCATAGTTAGATTCGTATCCCCATTTCCTAAAGTTCTTGAATCCAATTTTCCAGAAGAGAGATTTTTAAAAGGATGCCAATTCAATTAAACCTTTACATATTCATTAATAAACCAACTATGTTAGAAATGACTATTGCATTGTTATTAATGTAAGTTTTACATAACGTGGTTATTTAGTTTTAATTGTAGATATAATAATGATACCGTGTAGGAAGTTTATTATACGTTTTTGGTTATCATTATTTATATAAAATGAATTATATAAATTAATAATATTTTATTACAAAAGCAGTGTGTCATTAATAATGTTAATAATGAAAAACTACTGGCCTGAGATATATTGCTATTTAATTTGTATTTTTATGCTTCCAACAATGCAAAAATTTACATAAAATTTGTAATCAGCATTTTGATTTAAAAATATAAAAATCGGTAATACGGAATTTTATTTTTGGAAAAAAAAAGATATTTGTTAACTAAATCTGGATACACAATTTTTATAATTATAAATGTTTTATATAAGAAAAAAATTGTCATATACTTTTTTTTAAGGGCCATAAATATATGTATATATATTACATTCGGACGGATGTCATGGGTTATCGAAGTTTTTCGGGTATCCCGTGTATGTGCCAAGTCCCTCTCAGGACTGTAAGGCAGCTGACGTTTCGGTGAAATCTCATTCACCACTTTCAAAGCTCACTGCGAGGCGTCTGCGGGCGAATTGAGGTCTGTACAAATATGTCATATCAAAGATTATTATCTCTGATTATTAACTATTATGATCTTTGATTATACTTATTACTTTAACGCAAGTTGGGTGACGTGAAAGAGATAAAACAATATGGATAAATTTGATTTATATTTCAGAGCTGTTTGTAGTTACGGGGCATGTAGAGTTTCTAAAATTTTTATTCTGTAAATCTAAATATTTTATTTACAATACTTATAAAAAACTGAAAACTTATTATTTAGAAATAGATGAGACTTACTCTGGATAAAACTAAAGAAGCTAAATATGTGGGTTATGAAATATAGTCATTAAAAAGCAATATTTATGTATTTATTTCAAGGTTTTGCTACGTTGTTAAGTAAGACAGGTGTAGTGTCTCTTACAACAGTAGTCTAACCAACAATTACCACTCCTTTACCTTAAAATTTCCCATGTATGTAGTATGTTTTAAAAATAAATTCATTTATTGTTGATATAATTAATAATATAAATATCATATCTACTTATTAATGATCATTATTCCAAAGTTTTTGATCTATGTCTCATCAAATTAGATGCCACAGCTTTCATTGGAAATCTGCCTGGTCTGGATAGATTTTCATGGATGAATGCCAAATAAATCGATTTTAAGTTCGGGCGTTATTCGGTTACACCCATGACAACCGATTAGGTTTAGAGAAGAAGAAAGTTGACAGTTATTAGGAATAAAAGTAATCTTTTTCCTTATTTTGTATTATAGAATCTCAGCCCAAATGTCAGTTTTTAAATAAGTAGGGTATAATTGTGTTTCGTAGCAAATTTAAGTAGCAATTAGAAGTCAAGTTTTCGTGAAAGAAGGAAAGTCGTTAATGTGGTTTCCAATGAGATCTGCCCAAACTTTAAAAGTGGTCTAAATTGACAGTAGAGAGTTTAAATCAACGAGAGTAACAATAAATCAAGCAAGTTATGAATCTTTAAAATACCAGGATAAAAATTCATTTTCTTTTATTACTAAACTGGCAAAATGAGAAATTTTGTTTATTTTAGGGAGACAACTATTCCTGTTACCGATTTCAACGCTTTATATCTATTGTTGACATATGTAACATAAATTATAACAATATTATAAGCAAGACGAAACTGGCCATCTAGAAGATCTACAACTTCCATAGTAACTAGATTTGATCTAGGTCTTAAACGTCCTTAATAATTTTGTATATTAATTTTTGAGGAAGTTACTTATAGTCTTCTATCTTCCAGTGAGGATTATGATCAGACCAATACTGGTAATGTGCGTGTTGATGAAGCCGTTAAGATAGAATATCGTCTCACCAGAAAATAAGATATGATTTACAAAATCAGGATGTAACTGTATATGTCTGTTATTTTTTGACAAATTTGCATACCTACCCTACCTGTATTGGGATCGTATTGTAATAGTTCCTGAAGCAATCTTACTTTATAACAGTGCATTTTATTTTCTTTAAGGATTTTTCTGATGGATCTTTCCATATTATCGTATACAAGAGCAAGTTTTGGTAGCGAAGTCCATGATTCCTCTTGCAGGGCAAGCACAATAATTGGTAGCAGTTTCTAGATGCCCTTTCTGGATTTTTCACTTTACCCAAACTTTCAGAATTATGGAATATTCTATTGGTAGTTAATTCGAAAATGGGCTCCCGTTCAGGGAAAGTTTGACTGAAAAGGTCGGTTGCTTGTTGAAAGGCTCTACGTCTATCCCCCGTATCATATCATCGTAAGCAGATTAATAAATTCTTGTTCTGTTAGTTATTTTATTTCTCTAAGTATGAATTTACTCGATAATAAAAAGAATAATACCACTGATCAGAAACCATGAAAACTGAAATTTTTTAATAGGACGGAGGTTGAAAGGGTAGGACAGGGATTATTATATATGTCAGTTTAGAAGAACGTTTAGTGACGTTGTCCGATTTCTATACTCCATCTTTTTCTAGCATACCATTTCCTATCTTGAACGTTACGGGCACTCATAGCTTTCCTTATTTCTTCCGTCCAATTTCTCCTAGGTCTTCCTCTTCTACAGTACTCTGGATACCAAATATTGTTTTTTTTAAGCAGTCGTGAGTCAGCCATTCGTTTTGCATGACTGTATCAGATTAATTGTTTTCTTTCTATATCGTTCATGATCTATTCCCATTTGTCGTAATGTTTCCTTATTTCTTATTCTATGTGTCCATGGTATTCCTGCTAAGAATCTATTTCTACGGCTTCTACTGGTTTTTTATTTCTCTCTGTAAGTCTCCAAGTCTCAGCCCCGTAAATTAATAGCTTTTTATAGTTGTGTTTTATATATTATATTTTCCTTTTTTGTTAATGTTTGCTCCACATTATCCCATTTAGGTAGCCTATCACTCTTTTAGCTTGAATAATTTCTTTATTATCTAAACCGGTTCTATCAAAGATTACTCCTAAATATTTGTAATCGTCGCATTCTTCTATTTCTGTATTATCATTAATTTGGAGGTTACTCTTATTACTTCCTATGCATAAGTATTTAGTTTTCTCAATGCTTAATGACAGATCCCATTTCTCATAAGTTTCTTGTAGTTTTCTTGCCATGTATTTAAGATCTGCTTTCTCGTCTAGTATTGCTTGATTATCGGCAAATTGTAATATATATATATATATATATATATATATAGATATATATATATATATATATATATATATATATATATATATATATATATATATATATATATATATATATATATACAGGGTGATTCAAAAATCGATCACGAAACTTAAGGGAGTGATTCTACTTGACAAAATAAGGGTAGAGCTTCATATAATTTTTTTTCAAAATGTCATTCGTTTTCGAGTTACAAGCCGTCCAAGTTCAAGTTTTTATTTTTTGTTTTTTGAATTACTCGCTTACAGGAAAACCGATTTGACTAATATTTGAAAGATAGGCTAAGTCTTCTGCGCTTCATCATTTTAGTAACAATTCACATTGATTGTTTGCCGCTAGAGGGTACTTTACCTACATTGAAAATTGTTTTTTTGTCATAATTTTTTAGTGTTGACAGCTACAGTAGTTTTTGGCATAATTTCTGAAAGACTGATGCCAGGCCTTTAAAAAAGGTGCTCTTTATTTACATCGCTAAACCCAACGGTTTAGACGTAAATCACCCTTAAAAATTAAGTGGTAAATTTACTTTTCTCATTTCATTACCACCAGCTACCAGGTAAATAGCTATCAAAGTATGCTAGAGCTGTCAGTTTAACATCAAATAAATTCGCTTTTTAAACTATTTAATTTATAATCTTAAAATAACTAATAATGGCTAATCACCAATATTCAAATATCGAATATTGTGATATCCATTTTTGTTATGGAAAAGCAAATGGTAATGCAGAGTTGGCAAGAAGATATTATATGGAGAGTTATCCGAAAAGAAATATCCCTCATGCTCAAACATTTTCCAGTATGCACAGGAGGCTTGCGGAATGTGGTTCCTTTAAAAGTTATAATGGAAATAGGGGAAGACCTAGAACTGCTAGAAACGTGCAACAAGAAGAAAGAGTGCTTGAAATTATTGAAGATAATCCAAGTATTAGTACTAGAAAAATTGGGAATGAAGTGCGGCTCTGTCAGGCTAGTTCATGGAGGATACTAAGAGAAGAACAACTCTACCCGTTTCATTCAAAAAAGGTGCAGGCTCTTTATGACGATGATCGGCCAAGACGGTTGGAAATGTGCAATCAGATCCTAGCTAAGTATGAACACGATAATCGATTAATTGGCGTCATTTTATTCACTGACGAAGCTGGTTTCACTCGTGATGGCATAACAAATCTACACAACATCCACACATATGCTTACGAGAACCCAAACAATGTGGTAGAAACGAAACATCAGCGTAGATTTTCACTAAATGTGTGGGCAGGGATAATAGGAGATTACCTTATCGGTCCTCATTTCTTTGATGGCCCATTAACTGGTGACGTATACTTAGATTTTTTCCAAAATCGTCTCCCATTGTATCTGGAAGATGTGCCATTGGAAGTAAGGGCCAACATGTGGATCCTCCAAGACGGAGCTCCGCCCCACTTTAGTATACGTGTCCGACAGTATTTGAATGCAACGTATCCTGAGCGATGGATAGGACGAAGTGGACCATTGGCATGGGCAGCGAGGTCACCAGACCTTAATCCTATGGATTTTTTCTTTTGGGGTCATTTGAAACAATTGGTGTACGATATTCCAGTAATCAACGTCGAGGATCTTCGCTTCAGGATAATCGAAAAGTGCCAAATTATTAAAGAAACACCAGGAATTTTTCATCGAGTTAGGCGACATTTTTTGAAGAGTGTTAGGAAATGTATGGAAGAAAATGGGGGACATTTTGAGAATCTTTTTTAGTTTGTTTAGTACTGTTTCATTAATTTTTATCAATTAAATGTATATCGCAATAATCCATAATATGAATATTTACTGATTAGCCATTATTAGTTATTTTAAGATTATAAATTAAATAGTTTAAAAAGCGAATTTATTTGATGTTAAACTGACAGCTCTAGTATACTTTGATAGCTATTTACCTGGTAGCTGGTGGTAATGAAATGAGAAAAGTAAATTTACCACTTAATTTTTAAGGGTGATTTACGTCTAAACCGTTGGGTTTAGCGATGTAAATAAAGAGCACCTTTTTTAAAGGCATGGCATCAGTCTTTCAGAAATTATGCCAAAAACTACTGTAGCTGTCAACACTAAAAAATTATGACAAAAAAACAATTTTCAATGTAGGTAAAGTGCCCTCTAGCGGCAAACAATCAATGTGAACTGTTACTAAAATGATGAAGCGCAGAAGACTTAGCCTATCTTTCAAATATTAGTCAAATCGGTTTTCCTGTAAGCGAGTAATTCAAAAAACAAAAAATAAAAACTTGAACTTGGACGGCTTGTAACTCGAAAACGAATGACATTTTGAAAAAAAATTATATGAAGCTCTACCCTTATTTTGTCAAGTAGAATCACCCCCTTAAGTTTCGTGATCGATTTTTGAATCACCCTGTATATATATATATATATATATATATATATATATATATATATATATATATATATATATATATATATATATATATATATATATATAATAGTTGTGTCGGTTAGTCGTGTTCTCATTCTATAACATTTTTACTTCTATTTTGATCCCTGTCGTAAACCATTAATGATTTTAAAGGATTTCGATAGCTTGTTTCCCATTTTGATTTTTGAAATAGAATCTGTATATAGATTTTTTACAGCTCTAATTACTGTACAGTTTATATTTGTGTTCATCATCGTTTCCCACGGTTTACTTATAGGAATGTTATCATAGGCTTTAGTTAAATCTATAAATAATATATAAGTATCTTGATTTGTAGTGGCTTTTTTTTCAATTATTTGTTTCATACAAAAAATTTTATCATTACCAGAATCTACCAGCATGAAATCCACCCTATTCTTCTTCCTCATTATATTCTTTTTTAGTGAGGTCTCTGAGTATTTGCCGTAGAGTCGACTCATTGTGCTAGTTATCGTTATACTTCTGTAATTCTGGCAACTTGCTTCCTTTTTTTGTGGATTGTAATAATATGGCCTTCTTTCCATTGTGTTAGAGGTTCTGTATCATTGAGACATTTATTAAATGTCCATGTAAGCATGTTAAAAAACTTTATCATTCCACTTTTTGGTATTTTTCTACAGATTTTCCATTTTTTAGTTTTTTATAGCTTCAACTATATTATTACTATTTATTTCGACGTGTTATATATTATGAATTCGTGAAATTAAATTGTCAATATATTCGAAACGGTCAAATTTGTCCGTATGGTATGCTATACAAAAAATATTCTAAATTGGTTGGAGATTTAAAATAACCGATAACATACAGAATTTTTTTAAATATAAGTAGCATGGTTATTTAACAGTTGTTGATGTTACTGGCATATGGAATGCACAATGAAATAGAAGAACTGTAGTTCTGAAAGTTGAAGAAAACCTGGATCATGCGTTATCACTTTCCATTCGACTTGGATTAAGCCATTCCGGAACATGTGCCCTACTCTGTAAAATTAAAATTAAAATAAATCGCAAGGAGTCACTTTAAAGAAGAAAACGACACAAGTTTCTGACTTTTGCAATAATTTTTCAAATATACTGTTAAAAGGATAGTTTTTTTTTTGTTTATTCAATAAATAAGAAATGGATATAATAGTTACTAAAAAGGAAAATTGTTTAACAATGTTGTAAAATATGGTTTGAAATGTCTGCTGGTTTAACAGGAAATGCGTTCAGTTAAAGTAATTCACGAAAATACTACTTTTTTAATACAAGTAATTTACAAAAATACTTCCCTCTCAATATCAATTGAACGCAAAACGTCGAAAAATAATTTCATTTTAGGCTGTCTAATATTAAGAACCAAGTTATTTCCAATAACCGAAACCATTAGACCTTCCATTCTATTTTTCGTTCTTTCAATACTATATTTTAGTCTTTTAGGAGCCTTATGTTAGTAACGTGATTGTGTTGATAAGGTATTGTTTTTATGCTGGCGTATATAGCAAATTGCTTAACGAATCAAATAACATCGAAGAAGCGGGAGCCTGACTTCTTTAACACTCCTGAAATTCCTCAATTTTAGGAAAATAAATTAGAAGGATTTAGAGATAATAAAATCAATACATAAAAAGTTTTTTGTAAAGGTCAAAGGACAAACTAATTTGAGAGAGGTAAGTAATTTCTCAGGAGGGGAAAATAAATAAATTTTTAAAGAAATTAAAATATTTATTACTGCCGATAGAGGAATATTTAATACTGTTTGATTTTAAAACCTTTTTCCTAAACTTACTAACATGATTTAACTTTTAAATTGGTCCAAGGGTTTAAATTTACAAATATCTTCCAAGTTTTGAACGTCGAAAGATACTGTTCCAGGCTGAGTACGTGTCAAGGCAGACTAGATTTTATAGCTGTAAAGAAGTGTTATAAACCACTCGCCCATGTTAGAATGCAATTTGAAAATTGTTTCTAAGGAAAAATATTTTTTTTACTGTATAGGTTGTCCCATTTTCGACACATTTAGGGGGTTATTATTAAAGATATAATGTTGCTACTTTTCAACGAAACGAAAGATTCCCCTGTCAAATTTGTCATGGCGCTCTTAGTTATTAATCTACGAGGTGATTTTGAAAATCTTCAGTTTTAAGGCACATGCGATATTTCCTTTATGTGTTAATTTATCAAAAAGGTAAAAACCAATTTTTGTAGAGCTTTTTACGCAGAGTTCAGTGGGTTAGTCAGTTTTTTTTTCTAAAAAGTTTAGTTTTTGAGATATTAACGAAAATTATGATTTTTTAAAGATGACGCCCTGCATATTATTTTAGATATTGATTAAGTGTAATTTAGGCTTTTTAAAAATATATAATGTCTTTATTTTATTTAGAAAAACAAGGTTAGAATTTTTTTAATAATTTACTTTATTTAACAACAAGTCATACCTAATTTATAAGAAATATATGCAACATTTTGACGATAATAATCGTACTTTAAAACACTTTAAAAGTTAAGTTTAATGTTTTTCTATATTTTCAATTGTAAACACTTAATTATTGTTACATTTTTTACTTTAAACAATACTGTTATTATACAACCAGAATATTGAAATTTGATTGCAAAGAAACAAGAACAACATTATTTCATAAAACTAAAGTAACAAAAAGAAAATGAAACACTAAAATAAAAAATAGTCGAGAGTTTTTTAAACATGGTTTTAACATTGATAGCCGTTTTCTCGAATGCAATATCGGCACAGTTTTGTTATTCTTCAAATTGTATTTAAAAGATTCATAGATCTATTATGAAGAGTTGGGAAGGCCAAAGCAATTACCTTATGAAGCTTCGCTATAGATTCATGCTGAGTCTTATACACTTGATTTTGCATAAAAATCCGCAAAAAAAAATCCAAACGGAAAGATGGGGATATCGTGGGGGCCATCTCATTAGCCCATTGGCATCTATCCATCTGACGAAAGTTATTGTCCAGAAATGGCCTTAACAACCCAGAGTTGTGGCTCGGGACACCGTCTTATTGAAGATAAATGGAATTGAAATGGGCCAATGAAACATTTAAAGTAATTCTGGAATAATTTCCTCAAGGATTTCTAGGTATCTACGTGCTGTGAGACCCCCTTCATACATCCTGTAAGCTATGCTTCAGTCCAAAATAAAACATGAGACACCAACCCCGAAGCGCCCTCGTTGTGCCCTTTGGAAAATTAGATAGAGAGTTTGCCTCATGTTGTGATAGTTAAAAATTTCCGCACTTGAAAATTAACATTCGCCAAACCAGATGACAAATCTGCCAAAAGATCGTTGATGCGGATTTATTCTAAATACCACTGACAAAACGTTACTCGGCACTCATCATCTCCGAGGAGTAAATGTTGCACTATTTTAAATTTATATGGATGGGATTTATACTTTTTCAAAATCCTTTCAGTGTCCGATTTTGCTACACCAACTTCTTCCTCTATTTTTCTACAGGATTATGACGTTGCTGCTGCGTAAAACAACATATTCGTTTATTTTCTCTCCCTGTCTTCTTTAATATATGTTTTGGGACGCAGCTGAATAAAAAATCCGTGTTCAACTACATTTCTTTTTAAACGAGCAAATATGTCTGGAAAGGGTTGCCTTTTTTCTGGATACCTAACATGAACAAAAACGATCGCCAGATATGAGAGTTATCCTAATGATAACGCTTTAAATATTATTACCTATTGAAATATAGTTCAGAAACTTCTTGGGAACTTTCGTTGCTCTGTATAAAACATATATATCATTTTTCATAATTATCATAAACGCCCATTGTAAATACAAAATAAATAAAAAGTAAAATAAAAACACCCACGTAACAAAAATATTTTATCGATAATAACAATCTGGCGAAGCTGTGAAGTTTTGGACACCTACCTTTTGTTTGTTAACCATGGCGTACTGTTACAAATAAAGTAAATTATTGAAAATATCTAATTCTGACCTTGTTTTTCGAAATAAACACATTATATATTTTTGAAAAGCTTGAATTAATCATATTTAAAAAATCATACGTTTGGTTAATCCCTTAAAAACTAAACTTTTTAGAAAAAGACTGTAAATTATGTATTTAAAATTATTTTAAGAAAATTTAATATGTTAGATGCAATATGACGGTCGAAAAATTTTAATTGTCGGATTTGGTCCAAAATTGGTGCTAGGAGATTTCGAGGTTATATATTTAGATTAGATTCAATGGTTAAAATAATTTTTTTGAAATTCAGTCTGAGGAAGCAATATAGTGGGTTAAAAATTTTACGTTATTCACATTTTATCAAATTTGGTATTAGGTGGTTTTCGGAGTCGTAAGTTATGAATTCGAAGTTAATTTTTTACAACTTAATACGGCAGATGGGGGACAGAAAATTTTATATTTTTTCGAATCTGTCCAAAATTGATATTGGACGGTTACTCGCTATTGGATGGTTTTTGGGGGTCTATATTACTATTCGAATATAATGTACCGCTCCATATGGCTTTTGTAGATTTCCAGAAGGCATTCGACTCCGTCGAAATATGGGCAGTATTACAATCCTTAGAAAACGCAAGAATCGATTCAAGATACATAAACATCATAAAGAACATATACGAAAATGCAACCATTCAAATAAAAATAGACGACAAGACGAAAACGAACCCCATAAAACTACAAAGGGGAGTGAGACAAGGGGACACTATCTCGCCAAAACTGTTCACCCTAGTCCTAGAGGACATTTTTAAGGAACTTAAATGGGACATCAAAGATATAAACATCGACGGAATATACTTGAACCATCTCAGATTTACTGATGACATAATCTTAATAGCAAGTAATCTCCAAGAATGGAACGGAACGCTACAGCAGCTAAATGACGTATCCGCTTCTGTAGGCCTTAAAATGAACTACAACATAACAAAAATAATGAGCCACGAACAGGCAAACATAACAATACAGAACCAGAGGATAGAAAACGCCGAACACTATGTATACTTGGATCATGACAATAGACTAGGGAAATCAAACCAGGATGCTGAAATAAAAAGAATACAGCTGACATGGGCCGCTTTCGGTAAACTTGCATACATCCTGAAAAATAATTCAATTCCCATAAATCTAAAAAGAAAAGTATACGACACATGCATATTACCGGTGTGTACGTATGGATTAGAGACCATGTCCCTCACTAAAAAGTCCGCTAAAGAATTAGAAACAGTCCAAAGAGCGATGGAAAGAAACGTGCTTGGAATATCATTAAGAGACAGGATTAGAAACACCGAGATAAGACGCAGAACGAACGTCAAAGACATCGTGAAGGAGGCTGCAAAGATGAAGTGGCGATGGGCTGGTCACATAGCCCGATATGAGGACAACAGATGGACACGAAGAATCCTGAAATAGAGACCGAGGGAGACAACAAGACGCACGGGAAGACCTCAAAAAAGATGGGTAGACGAAATAAGGACAGTGGCGGGAAAACAGTGGATGAGACTGGCGAAGAATAGAGAAAGATGGAAACAATTGAGAGAGACCTACATCCAGGAATGGATGGACAGAGGTTGATAAAGAGAGATATTACTATTATAAGATTAATTTAATATTCAAGATAACGGATCTACTATGACAGACTAAATATTTGTTTGATACAATTTCATTCAAAACGGGTATTTGGAGGATTCTTAGAATCAAAAAATTTTTAGTTGTTCATTTTAGTATGGTTTACAACTTTGGATAAAGTAGATACTTTTTTGCGACTTTGGAATCATTGTAAGGTACACTAATCTTGCATAGTACTTAGTGCAAATAATTTATGGATATTATAACGAAGCTAAAACCAAAAATCTAAAAATAAAATTTTTGTAAAAAAATCTAAACGACTTAACTACGGTAAGAAAGCAATTGTAAATAAAGCATTTTTAAACTTTGTTATGCGAATCACATGTTGTCAGGTATTAGTTTGGTGTCGACTTCAAAAATTTCTATATCATAAAAAAATTTATGTGGTTATTTTTTGCTTTTTAGCGCATGTTTAGAAGTCGGTTCAATTTTTTATAAAAATTTTATTTGATTAGTAAAATTCAATTTTCGGAGCTGTTTATTGATTTAGTGTATGAAGTTATATAATTAAAATAACTAATATATCAGTAGAAATCTATAAGTTTCTAAGGAACTTAAAATCTATTATATTATTTCAATAACCTCGGGAGTCACTGACATCTAAATAAAATTAATTACAGAATTTCTCTTTAATAAATACCTCCATAAATATTAATTATTTGTTACTGACAGTAAGTATCAAATATCAAAATAGCCACAAACTAAGTGTGGGCGCTGATGGATCATTTCTACTTTAAAGAAATCGTTTTACGATTTATGGTTATTAGTGATTTTTACTACCGAATATCGAGATTTTAAAATTGTAAGCAAAATCAGAATTATTGCATATAGAGGGTATCCGGTATCTCCTAATTTCTGGGGAGCATATAGGGAAGGTCAAAATAACCATACTTTGTTGTACAAAAAAAAATCCTAAAGTGTCCCTTAAAGGAGATGCAGAGCCCTAAAAGGGTTTCCAGCGATTTACCTTATCGACTCCAAGTTTTGAACCGACATGTATAATTTAATGAAATTTTAATACTTTATAGAGGCCATAAAGATTAATTAAACATATGGGTAGATGTTTTAGATCATCAGAGAAGTCAGGAACGGACTTGCAGCCACACTCGTTGGGCCTAATTTTTCACAAGTGTCATTTTACAGAGCTGAGAATCGAATTTTTGAATACTTTGGTCATTCCTCCACAAAAAAGGTACTCTTAATTTATTTCGATAAAACTGGTGGTTTTGGAGATAAATGACGTTAGTTACTAATGCTAAACACAAAGAGGTGTTTGCTGCATTGCAAATAATATTCCAGCATTATTACGAACATCGTTTGAATGCTATTCTTGCTAGTAGATATTCTCTAGTATTTGCTGGTGTTGAATAGACTAGTTCTTTTAGATGTCCCTAGAAGTAAAGGTCTAAGGGATTTAGATCTGGAGACCCTGGTGGCGATAAAACATGCCCATCTCGATCTCTCCATCGAGGATCAAAAACGTTAGTTTTTGACGTACTGTACGGTTAAAATGAGGTGGAGCACCATCATGCATGTACCACACTTGCATTCTTCTATCAAGAGGTACATCTTCCAATAAATTATTTACATTTTTCTACAAAAATTGTAAATAAATATCACCATTGAGTCTTCCTACCAAAACAAATGGACCTATAAGCTTATTTTCGATACATTTACAATAAACCTTTGTTGGTGTTTGTTTTGAATTATACCATCCGGGTTTTCATGATCCCAAAAATGCAAATTTTGTGAGTTTATTATGCCATTTCTTGTAAAACGAGCCTTATGGGTAAACAAAATAAGGTTAGAAAAATTTATATTTAGGTTATGTTGCTGTATAAACCAGTTGGAGTATTGGAGTCTTGTGGGATAATCATCCGGAGACATAGGGTGTACTATTTCAACGTGGCACGAGTTAAGTAACTGTTCTGTTAGAGTTTCATGTACAATCCATTTTGTAATATTGCTTTGTGTTACGAGCTTTTTTAAGCTGTTTGAACTGTTGTCAACAATATCTTGCAAAATTTGTTCCTCTACGTGAGGGTCTCGTGCTTTCTTGGACGGACCCTTACTGCCACTTCGCGTCAAAAATGACCCTGAATAAAACATGCAAAAAAAATTAATTCATTAATTCTAATAATTATTTTTTTATCATCTTTTACCTGTTTCCCTTGGGCTTCGATCAACTTTTGGAAGGCTTTTGGACTTGGTAATGTTCGAGCTGGAAATTTTTCAGCATAAAGTCTTCTTACCTTCGAAGAATTTGGCAGCGCTTCAGCATATCAGCATACTCTGCGTAAGAATATTCTTCCATTCTTTAAAATTATTTTTACTTGAAGGCGGTTTTGACAAGTTCCTTATTTTTACTTGTTTGTGTTCAGCATTAGTAACTTTTGAGAGTTTCACATAAAGCGATTAATTTCGAAAATCGACAGTTTTATCAAAATACCTTTTTTGAAGAGACATGACCAAAGTATTTAAAAAAATCCATTTTCAGCTCTGTAAAATAACACTTGTCACAAATTAGGCCCAACGAGTGTGGCTGCAAGTCCGTTCCTGACTTCTCTAATGATCTGAAACTTCTATTGTAGTATGATTTAATGAGTCTTTATAGTCTAAAATATTAAAATTCAGTTAAATTATACAAGTCGATTCAAAACTTATCGCCGATAAGGTAAATCGCTTGGTACCCTTTTACGGTTCTGTGAACAAGCAATTAAACTGAAAGAAAAGATAAATAAACATGTTTATGTGTGTCAAACATCAAAAAAGCCTCTCCTCAATCGACCATAAATAGCTTTCAAACAAATCTATTGTTGTTTATATCTAAAGTGTATGATCGAAGACTTAAAAACAAAATCACTAGTGTTTATATATAAGAAATTTGTATTTTGCTTGTATATTATTTTTCATTACAAAGTAAAGACTTCAGTATTGTACTAACTAGAATAATAAGGTGTAAAATATATCCAAATCCTTTTCTACCTTGTACAGGGAGCAGACGCATCTGCAGATATCTATGCTATAATAAATTTCTGATAGTAATAAAATTATAACAAAAAAATTTGAACCGACTTCTATTAAAGCGCTAAAATGCGGAAAATAGCAATATATATTTTTACATGAAATTTAAATTATTGGAGTCGGCGCCGAATTAATACCTGACAAAATGTGATTTACAAAGAGATTAAGAGATACTCTATTTGTAACTGCTTTTATATCGTAGCTTGTATATACATGTTAACAGTAAATTGTTTCATTTGTTAATAATTTAGCGCCGACTTCAAAAATTTTAATTTCATATCAAAATTGGTATTTTTCGCTTTTTAGCGCTTTTTTAGAAGTCAATTTTTTTAAATTTCATTTTCCGATATTCAGTTTTTAATTGAGTTGAGTTTATAAGATCATAAAAAGTACCCGCAGGTGATTATTTCGTAAACTAAGCGAGAAAGAGAAAATAAAACATCTTATGGTGGCATCGATCGGCAAAGTCATGACAAGGTCATCATGGTTTTCATATGGAATAAACTTTTCTTGACACCTCCAATGAACAAAACGAAAAATTGTGTGTTGAAATACTTGGATAAGTGTTGATGACCTTATTGCCTTGAAGGTTATAAGGGTGCTCCAAGTTAGATTACCTAGGTAAATTTTTTGTAAATCAAGAGTTAAACAAAAATAAATATTCAGGCCGAAGTTATTTGGTTTAAACAAGGGATTCCGATAGACTTTGAAAGTGTCATTGAGGCCACCCTTGAAGGTAATCTTAAGGTAATCGCGGTTTTTTCAAATGTAATGACTTACTTTTGACACAGTCAGCGGCAAGTGCAAAAAATACTAACTCAGAATACTTGAATTATAACTCACGATCTTCGCATTATATTGAAGGTTATATGGATGTAATCTAACCATAATCGATACTTTTGGACGATTAACTAATGAACTAGCGGTTCTGAAAAATGGATTTCACAAGAATTGTTGAATTTCATAGGATGAATGCCATAGTTGTTTTGTCAGTATAACCTTAAAGACAATGACAAGATCAACATAAGGACTTCAAAAAAGACATCAAGATCATGGTCAAGGCCATAATCAAATGTCCCCTTTCAATGCAATCAAGTTTTGTCTGAAGAATATTTTTTCCTTTCTCTTTAGTTAACAAGCTAATCGACCAAGGGGGAATTCAGATGCTATACTTGTATAACCTCCAAAGCAATGGCAGGCTCATTTGCGGTGTCAAAAATAGGTAATTTCATTTAGAAAAAAAAAACATTATGCCTTGAGATAGTCTTTTAGAGAGATTTCAAGGTCATAGTCACGATCATCATCGGTTATTTCCCTCTACTTCAAATAATTTTTATCGGAATCATTTTTCTATTTTCCACTTAATTTACGAGATAATCGCCTTGGAAAATTAAAATAAAACACAGTGTTTACCTACTTAATCTAATTCCCAATGTAAAACTTTAGGGAAATTGTATCTAGACAATAAATTTGAATTTTGTATTTGCTAAATTTTTGATATGCCTGTAGTCACAAAATATGTATGCCAAAAGTTTAGTAAAGGCTTTTGTTCGAGCTCAACTAAGTTAATAAGATAAAATTCAGTAACGTCTTCTCAGGAATTTTAGATCTTTATGCAACCTAAAAATTATATGTAAAATTTTCTACCCAGATCCACTAAAAAGGATTAAGACTCGATCTAGTTGGCCAGTTTGGTCTTGTTTATGATGTTGTTAGCATTTGTATTACATATATCAACAAATAAACCTTAATTTAATTAAAAATTAAAGGTAAAAACCTAGAAATAAAGTTTGGAAATCGGTAACAAAAAGTTGTATGAAGATAATAATAAAAGAAAACGTGTTTTTTTTTATTGTGTTCTCAGAGTTCAGAATTAGATTAAGTTCTTATTGCACTTCCCAATTTAAATCCCTTACTTTAAAGTTTTAAAACTAGATCATGGGGCCAGAACCTTTCTGTGGAATCAGTAGCAGCGTTACTACATTTTATTATAAACGAAAATATGATAGCTATTTTTTTGTATTGTGCAGGAATAATTTGTCATTAACATTATTGACATGTACATGTTTCTATTCATCAGTAACTCCCCAACTTCCTTGACTTAGATCTCCCCAAACAGCTTTATGCTAGACGCTTAACAAAACTTCCATTCGAAAAGTTATGCAAAGAACATTCAAACCACAAATGTATTATAATAATTATCTTTAAAATTTTATAATGTCTTTCAGTTGTCTTTTAGTAGCAAAGTATCTGTTCTTTTAATACGAAATCCAGTAACACAGCTTGTAAAACGCTGGCGTCACGAGTAAGTTAATATGATAAAATTAAGCAGACGAATTTAATTTAGCTTTTAGAGAATGCCAGGAATTTTAAATCTTTGAAACAACTTGAATTTTGGAATATAAACACGGCGCTCTATTTGGAAAAATTTTATTAAATTACTTTTTTATTATACTAGGAAAAGTTATGCTCGAAAGAGCCACAGATTTTTACATTGTAGAGAGACGTAATTTCTCATGAAATTTAATTAAAAAGTTTACTTTTATTACAATGTCATTTTTTTCTGAATAATTTGGTTTATCCATACAATGTAAAATGATGATTACTTTTTTCTTTTTTTTTTAGAAAAATGTATTTTTAACCGATAAATTAAAAATAAGTTTTTGGTAGGGGATAAATATTTACTTTTATATTAAAATATCTCTCTCTACAATATATGCTAAGCAAATTCAGCCCAGTGCATGTTGGAAATATTTTATTCTAAAAATTTTATGCCAGTTACATTTAGAAAACAAATTTGAATTAATTTTCTATTCGCCAAGTCTTCAATTCCAAAAACTGTATATCTTTTTTTCCAGTAAAGATAAAGGCTGTAAAATATTATAGTAGGAGATTAAGCAAATTAACAGGATAAAGTAAGACAGAAATTTAACTTCTCCGTTGGAGAATGCAAGGAATTTTCAATATTGGAAGCAAGTTGAAATCTGGCTTGTAAACGGAAGTGATCGTTTAAAAAACCTCTAATAATAGTCAATGGGTCAGAATTTTGGCTATTATTTAATGAATAATAACCTTTACTACGAGCAGAATTTTCTAATTTGTCTGCAAACGTTAAATTAAACTTTGCGAATTTCAATGTTAAAACCTTATAAAAATGATAAAATAACCACTTAAACACCCTAGTTTTTCAGGTATAGAGTACTTTAAATCCATTGTTTACTATACTAATTCAAAGAATCAACAAAATCGTCTGGAATTTTTCACATTTACCGTTTCTTTATAGTTTCTATTATAGTTTCCGATATCGTAATGCATTGATCACTAATTTAGGTTGTACTGTATGTTTTACTGAAAATGTTTCCAAAATATAAGGGAAATTTAAATTAATTATAAACGATTAAGTTGTAATTGAGTAGAGATAATTAAGGAAACCAAGTTCAAAAGGATATAAAAGAAACAGCAGGAGCTAAGGGCGGTTACTTGCGAAAGCCGGATGGTCCTGGTTTTAGTACCAATATTTCAAACTATATATTTTCTTTATAGAGAACAACCAAAGTCTCTGGTTGGAAAGTTTCAATAGACTATTAATAACGTAAACAAAATCGTAACCTATATAATATAATAATATATTAATTAAATCATTCTGCGAAAATATCCGCCTAGCTTATATATAATATAAATTGTCATGTTTCTGGTGTAAATGTTCAATATTAAATTTGAATACTACGCTCTAAAGTAAACATCTGTTTGTTTTACTAGTTTGTATACAGTAATTTAACAAATTAGTGCGAGCAATTTTGGCGAAAGTCAGAAAAGCCCTCAACATTGTACGACCGTTTTGACAATGTTGTTCGGCGTCTTTTTGCAGCATGTTCATTTCACGTCAATATTCAGACGACAGCATAAATAATAATACAACTCTAACTTAACTTTTCGTTGATTTTTGTCCGATGAATAATGGCTGCCGTTCGTTAGTTAAATATGAGACCTTTGGAACCCTAGCCCAGATCTACTATGTATAAAACTGCCCTCTCTACTCAGATATTCAAGGATCCTTTCGTAAAGCGGAAAAAGGAACCAGGAAAATGAAGAAGTTATTGCAAAATCAGATCATCCAAAATTTTCATGAATCAAAAGCGAAAACATAATAAGGATCCAAAAACACAAATCAAAATAACCCAAAATCAGATCTTGGCTGCAAATTCGAATAAAATGAGCTTGTTGATGACTCGGAACGCGCCTTGAAAAAAGAATGAGGAATTTTGAAATTTAGCAGGGAAGGCGGCACCCTAGAGCCCTTCTATACCAGCCACCACTGTCAAAAAATCAATTTTTATTTTCTATGCGCCGTAAAAAATTTTTTATCAAGGCCCGAATTTTATTTTATTGATTATGGATATATTAGCAAAGTAAACTGACGCAGTAATTGTAATTATCTGAGCACAAAAAAAGCTTTAAGGTGTTTAGGTTTAAAGATATTTTCATGTATTTAAAACATGCTTATAAGTTTATATCATTCATGCGAAACTTTGTTTTATAGCTCTAACGCACAGACTTCTACAAAAGCAAAAAGATCAATCAATAAGTATTTTCTTAATGAAAACTCATTAGTCAAGTTAGTGTCTTTCAAGATATGAAATTCCTTCCATACTTCGAAATCCAAATTAAATTCGTCCGCTCCATTTTCTTATTAGCTTGCTTGTTCTCGTACACTAGAATACTTTACAAGCGTCTTTAATGGTGTTTTGCATAAAATGAACATAGATATTTTGTGACTGCAGGTTATAATCCATGTGGGTTTTGGAGTTGAAAACGACGAATTTAAAGTTTTACAATGGAAGCTTTGAAATTATACTAATTTTAATTGTTTCAGTAGATGCAATTCTGACTAAAGTAAATAATTTTCACCTAGTATGATTTGCATTTTTTTAGATATCTGTGCATTTTATCATTGTGTTAATTAAAGGTTTAACACCAAAACCATTATTTCAGATTTTTTTTAGTAACCAAAATTACACAAGACCAGAGTGGTATTTGCAGGAAATAAACTATTTGTATATATTCTTTCTTTTTCTCTGTCTGAAAGGATAATGCATATAAATAACCATTTAAATACGGCAGATAGATTTCTCTCAAGTAGTATGGGTATGCATTTACAATCAGGGGCGGATCCAGCATCACTATTTGGGGGGATCACAAAACTACGCGAAACCAAGTTGCCGACGGGGGGGGGGGGGAGACACCAGCAACATTCCCATTTCTAATGTAAAAGGCAGGGTCGGGTTTATTTTTTTGAATTTGAAGCTCTTGGAGGGGGGGGGGCGGTCACCTGAAAAACAAGTTGCTGACAATGGAAGAAGATGCGAGAGTTGTCGACGGGTGGGGGGAGTGCCAGCAACATACATATTCCTAATATAAAATGCAGAATCGGTTCTATTTTCCTGAACTCAAAGCTCTTGAGAAGGGGAGGGACGATCGCAACCATACACATTCCTATACCCTATTCAAGAACTAGAGAGAGTAATAAAACTGTTACCGAAACCTCCAACTTACCTGCTGCAGTGCCGCAGGCAACTGAGGACTGTCGTAAATCTAATTATATTTAATTATATTTAAATATAAGCTTTTATAAATTTACTGCAACAATAAAATTTCTGATAATTCAATTTAATTTCTGGCAGTGAGCAAAGTACACCTTACAGTGTGTCCTTAGTGATTTATATTGTTTGTGCTTGTTTTTATTTATTATTTGAGATTAGTGAGATACCCAAAAGATATGGCTTCCACATCTATATTTATTCCACAATCGTTAAACCAGGGCATTTTTACCTCAGCGAAAAACTTATTACGATGAATGTTTATGCTGCCATAAAATAGCAATATCTAGATAATAATGTTAAAAGCTCTGTTGAGATGTGTTCCAACATGACAGGAGTTGGAAAATCTACTATGTCCGGAAGGAGAAAAAACGGCTGAAATTGTTACTACTCCCAAGCTACATTCGACCACAGGCAGACGAAAAACCTCGTTGGAAGAAGAGATGTAAATTGCAATGAAAAGAGTTGTTCAAACATTTTATTATGAGAAGCAGATCCCAATAGTCGACAAAATTCTAACTAAAATCAATGAGGATCGGGATTTACCTGAAATTAAAAGAACTGAGCTCTGGAAATTGCTTAGAGAACTTAATTTTTGCTGGGAAAAACCAGATAGGAAATCTGTTTTTATAGATCGTCCGGAACATGTCCATTGGAGAAAGAAATATCTCTCTCAAGTAAAAGGTAGAGTTGCTAGAAATAACACAACTTAAAAGATTAGTAATTTAACTGAACTTTTGAAAGATTTTTTTGAACAAAGTTACTGTAGAAAATTTGGAAAAATCCATATAATAAAAGAAGAAAAGAAAATGTGGAAACTCGATCTCATGATCGGTGAGATAGAGGAACCAAGTATAATTAATTTGAGCGAAGATAGTTTCACCGACTTTGATTAGATACGTACTGTTTACCAGCGTAAACACATTTTATTATTTAAATTTTCTGTAACATATAAAAATTAATTATATTTGAAACTATTTTTAGTGTTTAATTTTAATTCTGCAGATGGTTTAAGAAGTAAATAATCTGAAACGTCAAATATCCTAAAAATGTTTTTAATTAATAATAAAATGACCGACAGCCCCCAAAAAAAAATTAATATTATATGGACAAATTTATTTTTTTATATATGTTTAACTTCTTGTATTTTTGACGATGGGTATTTTGTAAGTATTTAAATTATAACTTAGAATTTTTCGAGTGATAAACACTATGTTTTAGTCTGAATGTGCCTAAAACGATTTCTACGCAAAAATTAAAAATATTAAAAATACAGTTGTGCTCGTAAGAAATAAAATATTATTATAAAAACTTTTTATTTTTAGTTTATTACCGAAATAATATTCTATGCCATAAATACTTAGTGATAAAATAAACCTCTTTCCGACGCCTATGGCAAGGATTAAAATCCTTTTTAACACTTCGCACATCCAAATATCTATTGTTATCCAACCCAAATAGTCCATTATTATAGACCGGTATTTTGGATTATAATATTTCTAACCCATTCCAATGAAAAATATATGTGTCTAACAGATAAACTATAGTATAGGAGGCAAAATCGGGTCTATTTTCCTGAACTCAAAGCTATTGGGGGGGGGGGGGGCGATCGCCCCCACCGCCCCCCTTTTGGATCCGCGCCTGTTTACAATTATCATTATCATTCCTTTTATATTTAATGATAATATGATTTGTATAAGTTTTCGAATTTTCCTGTACTCTTGCAAAATTATTTATAACTGACAGAAATCATTTTCGTGTAAAATATTTAAATGCTCTTGCGTATCGTCACTATAACTAAAAATATTTCTGTAGACATCCCTAAAAAAACAAATATAAATACAATATATGATTTAAAGCTTATTTTATATAGATGTCACTAGTAGTGCATTATATGGACAGCTTATTAGTCTTATCAGCAATGCAGCCGATGTGATACTAGACTGAAATTAAAAACAGCATCATCCTTAAGTAAATGTTCCGATCCTTTAAGACTTAAACAGCCATCGGTTAATCATTATTCAAAACTAATTTATGCAAAAGTAATATTTAACCCCGTGACAGAAATTTATTTTTATCGTAATTATTTATTAAATACTACATACTATTATATATGTGTAGAGTTGAATGAATGAATGAACGAAAAAAGGTTAGTGATACTAAATCATCGATGCCTAGACCTCCATTGGGCCCTTTACATCCCACCATATCTGCAGTTTATTCGATGCCGATCGCCTTTGCGAATCCAAGCAGCCTCGTTAGTTGAACTTGCCTAACTGCCTCCTGTAACAAAACTGTATCTCCGAAATATCTCTGTCTCAGTCCGTTAAGTGCGGGGCACTCTCTGAGAACATGGCCAACAGTTTCATCCTCCTCCAAACACCATTTGCATGTCGGGTCGCCTTCGACACCAATTCTATGAAGATGGCCACTGAGGTGACAATGTCCTGTCAACAATCCCACCACAATTCGCAGCCGTGCGCTAGGCCGAGTTATATGTTCCTTAGCACATCTCATTTCAGGAGCTCCCTTCCACGATTCAATAAATTTGCTTTCCAGCATCGATTTTAATTCCCTTTTCCCAATAGCAATTGGGACAGGTAAGATTGGTTGGGGTCCATACGGTTCGGTCGCCGAACCCAACTTTGTCAGATGGTCTGCTTCCTCATTCCCGCGTATTCCCGCGTATGCCCGAGTGACCCGGGACCCATACGAGTCTGAATGTGCAGCCTTTCCTTGTTATACCATTTAGTACATCCTTGCACTCAGACACCAGTCGCGAAGTCACGACACTAGACTTCAGTGCCAGTATCGCAGCCTTACTATCTGAGCATATATTTATTACTCTATTCCTGTCTATCTCCCTCTCAGAGACGGGAACACTGTAGAATAGCATAAATTTCCGCTATGAAAATTGTCGCACATTGTCCGAGAGTGTAGTACTCTCTGACTCTTCTGCGCCTGCCGAATACTCCGGCTCCAGCTCATTCATCTTGTCGAGATCCATCAGTATACCACCAGGATTCATTTTTCGGAAAATTTTATTCTCCCTCCCTATATGTAGAGCTAAAAAAATAAGTTTCTGTAAGTTTTTGAAAATTTTTGTAACCACGAAAAATAAATGTGTGGTTATATCTTCATCATGCCTTGGAAGTTAAATTTGAAATACCTGGTTAATTTTGACATTATGTTTTCCTATTTGTTTTTTCAGCGCAAGGATATTATTTTCGCTTAAAATTATACATTTACCAGAAAAGAGTATACGCTTTTTGTTGCTTCACTGCAAAAAAGGCATAGCTAATAAGGTTTTAATTAACTTGTATGTCTTTAGGCTATAATTTGCATTTAAAGTCTGAATAAAAGCTTTAAAATACAAGGCACTCAAACTATTTTCGTGTTATTTACTTATTATTATTTTGCGCTATATTCAATGTGCAATGGCGTAAATTTAGATATCCGGTTGAGTTCACATAAGAATTTTTAGTTACCAACAATACATGTCAGAATTTTATGTGTACTATAATTATTGACAGATAATTTTCCGAAAATTGAATAATCGAAAACCATATACGCAAGAAAAAACTGAATTTGTCCTTCGTTGGATTGCACACGTCCGCAGTTAGCGATTCACGATTCGCGTAATCGGGAAAACGAAATGTTGTCTAGGAGTCAGATGCTTCCTCCCCTCCCAAAAAATACTGTTAGTTACGTTAATAACCATGTAAAGCAAGAGTAAAAATAGTAAGCAAGAAAGTAGTAGCATATCATGGATTGGTTCGTAGTGAGCCATAAGACTATATTAATCACATATCCTATATATTAGAGTTACTCACATTACTCTTTCAATAACAAATTTCCATAAAAATGCTATAAACATTTAGAAACATAGATCTAATATAGTCAAATAAACAATCAAATATTAAAGCAAGGACAGAACATTCGTTATCATGAAAGTATACCGGTACAATAGGAAGCAAGTGTACAATTAATCGTGATTAAACGTGATACAGTGTTTTGAAGTTTATTACGTAATTGTAAGGAACATTTAATCTTTTAATTGGACCGTTTTATTCTAATAATCAATATTGGTTCATTGTTGTAACCATACCTTAATTGGAATTCCGAACGTGAACCATTACACATGTTATAATGATAGCTTGACATTTGGATAGTTGTTGCTTTTCGATGCCAGCCTTCAAGGGATCTTTTTGCCTTCTTAAGTTTTCGCTTCAGGCAAAATAGTGCAGCCATATATTCAATCAATAGGCTTAAAATATATGCTTTGTGGCGCTTGTACTGAAGTTGTGGTCTGCCTAACTTAAAATAAATTAAAGGTGAGCCTAAACAATAGAATAGGGACTTAAAATGGTGTATTTATTAATATTATATTCCTTGTAATTTTAATTTGTGATGGATACTTACCTGACGGTTTGGTTAATTGGTGACATCTGGTTTAGTCAAAATATTCCTTTATAAATAAAAGGAACCCTTCGTGGATGATTTGGCATTTGACAGCTAAAGTTGTCAGTATATTGACGTAGGATTATTCTGCTTGTCGACATTCGAAATTACAGAAAACTTGCTTTTCATGATACCGCGATTATAATAAGAAACCAAAATAGTAAAAGTTGATGTTTTCGCTCGGGTAGGATATTTTCTTTAATTTCCTAGTATATGTTGGTTCTGAGAGATACCAAGAGGCAGTGTTACCAATTATAGCATAGTTTAGAGCTACAGTTTGGTTAGCAGTTGTGATTTCATTTTTTTTTGGCTGTTTAGCCAGCGGTATTTTTCTTTTTTCGAGAACATCTCTTGTACGAAGTGTACGTGCGTTGCTCGAACAGATTTTTGCCGATTTGATCTTAAACGAAGTTTTCTTTTTCCGTGAGCCGTTATAGTTTTATAATTAGATTACGTAGTTCCGGTTTATAGCTGTAACGGAATTTTTCCGGACGTTTTCCCACAAATGTGATAAAATTTGGCAATCAAATATGAGGCCACATGTCAACTAGGGTACGTTCGTTAATTCTTTTATTCCCGGCCTAAAATTAATTTTTATATCTTCTGAATTCTCTGCAAAAGACTGATAGACACAGTCACTAATTTTGGGCGTTTATTTCAGGCCTTCTTTCATCGCTCTTTCATTGTTCTCTCATCGTTCTTTCGTCGCTCTTTCATCTCTTTTTCGTCGTTTTTTTCGTGGATCTTTCATCGCTCTATCGTTGATATTTCGGCGATCCTCTCTTCTCTTTTTCTATTTATTCCATTCGTCTGCTTACTCATCTCTTTCAAGATGGTACCGACGCCCCAGCAGTAGCTGTAACAGCCAGTTCCTGTTCCTGGTGCTCAATCCACAACGAGTTACCATCTTGAGGCTTCATTTATGATAGAAGCTGGAATTTGCTTGGATCTACGTCAAGTACTATTAAGATAAACTATTTTAAAGTTATACATTTTTTTTATTAACTTTTTGAAGTATTGAAATATTAATCATTAATTACTAATTTTATTAAACACCATATCGGCAGTACACGACATAATATAGACAGATCACCAAAGGTGCAGCAAATTTACATTTAAGAGTTATACCAAAGGTGCAAAGGTGATTGTGTCAGTCCAGACATTTACAATAAACCTTAGTTGGTGTTTGTTTTGAATTATAGCGTGCGGGATTTCATCAGCCCAAAAATGTAAATCATGTGTGTTGAGTGTTGTCATCCGGATAATCATCCAGAGACATAACGTGTACTTTTTCAACGTGGTACGGGTAAAGTAACTGTTCTGTTAGAGTTTCATGTACAATCCATTTTGTAACATGGTTTCGTATCGCGAGCTTTTTTATGTTTGAAAGATTGCCAGCAATATCTTGAATAAAACATGTAAAAAATTAATTCGTTAACTCTAATAATTATTTTCTAATCATCTTTTACCTGTTTCCCTTAGGCTTCGATCAACTCTTTGAAAGGTTTTTGGACTTCACAATGTTCGAACTGGAAATCTTTCAGCATAAAGTCCTCTTGACTTCAGAGAATTTGACTGCATTTCATCATAAATTAAATGCATATCAGCATACTCTGCGTAAGAATATTCTTTTTTTTTTTTAATTCATTTTACTTGCAGGGGATTTTGACAAGTTCCGTTAATAGTAATTTATTATGTAGGTATTAACAATAACAACCTGATTTTTACTTGTTTATGTTTAGCATCGATAACTTTTGAGTTTTTATAAAAACTTATTTATCTCGAAAACCGCCAGTTTTATTGACATAGATTACCTTTTTTGAAGAGGAATGACCAAAGTATTAAAATATCAGTTTTCAGCTTTATAAAATGACATCTATCATTCCTGACTTCTCTGATGATCTAAAACATCTACTGTAGTATAATTTAATGAGACTTTATGGCTTCTACAAGATATTAAAATTTCATTAAATTATACAAGTCGGTTCAAAATTTAGAGCCGATAAGATAAATCGCTGGGTACCCATTTTTTTTCTGTGACAAAGTAGGGTTATTTTAACCTCCCCTGTATGCTCCCGAGAAATTAGGAGGTACTGACTGTAATAATATGAAGAGGGCTTCAATTAACAATGTAAAATACACCCACACACGCAGATTTTTTTTTAAAGGTTATTGTTACCAAAATCAGACATTCTGCCAATTTGGCTCTTGTTAGTACTGTCATTGACAGTTATTATACTGTAAATTTCTTTTTTACTTCAGTTCTTTATTATTTCTATATTTAATTAATAGAGTAATAAATGCTGGAAAAAAATAACATCAAGTTTCATTGCTCAAGGATTTTTTAACAATAACGAGAAAGAAAATTAAAAATATGTCTGCAGTTTTTACTTGTAATTTTTCAGGAGCACAATAGCCATCCCGCATTATGTTCAATTATTTTCTTGATCTTTGAATTCCTTTGTTAGTATTTTGCCGGAGGTGAAAATGCAGGGTGAAACAATAAAAACTAATGCAACTTTTCAGAAAGGCTGAATCAAATCCGAGAGCATTGTTCTTTTTGCTGGTGGCCGTAAGAATTGAGACTCGCCAAGCGTAAAGTTAATTTAAGTTTACTGTTGAGTAGTTAAATGAAATTCTTGTAACTTATTTATAATTCCTAAAAGTTATTATATATTATAAAAGATGACAATTAAGAAATATTCTTTCTTAAATATTCTTAGATGGGAATTAAACAATCTTGTAATATTAGTTTGACGGGTTAAGCAATAAAGAGTTATTTTAAATTCTGCGACAGAACCATATTTTTCACATCATATATTTGAAATCTTCAAAACCCAGTTATGTAAAAAATACATGTTAGATTTCTCTACCCTTGACTTGTAATTTATATAAATGCTTAAAGATTTTACATGAGTATTCTTTTTCAGACTTTTTAATATTATAAAAATATTTTTAAAACTTTCTTTGAAAAGTTGGTTGTAAAAGACTAGAATTCTATTTTGTTTTATGTTTATAATTTTTTAAAAAGTGTGTATATGCATCGGTAACTATAATAAATAATTTCATTATTTTTAACATCCTGTATATAAATTTTTCATAACATATCTAGTGTCCCATTCAACAAATGAAAAATTAAATTTTTTGCATTTTCGAATATCCAAAGCATTGATTCAAAAAAATATTTCACGTTTATTTTTGATTTAACCAGAACTAACTGATTATAGAGTTTTTAAATCGGAAGTTAAGATTATGAATAGAAACAAGGAAGCTAAGATAAGAATATGCAAATGGTTTAATCTAAGGTGGACTCTTGATAAGTTCCTCAAAGTATCAGAAAAAGTTATTTTTCAGACGTCATCAGTTGCACGAGATCTGTTGAAATATTAACACATAGTATGGTATTTGAAATAAATCTAGATAGAGCTTGTCATAGAACTCGGTAATTGTATGTTGTTATTTTATTAGATTTTAAACATGCCTAGAATGTAGAATTCTAGAAAATTTGAAATAAAATCGAAAGATATGGAAGACGTTTTTTAATAAAGAAGCCATTATTTTTTATGCGTCTGTACAATCTTTTTCATGGGAACAGTTGATTTCAAGAGTACAAAATAATGCGTTCAATCTATATTCTTTCTTTATGGCTTCAGTACCTATATATATATATATATATATATATATATATATATATATATATATATATATATATATATATATATATTATTTTTCTTTATTTTGTCTTTTCTTGGGTTTAGGTTCTATATTTAATAAACACATAAAACTATTGACGTTTCGCCCTTTATTCAAGGCATTCTCAAAATTCTTGCCTCCTAAAAATATATAATTAAAATACATCACATAAAAAACATATTTAACATCTTCGAAAAACAAACAAAACACTTAAACAATAGTCAAAACTTTAAAATTTTTTAAAAATACTTAATTTTAGCAGAAAAATGGGAAATTTTCAAAAAACATACATCGCTATCAAAAAATAATTTTATGGATGCTGTTGACCTCGTTCTTAATACAAATTACTTTCAGTACGAAAATACTTTTTACAAACAACTCGATGGATGTGCTATGGGATCACCAATTTCATCTACCATTGCTCAGCTAGTAATGGAATATTTAGAGGAAAAAGTTTTAGAAAAATTAAATTTTAACATAATATTTTTCAAACGTTTTGTCGATGATTGCATAGCAGCCGTACAACAAAATAAAATAAATGAAATTCTCCAAGAGTTTAACAGTTTCAACGAGAAATTACAGTTCACGTCCGAAATAGAGAATAATAATAAAATAAATTTTCTAGATATGACACTTATACGCAGAAAAAACAAAATTTTAACTGAATGGTACACTAAACCAACTTGGTCAGGTAGATATCTAAACTATTTCTCTAATCATTCAAAAACTCAAAAAAATAGCGTTATAATCGGTCGTGCTATCTCCCTAACGTATCCAGAATTCCGACCAAAAATACTGCAAAAAGTAAAAGAGACACTAATAAATAATAATTTCAACGAAAAGACTATCACCAAAATAATTGATAAACGAACATATAAGTTTTATAATCACGTAAAAACAAAAAACATAGAACATAAACAACAAAAATATGTGGCATTACCGTACACTAGTGAGCTGTCAGAAAAAATAAAATACATTTTAAAAAAGCATGATATTATCGTATGCCACAGGTCACATAATAAATTAAATACATTGTTCACAAGTTTAAAAAGTAAAACTCCTCTAATAAATAAATCAAATATAATTTATTCGATCCCTTGCACAAATTGTCCCAAAAAATATATAGGCATGACAAGCCAATTACTGAAGAACAGATTAAATGGCCATAAATTTACAAAAAACGCCTCAACAACGTTAAACAAACACACACAGGACGAAAAACACACTTTTGATTATAACAGTACCATTATAAAAAACAAAGATATGAATTACCAAAAATTACAGATAAAGGAAATGATTGAAATTAAAAAAGATAAAAACACTGTTAACGATAGGACAGATACGGGAAATTTGAGCCACATTTACGCAAACCTAATTTAAACAAAAATATTAAGTATTCGATCCAGTCAAATAAAAATCAAAAATGGAATATCCTCTTAAACATAAAACCAAACATATACCTTTGTTTTTTTATGCATTGTAATATATAAAAAATATTAAAAAAAAATAAAACACATTCGCATTCCACGTACCCTCAGGAAACGATGTAAAATTTAAATTTTATTTAGAAACAAAACAGCAAAATATCAAGGTGCGTACCGGTAAAATTAAGTATTTTTAAAAAATTTTAAAGTTTTGACTATTGTTTAAGTATTTTGTTTGTTTTGTGATGTATTTTAATTATATATTTTTAGGAGGCAAGAATTTTGAGAATGCCTTGAATAAAGGGCGAAACGTCAATAGTTTTATGTGTTTATTAAATATAGATCCTAAACCCAAGAAAAGACAAAATAAAGAAAAATGATATAATCTATGGTTCAAGAATCAAGAATATATATATATATATATATATATATATATATATATATATATATATATATATATATATATATATGTGTGTGTGTGTTTTATATTCCGTTCTTTCGACATGGAGTTATATATATTGGTTGATGTTTCGTTAGCAAGTTTTTCGAAGTATTAGGCAAGTAGAAGCACCACAAACAAAATCGCAAAAATTTTCAAGAGACACAACATTGAAACCACTTTCACCACAGGCCGTAAAGTAGAGGATCTCCTGCCGCCAACACTTAAAGAAAAAATTCCTCTAGAAAACCAGGAAGTATACAAAATTTCATGCAGACGAACATTTAAACGGTTTCAATCACTGGCCTAATACTTGTTTAACGCAGGGCATAAGATAAACTTCTCAGGAACAAAAATGTTATCAAGATGTGAGAACCTGTTCATAAGAGTTATAAAAGAACCATCGAAATTGCAAATAAACCCAACAACGTAAGTAGCAGGGACGACAGTCCGCGGTTGCCTAATGCTTGGAAAAACTTGTTAAAGAAACACCAACTAGTAGTTAGTAGTAAAGAAACAGATCATAACTCGGCAACAGAGCCAATGATACGCAGCATAAATTGCAACCTGTTTGGCCAGAATCATCCAGCCAACGAACATGCCCCACGTACACACAGAACCGATCGCATCCGAGTTGCAAGCATAAAGTCGCCTACACAGCTGTACAGTGAGTTTTGAAAATGTTGAATGAGTTTTCACCGAAACGTCAGCTGCTCATATATATATATATGTATATATATATATATATATATATATATATATATATATATATATATATATATATATATATATACTAGTTTCAATTTATTACCACTCTGTCATATTTCTTAAGATAATATCATCATTCTAGGATTATTTTTTTCTTTCAAATAATATTATTTTATTTTGTTTCAGGTAAATATCTTATGAAGAAACTTATTACCATAAAAAAGAAAAATTCACCTATGTATCCGGATATCTGCAGATAATCGAAACTCACAAAGTAGGTATAAAAGATTACTTGATGCGTGTGTTGTATTTTATAGCTAGCATAGCCATGAATAAAGAATTCTCCGCAGTTCTTAAATTATGCACCTAAAAAATAGCTATAGTGAGTATCCTTGGAAATAGTAAATTTTTTCGAATATACCAAATAATACTCTTATTAATACGGAATTTAAATTAAAAAGAAGTTATAACCTAAAATTATTTATCAGTTCGATTCATCATGCGATAATCACGACCCATTGTTTAACAAATAAATTGAAAACTATAATAATAATAATCATCAAATTAAACAAATAAATAAATATCAATATTTTTACCGTAAAAATAAAATGTATTCGCCTCCAAGCGAGCTTCTGATACTACAGAATGAATTGCAATTTATTTATTTATCAGAAATTCTATAAATGAAAAACCATAAAATATATTAAAAGTTATAAATTAAATATACGACTCTTCTTCGAAATACGTCTGAGTCTGTAAGCACGTAAAAAAATAGTTTCAAGCCAGGACATCAAAATTATAAGAACATTGTTATCAAACTATGACCAGGAGTAGAAAGAGACGTACTACTCATCGAAAAGGAAAACTATCTCTTTCTAAGCGAAAGCCAACGCGCTTCTATAGCATCCGCGGTCTATTATGTATATATTATGTCTATAATTGAGACTGACTGTAGCCTAACAATGGTACAAAAAGAATCTAGTTTCCATAGGAGTTAATTCTTCAGTTGGCTGATTATGCGTCGCGTATGATATTGTTATAATTAGTATTACGTATGTCAACGAATAAACCCTCATCAGGCAAAATTAAGGGAAAACCAAGAAATAGGCCTTTAAGTCGGTAAGAGAAATAGGGATCTTCCTAAAATAAATAAAATTTTTAATTTTTGGCTGATCGGTAATCGGTTTTTGTATTTTTAAGATTCACAACTTGCTTGACTTATTGTTGTACTTGTCAATTTAAACCACTTATATCAACTTAAGCTGTTTTTAAACTTAGTTTACAGAATTAGGCGGGTTAGAGTTTAAACTAACAAATGAAACCATGTTTTATACTTTGAATCTAAAATAAAAAAATGGTTTATTTCACTAACAAACTGCCGCTAATTGAAAAATTTGTTTATTTTAGAAAAATAATTAATTTTCTTACTGATTTCAGGGCTCTATCTCTAGATTTTCTATTCTTGCATATAAAGATTTGATTATTGACATATATAGTCCATATTATAACAAGTTCATGGGCAAAAGAAACTAGAAGATCTAACTTCCATTGCAACTAGATCCGTTTTGAAACTTAAACCTGTCTACTGAATACGTCTGGTAAATTTTAAATTAATATTTATAGAATATAGAATATAATATTCGATTCATAATAATAATATATGCTCCTTCATCTTATATAAAAGTCATTATACCATCGATTAATGAATGAACTGACATATGTACCACCGTGATGAGTCTAGCGGAGAAGTCAAAGTCAAATTCAAATAATAACATAAGTATATTTATGAAAATGTTGCTTCCTTAGTTTGGTAACTTAAAGGACCCCGAACAAACCTTATGGGTTTGAGTTGCCGATCGATTCGTCTGAATTTTTGATATGTTATACTTGATATCTTTCTGATCAAAAGCGTTTCTAGACCCAAAGTCCGAAAATGAGCGATTTTCGAGATATCAAGAACGCAAAATCTCCTAATGGAATATTTTGAAAATTAAAATTATCCATTTGGAACGAACTTGGATCGATTAAAGTACTCAAAATGTGTATCTGGAACAAAAATTAGTACGACTCTACCTATGGGACACTCCCCAAGTAAGGGTTGAACACTAAAATATTTATATCTTAAGTTGTCACGAGATTATCCACCTGTTTTTTTTTTTCATGAATCATTTCATACGTCTAAGAGCACGTGCGAAGAAATTCCCTAAATATTTTCGCCCGAAAACACCCCCAAAAATGAGAGTTGAAAAAAAAATATAAACAGAATATTCAATTTTAATGTTTGGGGTAGAATTTCGGACTAAGGGTGCATGGTAGCGAGATATGACCTGTACAGAAGTTGTAGAGCTCAGAGGGGGTCAACGATGGTAATCTCAAAGTTGACTTTGAACTTGATGCTCAAGGTTATTTAAAGGTCGACGTTGTAATTTCAAATTGGCTCCCCTATTTTTGACCTTAAGTTAGATAAGAACAGAAAATCTGCGTTCAGATAAGGTATAATGTGTGGGATCTAATTGATGCCCTAAAGTCAATTGGAGTCAATGTAATTTCTTTCTTATCATTTCACCCAAAACTGACACGACGAATATATGGTTTCCCAAAAATCATGAAATGTTATTTTTATTTTCTACTGATTTCATCATCTTATGTTATTAGCTGTTAGCTTTAGCGTTACCCAGCGTGCACCGGCATGGATTAGGCTATTCAGATTTTGCACGCCATGTGACCCTGAAAAGGGCCGGTTTGAGGATTCATTGTGTTACGCCTAATTAATCGGGTCTACCGCTGGTGGTTTACTACCAGCATCTTTGATAGTTCTGATCAATGCATCGGAAGGAAAGTGTATAATATTTTCGTGACGGGCAAATCCTAAAAACCCGATAATACTAGCAATATGAGTACAACTACCTAACATACGAGCACTCGCCTTACATGTGCAGTAAAATATCCTTGAATAGATGGCATATCATCTACCTCCAGTCTATCGTCTCTTTCTTGATCATTGTTAGGGGTATACGTAACCCATAATTGATAACGTGTTGCATTTCGAGATCGGGAATAGATTCTGATTCAGTAAACCTGGATCAGGAATTTAATTCTCGTTCCTTAACAACTGAACTTGAAATTCCTCTTCTTCATTTATTTGAAGTTTATCCTGTGTGTAAGCTCGTGACAATTTGATTTGATATATACCTACAGTAAAAGCTCTTAAATAATAGATGGTTAAAATAGGAAAGTCATTTAAGACATTACCGTAAAGACGAACCTATCGTTGTGCATTTCTTAGGTGAAATTGTTCAACTTCAACCCAAGCCTGCACAATATTTGGTTATGTAGCTTTTATGAGCAGTTGGGCTGTATCTGCATCTGGACTTTCCATTGGAATC
This sequence comes from Diaprepes abbreviatus, assembly GCA_034092305.1. Classification (NCBI taxonomy): domain Eukaryota; kingdom Metazoa; phylum Arthropoda; class Insecta; order Coleoptera; family Curculionidae; genus Diaprepes; species Diaprepes abbreviatus. The sequence goes on from JASJET010000055.1 coordinate 39,126,916, forward strand.
AAAGGATGATATGTATTTATCAAAGCAATTCGATAGTTGTTTCCAAGATTGGGAAGATGGTAATTTGTCCAAAGAATTTAAAAATTGACTTAATGTGACCATTCCTAGCTTCAATTAACCATCTTGTACATGTCACTATAGGGGGCTCATTAGCATCTTCAGTAGAAAGTTGTTTCGTTTTTTGCGATCATGAATTCAATATTAAGGTACAAGACTATAATCTTTGCCTCTTTGGCTTTGTTGTTGTTATTTTACTTTATTTATTTTGTCGCGGGGTGCCTATTTAAAGTTGCAATGTTGACCTTTCACTAACCCTGAGCATCAAGTTCAAGGACAATTTTAAGATTACCATCAGCTGACCCCCGTCTAAGCTCCACAACTTCTGTACAGGTTATATCTTGCTACCATTCACCCTTAGTTCGAACATTAAAATTGATTACCCTGTGTATATATTTGTTTTCAATTCTCATTTTGGGGGTGTTTCGAGGCGGTAATGACTCGGTGATTTTTTCGCGCGTGTTTTTAGCAATAAAAAATGATTCATGAAAAAAAGAAAACAGGTGGATAATCTCGTAACAACCTGAGATATAAATATTTTAGTTTTTCAACCCTTATTTTGGGGGTGTCCCGGGGGTGGAGACGTACTAATTTTCATTCTAGATACACATTTTGACTACTGCAATTTTCAAAACCCATAATTTCGATCTTCAGATACATGGAATGGACTTTCCGTCCTTGCTATCTCGAAAATTATTCATTTCCGGATTTTTGGGCCTATAAACAATTTTATCGGGAGAGTGTCTAGTAGAACATATCAAAAATTCAGATGAATCGGCCGGAAACTCAAACCCATAAGGTTTGTGCGGGATCCTTTTCCAATAATTTGTAAAAGTTTAATTTGCAATGAAAATAGATGCAAATGTTTTGCAGATTATAACTGTGAATTTGTCGCGGCTTTCCATTTTCTAAAGAAACCTTAACAAATGGGTGCTTTATCTTTTAAACGGATGAAAACAGAAAACAAATGGATCTTCCATCTATACTCTTATACATATAATGCCTTTTAATTAAAAAATTCACTGCGACAGGAGGTATAAAATTGAAGTAGGTTTCAAAAAGGAATAAAAGTCAAAAACTATGCAGAAATATTTTTCACCAAAACTCTTGAGGGAGTAGAAAATTGGGTATTATCACGACCATTTAAAGAACACAGAATTTAGCGTAGTTATTTTTATTAGGATAACAAACGCATATGTTGGTTATTAGGTATATAGGTACATCAAGACAGACGATTTTTTATACACATCCTATAGCTATAATAATTTTTGATTTACTACTAAATTTTATTATTACTAACTAATTTTATAGTTTTATGTGCGATCTAATACCTAAAATTGTGCAAAAACTATTTTGCTGCGTAATAAAACCGATCAAATATGACCCTGAAACCTGCTTTAGTAGCAGTAATATGTATACAAACTTCTCAGGTTCGATTTTAGGTTTGTCTATCTATAAACTTGGGTATAAATATATTACTAGGTTTATTTCTCTAGGAGGTAATAAGTAAAGAGTAAAGTGACATTTATGGCACATTTTGCATTCTAGCGTTTATAAAGAAACAGTTATATTGACCTTTTCAAATTTTTTCTTGAATATGTAGGTGAAATTTGCACTTGGGTGCTAAACTTTCTTATCCCCAATAAAAATATGTAGATATTGATAACAATATCTATAATAATATAATAAAAAAGTAAAGTTTGTTTGTTTGCTAGAGATAATTTTCGGAGCTGTTCAACGAATTTTAATTTTAGTGTTGAAATCTTATAGATAAGCTTCATGTTGTATGATTTTATAAAAGTGCTTCAGAATGGACTGAACGTGAAGAAAGTCAGAAAAACCTCTGTCCCTTGCTCCCCCATTGATGTTTATCAGAGACTATGCTACTAATAAGGTAAAGTTTGACATAGTCACAGAGGACCAAAAATAAATTCTCAATTCACAATCTTAGGAGTACTTAAAAGATTCATTGAATTAATTATAGGTATCTGTTCTGTTCGTGTGGAGTATTAAACGAAAGCTTATAAAATGCGTAATCTAAGTATATGGTTAAAAATAGTATGTAAAGGTAAAGTTTGTTTATTTATTTGTTTGTAATAGACAGAAACGGAAAACATCTGGAGTGAAGGCAACATATAGAAAACATCGTCACCTTTCGGTACTACTTATTATTGGTTTTGTTCATAGGGGCTTTTCAAGTATTACGTTAGCAGGATTTTAGTCATTTTTAATCCCCTCTCCCACTTGTCAGCGAAAGTAAACAAAACTCTTTCCCCCCTCCTATGCTTACATAAGTAATCATATAATTTTCACAAAATCTCTCATTTATTGTTATTCATGAGCAAGTACCTAAGCCTATGACAATGAAATAAGTAATTTATAAATGACATAGGAATTTAATGCACATTTAATATTTATTTAAGCAATTTTAATAATTATTAATATTTAGAAAATATTTATTTATTTTGTTTATTAAAAAACTTGGTAAACATAATTAATAATCTTCCTCAGTCCAAGACACTTGACTCCGTAACTCCAAGTCTTTAATGACATTGAATCTTTGCTGTTCAATGTTGTGGATCTGCTCCCTTTTCCCTTCTTTCAGGGTATCGATATTATTCTCTTCAAACCGTTCAACATCTTGGTGTTCGTCTAAAGTTTGTGCTATGCACATCATCTCATTACCACGACGAGCAGCAACTCTTATAGGTCGCACTTTAATTTCGGTGTCCGAGTTAATATTTTTATGGATCTCCTTACTGTGACGCTGTAATGACTTTACAGAGGCATGATAAAGACCACATGGTTTGCATGTTCGAATTTAGATATTACCGTTGGACAAAAATAATCGTGGAACATCTGTAGAAACTATTTAGTTGAACAGTTTAAGTGTAGGGCTAAACGCAGAAGGAGACTAAGAAATTGCCCTCCTTCGTCTAAAATTAAGTCATCATCTGTCAGTTTCGCTTTTAGAGGAACTAACCTTGGAAAAAAACTTAATAAATTCGATTTGTTTCTAGTTGCTGCATGCAATTCTTCTTCAATTTTCTTGGACACAATAATATCGAGTTCTTGGTTGGACTTTGCTTGTTTCTTATAACAACACCAAACTTCATTAACTAATTTTTGTACATTTTGTAATTTTGTGTTGGGTGAGATTTTTTAAAGCTTTCAAATAATTTTTGGTATAATTTTGATCTGTCTACATTAGATGACATTTCAGAACTGGTAAAAGTCGATCATTAGTAAACAAACAGTAACTTAGAACACGTCAAATCCAATTAGGTATATAGACTGGACAGATTCAAACAAGTGAATAGCGCGTGCGGGACTTCCCCTACTTCAGTTCTTTCTTACTTAAAACCGCGTTGATTATTTCGGGGAATTCCCTAACATTCTTTGCGCTTTCGAGCATAAACAAACAGGGTTGCCACATATATCCAAATCAGAATCTACTGAATTTTGCAAAAAAATACAGGTACGAAAAGTACTTAAATAAATAAATATTGCTGACGTAATCGTCATTTAAACCCTTTAGTCTCCCATGTCATCAAAAAATGCAAAATAAAGATCCCCACCCCCTTTTTTTCTTACGTAATACTTGAACGGTCCCATATGAATTTTTCCTTTATGCTTTAAAATTCTTGGGGAGTGTGTGTTTGGTACAAAAATTATTAAATTATTCGTAACTTTTATTATTCTTGCAGTAAAATTGAATATTTTGTTGTTCAGAATTGATACTTATAAGAAAACTTATTCCATTTTTTGAGGGAAGCACAATTTCACAGAGATTCTTGTTTATTTAAAATGAACTTTTTTTTTTTTGGGTTTTAATTCGTCGTTTTAAGTAGAAAATGGATCAATTGCGATATTGTAATTTGTTCTGCCTGATTCATTATTTCCAAGTTTTAGAGATTACAACCCAGAAAAAAACACATTCACTATTTAAATTTGCAGGATTTTTTAAACTTGTGCCTCTAAGTGAGTGAAAAGAGGTTTAATACGAGGTGTGGAAATTAAGTTCTGGGAATTTAGTTATAACTCGGGAACTGGCAACATTGCGTCATTCGTCAACATCTGTCTAGAGAGGGGAGACCTTCCTTTTAGTTTCGGTCCAAGGTTGAAGTCGATAGCATGTTTGGTTTGTGTTTTATGTGCATTTTCAAAAGTAACCTTTCTTGGTACCGTCGTGAAAATGAGTGACTCACATTACATGCAACGTGTTATGATTCAATTTTTAGTGAAATCTAGCAAAAAACCGTCGGAAGTCCCCCGAAAACTACAGGTGGTGTATGAAGACGAGTGCAAGTCGAAAACGCGCGTGTTTGAATTGGCGGAGCGGTTTAAGGAGGGGCGTGAATCCGTAAAAGACGATCCACGTGAAGGAGTTTCCGTCACCTCTTGTACCGACGCGCTGAGCTAATGAGTTAGACATGAACAATGAAACCGTTAGCAAGATGTTACATGATAATTTGCCAAAAGTTCTCACCCATAAACAAAAACAATTACGAAAATCGATCTGCGAGGAATTGTTGTCCCGCATTCGGAGCGACAGCAGAGACTGGATGAGACGGCTAGTCACTGAAGATGAGACCTGGATATTTGAGTATGACTCCAAGACCCATAAACAAAATCAGCAATGGGTGTCAAAGGCTGGGGAGCGGCCAACGAAAGCGAGGAAGTCCAGTCGCAACCGAAGGCAATGTTGATTGTTTTTCTCGATATCCGCCTCATCATTCATCGTGAATATATTCCTGCTGGCCAGACAGTGACAGTTCTATGTTGGCGTCCTGAAGCGGTTGCAGATACGCGTTTTCCGTGTGCAACCTGAACTCGCCGAGAACGGCTGGACCTTGCACCACGACAACGCGCTGGCCAATTCCTTGTCCATTGTACAAGAGTTTTTGACGAAAAAGGCATTCCAACGTCGCCGCACCCATCCTATAGCCCTGATATTGCCCCCTGCGACTTTTTTTTTTACTCCCAAGATGAAGTCAAAAAAGCTGTAGCCGCGGTGCTGAACGAATTAACTTCGGAGGATTACCAAGGGTGCTTCCAATCGTGGGAGCAACATTGGAATCATTGTGTAGAGTTAGAGGGAGACTATTGTGAAGGTCAATAATAAAATTTTGCCCCAAAACTTAATTTGCTTGTTTTTTATTGACAATTTCCCGAAACTTAATTGCCACATCTCTTATTTTAAAATAGAGGTTCCATATTTTAAAAACAGATAATGTTTCAAAAGAATTATCATTAGAAGCTTTGCAAATGAACATGCGCAGGGGGGTAAAAAGAAAGAGAGGGGTTCTCACGAACACTTAAAAATTTGGATTCTTAAGGCATGTACCATTTTGATAATCGATAAACATGTGCTTCATCAATTTTTGAAATTCTGCTAGAGACGAGCATAAAGGGAGTCAATTTTTATTTAAAAAATTTCTATATTTCAAGAAGAATGACAAAGTTGAACGCATGAAGATATCGAGATGAAACAGTCAAAATAAACATATGGTCCTATAAACTAATTCACGCGCGCGTCGTCGCGGATAAAAATTAATTATTTATAAAATTTAAAAAATTAAATCCGTTCTCTGGTAAAAAAAAACGGCAAGAACACTATTTCCTCTCTCAGTAAAAAGCTTTGTGAATTTCTGCAAAATTACAGATATTATTCACACGCATTTTTATTGCCCTACCTTCGTTTGCCTGTATTACTAATGATACCGATAATGATCATCATATAAAACGTTATCAGACTAGGTTACAGGTATTATTGTTGTTTAATTTAGATTAATTCTCATATCAAAGTTAACTAAAATGTATTAGCAGTAAGATTGTTTCACAAATCATAGACAACAACAAAGAAAATGTGGTATGAAAACAATAGTAATTCCGCGAAAGGAGACAAAATGTCCAATCTCGTTTTGTCTCGTCTCGACCTTAGCTCATTTCGGCAGCATTTATTTTCAATATTGAGGTCAAGATGGAAAGGAAGTAAAGAAAACGAGACGAGATCAAATTTTCGTCTCTTTTCGATTTTCTAGAAAAAAATTCTTAGTAATCTTATTAAAAAACAGTTAGTGCTTTACCCTGCTACCCTGGCACGTAGTTATAGATTATAGGTGTGATCTTTTATACATAACCATAATCTAATTATGACCAATGATGTTAATACACTTCACGAAATAATTTTTCGTCAGAGGTAGGTTTCTTATTTCACCAGATGTTATGGTGACATTTTCAAGACCATATTTTTCAAAAAAGTGGTATGCACTCAGAGAGCAGATATTCCATTATTTAGGGTGTATTATTGCAGACGCGACAGATCTCGCTGTCGTTCTGTTGTATTTTTTTTAGATGTTATTCCAAAGAATAGTGTCCCGTATGGAGACTTGTTACATGTCCCTATGGTTGTTCAGGAATCAGTTTGGACCCTTTTGGCATTGGATTTATAGATCTCTTCCTTTTATTAAACTAGATTTGTTGCTGTTTGTTTTCTCATTTCCTTCAACTTCTTTATACCCTAGCACACACATCAATGTTACCTTTTTTTGCAAGTTGCTTTAGAGATTGTTAGGATTCCAAGTCCATATCAGCTTAGATTCATACTCTCAAGGAGGTGTGATGAGAAATTCGTGTCGTTTCGACTTTGTAGGAAAAGTATTTCCAGTAATCTCATTAAGAATACCTTTCAAAGGAATCCTCACTTTCCTTCTAGAAAACTGATTTCCGTTAAATTAGCTGAATTTTTGCTATATTGTCGTCTATCTCGCCTCTTTAACTTCTAGGGACTTCTAGGAGTGGTTTAATTACCCCTAACAAGTATCGTGTGTATTTTCAGCGTATCATATTGTGCTATGCCACAATAAATCATCATGTGATATTAGAGAATTTCGGGTTCCATAACGTTATTGCGGCGATTTTTTATGATATATTGCGTTCTACTGCGAGTCATTACGTTACTTATTACGCAATGAATAATGCTTGCCGTATAACAAGCCGCCACAACGTGGCAGTTCATGCCACAGCGCGTTACAGAAGTAATTGTATGTCACTTATTGTTCAGGCATATTATCCTGTGGCTTATCCTGTTATTTCATCTGAGTTTGTGTTATTTCGTTATTAAATATTGAAGCAATGTGCTATATTCAATAATCCTTTTCTCATATACATCTTTCAGATTTCAAAGCAAGAGTGAAAGCTGTTGCTGCTAGCATTAACTTTATCCAGAATTTACAACGTCGCAGTTTGTCAACGGAATTTGAACGTCTTAGTCATCATCCATGTAGTTACCCAGTTATTCAGTTGCGTAGAAAGGTTAGATATAAAGAATAAATACACAAAGGGGTTAGGAAAGATGTACATAAACGCATAAGGCATAAATATAGGGAATACAAGTTCATAGAAAATGTGTATACATACGTTCAAACTAGAGATGGATTGCTTATTTGCACAGAAGCGTGCGAGATGATATTGGCACGTATACAAGGTATATATTGATCTTTCCTAAAGCTTTTACGCATGTATGCAGACGATTTCTAACTTTTGCGTTTAACTATATTCTTCCGAACCACTCTCCATATGGATACAGCCAATCTCTAATATGTGCACATGGTTACATCGTCTCTAACTCTTCTGTACATATATGTATCGGATGTGTACCTTGTGTGCAAGCTTAGATCTTAACCCTTCTGTGCATGGATGCAGGCCTACATCTTCACTAACCCTTCTCCACATGTATTCAGTCGAACTCAAACTTTTGCGCATGTGTACATCTTTCTTAACGATTCAGCTCATATGGACATATTTTCTAGCACTTCTGCACACATATGCTTCCGATTTGTATTTTGTGTGCATTAAGTAATAAATAACGTAATGATTCACAGTAAAATGTAATATGTCATAAAAAAAATCGAAGTGAACGCCATGACATTTTGTGCCTTGAAATGATCTGATGTGACATCACATGACATTCATGTTGCATGGCATAATATGATACTATGATGATACATACGATACTTTGTGGTAAAACCACTCTGAGCCCTTAGAAGTAAAAGAAAAAATATCATTTGGATTATGAAGTTTTGTGATATGGTTTTAGCTGCTATGACGACGGAAGACGTGGTGTCATTTCACTTGATATGATGTAGTGTTCCAATTATTCGATCATGGTAGTTATTAGGTATTTTAACGTATCTAAGTCCGCAGAAGCAAAATAAGAGTCCATTACGACATTTAATCATAGATGCGAGATATACAACATATCAAAAATTCAGCCATTTTAATGAAAACCAGTTTTTCCATAAGGAAAGTGTAGGATCCTTTTTTCTTTACCTCAAAATGTAAAACTCTATAAATGACAACATTAACTACGTAAGGTGCATATTTAATTTGAGTATTAAAATAATGTGTTAAGTTGTAGACATATCTAATTACATCTATATGTTGGTAGTTGCCTCGGTACAGGCAACAATGGTTTTTATAGAAGTTTTAGTATCCAGAATGACGTTATAATTAAAAATATGAATTATTTGTTAAGGCTGTAAACCAAATTAGATAAGGTTACGGCAGGATTTAGGGTGAACAAAAAGGAAGCTGTTTTTATTATTAATGAAGTTATAAAAAGTTTTTGCTCATAATTGGCATGAATTTTCATACGTAAATATTTTAGGACTAACAAAGTGTTATTAATACGTTTAAAAACCTTATAATTAAGCAATTATTCGGTGATTAAAAAATCGTTAAAAATCGGACTCTACTGAGATTTTATTATTATTTTAAAGAACTTTATCTTTAAAATGCTTCAGAAGTTATATTTATCTTATTTTAATATAGTATGTTGAACTTCAATATTAATTTGTTTTATACAATAACAATATTGTGCCTTAAGCTTTAATTAAGCTCCATACTTGTAAAGTTTTCGATACCTCTTATAAAATATTTTATTGTTATCATGTCAGGATATGAGACAAATATATAATCTCGTCTTGACTACGAATTCGAGATTGAGATTAGAAATATTGGTTCGAGTGTTGACGAGACGAAATCGCCCGCAGTCTCGTCTCGTGTCGTGGCATTACTAAAAACACCATAATCGTTTTTAATGATGTTTTTAGATCCTAAATACACGCATTCGCTGTATTTAAATATTTGCGAATTTTCCTTGAAGAGTTACACTACCTTTAGGAATATTTTCCGCTATTAACAGTTTCAAAATTCAACTTAATTACCAAATTACATTAATTAGAAGTGAATGTGGGAGAGGGTCGTCCCGAAAGTCAGGTAACGAGCGGGCCGGTCAGAGTCTTGACAAAGGTTATTGTTGAATATTATTCTTATATATTTTAAATCAGTCCTTTATAATAAGAATTACTTTAAGGAATTTTAGAAGGTTAAAATAACTCTGGTGCATAAAGTTGGAACTAGTTTAGATTCTCTGAACATTCAACGTCATAGAATCATTTTCTGTATACAGACTGCTACGTTTATTAAACATTATTAAACTTTACAATTGGCGATACTACAAGAGATTAAAGAGACCAGGAAACTGAATAGAGCTGCTCAAAAGGAATCAGAGGATATTACGGCATCAATGGAAGACCTCCTGTATGATCTATTTATGAATTAAAAAATTGAAATAAAAATCAATAAGTACAAAAAATCATGAGAGGCTGGTGGAGTTTGAACAATTTGTGTGGTCTGTAGGCTGTTTCTTTTTTAAAAAGTAAATTTGCGAGCGCACTGAACCCACACTCAGCTAAATATGATATGGAAAATACAATAAATACTTTTGAACTGTCTTCCATAATTCAGAATAGAGTCCTGATATTGATTTTTGAAGCCAAAACTCTCGGTATCCATTTCTGAATTTTACTTTAAGTTCTTCGTTAGTTGATAATTCTACAGTATCGGCATTTGATAAAATATCTAAAACTCAATCCGGTATCATCATGTTTAGAATGTCCTGGAACCTCTTCATAAAATCAGTTTGAAGAAGGTCCAAACGTTGGTATTAAGTAAATCTTCTCTATTGAAATTCTTCTTGAACATATGCAGTTTTCCCACAAAAGCAGTTATGGGTTCTCCTGTATTAATTAGTTTTAAATTATGATCTTGCAATTGTAACTTTACTTAATTTAGTATTTGATATAGACCTTTAGATCAGCGATGTAATTTTTGAAGGTAATAAATTTGATGCGTAGTTCTTCTCTGTTTTCAAGGAAATCTAGTGCTGGGTCAAACAGACTATAAAACGATTTAGGCAAATATCTTTAGAGTTTTAATGAACTTTTGTGTTAAACAGTAAGAAATTGAAACCTTCATCATTTTCATTATATAGTTGGCTAAAAAATCTGTCAGTCAAAAAAGTGCTTCTAATCTTTTGACTGCTTTAATCACATATTGAAGCGACGTGTGCAGGCGTTCACCTAGATTCTTTGCAACCAAATACTGTCATTTTACAGTGAGTACATTTGGTACTTAAATACCCTATGAAACTCTTGTGACAATATGATTTTTACCTATGGTAAGAGTAGTACTTCTCTAGTTGATAGAGTTGACTCATTGAGTTGGATGGAAAATTTGCATGTCTTCAAGTAACTGCATAATGACATTTCAACGTTTTTAGCCATTTCATGAATTCTTCTTTGCACTGAATTATGAATGATGAAGACCAGTTTTTAATATGTCTTTCACTGCCGGCAAGATTAACTTTTCACCAATTGTATATCAGTTTCCTGCTTTTGTGATTAACAATAAAATATTATATGAAGCTTGTGGTCTATCATCTTCTTATCTAGGGTATATCTAGGTCTTTTTATTAACATGCATTTTAGTTAAATGCTCCTCTAGCCTAGAAAGTCTCATGGCTTTATTTAAAAAAAAAACTTTTTGGTATTAAACATATAGGGAATCGTTCGTGTGTAGGAGAATACGTAAATCTATATTTCAAATACCCAATACTGTACTGCCGGTATTGCTTCCTAAATTTAGACATGATAAAAGATAACTTTTAACACAATTTCAATGGATTTACTTATCAACTTTTCACTTTTATATTATTTATTATGATTAATAATTTATATGGTGTATCACTCACACAAGAATTCTTGAGAAAGCTCACAATAAGTAATGAAACGAATTTATAGATCCCTACTTTTTATAGATTTGAAGCGTCCACGCATCTTCTTGCATGACTTTGTTTGGTTTGCGACACCAGCTCACTCGCTGTGTAAACAAGTCTTCACAAACTACGACATTCTGGCCTTAACAGGTTAGATTGCGTGAATAGTTGTCATTACTTGCAAACTTGCAAAGACTTATTACGGATAAAACTCAAACAAATTATAATGCTAAATTTTATTTTCCAAAATAACAATAAGGGGAAACATTTCAAGGTATATTTTGTTATTTTCTTCAATAAAGACCACCCTCCTTGACCACCCCAATGTTCTCCAGTTGCCCTTAGATCCGCTGCCGCCCCCTTAAATAATTTCAAAGTTCAAGGGAGATCGTTACTTCCCCATTTGGACACCTCTGCTTTAGAATATTATTGCTTGTTCTAATTAAATAACTAAATTAAATAAAAATGTACTCTGAAGAGGGAAAAAGCATATAATATAAAAAATTCATTTATGAATAATGAATTTAAATTTTTACCCCTTAATTCACTAAAATAGTGTTACTTTTTGTTGACAATAAACAGGTTTAACTTTTAGACACTATATAGTTGACATTTAAGTTGGCCCTTTTTAGTTGGTCAGTTTTGTTTTGCTTATCATGTAATAATATACATATATTATAAATATCAAAACACTCATGACAATAAATTAAGGAAAATTCTAGTTTATTGCGCAATTCTTCTATCAATTATTTTCATTTTTGGTTAAACACGCTATAGAAGTGGTATTTGAAGATATCCGAGAGTTTGAGTTCAAGTTAATTAAAGCCCACTATGGCATTTTGATATAGGCAAATTGAAATTATGAATTCATAATTTTCTTTATTGTCAATGGATTTATAATTTAAATCCTTGCCGGGCAATAACTGCTAATGACCTACTGTTATTTGTCAGTTGATTATTATCTTAATAAATTATATGACAAAATAAAATACCTACGCAGAAGATTACTAAATCTCTAAATAAATCACACTTCTTAATCCTAGACTTTATGGGATTTATGTTAGAGTCAGACGTTTTTCGCAAATTTCTAACATTATTTTTAACAATTATGCCACAAAGTAAATAATTAAGGTAACGTTAATTAATCTAAGCTTTTGATAAAGTGTTTAATACAGAGAGTTTATAAAAATAAGAAGGATGAACTTTATGCCTATTGGCAAATTTATTAATACGAGTTAAATCTAATACTTTCCGGATATAATTTTTTTTTACAAAATCAAAATTTCAAAAGTCAAGTCAGATGTGTACTGCCTTTAAATTGTTTTACTGTAAATATTAAAGGAGTTAACTAAACTGTGGTTATATCAAGTATAAACTTTTAGTTTATACTTGTTAACGATTAGAGATATAACCTGATCGAAACGTGGCACAAATGAATAAAAATAAAGGCAAGGCAAGTGTGACAACTAGTTTAGTCAATATTCAACATTGTCTACAGCCTTTAAACTAACAAAGATCATCCGTAATATGTTTCTTATTGCAAACACTTTGAAAGTGTTTGGTGACGCATACGTATCTTTCCAGTGGGAAAAGGAGCCAATATAAATTTTTTAGATTTAATACTATTGCTTTGTTGATATTCTGCTATCTCAAAATGTAATTAGTTAAAAAAATTTCTGCCACGCAAGTCCCTATTCAATATATTTAAATAATAATTACTTAGCAATTTTTGACAACTACAAACATTACTTATCATATGAAAAGAAAAACACATAATTTAGTATATTATATTTTGTATTTGGTACATTTGACGACAAGTTTTTATTCCTAAGAACTCAATTAAATATTTTTAAATGCTAAAATTAGGAAGGGGTATATCTAATAGTCCACCATTTCCCTGTTTTATAAAATCGTATCAATACCAGTCGTTTAAAATCAAAATGACATAGCAGGTGTCAAATTCGATTTATCAAGATAACCGCAACCAGCTCTATGGGGCCCTATTAGTCAGTGAAAGCAGGTCAGCTCTATGGGGCCCTATTAGTCAGTGAAAGCGGGTCAGCTCTATGGGGCCCTATTAGTCAGTGAAAGCGGGTCAACTCTATGGGGCTCTATTAATCAGTGAAAACGCCAATAGACTACATGATATTTAGTATTTCTAAAGAACAATAAAGAGAAAGAAGTATTTAGAGTACGCCAATTACACCGTCCTTAATCAGGATCTTAATTCAGCAGGAGAGTGATGGTTGAGCGTAGGAGAACTCTGATATTTATCTTGTTACTCGCGCTTTCTAAGCATGAAAAAAGAGGCCCTGTTCTAGCTATAGTCGTCATATCTATTATTGTTATTTACATCATTACCTCGTTAATTGAACTTGCCTAACTGCTTCCGGTAACAAAATTGTATTTCTAAAATATCTCTGTCTCAGTCTTTGAGGACATGGTCATCAAGTTCATCCTCCTCCAGACACCATTTACACGTCGGGTCTTCTATAACATCGATATTATGAAGGTGGCCCCTCAGGTGACAATGCCTGTCAATCCCACCACAATTCGCAGCTCCTTTCGTAGAGAAGCTCCCTAGTAAGCCGTGCGCTAGATCCAGTTATATGTTCCTTGGCACACCTTATTCCAAGAGTTCTTGTCTACGATTTAATAAATTCGCTTTCCAGTAACGATTTTAATTCCCTTTTATCAACGACAATTGGGACAGGTAGAATTGGTTGGAGTCCATATAGTTCAGTTGCGGACCCCAACTTTGCCAGATGATCCTCTTTCTCATTCCCGCGTATACCCGAGTAATCCGGGATCCACACGAGTCTGATTGTGCAGCCGTTCTTTGTCAGACTCTTCAGTACATCCTTGAATTCAGACACCAGTCGAGAAATTACGACACAGGACTTCAATGCCATTAAAAGTATGGCATATCTTTATAAATATCGAGAACATATCATAAAACTCCCTTTTCTTTATTTGTCATATACCGACAACGATATCTTAGCTCGCGGCGCTCAATAGAGATTTTTTCATTACTCTACATGGAAACTTGCATATAAAGAAAAAAAGTTATTATTCGAAGGCTCGATCCCGTGCACGTTTCACTGTGAGGCAAACACTTTATTGATTCGATCATAGTGATTTTCACGTAAAAACGTATATTATGTTTTGTCAGCGTATTTAGGTTTATATTAATTCATTCATTGCATTTGAAATCATCGTATGCTAATGGGAAGACAGCTCTATACTTCGTATGCAGTATTTAAGAGAGAGATAAAGATATTTCCCTTCTCTCTCTCTTTCTATAGGAGTAGCGTTATCACTTATATGCGGCCCTAATCTATCTATAATAGCTCTATGGTCGCTCGCCGCTTTGACTAATTGTAAGTATCTCAAATGATATCCATAAATTAGAACATTAACTAAGTAAGGGAGATCACTATTGCTTTATTGTTTTAATTAGATTCCTAATAGCCCTAAATGCTATTATATTACTCTGAATTAAGTTCCTAAATCAGTTAAGTTTCTAATTCAGACTACTGAATATCGTATGGTCTAATGGAAACTTTAACTAGCTTTGTGAAATATGGTTATTTTAACCTTTTTGTATGTGTTTTTTTTTTGAAAAATGGGTCCATTACACGCCTTTTAAAATATTTTTTTATTATAAAAATATACAGTATAGTTAGTAGCTAAAAGTAATGGAAAATTGTTTTTTATTTATATGACTATCTTGTTTTGAACATTTCTCTATTTACCTTGAACGAAAATGCATGGATAACACTGTAACACATTTATATGCCAATTTAGTCCTTAGCAACTATGTTGGGAATAGGCATTTTTTCCTAAAATAATAGTATAAATATAAACATCATATCATCTTAACGTTAAACCAACACTGAAAGATGACAATTGGATTACCTGTAGAGTAGTCAAGATTTTTTGGGTATTATGAATTTAAGAGGTCTAGTCCTAAAACAGTTGTTATTTTATAATATTGTTATGAATTTTGCTGAGTTGTTTGATATCTGCTTTAGCGTTAACTGCATTCTTACTTTATGGGTTTTTAATGTCTCAAAAATTTCGCGTTTCTGTGTGGTTCCGAAATTTTGGCACTCACGAAATCGAAAGGATGGTAATTTGCCATGCTATGGTTGTTCCCTTTGATTTTTTTAACCGTATTTATGGTCGTTTAGTCTATACTCGATGACAAATATAATACTTTTCAAAATTATTTCAAAAAAATTAAGTGCTTGGAGCGTATAGATTGGAAATTATCGTCCAATATATTTATGCATTATTTGATAAGGCGCCAAATGGAGTACCTGTAACTTAGTAAATATTGTTTTGGATATTATGAGTTTAAGAGTTCTAGTCCCAAAACAGTTGTTATTTTATAATATTGTTACATATTCTGCTGAGTTGAGCGTTAACGGCATTCTTACCTTTTGTATTTCCATTATCTCAAAAATTTGGCATTTTTGTGTGATTCCAAATTTTCGCACTCACAAAATCGGGAGAATGGTGGTTTGCCATGCGATGGGTTGTTCAAGCTCTTTGATGTTTTTATGGTATTTATGGTCGTTTAGTCCATAGTCAATGACAAACATAATACTTTCAAAAATTAAGTGCATGAAGCTTATAGAATTGAAATTATCATCCAATATATTTATACATTATTTGATAAGACGCCAAATAGATTACCTGTAAAGTAGTAAATATTGTTTTGGATATTATGAGTTTAAAAGATTTAGTCCCGAAATAGTTGTTATTTTATAATATTGTCATATATTCTGCTAAATTGTTTGATATCTGCTTTAACGTTAACCGCATTATTACTTTTTGTATTTCCATTATCTCAAAAATTTCATGTTCCAAATTTTGGCCCTCCCGAATGGTGGTTTGCCAGGCTATGGGTTATTAAAGCCCTTTAATTTTTTATCACATTTATGGTCTTTTAGTCTAAACTCGATGACAAACATAATGCTTTTAAAAATTATTTTTAAAAAATTCAGTTGATGAAGCTTATAAAACTGAAATTATCGTCCAATATATTTATGCATTATTTATTTTAAAAAGCGATCTTGATAATCTATAGGAATTCATCATACACTAATTTATTTTTTTGACTTCTCTTGAATGTTTTCTACTATTAATACCGAATGACCAAACGTTTTAACCAATTAAAAATATTATTACGATTCTTTTTGACAAATCCTATTTTCTAGGAATTTGTGGGAGCATTTAGATATTTTTGCATTTTTCAAAAACGTAAAGCGTAGTCTAGAAAACACAATCTCAAAGAAAAAATGTAGGTAAAAAAAGTTTAGACATCTCAAGTTATGTTTCCTATTTATTACCCTAATTAGGAAAAAATAATATGTAAAATATAAATTTTAATCAGTTCTTAGCATTTCTCCCATATTCAGGGAATAATCAAATTCGAAAAACTTGTAATTAAAAGTCTGATTTTATATGGTTAAGACACTAAATTTTTCAAAAATCTTTAACATATTGGCGCTCCTGGGTTTTCTCGTCATTATTTAAAACATTTGTTCAAATTTTGTTATAATTCATCTGGTACTCTTCACATTTGAACGACCGATAGTGAAAAAAATCCGCATTTCAAAGATAGAATCATCCTTTCGGTGCAATTTGACATGAACATGAACATTCCCAAAGGAATAAGATATTGAAGTCAGCTATTGTAAGAATAAAATTGTATTATTAGATCTATGATTTGGCATGGTTGTCCCATCTCTTCTCTTGGAACCAACATTGGTTAATGAATTCTAAACGGATAAGTCAAAGGATCGATTTCAATTACTGTCCACTGTGTATAAGAATTTATGCAAATGGTATCGTTTTAAATCCCGTAAATTCCCGCCCACGAACAATATTTTATTTCTCCGCGTTTGCTATTTACATAAATTTCGAAATCCGAAATGCTTAATATGGCGTCAATAAAAATTCCAGGTTTTAAGTATTTGGTTGCATGTCATACCGAAATATTATCATACGTCTGATCGCTAATTGATAAATCAGGATTAAAAATGATTACCAAAAATTTTGTCGGAGGATAATGACTTTTTTTTGTTACACGTTTTTGTTTAGTGAAAATGATTACTATAAATGGGAGATCATTGTTTTTAAGAGGTTTAGAGGTTTTACGTTTAGAATAATGTCTTCTTCATTATAATAGCAAAACTGAATAAATAAAAAGCTTTTTTGCTGCTGCATTACGTTAGCCTATGACTCACTTAAATTTTTGAATTTTTTTTTCATACGAGGGTTGCCGTTTATATTTCAGGAATAACGAAAACAAATATTTATCATTGAAAATGGTTTTATTGTTGTTCATAATATTCTACATGATAATTAATATACTTTTACACGCATTTGAACTAATCTTCTTCTTCTTCTTCCTTCTTATATATAAGCAATTTGCTTGTTATTCTTCATCTCTTTGCCTGGTTTCAGTCTATTGCGAGGTTATCACTGCATCGTTTACGGGGTCTTCCGGTGCTCCTACGTCCTATTGGTGATTTGTCCCTCGTGATCTTTACTATTCTGCCGTCGGTCAAGCGGTTGATGTGTTCGTTCCATTCCCTTTTTCTTTGTGATACCCAGTCATTGATGTTATCGACTTTACACACTCTTCTTATATCCTCGCTCCTATTCCGATCCATAAGTGTCCTGCCAGCTATCCTGGGCACCACTCTCATCTCTATTGTTTCCAGTATTTGTTTTCTTTCGAGGTTTCTGGTCTGGTTTCTGCAGTGTATGTTAGTATGGGTCTTATTGCTGTTTTTTAAATTCTGGATTCTGAACTAATCTAAAAGGTATTTTCTCCTCTATGAAAATAGTATCCCCAATACAAGATTTTTGAACCTGGCATAGAAAATCGTTAACCACGAGCGAAAACCACGGGAACAAAAGAATAATTATTAGAAGATGACATCCAGGGCTCTATGGCCGATGATTCATCATATCCACATTCTCAGAAAGTCACTTATTTGGGCCGATATGTGCGAGCTCGCATTGTCATGATGAAGAATATCTATTGTATTGGGTTTCTTTTCTTCATTTCATCGAAGACCTCCGGTAAATAAATGGTTGTGTAACATTCAGAACTGACCGTTCTACAACTTTCCAAAAGCACAGTTGGGACATTGCCAGTCTTCCCGAAACAAGAGATGAACATTTTAGGCCAAGAACGGGAGCAAATGAAATGCTATTTCAGGGATAAAATTAAGAAGTGGATTGGGGCTGTTTTATGTTGTAGAAGGAGTTAAATAGAAATCACCCAACATGTTTGCCACTGGAGATTCATTAAGGTTTTAGAGCTGAAAGGTTTCAAATTGGCCATAATAACAGTTTTATTTTGGAAGACACATTTTGAAGAAAAACGTGCTGAATAAAAGTTATAAAGAACTACAATTTGAACTTTTGTGCGATCATTTTCGTCAATTAATTATTGCAAAATGGCCAAAATACCGTCCAAAATGGAAGTTTCTTAAAAATAAATTATTTATCGCAACAATACATTTTTACGTTATTTTAACCCTTTAAAAGGAAGCTTTTTAATTACAAATTGGATGAGTTTTTGTATAAATCAATCAGTCAATTTTTTACTGAGATATGGTAATTTGTTTATCCCAAGACGCTAAATCTTTATTGCCATAACTTTTTTGTTTATAAACTTTTTGAGTCAATTAAAAGTGGATTCTGTTAAGGAAGAGTTGTGCTTTTCACTTGTAATGAAAATTAATGAAAAAATTAATTATTAACCCCTTATTTATTGCTTAGAGAAAGAGGATAATTTTTTTATAAACAATTAAAGTTACTTTATCGCTCGAACACTGAATAAGTTTCTAATTCATATAAATCGAAAGTTGGTTTCGAAACGAGAAAGTCCCTATGACCCAAGGCCCAAGTTAGGTTTAAAAAAAAAGTAAACGCTTTCTTTATAGCAATTAAGAAATGAATAAAACGGTATATTTTAAGATGACATGATTTATTTTTCAAAACAGAGTAATTTATTATAATTTACGTATAAAGTGGAGCGTATTTTGAGCGATACAGCGGGGGGAGTGTTGGGGATAGTCGGGCGATGATCTCGCGTGCGAAGCAAAAACTGAAAACGCAACTTCAAATCGGCGACGCAAGAAAAATTTGCCATTTTTCCGCAATAATTCAGCCGATTTTGATATTTTTTTTAAATCCTGGTAGCTTGAAAAATTATTAACAGCGGCATTATTAATTAATAAAGAACGAAAGCTTTCACGGCTGTGGTCAAGTTGAAAATCATGGTTCTTGGGTTTAAACTCTATCAAATTGGAATTATTATACGACGTTTCGACTACGAATGCACGAGGTATCTTCAGGGATCTTTACTCCACGAGATTAGAACACTGAATGACTATCGAGGAGCAACAGCCTGGTATTTATACCCGACTGGTGCTCCGCGGACCGTGATCCAGAGTTACAATCGATTTCCATCTGTGATGTAGACTGTAACCTACATCTCTATTAATACTATTTGGATATTTACAAATTTCGATCGATTCTCTAATTTTACGGTTAAAGAAACTAGACACTAAAATAACCTTAGTTTCTTTTACATTAAAAGTGTGACCTGAGCAATGCTGGTGTTCAGCTACTGCAGATTGTACAATTTGTTTCTTTTTTATACATCTTTCATGTTTCTTAAGCCTAGTGGATATAGACCGTCCTGTTTCACCCACTTACACTTTACCACAAGAGCAAAGTATCTTGTAAACGCTTTCTGTTTGAAATGGAATTTCGTCCTCTGAAGATTTCAAACATTGTTCAACTTTCTTACATGTATTGAAAGTTGTCCGAATGTTTGATTTTTGGAGCAATCTGACAATTTTGTCGGTGGTTCCGTGTATGTAAGGTAAAACAACACTGTCCGTAGGAGGTACATTTATGACATTTTGTTGGGGAGAAATCAGAAACAGAAAACTGACTGAGGCTCTGAGAGGCAACAGATATTACGCTGAAGGTATAAGACCTTCTATTAATAAATATAAAAACCCAACTCCTCAGCAAAATATCATAAATGGATAGTGTTGTCTTATATAGAACGTATTTATTCGGTTTTTCAAAATTTTCATAGTTTTGCTGTTTAACCTTAATTTAACATATCATACACTTGAAAATTTTGTACAGTTTGATTCGTTAAGACAGAAAAATTATTCTCATAGCTTTCACCCCATTCCAAGAGTGTTTTTGGCTCTAGCTAATGATTCTGGCGATGTACAATTTTTTTTCAAACTCAAATTCGAATTCAGCGACAAAAAATACATAAGAATATATGGGCTGGTTCGCTGGTCTGAAAAAAAAATTTTTTGTGGGGTTGTGTAATCTATCCGTCGGCTACGGACAATATTTTTTAGCGCATTGCAGCTTAGGGGTTGCTGATCAATTAAATGACATCAATTGCATGAACTTAAATTTATGACAAAAATAAAAGTACTGTTATTTCATTAGCTAAGAATTTACCGTTTTTTTATTAATAATTGAACAAGATTAATTAACGGAACATATTTTGATATTTTATTATATAGCCGTAATCTCCTTACGTATCTTTGTCGGGTTGATCTTTAAAGATGATTAACTTGTCAGCTGATCTATTTCAATCGGTAGAGTTGCCATATTTGGCATCTTTATAGTTTGTACTTTCTAAAAGTCAGCTGAATGGAATGAGGTACAGGATTAAATCTAAACATATTGAATGACGAGTGGATCCCAGGTTTTTTCGGAATTACATTACCAATAAAAAATATTCAAAAGATATACCGGGTAATTTCTGTAGTGGATTTCATTGCGAAACTAAACTAGGCAATTGGTCTCATAGATATTTTAAATTTCCGCTAAAAAAGGAATGAATATCCTAAAAACCAAAGTTTTTCTCAGGGAATGGAAAAAAGTTAAAATTTGACCCATTTTTAAAAACGGACATAAGAAACTAGAAATCTGTTGATGTGCTTTTTTCAGCAGCCGAAGTGTTTATAAAATGATTTATCTACACTAACTTTGTCAAGGCCGTTGATCTGGTATCTCATTTTATATATTTATAAAATTTGAATTACAATATTGGTTCTATCCAAATTAATTGCAGCTAAGGTCATCTAAGTTAATTAATTAGTACTTAATTAATTAAGCTACTTGTTTTTTAGGTCATATCTCTTGCTTTTGAATCATCAAACATGATTCCTTAGGATTCCAACCTCGGGCAATGATTTAAAAATAAAACTATTTGTACACGAGTTAAAGCCTCTTTCAATGATCGCATTTTACCTCAGTCTTGATATAGACAAATCGGTGAAATAATCAATAAAAACAGACTTCATTTTAACGAAATTAATACTCAGTACTATCATATACATGGAAAAGAACTCTATTTATTATATTTTCAACATGCGTAACACGAGAGTAAATGCGGTCAGCGAGAACAAGAATTAGTTTTGATGAACAGTTAACAGTTAAAATATATATACGTACATATAATATTTTGCAAAAAGACATCTCAGACATTATTGTTATTAAAAATGCTAGAGACTTCATCAACTACCGATATATAAAGATATTTTACTAATTTTTTTGCTCTAGAGTTTGATATATGGAATCCATTTCATCAATGCAATAAATATAGAGCATTGGAAAAAATATTAAACAAGGTGTTGAGGTATATGCATTTTAAGAAATCAGGCTTACATGATTTTAAAATTTCTGAACAGTTTTAGCGGAAAAATGTATTATGAACGCATTGGAAAGAAAGAAAAAATAATTATTTAAATTAAAAAAACTAATATACCACGTTTTTAAAACGAACTAAAAAGTATAAAATAATTTTTCCTAGCTCCATAAAGATTTATCACTCCATACAGATTCCTAATCCCATACACATTGTCCTAATAACTTGTAATTGTGAATTTTTAATAGCTATGAAAATACTTGTAAGATTTAAAATGAAAAGCATTGAGTGTAGTAGGTAATTGTTGTATCAGTTTTCTGAACGACAGCCATTCTCTACACTCCTTACTATTATCTGCAAATATTTTCATAGCTAGTAAAAAGTCACAATCACAAATTTTCAAGACAATGTATATGAGGTTATCAATCTGTATGGGACAGGGAGAAAATATTTTACATTTTTTAGTCCGTTTTAAAAACATAGTATATTAAACATTTTTTTTTATTTAAATAATTATTTTCGGCTTTTTAATCTTTTAAATCTATTTCAAAATCTGTACCAAACAGACAAAAACCGGTTGCAACATTTGTACTGGACACACAAAAATCGATATCAAAATGTGTACCGAAGAGACAAAAGCAAACAAACAGACAAGAAAGTGCATTTTCATCCATTTCTGAGCTACGTTTGAAGGTTCAGGTCTCTAGCTCATCGGAAAGTTAGTTTTAAATCGATTGCAAAATTTGTACCGAATAGATAAGCAAACAAAACAAGAAAGTGAGTTAATTGAAATGCCATCCATTTTTGAGCTATTTTTAAATTTTCAAGTATCTAGCTCAGGAAGGTAGTTTAAAGTCGATTACAAAATTTGTACTGAATAAACAAACATGCAGGCAGATAAGAAAGCGAGTTAATATTACATTGTCATTCAGTTTTGAGGTTTGTTTAAAGTTTCAAATCTGTAGTTCACCGAGAAATTAGTTTAAAACCGATTGCAAAATTTGTAGTTAACAGACAAACAAACAGGCAGGCAAGAAAGCGAGTTAATAAAATCATGGTAACGTAGTAAAATGTCTGATTTATACTTGGTTAAGTTATTAAGGGGTTTCGCTGAAAATGGGGAGATGTTGGAGTCATTAAACTTTGATGTGACAACGTATAGTACGAAATATTGACATTTATTCCATTTGCCCTACGTAAACTAAACACCATTATTGCCCTTAATTCATCTTTATATCGAGTTTTTAATTCATATAATACAGTAGAGTGTGAATGTGATTTATGGACTGTCGCAATACTTTTAGAGCAACTTTTTACAAAAAGAAAAAAAAATACTTTTTTGATATAATTTTAGAAATAATTACTGAAACTACTTTGAAA
The DNA here is from genome assembly GCA_034092305.1 of Diaprepes abbreviatus. Taxonomy (NCBI): domain Eukaryota; kingdom Metazoa; phylum Arthropoda; class Insecta; order Coleoptera; family Curculionidae; genus Diaprepes; species Diaprepes abbreviatus. The sequence goes on from JASJET010000055.1 coordinate 39,150,195, forward strand.
ATAAATAAATAAATATCACATAATAAAAAGAAGAAATTTAGGCGTATATCAAGTTACATGAAATATTTATTTATTCCGTTATATTTTTCATATTTTTTTCTTATTTAGAAACTCTAGGAATATCAGTATTCATCATAAAAATGTACCTTCGATATTTTGACTGATAGACAAAAAGGGGGTTTGATAAAATGCTTCTCTGTCTGTGTGTTTTATTTGTTGTAACTTAACTAAGCTCCTGGTCCGTTTTTGACTTAAATTTTCCATGAACACATTATGATTAACCTAAATTCGAGAAAAATAATATATTAATCAATTAATTGCGCTTCGTAATCAAGAACTAGTTCAAGATGGCTATAACTATTACTTTACGTCAATTAGAAAATAACATAATTGTAATCCCTCTTTTTAAATTAAATATTACTCTCTTCGTTTATAACGCTTATCGATAAAAAACTTATATTCCTTATATTGCAAATAAACTTGATACTACAAAGATATAGTTGTCAATATGCAAACGGTGCATGTCAGGCAAAATACAATAAGAATAAAATTGCGACGACACGATTAAATGATAAAATTTTGCAACAAATAGTGAGCTAGTTAGACGATTCTAAAATAATGGGTCTCGTAAGTCTGTTAAAAGTCCTTGGACCAGAATTGTTTCAATCCACATTTATAATTATTAAGCTCGTATTGCAAATAATTAATTCCCAGGATCCATTCCATGATATTTACTTACTCTATAAATACAAAACAATTCTAAACATTGAAACATTTTAAGAAAAACTGTGTGCAAATGTGTTATTAACATACATAAATATTAACTTTTAAACTCCAATAATATCACTCTAAGGCACAACAAGGAAAAATTACCCCGATTATAAGCGTTGAGAACCTTAAGCAATAAACCCAGTAAAGATTATACCGATACGCTCTGCATCCGCAAAGTCTACTCTGGTTTTCTGGTTGCCAACCTCATGCAATTTTAATAACAAATTTACTATATTTCCTTGGTCGCTGAATACATAAAGCCCCTTTATATCAATTAAGTACATTTATTTTCTGCATGTTATTATAAGGTTTTGGACCTTGGCCTATTTCTGTAGCTTTTGTTATCTACTCGAACTTTCTTAATTTATTAAAACATAAACCTATAGTTCTATATTTGAGTTCCAGATTGTAAATGTAACATTGTTGTATAGACAAAAAATTTAAATACAAAATTTCAAGGAATTGTTAATAGCAGTATTTTATTGCTTAGTAGTTTCTAATATAAGTAAATTTAAATAAAATTGTTTTGAAAAAATAAACGATTTCTAAAAAAGCACTCAAAATAACAATTTACATGATTATTTGAAATTGAAATTTTTGAAATCGGCGCCAAATTAATACCTGACAAAACGCGTATCACAAAAAAAGATTGAGAAATGCTTTATTTGTAATTGCTTTCTTTAGCTTATATGCATCTCATGCTAGTAGCTATAACATAAATATAATATTTTGGTAATAATTTGGCGCCGATTTCAAAAATTTCGATTTCATATAAAAATTTATATTGTTACCTTTTGCTTTTTAACATTTTTTCAGAAGCAAGAAATTTTTTATAAAAATTTTGTTTTTCCATATCTAGTTTTGAGTTGAGTTGAATTTCTAAAATCGCAAAAAAGTAACCATTTTATCCATAGTTTTACACCAGACTAAATTGAACGACAAAAATTCCTTGATTCTGAGAGTTCCCCAAATACCAGTTTTAAATGATATTGTATCAAACAACTATTTAGTCTACCATAGTAAATTCGCGATTTTGAGTTTTAAGAAATTAATTTTAGATTCGTAACCTAAGCCCCCAAAAGCCCCCAACATCAATATCGATAGAACTTGAGCCATGCAAATTTTTTGGTATGACATATTTTATCCTGGATATTCATTTGAAGAAATTAACTTAAAATGCGTAATATACGCCCCCAGAATCCCCAATATCATTGTGGACAAAATAGGAAAAATCGAAAATTTTTAATCCCCCATATTTTATATGTTATCTTAAGTTGTAAAATATTAACTTCAAATTCGTTTTCTACGATTCCGAAAACCTTTTAATACCAATTTTGAAAAAATGTTAATAACGTAAAATTTTCAACTCAAAATAATTTTTAAGTCTTAATCTAATCTTAACCTCCACCCCCCCCCCCTTCCAATATCAGTTTTGGACACAGTCCGGAAATATAAAATTTTTAGACCTACATATTGCATCTGCCATATTGATTTTTTAAAACAATTTTAAATTCGTTATTTGCACAATCAAAGACTATCAGCAACAAATTTTTAACAAAATTGAATTTTTAAAAGTAATTTTAAATTTATAATATATACCGTCAAAAACCTCCTATGCCAATTTTGGACAAAATCTAGAGATGGAAAATTTTTAGTCCGCTATTTTGGATTCGCCCCATTAAATTTTTTAAAAGCAATTGGAGAATTGTTATATACGACCTCGAAAATTCCTCCTACCTTTTTAGGAGAAAATCGGAAAAATTAATTTTTTGTCTGCCATATTACCAGCACCATCTTGAATTTCGGCTAAAATGATAAGGGATCACTGCAGCAATTTCTTGAACGTAAGGAAAAATCGGTGTTTTGTTTCGGAGTAATCTACATATATACATAAACATTGCGGTCGAATGTAGAACCTCCTTCTTTTCGAAGTCAATTAAAAACTACTCCATACCTAAATTATATTCTGTGCTATATAACTGGCTGTGGTGTCCAAATATTTAATCAAAAAACAAAAGTTTAGGGAAAGTCTCAGGCATAGGCTTTAATTTAATTTTAAGGATTTGAAATATTTTAATTTTTTGTTTTCTTGTTTCTTTAGAAGTTTTTATTACACGAAATACACAATATTTAACTTTTAAATTTCAGGAATGTTTGTATTATTTTTATTATAATTAGAATTTTCTAATTAATTCTAGTAGAACATTGTAGGTGTACTTTTATTTTCTAACGCACTGGGAGAACACATATATGCTAATACGAAAGACTAATAAAAAGGCCTTTCACGTTGTTTTTAATTTCCATTTGTATGTTTCTATTAATTAGTTGCCAGGTTTCTTGCGCATAAACATTAATTTTATCATTTTTATTATATACTTATGCACAATATTAATGTTTTTAAATAACTTACAATTATTAGATATCTTAAAACATATCCCAATTAACGTTGGGCATTTAGGAGATTATTGCTTTAATGATTCGTTGTTAAGCAGTTAAAACATGCTTTTTGTCATATTTAAGACCTCGTTTATTAAACAAATTGAAAGTAAAACGCGCACCGAAAGGCATTAAAAATTTTTTAAAAATGGCGTTTTAATTCAGATAAAATATTAAATTCTAGTTAAAAAAATACTCGTTATTAATAATAACTTTTTTCGATTATACAAGATGTTTTTTGAAGGTCTGTACAAAATGCTAGCGCAAATTTCTGAGCCTGAAATATAAGGATCTAGCCTATATATATATATATATATATATATATATATATATATATATATATATATATATATATATATATATATATATATATATATATATATTTCTAATTTTTTGGACATATTTATCTTAATAAGAGAGTGATTTGCACTAAATTTGGTACTGATTACAGTTGCGGTGTAGATTGTAAAGGGCCCTACCGATAGCCCTTCACCTACATCTGAAGCGTCATAACTTTTTTATGCCTCGATATATTAAAGTTATAATTAAAATATGTTATTCCTTGACATCTGTTATCCAAAAAAGTTACAGTAGGTATTCGAGCAGCAGTTCTTAAGATAATCGAGTTTAAACGTTTAATTGTGTACTGAGACCATTGTAGCCTTCCTCCACACTTTATCCAGGCTTGGGGCTGGTCTAAGAAATTTGGAGCGCTTTTAATGGCCAATAGGCTAACAACAATACAAACTTACATAACAATTAGATAACAAAGATAGATATCGCCTTTAGTTAGAAAAGAATATTTTCACATGATTCATTTTGTCAGAACTTGATAGTTTGATTTTAAAATATATGATTTAGTTGATGCTGGTAGCCGTTACTATGTGGTAGTTAATCATCTTCGGAAAATGTTTAAAAAGGAACTACTATATTTTATACCACTAAATTTATTAAGAAAACAGTGACTGCAGTTTCAACTCAACAGAGTCATTTTCAAACTGAATTACAAAGGTAGACTAAGTATTCAATACAGAAACATGAGAAAATTTAACAATAAATAAAAACTACCTGAGAAATTACATTATTACAAAGGGGAGGTACTAAATTTTGGGAACGAATTATTATTTGGCGACGACAAATAACGGGGAAAACCTAAGTTCTGTCTGGTTATTAATCAAATTTACATTTTTATTTTTACTATGTTTATGTATTTCTAAAGATTCAAGAATATTTAACTTTTGGCTCTTTATTGAATAATGTAATATGTCAGTTTTGCTTAAATTAGGAAAACTGTGGCTGTGTTCTAAGCAATGGTTGGCAAAGCTCGAGTCTGTTTTTTGTAGTCTATATGATCGATGGTGTTCTGAAAAGCGAGTTTTAAAGCTTCTACCACTTTGTCCAATATACAAGCTATCACACTCCGAACATTTTAACTTATAAACTCCTAATTTATCAAATTTATTAATTTTATCTTTAGCATTGTAAAGGATAGTGGACCGATTGAGATTTAAAGGCTACTTTTATGTTGTGTTTGGAAAGAGTATTAGCTATGTTTTCTGATAGGGTACCACAGTATGACAAAGATATATAAGATAAACTATCTTTATCATTTTTTATTTTGGGATATATTGAATTAAAAGCTAGTTGTTTTTGTTTTTTAGTTATTAATTTCCTTATGGTTTGTTGGGAAAAATTGTTTGATATTGCAATCCTTGCAATGATATTTAGTTCCTCTTGAAGATCTTCTTCAGAGAGAGGCAAAGAGAATGCTCTATGTATCATTTTGTGTTGTAAGGGGTGAAAAGAGTCATTAGATATAGTATTACCTGTAAACGTTGGTTGTCTAAAAATTTTAAAATTACACTGATTATTGAGGTGAGATATGGTGAGATCAAGAAAATTTATTTTATGGTTATTTTCAGTTTCCAGAGTAAGTAAGCTGCCCAGTAGTGCCTTTAAAACATGCTAGAACTTCATCCACATATCTGTACCAAAATTGAACATGGTTTTTGCTTAAAGATGAATTAAGAATTTTGTTTTCTATGTTTGACATGAAAATGTTTGCTAGGAGAGGGCTAAGAGGAGAACCAATTGGTAGGCCTGAATTTTGTAAATAAAATTTGTTATTAAACTGGAAATAGGTTTGTGATAGGCAAAGTTCAAAAGTGGACAAGATTTTAGTAGTAACTATTGGATTTATATTTCGTTCCTGTAAGATTTCTTGGATAAGTATAAAATATTCATCTGTTGGAATATTAGAAAACATGCTTTTTATGTCAAAAGAAACTAGTATGGAGTTATCTGGGGTTTTTATGTTTTTTAGTTTTTGGACGAGATCTTCTGAACTATTTAAACTGTGGCTTATTTGTTTGAAGAATGAATTTAGTTTCATACTGAGTTTTCTCGTGGGGCTACGACTGGGCGAATGGGATTTCCTGGTTTGTGATTTTTTATAAGGCCATAGAGTTTTGGTGCTTGTGGGTTCATATTGATTATTCTTTTTTTATCGAAATCTGAAAAAAATCCATTGTTATTTGTTGTCGCCAAATAATAATTAGTTCGCAAAATTTAGTACCTCCCCTTTGTAATAATGTAATTTCTCAGGGGTAGTTTTTATTTATTGTTAAATTTTCTCATGTTTTTGTATTGAATACTTAGTCTACCTTTGTAATTCAGTTTGACAATGACTCTGTAAGTTGAAACTGCAGTCACTGTTTTCTTAATAAATTTAGTGGTATAAAACATAGTAGTTCCTTTTTAAACATTTCCCGTGTATGATTTAGTTGGTAAATTTTTTCCTATTACCAAACATTACATTGTAGGCTATTGACTATGTATTTGAGAAACGAATTAAAACGTTAAAGTATTTTTCTTGTTTCATACATTCAATTGACCTCCAAATAGGACAAATTTACAATGTGCTACCAAATTAAGGAGTGCATTTTTGAGGTCAACTAACCTAAACTAAGTATGTTTCGTAGGTATTTGTCTACAAAAAGTTGTAGGTAATGAAATTACCAATCAATATGATATCTCATAACGTCCAAAAAAGTAATTTTTCAAAAAAATACCCCAAAAACAAAATTAAAAAAAAGCAAAAAAATACAAAAAAAAAAATTTTAAACTTTATTCCCATAACTTTTTTCCAAGGGAAGTTAGATATATGCATTGCACCATATGTAGAAAAGCTAACGTCATGTTCGTTAAAATGAGCTTGTGCAGGAGTCTATACGATAAAAAGTAACCGAAATATGGCATCTTTTCTCGATGTTAGCAATTTTTTTTTCAAATTTCGTCCTTCAGCGAATTTAGGTATAGTCTTAATTCCCTTCAAAATAATGCTGACATTACGCCCGTTAAAATGGTCTCCAACCGAAGTCTGTACGAGAAATAGTAGCCGAGAGAGTTTTCAACTTTTTACACATTTTATATTTTCGCGTGAAAAATTTTTCTTTATTTAATGAACAAATTATTTGAGGGTGTTTAATGATAAAAATAATTATATTTGGAAAAAATATACTATCCGGTTCGGAATGAAAAATAAAATTAGTTCTCACATTTTTTTATATCTTTTTTAATTTATTTATTTTTATTTTTTAATAATTTTGTCAATTTTTTCCTCAGTATTTTCGAGAATATCATCTTCAGTAACGTTAGGTACATCAGCATTTTTACCATTTGAACCCATACATTCTTTGCAGAACATAGAGCAATTGAACTCAAACACAATACCCTTGGCATCTTTGGTGCATCCACAGGCTATTTTTGCAAGCAAAGTTTGCGATGCAAAAGGTTTATTTATAAAAATTGATATTAATCCATTTTTCGACACCAGTCGAAAAGATTTAAAATATTCTTCTTTCATTGTTGCATTTGCAAGTATGTTCTTAAACCATACTATTTAGCAACATCGGTTGTTAGAGGCAATTGCGATAAAGTAAATTTCCCACTTGTTAAATGCTTCTGGAATAGCTGATAGCGACAGGTGCTTCGACTCTCAATTTTCAAGCCGTATAATGAAGTTACGATGCATTTAGATGCTGAACCGACGTCTTCAGGACTTGCATTTTTCCTCAAAATAATCAAAATATATTAATTTTTATCATTGAAGAATCTAAAATAATTTTTTCATTAAATAAAGAAACATTTTCACGCAAAAATATAAAAATATATAATGTATGGGAAGAAGTTATAATCATCAAAAAAAGTTGAAAAATTTGATAGGCTATTTCTCAGCTAATGGTGCACTTCAGCAAGGTTGGTCTAAGTGTCTTAAATTAGTATAAATTTATCGAAATAAGTCTAATCTCATTTGTTATAAAATTAGATCTTTTTTGATATAATTCGTTCTTTCATAGACTTTTAAGTTTACTAATTTTTAATTCTTATTTTAACAGCATGTTTTTTCGAGCATGCATCTCATTTCCTGAATATTTGAAACTTCAGCCGCATCGCTAAAATTACCATTTTAAGCATTGTATTTTACTGCAATGAACCTCTGAAGGTTCCACGGTTCTGTAGTCCTTGCTGATTGTGGTTAGGCCACGATCCGCAGTGAGAGTCCTTTAGATTGACAGACCTCTGATCTTGACAGCATTGGTGTTCCCGCTCCAGGTGCCGATGCATCCATTGCTTCACACTCTCTGAGATTTCGCATACAATGTAAGGTTGGTCTCTAAAGTATTTCATTATTTGAATTAAGGATTATACCTTACCTATGTTTGTAGTAGTGTGATCCTAGTCCTGCACGCCCTTTGGTACTTCGCCTACTGGGAGGTACTTGAATGTATTTTCTCGGCTTCTCTGCTTCCTTCCTTGGCAGGTTGGCTCCTGTTTCTTGTGCCAAGATGGTTCCTAGGCCCTGTTGCCTAGAACTAATGTCTAGGACTTTTGTATTTTCTGTCGTCCACTGCAGGGTCGTAATGTACTGTTTGCTTGATGAGCGCGTTGTTATATATCTCTCCTTTTAAGAACTAGCTTCTTTCTGTCTTAGAACCTCCTATAAGAGATCTATCTCATCTCCCTATGTATTTGCTCGTTCCTAACGAACCACGGAACATTTAAAACTATCCTCAATATTACGTTTTCCTGAGTTTTTAATCTCTTAAGGTGTGTTGCTGCTGCGTAGCCTCAAGCTGCAGATCGATAGGTCAGGATGGGCCTTAGTATGACCTTTATGATTGTTAGCTTGTTCTTAAGGCTCATTTTACTCGCTCTCTTGAGCAACGGGTAAAGCTGTTCTCTAACAAATTTGAATTTGTTGACGGTAGCTGAGATGTATTTGTCCCATCTCAGTCCTTTGTCTCTCGTCACACATAGATATTTGGTTTGGTCAATCCATCTGATCTCTTCGCCATCAGTGTCTATCGTTTCGCCCGAATCCTTTCTTCTCCTAGTCAGAAAGAGGGCCAGGCTCTTCTCGGCGTTAACCACTATTTTCCAGGAGACGAACCAGTCATGAACTAGGTCCATTTCCTCCTGTAGATATCTGGTGATCATTCTTGGTTGCACTGATGGCAGTGTCGTCAGCGGACCCTCTGCAAAATTTATCTCTTACCTTTTATACTCGACCACCTTCCTTCGAACCGCATACACCAGAGCAACGAACGTCAATGAAATCCTTTTGCGGATAATCATAAACATTATCGATTACTTTGATAAAAATTAACATATTGCAAAAATGGCTCAATGCTTGCAATTTTTTCTAGTAAAAAACCCAAGACACATAAAAGACCTCGCGTTATTAACAATGTACAGTTTCCGACAAAAATATATAAAAGGAAACTTCGTTTTTTCAAACTCTTTAGAAAGCTACTCAAATAAAAGTAATCAATACGTGTTGATTGGCGAATCAATCATAACGAGGCTATCATAAACAGATTAGCGGAAAGCTTTGTATAGACGTGCCGGCGTAGATGATATAGCCAAAGACAGTTTAACTTGATTCTTAAATGGATGTCGAATTAAGAAAGATGTAGATACGCAGGACTTTAAATGTGTTTCACTAAGATTATTGACAATTATTTTACAATAAATTTGTGTATGTTACCTTTGGCATTTTATATAATTTTTTTAAAGATTTATTAACATGCTTATGATTAGGTAACAGTGGGAGAGTATTCAAAAAAATGGTTCTTTCGAAAAATACTGTGAATTTTGAGTTTTATGAGTTTATTTTCAAAAATGTGATTTACGAGTTCAAAATGAACGAGTTTCTGAATTGGAGTGTTAGCAATATTTTTATCACGTATTTTAGCTAACTTGGTTGTACCAATGACAGGACGTGTAAATATATTGAAATAAAGGGCAAAATTGTAAGTTACCGAAGAACTCCACTAGGTTTTTCAGAGAAGAAGCCAATAACGTAAAAAAATGCAATACCGCAAGGAGAAGGTCGTTAATTAATTATATTGTCTTGCCAAGCCTACAATTTAGAATTCTACGAACAAGATACATTCAAGTAGAGAACAAGATACATTCAAGTAGAAATTAACATTTTTGAAAATGAAAGTCAAACCCTGTTTAGTTTGCGAAATATTTATTAATATCATGTCTATTATTGGACACACACGATAAATTTGGGGCAATCGCCAATGGCGATTTTCAGTAATATATTTTTTTTGCTAACAAGATGATAGGAACGTCATATCTACTAATATAGAGGGTGTTTTTTATAGAGGTATAGAACTTTAAGTTGGCAACACTTTTTTAACTGGTGGCCATTTTGTCAGCTGTTAAGTGATTTTTGTTTAGTTTGGTTTGGCATTTCAACATAAATAGACTGACGCCTGAACAACGCTTCCAAATTGTACAAATTTATTTTGAAAATCATGGTTCTGTTCGAAATACCTATCGCGCACTACGTCCATTTTACGGTCAACATAATCGTCCATAAGAGCAATTAATTCGATTAAGTATGGAACGTTTTCGCATCACGTTTACTCTAAATGATAATGCGCATCCACAGAGACGTCGTACAGTGCGTACAGAAGAAGTCATTGCTGCTGCAGAGCGGAGTCTAGAGGAAGACCCGAATCAGTCTATCCGCTATCGTGCACAGGAATTGGATATGTGTCCATTCACTTTATGGAAGATTATGCGGAAAGATCTTGGTTTTCTTGCTTACAAAATCCAACTCGTGCAAGAATTGAAGCCACACGATCACCTAGCAAGGCGTAGATTCGGTGAATGGTCCCAAAACAAGATTGCCGTTGATCCCGATTTTCATAAGCGAATTTTGTTTAGCGATGAAGCTCATTTTTGTTTGAATGGATACGTCAATAAACAAAACTGCCGTATTTGTAGTGATGATAATCCTCAAGTGTATGTTGAGACACCGTTACATCCAGAAAAACTGACTGTTTGGTGTGCTTTATGGGCTGGTGGAATCATTGGTCCGTACTTCTTTAAAAACGATGCTGGTCAGAACGTTACAGTCAATGGTGACCGCTATAGAGCCATGATTACTGACTTTTTCGTTCATCAATTGAACAACCATGATGTGCAGGAGCTGTGGTTTCAACAAGACGGCGCAACATGTCACACAGCTCGTGCCACAATTGATTTATTGAAGGAAACGTTTGGTAACCGCATAGTTTCACGTTTCGGACCCGTGAATTGGCCTCCAAGATCGTGCGACTTAACACCGCTAGACTATTTTCTGTGGGGATATGTGAAGTCGCTAGTCTACGCCGATAAGCCTGAAACGATTGATCACTTGGAGGACAACATTCGCCGCGTTATTGCCGATATACGGCCACAAATGTTGGAAAAAGTCATCGAAAATTGGACCTCCAGATTAGACTACGTCCGAGCCAGCCGTGACGGTCATATGCCAAAACTCATATTTAAATTATAATGCCAGAAGGTTATCTTTCGAATAAAGTAAATTTCAAGTCAATTTAAAAAATTCATCTTTGTTTTATTCCATTTAAAAGTTCTATACCTCTATAAAAAACACCCTTTATATATGTCTATTTCTACTCTAGAACAATGTAGAGGTTAAACAACTTAGTTATATCTTCGTCTTCATTAAGACAATGTTTTTTCTTAATATTAACACAACATCCTGAGAAAGTTCAAGAACGAACATTAGTTATACAGTGTAAATAATGTTTAAATTAATATACATACGAATGAATAAATCTCGGAATAAATTATTATCGTTATTATCTAGTTTAAAATACTTTGTTCTGTTTTGCATAAACATATAAAATACATAGGCGGCAAGCAGTGAACTTGTTCATAAATCTAGTTAATATAAATTAATCCTAGTTTAGGTGTTTTGGATTAATTTAGTTTCCTATTTTAAAGGTCTATCTAACGCCAGCTGGTGTCAGATATTCCAGCAATTGATTGGAGAGTTATGACAGATTAAAGTTGACCTTAAAACCTATTTTAGTTTCACAATTTATTTTCGTTTGTATCTTCAATGTCTAGGGAAGGAGTCCAGAAGGAAAATTTGCTACTCATTGACGGTAATAAGGGTTTGGTAGTTTACATGAAAAACATTTTAATGTCGCTCACTGCAGTATACCTGTACATCTTCTTCTACCCTCTCCATTGAAGAATTGATTTTGTTGTTCTCCTGATTCCTTCAATCTCCATAAACAGCGTGGTATATTTTTTTTTCCTCGATCCAATAGTTGCCACCTAAAGCCCACTGTGAGTATCTGATATTCTCAATTTTTCATTCTTCAATATATGTACGCCGATTACTTCGGAAAGGCTAGAACGGATTGAATAAAATTTATTGGGCTATGTTCAGAAAGATACCCATATCATTATGGCTGAAACTCAAACAGTAAAATCCAAAATAGCTCATATAATATGGCGAATTCATAAATTATCTGCCGTCTTAACAATTGATATGGGATTGATTACAGGATCGCAGATCCGTATTTAAAATTATTTTTCAAAAATTAAATTTGGCGGATCCAATATAACGTACTGCATTTCACGATTTTCCCTAACGTACTGTAGATTTTCCGGGGTGTTAAGAACTTAAAATTATTTTATAAATGTTCAAGATAGCGAATCCGGTATTAGAGACTGTTGGGGTTCGCAGAACCTAGGAATCTAACGTTTTATAATTAGATATGACACAATATAGCAAACTGTAAATTTTATATTTTCCGGACTGTATCCAAAATTGATATTTTATTGCTTTTTGGGTGTACATTATGAATTTCAGATTATTTTCTTAAAATTCAATATAGCGGATTAAAAAAATTTTATATTCTAAATGCTTCCAAAATTGGAATTAGGGGCTTTCAGGGCTGTACATTACAGCCCTAAAATTAATTTCGTCAAATTCAATATCGTGGATAAAATATGTTCATTCAAAATTGACATTCCGAGAATTATCAGAATCAAAGTATTTTTTGTTGCTTAATTAATGTCATTTACAATAATTTGGCTAAAATGGACATTTTTGATAACCTTGGAACTATTGCCAGGTACACTACTGATTTCCTTTATTATTTATGTCAAGTGATGAGTACGGGACCAAAAGTCGAAGAAAAAAATGTAAAAAAAGTTCCTTCCTTTTAAAAGACGAAAAATAATGTTATCCATTTTCACTGAAGTTGACATTTTTGAAGTCGCTGCCACCAAGTTCTTATTAAATGATATAACAGATTAAGACTGAAAAGCCCTTACACAGCAGCCTAGTGATTTATTGTGTCGCCTGTTACCGTGCAAATAAGTATGGCGAGCCGCGCCCGTGACGAGCTTGCCGCAATCCTCCTTTGAATTTTGATGACTTCGATTGATGTTGAGCACCTTCGGCGGCCGACGCTAAGCCAATTTTCGTGAGAAATTCACGTGGTGCGCTCTACACCAATTAAATTGGGCAGAATTCAAAGGACACTCGTAGGAGCCTTGTCACTGGTGCTGCTCTCCATATTTATGACAACCTGTTCATATAAAATAAGTTTGTTGCCTTAATGAGGTTTTTGCAACCTGTTCGCCAGTTTGTCCTCTGGGTATAAGCTTTTCGGATTAATTGATCCTTCAAGGTGTCTCCAGTAAATTAAAGCTTCGCATGATGTGTGACGCTGTGTCATCCAATTCGTCGTGTAGTCTATATGTTGTTTCTTCATTATACATATCCATTGTGTGTAGATGTTTCCTTAAGCTGCAGTCCTGTCAAGAGCCTAATCTGTTAATTGCTTAAATGCAGGATTTCGCTGTTTAATTTTCTGGATAGTCTGTCCAACAGTAGGTTGCCTATGGCCCGCAGTCTAGTTCTTGTGGGTCTGGTATTGGTGGTTTATCCATCACACAAATATTTATAGCTACAGTAAATTGTAGATTGCGAGTATGTCGTTTTTGCCTCTCTACAGCACTTCGGCTCTCTACAGCACTTCGACCTATAAGATATTTTGTACGTTATCCTGATCTATAAGACCGGGATATGTAGACTTTTCATGAAGTCTATTTGGGGGTAGGTAATTTGCGTCTTCAGGCATCAAGGTGACGCCTTCTAGGAATTTAAGTATTTTGCAGAACAGTGCCATGCACAAATATCTACTAACTGCAGTAAGAAAGTGGTCGGCAGTAAAGTCAATTAAAAGAAATCATTACACAAGCTTATTTCTGAATTTATTATGTTATTTATAGATTTTTAGAAGGCGGTTAATTTTTGTATAAATATTATTCTAAATAAAAATGTTTCCTTTAGTTTCAACGGTTTTTCGAACTTTCTTGATCTCCAAGCTATTTGTGGTTTTTGCGCTGACTGCGAAAGATCCTGCAACTGAACCCACATTAGGTTAATAATAAGTTCATGTTAAATGGAGTCGATATACTTTTTTGTTGGTATTTACAATGGACACTAAGGCGGGAACCTAGTTGTGTATCACCGTTAAATTATTTTTTATACTTCTTAGAAATATTTTTACCTTTACGTGTTGAGACATGCTGTTAGTTACAACCATGACAAATCTTTATTTTAATTTATATCTCCCCTAGGCTATTTTAGTCAATAAGTACTTCTAAAAACTTAAAGCTATCGACGTGATTTAATTCATTATCGTTGATAAACTCTCGAAAACGCGCGTCTAAGTAGATATTCAGCTATAGATGAAGCCTCTTGACTAATATTCAATTGTTTTATAATTTTGGCAATATTTTTTTCGGCTTGAATTTTTTTCAGAATAACTACAATTAATATTTGGAGAAATTTATTAATTTAGCGTTATAATTTATAACAATACATGCATTAACCATATAATATCTTTAAGCTGGTTTCTTTATTTTTCAATTTAGATGAAACTTGCTAAAATTAATAATTGGTTTTAACACGCATTAAATATGAAAAATTTGACCAATAAATGTTTGCTGATTTACAGTTATTTTACACCAATTTAAGATATTTTACACCAATTGTTAGATTCAGTATTTAATAAACGGTTCCAACGTATTCTGTTGTGGAAATTGTATCCTTACATATTTCAATGTTATACTATCAAAGCCACAAAGTAACGTTTAATTAAGAGACTTATCAAAAATTTTAATTTATTTTATTTTCAATTAAAATATGTATTTTTTATCACTTAACAGGGTTATAGGTTTCTACAATAATTTATGCCATCTTACCAAAAATATAAACAAGACCTTGGTTTGGTTAAACAAGTTAAACTAATTTCAGATATTAGTTCTGGCTGTAATAACAATAATTTGTTATTCCTTATATCTTGTGCTGTATATACAGTAAACAAGTCCTGCTTGGAATACATACGGGGCTAGTTTTAAGCTTTCTGGGCGCCACCGACAATAAAATTAATATAAAAGGCCAACAATGAACCCATAAAAAATATATTCCTGTATTATTGACTTTTATACCACCCCAAATTAGTTTTAAATAATTTTTTAGTATAATTGTCTTAAATTGTCATTAAATTATCTTTATATACACTGCTAAAAATGACCTTAAATTTAATACAAATTTAATGTCCATTCTACATTAAATTTAATAATTTTGTACCATAAAGCGTGAATAATATACATTTACTTTGAATTTAAAGCAATTCATTCAAATATCAGTTCGTTGTACATTAAATTTGATTAAATGGTATCTTAAATTTCAATAGAGGAACTGAAAAGATATTTCAACTTCTGTACATTAAAATATTTTCCATATACCCTAATATTAAAGGAATTTACATTATTATTCAATATACATTGCATGAGATTCCGGGAGATGGCGCAACTTGTATTGAACTTTTTATTTCGTATGATCAAAGAATATAATAGCTACCGCTCTATAATCATCTTTGGTATGATATAAGTTTCTTAAAGGACTCAATTTTCTTAGTATACGGTATACATGTCTGCCTTGTACTGACGGAAACCCATGAGTTCGAGACCGTTCTAGATGGCGGACACTACTGATGGGAAAAATGTCCACCTTTTCTGGTAGTTTAAGAATTTTTTGAATTCATATTAATATTGCTGCATTAAATATGTGATAACATATCCCAAATTCAATGAACACTGGCGGTATATTTAATGTACATAGTAACTTTAAAAATTAATGATCAAACTTTAAATTTAACTTAATTTAGATTAATGTAATAATTATTTAATGTATTAGATTAAATGCATTTAATAAACGTTTATGAAATTTGCTTCCAGCACATTTACCTTAAATTTAATGCATTTCTTTTTTACAGTGTACACACTGTTAGAAATAATCTTAAATTTAATGTACGTTTCATAATTAAATTTAATAATTTTGTACAGTAAATCGTGAATAAGTTACAGGTACATTGAAATTAAAGCTTTGTACATTGCATTTAATTGAATCTTACCTTAAATTTCAATAAATTAACTGAAAATATACCAAATTTAATAGATACTTACATTGGATTTAATGTAAAAATTATTAAATTTAACGCATTAACATTAAATATATTTAAAAAACGGTTTAGGAAATTTGCTTCCAGAACGTTACCATAAAATTAATGTGAAGTTTATTTACAGTGTACAGTATTACTATCTATAAGAGTAATACAGTGTATGTAACTCACACATACAATAATCAATGCAATAAAATTTAATAAGATAAATCAGTTCCAAAGGTAGTAAAGAGGACAAAGTATGCCGTACTCGTAATACTTGCTTGTTGTTCTTTATCACGAGTGCTCCGATCGATTGTCCATCCTTTATGTTTGGAAGATGAGCTTGAATCAGAGGGCATTTTGGGAGATGAAGTCCAAATTTGCTGGGTTGATATGTCATGTTAGGGCAATAAACATCGTGCATAATCTGAGTTAGATTTTTGGGGATATGTGGTTTAGTTGCTCGCCTCTATAAAGATTTTTAGAGTATTCACTTGCCGACAGCGACTTTTCCATTCCGTTTATTTCGAAAATTGGCCATTTTTCGGAGTGCCCAGGAAAGTTTTTGTTCAGCATCAAATGCCTCTACCGGAATTTGGACCGATTTGACCTATTAGCCTTTTCCATTTCTATACAGGACTTCTTTTCTACCTTATGTAACCGCATCGACAATAAATATCCACATAGATCCTTGTATTTTACCGAAATAGGCCCGCTAACCATCTGTCTATTTACACTCTCCACAACCTATTCGCTCGAATATTTCATTTTGTCTAATGCTTCCGCCACTCCACAGAACACTGGCTAATACCAACAAACATTCGTTGGCATTCGCTATATTATACATACCTAAACCAAGAACTACAGAGAATTTAGTGCATGGTAAGTATGTATGCGACATTTAGAAATAATAGTTCCTAGGAGAAAAAATATCCTATAGTAAGCTACTACCATCAAAAAATGTATAGTAAAATTTTTAAAAAGATTTGGGAGAGAATTTTCTGAAATTTAAGTAAATAAAACATTCTTGCAAAAAAATTCGATAAAATTTAAATCTAAATTCTTATAAAATCCATTTTATTCATTTAAAATGAATAATTCAACATTTTAAAGAGAAAAAAATCGTTATTATTATCAACAATATGGCGTTTTTTTATCATAATTTTTAAAATTTAGTTAATTTAACATAAACGAAATAATTTTTATTTAAGAAAAATGATTTTATTTTCATAAAAATCGTGCACTGAGTTAGAATAAATGACTTTCTAACTACGTCACACTGCGTTATCATATTATAAGCTGTTAGAGTCAAAGGTATAGTATATTATTTTACCAAGATATGGCAAAAAAATATATGAAAAAAAGTACAATAGATTCGTATTTTAGATTACTAGTTTGATAATTCATTTTGGTTTTAAATCCGTGTGCGCTTGCGCTTGTATAACTCAAACTTTGCTGTCAATTGTTAACTGTCACATGTCAAATTGGGAATTATGTATATTAATTAGTTTTTAAGAATTCGTCATTAAATTAGGGCACTCACTATTTTATAACCAAAATAAATTATCAAGCTAGTAATCTAAAATATGAATCTGTTTTATATTACGTTTTTTGTATATCTTTTTATCATATTTTTATGTTGGTTGACATAATATACTATAATTTTGACTTTTACAGCTTTTAATATGATAATGCTTTATGAAACAGTTAGAAAGTTATTTTATACCTTGTAATGCACGAATTTTATGAAAATAAAATCATTTTTCTTAATAAAACATTATTTAATTGATTATCTACTTTTTAACTTTAGACACGTACCGTACACTACAAACCTTAACCTGGGTGGGAGGATCAATCAAACTAGTTCAAACTCGAAAGGTCTCCGTTCAGCATTGCGCAGTTCCTGTGACCCTGGGTGTAACTAGAACCAGAGTAGTCATCAAGATGCATCTAACGAGGCGCATCCTCATCAGACCATCTCAATGGTACCAAATATTGCATTGTCATCGAGTTTATATAATTGGTGTTTCGTTTAATAATATCGTTTTTTTCGTCTAATTTGAGCATTGGTTTCCAGAACAAAATGAATTAGCTCTATAATCACAGTATTTGCCATCGATAGCTATGACTTTTTCCTATCTTTCTGTCAAAGAATGGATTCCGCGCCAAAAGAACTGTTTGTTTTTTGAGGCCAACCATTTATCAAGACAAATTTTCCGTATTCGTAAGAATATAAGTTGTTCTGTTGTGTTGTGTGTTGTAGTCTGGATTGGTTAAGTCCGGTGGAGTAGAACGTCCCACTTAACATTTTCCAAATAATTTTTACACATTTTGAAACGTGGGATCGAGCATTGTCATACTGAAAAATGAGTTTACCGTATCTTTCGGCTTATATTGGTCGTTTCTCCATCAATGTCCGATTTAATTTTATCACTTATTGTAAATATCGATCGCTAGTAATTGTTTCGCCATTTTTTAGCAGCTCGTTATACACAATTCCCTTATCATCCCACCAAATACATACCAAAGCCTTCTTTCCCCATATATTCGCATCGGTTGTAATGTTGAAGCCTGGCTTGGATCTACTCATGATTTTTGCACCTCGAGTGATCAAAATAGAACCACTTTTCATCACCGTTCACAACTCGGTGCTAAAATTTTTCTTTTTCCGCAGGTAAGCAAAATTTCATAAGTGATTTTTCGCTTTTCAATGTCTCTTTCCTTCAATTCACACGAAATCCATTTTCCTTCTTCCTGGATCTTGCCTAATGCCTGTAGACTTTTGGAAAAAATATGTTGGCACCGGGATTTTAACGTTTCAGTTAAGTCTCCATTCAATTTTTTTTCAAATCTTCATCTCCAAACTTTTTGGGTTGAGGTGGATGCTCCTTATCTTTTACATCAAAATCACCATTTTTTAACCATCGTTCACAAGTTTTTTGGATTAAAACATTCTCACGATAACCTTCAACCAGCAATTGATAACGTTCAGCAGCTGTTGTCTTTAAATGAAAGAAGGCTAATAAACTCCACGCAAAACATCTTTTCCTGGAACAAAATTCGACATTTTTGAACCTATAAAGAACTATGTTTTTTACACAATGACAATTGATAACAAAAGGGCTTTTAATGGCGTATTCTCTTTCAAAATGCCATAGATGTCATTAGTATATACCAATAAATGTTTTAGTGTTTCCATTTTTTAGAAAAAATCGACATTATTGACCAAATTTCAGCTTAATCAGATAATGAGAAGTGAGTCAAAATTTGATTACAAGAATAAACGGTCAGTCGACAGCCTAAAGGCTGCAGTGAAACTAAATAAAATCATTTAATGACAAAATATAATCTGCTTTGGTTTTGATGCCAAAAGTTGAAAATAATATTTCCTATTTGAAAAATTAAATGCATTTAGCCATTTATCTACTTGTTTTAAGCTCCGTTCCAGTAATCGTTAGTTGTGAATTAATGGAGGCAAGCAAAAATTTTAACGCACGCTAAATGGTGCTTAGAAGCACTTCCCTTAAAACTTATTTTTAGCACAGACATATTTATTGTTAAGCATTTTTGGCGTCCAGTGGTGGAGAAGCTACAGACAATGTATATTTAAATATATATATATATATATATATATATATATATATATATATATATATATATATCTAGTATCTAAGTTTTTTTATATATATTTTTGAATTAATTTTATTAAAGATTTATCAATAAAATAAATAAAACATTGGTATTCAAAAATAATTGAAAGAATTCAGTAGTCACAAATATATTGTTGTTAATATTTCATGAGTTAACACCACTACTTGGGTTGATATTTTACTTGGTTTTCATTATACAAAGCGTTTGCACCAATGCTCCTCCTCTAGAGATTCACAATACCAAAATAACAGGAAGAGTTTCTATAAACATGGGTACGAAGTGATCTCGTTATTTAGATACATGGTGATGAAAATTGAAAAAAAAAATTTCGTATTTCTTATTAATTTAAGAAGTGCTTACAGGTATTTTGTTGAAACTTAGGGTAAATTATTTCATTCTAGAAGGCATGCCTTAGATTTTGCATAATTTTCACAGCATTTTTAGAATTGTTTCTTTTAGTTAAACAAAATCTACTTCCTAGTTTTTTTTATGGACAAAGGCATTTCAGAGAAAACTGACAGAATTATATTTTAAAACATCGACAATAGACGAAACAACAAAATTCCATTTAATTGCCAGTGCCGAACTATTAAATAAAAGTTAGTTAGAATAACGAATTTTAAAGAAGCTGTGATAATTAGGCAAAATGGTGGTATACTACATTTTCATCACTCTGTATTTTAATAACTACATTATTCCGAATCCATGTTTATAGTAACGTCTCTTGTTATTTTGGGAAAGTGGATCTCCAGACATGCGTTGGTGCATGTTTTTGAAATATCTTGTATATTTCTCGTCTTAAAAAATTATCGAATTGTCTGAATTCGACACACAAGAAAAAGCATTCCATTTAACTGTTAACGTTGAAGTAACATGGAATTTACTTATGGCATATTCGCGGTTCATAGATGTACGAGAATGGGAAGAACAATTTCCAATCTAACAAAAATACAAAAAATGTGACAAATTTATTTGCATTTTTAACATAAATTCCTTCCTCGCATAATTTTTCTCAGTAAGGAACCTTTTGAGGTTTGGGAAGAATTTGAAGTCCGAAGCGGTCCAGTCGAGTGATCATGGTGCATGCAGTAGGACTTTAAACTTCAGTTCATGAATTTTAGCCATCAACATCACAGCGACCAAACGACGAAAAACACGATAGCCAAATTAAAAACGAGAAAAGCCCAGGACCCGACAATATTCCCAACGAACTAATTAAATATGGTGGAAATGTATTACGCGAAGAACGCGAAGAACTAACAAAACTCTTAATAATTATAAAAGTATAACAGTACCTATTTTCAAGAAGGTGATAAGAAAATCACGGAAAACTATAGAGGAATAACTTTATTAAATTCAATAATGAAATTATTCACCAAAATCCTTGAAGGTATAATAACTGACTATTGCAGAATATCAGAACAGCAAGGTTTCCGCAAAAACAGATCTACAGCAGATGCCATATTCATCGTAAGACAGATAGCAGAGAAATCTATTGAATTTACTAAGCCGACTTTTATGTGCTTTATAGATCTCACTAAAGCCTTTGATAGGGTGAGAATGGATGCTATTCTGCAAATAATGCGAATTAAAGGCATCCCAAACAATTTAATTAACATAGTTGAACAGCTAAACTCCAACACCACAACACAAATCTCAGTAAGCAGCAACCTAACTAAGGATGTACCGATAGCGTCGGGCATACGACTGGGGGACTCTCTGAGTCCATTACTGTTTAACATAGTAATGGACCAAATAATTGAGAACGTCAAAAGAGAGGCATCAGGGTACATAATGAATACCGGGGAAATAACAATAATATGTTACGCTGATGACGCCGTCATAGTCTCGGAAAATGAAGACAATCTCCAAAGACTTCTATTTGCATTCCACACCATAAGCAAGCAACTCAACATGAAAATATCCATCGATAAAACTAAGTCAATTGTAATAAGCAAAGTGCCGTTAAGATGCAAACTAGTAGTGGATGACAAACCAATAGAACAACTTATGACCTTTAATTACTTATGAGTTGAGATGTCCACAAACCAAAACAGAACAAGAGAAGTAAGAAACCAAGTAAACAAGGCAAATAGAATCTCGGGAAGCCTGGCGGATATAATATGGCACAACACATACATGAGCAAGGACGCAAAAACAAAAATCTACAAGACCTGTATTCGACCGAAAATGACGTACGCAATAGAGAGGAGAGTTGACAACACAAAAACAAAATCAATTCTAAGAACTGCCGAAATGAAAGTACTAAGAAGAATATCGGGATACACATTAAGAGATCACATACGCAATTCAACAATACGCGAGGAACATGGAATGCAGGATATAGTAAGATGGGGACGGAAGCGCAGAAGAGCCTGAAATGAGCACGTAGGAAGATTGGCGCAAAATAGGATAGCGAGAATCACCCGAGATAGAACACCGGAAACCAGAAGACCAATAGGTAGACCACCTAAAAGATGGAGAGAGTCCAAGAGGAAGAAGAAGAAGAACATCACAGCCTTGTGGTTGGAAGCGTTGGCCTGACGAAATGGGATTTTCTTTTCTGGCCTTTATTTCATGTAGTTGTTGTTCCGACTGGTTCAGGTTAGTTCAGGATAGTATAATATTTGAAGTTAATTATTTCGCTACTTTTCACATAATCCATAAGCACACCTTCTTCCTTTAACGTTCCAAAAAACAGATACCATGACCTTCCCTGCAGATCAAATGCTCTTCGTTTTCTTCGGTGTTGGGTTTTTACCTGTCCATTATTTTAACTGATTGATCTCGGGAGAATTTAGGGCTCGCCAGTACGAACAAACCATCGTAAAAAGTCAGCCAGAGCCAAACATTATTTTCTTACCATTGTGCGTTGTGCTTTTTAGCCCGGAGTTAACAAATGCAACACTTACATGACAATTTTCTCGTCCCCTAGCATGTTAGGATATGATCCACCTTTTCTTTTTATGTACATATCCATAATGTTCTTGTGGACTTTTTGGATAATTTCTTCAAATGTGACAAATTTTAATGTTCCAGAACACTCAGAATCTTAAGTGCTCGTACAACTACGTGTGCGACAAAGCAGACTTCATCTTAGTTTCTGTAAAGGACAAAATTTTAATAAAAAAATGTTTTGTTATGGCTCACACTTCGATATTGGAAAATGACAAAAGTTAAACAGTCAGTTTCACTAAAAAGATTTAACTTTGAAAATAATCAAGTTTCCATTTTCGCCGGTTTGATAGTAAAAGATCACGATTTTTTAATTCTTATATTTTTCTGATACAAAATTTGCCTGATTTGTTTTTGTTCTTGTCAGTTTAAACCCCTCATTATCAATTTAGACCTACTATAAAATTAGATCATGTTAATAAACTAGACGGAAAAACTTTTTACAATAGCGAAATATTACATCTGTCAGATATTTAGGAAATATCAAGAAAAGATGACGTTCAAGGTGGTATCTTTAGAGGAGGTCGAAAACTTTTCACCTCGTCCTCGTATATAAAAATTAGATTTCAATAACAGAACAGTGGGAAACTAGATCATCCAAAAACGGTTTGCTAACTCTCAGCTGACTGTTTTTGCAAATCCTAGTTGGTTGCTGATTGGTTTGTGGTTTCTCTACAAACAAGCCGGATTTAATACTAAAATAATAAAATGTATACATTTCTAGATTAGACGTGCAAATAATTAAGCTATATACTAGTTGCCGAATAATCCGTTTCTTGGCAAATGACTTATTCATTTTAAGATAGTTTAATTTTAATTCGAGTACAGAGACTATCTACTAAAACAATTATTTTCATAATACGTTAAATTTCCATCTTCCCTTAACCTAATTTTAAAGGCAAAGTAGTCACATACTGACTGTAAGCAACCATTTTATTTCCAACACACTGGAATTTGAAAAAAAATATGGGTATATTATTTTGTATTTACTAAGCTGAAAAGTGAAGGCCATCATTTATTTGAAGAATTATATATTGTGCCTTTCACAAAGCCTATTTTATGCTGTAAAAGGTCATTTAAATACACAATTTGTTAAAAATAAACTAATAATATATAGGTTTTATGTGTAATAAAGCTTTATTAATGGTAAGTTGTAGTGTAAAATTAGATATAGATTTACCTGCAAAAATTAGTATACGAGTATGGTGTTATTACTTCAAAGCGCCTACCCAAAATTGAATATTGAAATCCAATATATTTTTCAATCCGGTAAATAATAAGTCGAATTAGCTCTTACTATTTATTCAATAGCGCATTATATTATCGCTGCGGGCTTTAAAATGTAGACACTACCACACTGCCATGCTGCTTAGAATTTCAGACATTCAAAGCAAAACCTTTATTTTGCAAAAACATCGAAAAGGATGTAGAGAAACAGTTTTATTTTGGGCATTAGCAGCGAGTAGACGACTATTAAACGTTAAAGAAGCAAAAAGAAAGATTTTTGTTACTAAACAGATAAGAGTTTTAATATGTAAGGAATATTACGGCTAGTAAAAACTTAATCATATATTATGTATTATTTATTACATTATATAAATTGAATAATACATGGAAATTTTTGATTTTTATTAATATCCATTTTTCAGATAAGAGAAAAAAATGATTACAATAAAATTAACTTTATGAACAAAGTTATTATAAATACTCAAATAGTATTTAAAAAAGTATTGAAGATAATTTAATCTCAATATTAACCCATAGCAAAATACACTTTGAAGGCTTTTTATCAAGGCTAGTGAAATAGAAAACAAGAAATTATTATTTTACTAATTAGTGTTGATTAAAGTTATAAAACAAATAATAAAAGTTAGAGAAAATTTTAATTCCAACGGACTGTTTTTGGATCCTGAAGGATAACTAAAGAAATTTAATTAATAATGAAAACCTAAGCTCAAAAAAAGAAAAAAATACCCATAATAGGTGTAGCGTTAATATAACAACTTAGTATTATCTATTGTCTATACATATTTTTTATATATGCACTTTTTCTTCTTTCTTGGCATTCTCCTAGCTCTCGATCCATATTTTCCCCTACTATTCGGTGTATCTCTCAGAACTCTATCTTATGTTTGTCTCAATCTTTTCTCTTTTTTGTTTGTTTTTTACTCCTAAACTAACCAGTTTCTTATTCTTCAACATTTGTAGTTTACTCGACTAACTCAATTGTATTTTTATTATAATTACTGTGTATTTCTAGATCCTCTTTAATTTTTGTATTTCTTATTCTTTCTTTAATTATGACACCTTTGTTTTTTTAAGATACTTCATTTCGCCTGTCTCTATTTTAATTTCTGCCTTATCGTCAATACCCAAGATTCATATCAAATAAATTCATTTTCATTTTTCTATAGATTTCTTCCTGAGATGTTTTGTTCCCTGCATGGTATAATGTTGATGTCTTTTCTATCCTGCCGTTAATTACCTTTTCCTGCTTTTATGTGTCTACTATTTCCATCCATAAATATTTAAAGATCCTCACTTATCTTGTCAATATGTACATTTGTCCTTTTACCATTGGTTTTATTTTTGTTTTGTTTACTGTAAATATGCGGTTTTGTATACTTCTATCTTTTCGAAAACCACCCTATTATTATTCTAATATATTTTTAATTATAATTATTGGTTTCTTTTTCTATGGATAATTTTATCATGTTTTCATTGTCTTTTTCAATAGTGTTATCATTTTCTTGATGTTATTTCCAGTCTTTTATATTTCCTTTTTTTATGTATCGGTATTAAACGCGCTGTTTGCCAATCTTTATTATTATATCAAACACCTTACCATCTTTTAGTTCTTCTATTACTTCTTGTAGTTGTTGCAAAGCTATATGCTCGCCATAGCATTTTTATATTATGTGGCTTTCTCTTCTTTGTCTTCAACATCATCGAACAGTTCTTGGAAATATTCCTTCATAATTTCATTGTATCTTGAATTTTTTCTTTAATGATTTTAGTATCTTATAGAACATTTTTTTATTTTCGTTGCTCATTCCCTCCATCTTCTAACCAAATTCTATCCGTTTAATTAGTTTTACCACAACAACCATATCCTTTACGTACTTGCTTTCCTTTCCTTTCTATGTAATTCCTAATTTTCTTTCATCCTTTTATTTAAATATATTTTCCAATTCTCCTTCTTTCTATTTTAATTTATTTTGTTATGTAACAAGATATCTTTTCTGCAGAATGAAATGTTTGAAACTACTCCTTCCTTTATGTATCAGGCGAGAATAAGTAGCAAAATAGCAAAATTTATTCGTTTTTCTTCAAAAATAGTGAGAAAATAATAAATAAAAATTAACTAAACTTTTAATAATCTAAAACGTAATTTAATTTTTGATAATCAGAATGATACATATATAAATATAACTGATGTTTAATAAACTATAATAAAAAAAATTGGAGATATTAGCATACAACACAATATTGTCTACGATCTTCCTCAGTATAAGGAAGTAATATATACAAACAGTTTGTTTTCTGCAAATACAACTCTCCATACCTACTTGAAAAAAGAGAATAACTGAAATCCTAATTTTAAAATTTATCCGATGATTTTTTCAGTCTGACATCGAAACGTAGTTTAATATCCTGCCGACATGTATCGGATTTTATATATTATATAAACAATTGTTTCCTGCTAATGTTGCTCCACTGACGAGACCATTAGTTGGTCGAAGAGAACCAAAGTTACATTTGCAGGAAATAAATTGTTTATATATTCTTTTCTTTAACTGCTTGAAAAGGAGAATAAATGTAGATAACTATTTAAACACAGCAGCAAATAGATTTATTTATTTCATACTGAAATCTTAATTTTTAAATATTTATCAACATCTTTCGAAATATAAATAAAAATATATCTTTCACGTTATTTAGCAGTCACAAAACAGATCCCAATTCTGACAATATGTTAATTCTAGTGGGGAATTCGTCGAGCAAAGCATACATTTGAATTCAATTCCGATACTTTAACAATGTATTTTTACACAATAGATCAACAGCACTTTCTTATATATTTGTGTATGTTTAACTGTTCTATAAGATTGTATATAATAACAAATATTTTATTTGTTACTTACCTAATTTATTAGTTCTGTATTTTAAGCGACGGTTTACTTCTGTAGCAAGGCCATTCCACGTCTGATCACTGAAGTGAATCCCCGCCGGGCTCGGTTGGTACTTGGAAGAGTGACCGCTTAGAAAGACCGAGAGATAGTGATTCAAAATCCACTTCAAACTGTAGGTCCTGTCGCTAAATGGTCTCCGTTACCGATGCGACTTTAATCCAAAATTGAAATCAAATCCAGTTCTGTATTTCTTTTACATATAATTTTTAAAATTAATATTACTGAAATAAAAAAACCTCCTCTCCTTAACATTCAAAATAATAATATATGTAATTACTGAGAAACCTCATAAAGTTTGCTGCAATTCGCAAAGTCTTTTGTGTACTTATTCGTTGAGATAACACTAGTGTGCCTTTCGCTGCTTGCTGATATTTCTGATTATCCCCAATTTAACGACATCCTACTATAAGTTCACAAAACTCCTAACCAACTTAGAACGAAACATATTCTGGTAAATTGTCCTCGGGATTACTTATTGTTTTCGACTCCCTGTATTTTTCATATATATATATATATATATATATATATATATATATATATATATATATATATATTTTTATATATATATATATATACGGTGTGCAATTTTAATCTAGAGATCCAAATATCTTTAAAAATACTCGATTTACAAAAGTTGTCAAATACAGAGGGGATCATTTATTTGTACTAATGATCCTGACCTTGAGGTCATTTTTTATGATTGTTTGATGGTCAAGGCGATTTTTTTTAAATGGACACCCCCCTTTTTTTATTGCAGAAGTGAAACGCTAAGATAATTTGCCATCCAACTTTATGAATAACAAAAGGATTAAAATTCCATCTACAGGCAATTTGAAGGTCGAATATCCACATAGTTTAGATTGATATAAATGAACCAATAATTGGGCAACTAAGATTGATGGAGAAAAATTTTTTCTTCAGAAACTTCTGGAAATCAAACTGTGTATGTTAAGGTGACCTTAAATTTTACCTTGACTTTAAAGGTCATATCAAGGTTGTGATAATTTTTTAAATGGGACTCCATACTGTTGAACCCGAAAATGGAGAGCGGAAAATTATACTATCGGATATGACTTTTAAATAACCTCGAAGATCAAGATCAAGGCCATTTAAAAGTAAAATAAAAAAAATCCTGAAATGGTAGAATATTGAGGATTGTTCAAGGCTTAGGGCAAATTAAAGCACTGGGGATTTGGATGAGGGTGAAAAATCTCTATTTTTGAGAGTGACCTTCAGTGACTCCCTCTTGGACCTTGCTGATCATCCACAACGTCAAACTGCGAAAAATCCGCTAAACTAGGACAGCGGAAAGAATTCAAATGAAAAGGGAAAATAAATAAGAATGGTTTTGATTGCACTGAAAATTTTTTTCCAGAATAACAAACGTTGAAGGTACTCGCAACAAGAGAATAAAATGAAACGATGTGAGTTAAAAATGCTTCTAGGTGCATGATTTGGTCTGCCCAGAACAGAATAACACATTTTAAAATATCATTTCATATCATGATATTTAAAAAAAATTGTTATTCTGTTCTGGGTAGGCCAAATCATGCGTTTCATGGGGGTGTCCATTTAAAAAAATCACCTTGACCTTTAAACTATCATAAAAAATGACCTCAAGATCAAGATCATTAGTACAAATAAATGATCCACTCTGTACTTGACAATTTTTGTCAGAACCATTTTTTTGTAAATCGAGTATTTTTAAAGATATTTGGATCTCTAGATTAAAATGGCTTACCCTATATATATATATATATATATATATATATATATATATATATATATATATATATATATAGACATATATATGTATATATATATATATATACATATATATGTATATATATATATATATATATATATATATATATATATATATATATATATATATATATATATATATATGTATATATATATATATATATATATATATATATATATATATATATATATATATATATACATGAAAAGTACAGGGATGTTTCGTTCTAAGTTGGTTAGGAGTTTTGTGAACTTTTAGCAGGATGTCGTTAAATTGGGTATAATAAGAAATATCAGCAAGCCGCGAAAAACACACTAGTGTTGTCTTAACGAATAAATTCACAAAAGATTTTGCGAATTGCAACAAACTTTATGAGGTTTCTCAGTTATTACATATATTATTATTTCGAATGTTAAGGAGAGGGAGTTTTTTGTATTTCAGTAATATTAATTTAAAAAGTTATATTTAAAGAGGTACACAACTGGATTTGTTTTTAATTTTGTCGCATCGGTAACGGAGACAGTTTGAAGTGAGTTCTGAACCACTATCTCTCGGTTTTTCTAAGCGGTCACTCTTCCAAGTACCAACCGAGCCCGGTGGGTATTCACTTATTCATATATATATATACATATATATATATATATATATATATATATATATATATATATATATATATATATATATATATATATATATACATACAATTTACTACAAGCTTCGCCCACAAAACTATTATACTCGTACAGTTTTTTCTTTATTTTAAGTCTTATTATGCTTTTGAAATTTAAAACTGTGTCTCAGTATTTGAAAATTATGAAGCAGATTGAATTTAAAATTATATTTTCTTTTAAAATTGTTCGAAACCATATATAAATAGTTTATCACAACAACTTATTTTCTACTTTTTAATTACATGTATTTTATTTACGGGTTAATAGCATTTTGCATTTTCGAACCTGGGAGCTAAAGTCCATTTATTAAAAATATAAATATTTCCTAGTATATAGAAGAAGTCCTTGAGTTGACTAGTTTAACAGTATTGAACCAATATCATCAAGAAACACTATAAATCTTTTGTGTATAGAAAGAGAAACATAAATAATTTTCGCATTCATTCCCACAAAGATAAAAAGTATTTATATCGACGGAGAACTATTTTTATTGACTTCTTAATAAATGAACTAATGAAATATCTACTAAATGCAATGTTACTGTTCGTTTTAATTTCTAGTAGCGATTGGGACTGACGATAAAACCATTTAAAATTGCTACAGTTTTTATTACTTTCTGCAAGTAATCGTAAAAAACGAACATTTAAGTCGATTTATTGCTTTAAAGTAAATGTCGAATCGGACAACTTTATTAATGTATTTAATGACGGCTTAAACATTATGTCTTAATGAATTTTAATGAAAGTTTTGTAATAGTAAATTTAGTTATTAATTTATCTGAGTTTAAGAGAAACAATGAAATTATTTAATTAAATTTTGTAAATAAATTCAAAAAATATTACTTCAGTGTACTGTTCAAATTGTTACTAATTTTGGTTTCGATCATTCTGTTCATCATCAAAATCCTCCCTCCAATGGGTGTTTAGTGTAACTTTCATCTCAGTTAGCCATAATGGGATTTGAAAGGCAGGTAATGTGTTCAAGCAAGAAAATATTTTTTTGATTTAAGCGTAGACCATCCGATCGTCAGTCTTCCCAACGGAGATATGAACTGAATTCAGTGTGGCAGTTAGAATGATCGGACTATGCCGATCTTGCTTATTTAGTTATTGTTCTAATTAGGAAATGATTTAATTAAGTATGGTGTGATAGCATTTAGGATTCTTAGTCGAAGGGGCGAGCAAACATTAAGCTATTATACCTAGAGTAGGGCCGCATGTTAATCACAACGTTATGCTTGTGCGCGGTTTTGAGCTTACGCGTGATAATTTTTTCTTTTTATATACATATTTTCATGTAGAGTGATGGGAATTCTATCCAGTTTTTTAAGTTTATCAAGACATGTATTTTTTTCATAATTATCGCTTTTCAAGTAAATATGATATAGATTCCATCTATAAAATCTCTATCAAGCTACGCGAGCTGAGGTATTGTTGTTGATAAATGGCAAATAAAGAACAGAAAGTTTTATCATATTTTATAAACATATGCCATACTTGGGATGAAAATTCCAAAGATTATTTAAATAAAATCATTAATTAAATATGGTAGTTATATGGTGCTATTCACTCAACCACTATGACTAGCACAAGGCATTTTTTATATGCTCATATGCTTGACATCACTTTGCTACTGATTTAAGATTGCGATTGATGACGGTGTAATTGTCGCCCTCAAAATACCTTCCTTTCCTAATTTCTATTAAGGAACCTAAATATCGTATAGTCTAAGAGTCCTTTTAGCATCAATATTTGCTATATTCTAGACACTAAATCCAATTTATTTTAAAAAATAAACTGATATCTTGTTATAAGAATATTTTTATTTTTAAATTGATATATTATTTCTTTCAATTAAAAAACCTTCAATTTACTTTAAAAATAGTAGTTGTTTTAAATGGCGCCGCAGCGCTCTTTTGAAGAATTGTCGCATTGTATGGAGTTTTTACTTACAATATTTCTAAAATTCTGTTTTTCTTTTGTTTTACCCACAATTTCCCTAATAATAAATTTGCACTTAAGATCAAACAAAAAAGAAAGAAGCATATCCTCACGCGAGATTGGAGCGACTGAAAAATAAAGTTGTGTTTTGCGCTGATATATACAAAAGAGATTCCAAATATAAAGATATAAGTAAATATATTCAGACTGTTCCATAATTAATGGGCCATAGAGTATCTGAAGAGAGTAGACATCTAAATATAAGGTGTGACTATAAAATAACGAAACTATTGCTGTAAAACATTTTGTTTTAAATTTATACATATGTGGTTATTATCACCTTAAATATACACACTTTGTCTATCCCTATAACGCTTCATGCGAATTTTACATTGTATGAAACATTGCTGAAAGTCTTCTTATGTGAGCTCGTTCATGAACGTGCCATTTTCGTTCATAGCTTCAACAGACTGAAATTGTATTCCTTTTAATGCAAATTTGACCTACATAGTGCAAGATCAAGCGAATAAGATGGATGATCTAAAACTCTGGGATATTTTACTTTGTTAGAAACTACATAATGCAGAATGGGCCAGGATATTGTCTTGACTTGTTCTTCTACAGTTCGGCTAATTTTGTTATTATTCTTTCACGGAGTTGAGCAAGAACTTCAAGGTAGTGTAATTTTAATTAATTGTTTGACCTTTAGGAACCCAGTGAAGGTACGCTGTACCATAATTATCGAAAAGAAAAAAACATTCAACATCGCTTTGAATCTTGGTTTGTTCATTTGAAGTTTTTTAGCTCTCGGCTAAGTTAGGCCCTTCCAATGCATGGATTATCGCTTGTTCGAGGATCATAAGTAAAAAACCAAGATTTGTCACACGCTATCACTCTGTCGAACGAGTTTGAGTCTTTTTCAATGGCATTCAAAGTGTTAGTACAAACATTTTCACGAGCTTCTTTTCGTTCCATTGTGCGAATTTTACGCACCATTTCCGCACAATTTTTTTGTATGTTAAAATTGTTATGTAAAATTTACCTTACATTCTTTGTCAATTCCTACAATTTCAGCAATCGCACGAATAGTTTACCGACGGTCAGATCGAATTAGATTACTGACTTTTTGAAAACGCTTAAATCGCGTCTTTTCAGCCATCTTGGAAATACTTACTCAAAAACTCACCCACGTAATAAACATTGATTACCATATATTTCTTTTATTAAAAGATAAGTTTTAGTAGCGTTTTTTCCAAGTTCCATGCGAAATTTCACTACAATTCGTAGCTTTTTTATTACATTTATCATTTTTTCGACATAATAAAGAACAGCTCTTATACAATCGAAGGTCATGACCAGACTGATTTGTTTACAGACACAGGAGGTGCCGCATTCAAAAGAGAAGGCTTCACGCTACACAGCTGTCGGTCGTTCACCTTTAGCACATGCGTACTTCTTCTGTAGAAGCATCGACCTCGTTATTTTATAACCCCATCTTGTAGGCAGTTTTTCCGAAATGTACTCGTTAAAAAAATGCAGGCTGTTTATGATGCATTTTAGGATTTCCTTTGAGAAACTCTAGTTACATACACTAAGTTTATTCAATTTAAGCATTTTTTTAATACCTGTAAAAAAACGAAGAACAGCTAATAAGAAATCTACCTAAGCAGGAATAAAGAGCATACATTGATATAAGTTATTTATTTTTCAATATAATCTATACTTTATTCCTCTTACGTCTCTTCTTAAATTTCTAAACAGAAAATATCCGCGCGGAACTATGTCCGGGATTAACAACATTACAGACATCGTTGTTGATCAAACACAGTCAACTCCTAAGGATCCACCTAGCTCTGTGCTTCGATACCTCTAAACATGCATAAATTACTACATTAGCCTGCTCTTTATTAATTCCCAATGCTCTTGCGATATCCAGTTATTTCATTCGTCCATCAGAAATGATAAGGTCCTTAATTCCTGTCATATTTTCATCAGTAACTGCCAAAACGAGACTACCTCTCTGGGATCGTCTTCTAAGCTCTCGCCAAACCAAAACTGCTCAATATTTAAGTCTTGTTTACTTTGTTTTGAGGTGATCTGACTGGTCTAATTGTTAAGGCTAAACTGCTTTGGAACAATGCCGATGTACTGTATTAATATATGAATATCAACGGTTTTCTAGAAGTGAATACAGATTTTATTACAAAGTTCTTAATAGGTTAGATAGAATTTTTATTAGCCGCGTTTTTTCTTGGTTAAAAATCTGTACGTGCTCGATCTTTATATTTCCAAACATTTTCAAGATATTTGCGTTTAAACACCAAATTTTTTTAAAGCAATTAAACTGACTAAACTTATTTATTTTTTTAATTGCGAAGTTGGCTGTAATCCATAAAATCAAAAATGCCTAGATTTATTAAACCCCGTGTATGTAGCTAGCGCCATCCAATAAGAAACATAAAGTAGTTCATAAATTCTTATTTCTTATCCATAAAAATTTATTAATGGCAATTTTCGATACCACAGATTAAACTGTTTTCAAAATATGGCTTATTTTCAAAAATAAATCTTCACTTTGAACACCTTAATGTCTATTTTGATGGCTAGACTCTTCAGTTGCTCTATAGCAATTTAGTTATGGGGTATGGGATATTTAAAAAGAAAAACTAAAAATTCTTTTGCAGCAACAAAAAGATCGGCTGTTGCTCCGAAAAGAAATGCAAGGCTATGTGGCATTTGCTAATTGAACTGCAAAAAAAGTTAAAAACAAAGACGTTGTGGTAACTTTTAATCATGGTGAACACATAACTGATAGTGTGGCTAATAGTAATTTTGACAACCTTGCCATTCTAAATACTGTGGATAATAATAAAACTGTGTTGTTTCATCTTTTTTAATTGACCTATTTATTAAAATTAGATATTTTCAGTATTTTTCTGAGCAACTAAAATTAGAAACTGTAATGCCTTTCTTTAGAAAGTCGTTTCAATTGAATGACGAGGAGATTTTCTGTTCCTGCTATCGTGAAGCCGAGCACTATCTATAAAAGATTTAAATTTCTGGAGGACTTCCCCCTTGACGCCCTTAGAAACAAATCAGTTAACCCCAGAAAAATAATAGACCATGAAAAGTCAAGATATCTCGGTCTTGTATTAAATTATGGATGCGTACAAAAGATCTTATAAGTCGAGGTGCGGTAGAGGGATAAGTGGAGCGTTAATGCTCCACTCACAATCCACAATCTACCGAAACTTAAAAGCACCGACATGGCACTTTGTGACTTTCAAATAAGATTACCGATGCAGTAGATAGAAATCTATTGATGTTAGGACTATTCATAGATTTCTCACGTGCTTTCGACTTACAAAATCACGAAGTTTTACTTGCCGAATCATATAGATATGAAATTCGAGATTAATCTTTAATTCCTACCTAGAAAATAGAAAGACATTATTATAAGTAACAATAAAAATAGTAGTTGTAATGTTCAATTTTGGATCCGTTGATTTATTTAATTTTGTTCGACGATTTTAAAACCTATGCAGATGATACAAATATTTTAACCATGAAATATAATATTAATTATTTTCCAATCACCACTAAATTAAAAAAAATCTATCCACCAATAAATCATTCTAAATCAATTTTTTAAACTTTCTTCAACATGTCTTCAGAAAGTTTATTTATACTGTTTGATAATTCTGAATAACTATTAAAACTGCCAAGTTTTCGAAAAGGCTAGGCATCACTCTGGATAGTGGTATGCTATGGCAGTCATATATTTATGAGCTTTGTACTGTTATTTATTAAAATTTATATTTAAACACTATAGCCTTGATGTTCTCTTAACTCTTTACCATATTTTCATTCTCATATTCGCCACTGAATTTTACATTGGGGGCTGGGTCAACATGTATCAAGTGTTGTTCTATTCCAAAAGTATGTTTTAAGAATTATTATTGCGGAAACCTTATGTATCTATGTTTAAATATTCAAAAATAAACTAGTTTTCCTAGCTAGATATCTTAAGCACATAGACGATACAAGGATAAAAAAAAGCTCTTACTACCCAGGAGCCGTGGTTTTATTAAAAACACATCTTTCTCTCTCTCTCTTTCTCTAGCAGCCCAATTTGGTCCACTCCTGAACATAGGTCCCATCTAGTCTCTTCCATTTCAACCTATTTTCTGCAATCCGGTACCAATTTCTGCCTGCTTTCCTTTTTATGTCGTCTATCCATCTTTTTGGGGTCTTCCGATACTTCTTTTAGACGACCTAGGTCTCCATTGCGATATATGTTTTGTCCATCTGGTATAGTCTTGCCTAACGACGTGTTCTACCTAGCTCCATTGCAGTGCGTTTTATCACATCTTTTACTTTCGTGCGTTTTCTTACTTCTTCATTCTTTATTCGGTCACGTAGATTCTTTCTATTTCTCGCTGAGTAGTATGCAGTTTATCGGCTGCTTTAACTGTTAGTGTGGTTGTTTCCATTCCATAGGTCATTACTGGGAAAAAAC
Organism: Diaprepes abbreviatus; assembly: GCA_034092305.1. Taxonomy (NCBI): domain Eukaryota; kingdom Metazoa; phylum Arthropoda; class Insecta; order Coleoptera; family Curculionidae; genus Diaprepes; species Diaprepes abbreviatus. Next base: position 39,185,941 of record JASJET010000055.1, read on the forward strand.
ACTAGCCAAATACTCTTCTTTTCAAACTAATGGGAATATCGGGGTTTTTAAGAACGTATCCCAATCTTCCAACAGCTGCCCATGACATTCTAATTCTTCTATTATTTCTGCTTGTTAGTTTTCTTTCCCAAGTCTAATTAGATTGCCTAAATAGACAAATTCCTCACCTTTTTGTGTTTCGTTGTTTCCTACATAAAGTGGCATATCTTCTGGAGACATTATTTTGGTTTTCGCTAGGTTCATGCTTAATTCAACTTTCTCTGAAGCATTTTTCAACTCAGAGAGCTTTATGAGTTGAAACATTGTTATAACGTGCGTAAATTCTTTCTTGCAGTAGATCCTAGTATTCTTAACTCGCCCAATGTTATTATTTTTAAATCTGAGCTCAACCGATATCGAAAGTAAGCAGCTGATCTGGTGTGGCCATGTTAAAAGGATGGGATACGAAAAACCTGAAAAAAGTAATTAAATGGATTCCCCAATAATGCCGTAAACGTGGAAGATCAAAGAAAAACTGAAAAGACGAAACAGCGATGCTTGCAAGAGATCTTATAGACGGCCAATAGAACAGTAGACCCAAATGCTAATTATAATTGCTTGCCCAACACTACGATAAGCTAAAGATGGTCTTTTTAAAAACATATGTGCGGTGTGTCTACCGATAAGTTACCGCACACTTTTAAACTTAAATATTTTTGATTTTTAGAGAAGAGCCATTGCTCATAAAAAGTTTTGCTTGCCTTCGGATTTCAAAATAGCGATCAAAAGCATGATAATGTATAGAGGGTGTTGAAAGTATTCAAAAATCTAAAAGATCTGAAAATACTGTTATTTGTATTTTTTTTTTTTAATTTCATGTAAGTTGTTCGGACAAAGAAAGGTAGTTTATTTAATAAATACAAAAATTAACTTTACCTTTAATTTATTTTTTAAGCAATGTTTTGAAACCTTAACAGTAAGTTTTAAATAAAAAGATAATTAATTATTCCACATGTTGACCTCCTATTAGTACATTTTTAAATCTTTTTCCGAATTCTTCGTATACAAATCAAAAATATCCGCATTTACAATCGCAACAGCTTCCATAATTTTCTTTTAAGGTTAATGCTGTCATTAAAATCATTGTTGTAAACATTTTATTTTAAGTAATCCCATAAAAAATAATCTAAGGGAGTTAGATCAGGCGACCGAGCAGCCCAGGCCATTGGTCCAAAGCAGCCAGTCCACTTATCTTCGAAGTGAATGTTTAACCAGTTTGTCCCTCGTAATGTAGAGTGATCAGTACATCCGTGTCCTTGAAAAATAAGGTTTCGTCTAAACTCTAAATGTTCATCCTCCACTTCGGTCATAGTACCTTTGGTTAAAATTTTCATATACAAATTTCGATTTAAATTTTCCAATAAAAAATATATTCTATGATACATTGGGCTGCACCAAACATTAACTTTTTGAAATTTTTGGCTGTGAGTGGCAATTCTGAAATTCAGATTTTCCTGTTTCCAGTACCTACAATTTTGTGAAGAGACTACCCCATTGGTTGCCTTGCCGCAAAATAAAGTGTTTTTATACAAGAATTTATTAACTTAAATTTTTTCACCCAATATCAAATCAAACTCTAATCGGCGAGCACATCTCCAATTAGCAGTTTATTAATAAATTTTGTTTCGAACGCTCGAAATTTGTTGCTTACTAAAATATTATGAATAGAAGACTTGTTATCTGTATGCATCTCTTTTCTTTAAGGATAAATTAGGATTTTGTTGTACTGAGTCAAAAACTACCCTAGTGGTAGCGTCATCATGGGTATACTATTGTTTTACTTTCTTGATATTTTGCACATCCCTAGTAGCTTCGAATTTTTGAATTAATTTACTCACGGCTTTTTGAATTACATACTTTTCATTGAATATTTCAATCACATATCTTATAAGATACATTTCTAATTTTATACTATACCGTTTTACGAGGTAAATTCATTGCTCTAAGGTTAACATGGTCAATTTATTATTTAGTAACTGTTTCTGGACAAAAGACAAATGTTATGTTGACATTGACAGGAAAGTATCTATTGTCGAATTAATTCACCTGATATTTATTTATTACAATGCCTTATCTCAAAAATTAATTTTTAATGTTTTTCATTAAACTACGTACTTAGACTTTGTTTTCATTAAAAAAATACAAATAAAAGTATTTTATTTAAGATTAGTTCCACATTTTCAATATTTTGAACACCCTGTTATACGTTATCATGACTTTAATCGCTCTTTTTGAAATCTAAAGGAAAGCAAAACTTTTTAATGACGTTTACTCGAAAAATCAAAAATATTGAAGTTCAATAAAGTGCGATACCTCATCCGTGGACGTACTGTATATCAAAACGTCACAAAACATGAGTATATTACAGAGACATTAAATAGTAGATATTTATTCATAAACTATATTCCTGTTTAGATTGCACAAAGTATATTTGAATACTTAAAACAGCAGAAGATATAATAAAAATTAAATTGGTATTTTGGTATAAAGTTAGTTTTCATATAAATGTTTTGAACGGGAAAAGTAATATTTATTCGCCTAATAACCATCAGAGCAACACAAACAGACCATAATGTCGAAACTACGAAACTTATCTTGTTCATTTATGCTACATAGCCATTGCAACTTTTGATCGTTTATCTATTGCTTTAATCCACGACGCGTAACGTAAATTTGTTTCCAATACAGCCGTTGGGTACGTTTATAGAGATTGTCTAAAAACGATTTGATATCACAACTATAATATATTTTTTTAGATCTTATGTAGAAACATCTGGATTGTAATTGTTATAAACGGATAAGTGGAAATAAAACGCAATTAGCTTCTAACTTTTTAATATTAAACATTTAATCGTGTAATTTTTTAAATAATCCATATCTAGACTATAAATAAATCATATGTAATACTTCCTTTGTCGTCATTACATTAAGTTAAATTCTCTTAACACGTTCGGGAATTTACCGAAATATCAACAGCACAGAATCACCGATTCTATAAAAATATTTTTATGACAAAAGTGTTTTAGCTGAGGAATATTTGATTCTGAAAAAAATAAATAAATTGCAAATGGAATTTTTCTTTTTAAGAAACATTCTTCCAGGGCATACTAAACGACTCTCATCTTTAGCATCTCGAATTTGATTTGGAAAATATTCCTTTATCAACGATTACGAGCGAAAATTTGGCTTTCTGCATTTTATTTGAAAACTATTATTTATAAAAAAATCTTTGAAATGCTTTATTGTTTGAGAAAATTCATCCAATGATTACAGAGATAATTGCAAGGAACATAAAAAATTACTTTTTTATTATTGTTAATAATTTTACAAAATATTGATAAAATCATTATCAAACCCATGGATATATAAAAAAGTAGGCAGAATACTATGAAAGCTCAGTAGCTTTTGCATGATTACAGTTATTTATACAGCGAAGGTAAAAAATTATCATTTTCTATAGGGGCAAAGTAATAATCCCTAAAAAGGGATAAATAGTGCAACACGTACAACAAAAAAGTTAATTCTTTTTCACTTATAAACCGAATAAATTATGAAATTATTTTGAATGCTACGTATCTTAAATTGATTTAATAATTATCATTAAAAATGATTTTATTGCTTTTTTAAGATACTCTCCGCGACGATAAACTTTTGCATGCGTTTGAACCAATCCGAAAATTATTTTACCGCAACAACATGGTTATCGTCGATCACCCGGTTTGTTCTTCATATACCAAGACAAAAAAAATCATTGGGTGCCAAAGTACGATAGATGAGCTGTTTTAATTGCTCAAAAAGTGATTTGGGTTAAAATTAAATGTCTAAAAAACGTCAAGTTTTACTTAAATAAGACACATATTTAGCAGCAGAGACATTTTACTACCACTAACCATCAGATTAGTAAAATGCTACCTCCTTCTGGTCATACTAGGTGGAGTGGAAGCATAGACCATGACAGAATAACTTATGAAAAAGCTCTTGGCGTTTAAAATATGGGTGTACCAACGAATTCTAAAAATATCGTAGACGGATCACATCAGAAACGGGGAAATGTTAAAACGGATTGGCAAACAAGATATTACGCTCGCAGTAAAGAAAAGGAAGTTGCATACTTTAGCCACATAATGAGACACAACAAATATCGCTGTCACCAACTTATCCTACAGGGAAAGTCGATGGTAGGAGAGGTCCAGGCAGAAGAAGAAACTCATGGATGCAAAACTTACGAAAATGGTTCGAACTAATATGAACTAACCTGAACTAATATCTGTATAACTATTTAAACTAGCCACCAACAAGATACCAATCGGTGTGTTAAGAGCCAACATCCGCAATGGATACGGCAACACAAGAAGAAGAAGAAGAAGAAGAAGAAGAAACAGTCACTTGTTTGAGGCAATTTGTGAGAGCTTTCATTATCCAGGTGAAGAATAATCCCTCTTATTTGATTTATTATCCTCAAATCACCTAAGAATTCCGGTGAACACATGGTTGTTTATAATTCAGAATTGATCATTCTACAATTCTTTAACGGCATGGTTGCGACATGGTCAGTTTTTCCGAAAAAAAAACAACTTTTCAAGTTTTGTTTACTTTTGAGCTCATACGCATAGATGCAAGACTCGTCACTTGTCATGATCTAAAATGTTTTTGGAATCATTGTGATCGTATTTGCTTGCATTAATCGCTCCACGCTATTTTTTGAATGATTGTTAAATTATGCGGGATCAAATGTAAACGCAGCTTCTTCACCGCCTTCTGCTGGTGTTACTAATGCTCTAAGTTGCCTCAATCTCACGGTATGTCACATGACAATCTTGAATTATCAGTTCCCGCGTAGTATGGATGTTTTCTTGCATTACAACCGATTTTAGACCACTTTCAGGCTACTCGTCCGTGAGCAAACGTCGGCCACTATTTAATGCCAGCTATATATAGTTGTTTTTCTAGGTGCTTGATCGCTACATAAGGAATTAAGTTCATCGATGTACTCTTGATGAAATAAATCACGTCGGAAATGTGAATAATAGTTGTTTATTTAATTTTTTTGTAGAAATAAAATTTTGAAGTTACTGTAAACAATACAAATAGCTTCTGTATGTGAAAACCTTTTGAGTACGTAAATCGTCTAAATTGTTAAACTTTACAAAGAATACGTCAGATGGCATCTAGCACCGCCGGCGTAGCCATTTCTCGAAATATATATAGTTTAGTCATATAAGGCGAAAGAGGGGTAAACCTCCAAATAAAATTTTATATGTTACAAACTTGTATAAATCTTTGTTCTAGCATTTTATAAGTTAGCTCACAGGTATCATGGAATATCGTGTGCGCTAGTCAAGGTATTCAAAGTCAGAGGTCTCAAAAAAGGGTTTTTGTAAATCTATTGTTTCCTTTGCACTTAGAGTTATTAGAAAAGTTAGAAAGCATAAAATTATTTGCAAATTTAGAGAGTTAGAGCACGAAGAGCAGAAAGGGCTTTGCTGTATGTATGATAACGCTAGATAATGGAATCCAATACATGGTTTATAAAGTTCATTATTTACTAAATATTTTATAATTATGAAAAAATCTTAGTTGTTTACTGCCCTCCTGACATTGTTTGAAAATGGGGTTCGTGTCTTTTAGTAATCTAAAATGGTTCACACAGTATTTACAATTGTTGATATACGCAATTCATCAAATCAACAACATTCAATAAACCGGTGCAGTTGCCATCTCTTCCTTCTACAAGGACAGCAGTTTGACATCATATTAATCGTGCCTACCAGATCAAAACTTGATTAGGGTGTGATTTAGAATCCCAGGAATTGGGATGGATATTGCAAAATGAAGCCCTTTAAATTCGGATGTAGAAAAGTAGGGTTGCAACGTTCGTCAGTTTGTGGTCAATGTAATGGACAAGCATGCCCCAATGCTTCATCATATCCAAATGACCTTGAAGATGACACTGAATATATACCTGAAGTTCTTGAAACTTTAGTGCAGTATATAACAGCTGACGAGGATGATGATAAGGAATTGGAAGTGTAAGTTGAACGAACAGAAGAGAAAGACACTAAGGAAAAAGATGAATATTAAGCTACATCCTTGTTATTAATCACGAAAATAACTGGAAAAAATCTCTTTCACATTTAAACTTGACTTGTAATAAATTTACGATAAACTCATGGTAAATAAAAATATAATTTAAATGTGTTTAAACTATTTCTTTTTAATCTCTTATTATTAATATAAATTAAATAAATATTATTAACCGGATGTCTTATTTATAAATTATATCTTTAAATATAATTTATTAATTAGTAAACAACTATGGCTTCTTAATAATTATAACATTTTTAGTAAATAATTAATTTTATAAATCGTACTATGTATTGGAATCTATGATCTAGCATTATCAGACTTACTGCTAAGCATTTCTCGCTTTTCGCGCTCCATTTCAGGAACGGTTAATTGTATAAAATAATGCCAGATTTATAGAGATTTTTACACTCTATAACTTTTCTAATAAGTCCAAATGTCATTTAGAACAAAGAAAACAAAATATTTACAAAAAAAAAACTGTTTTTGCAACTTTAACATTGAATATCTTGACTCGCACTCATAAGATTATATGAGACTTTTGAGCTAACTTATACAATATTAAAATAAAGATTTATGCAAGTTCATAGCCTATTCTCTGTCATTCCGCTATTGAATCCCTATTTGTAGAACTCGTTCACGTTTTTATTAGCACATTGTCATTTATTAACATTATGAGCTTAAATCGGCCTGCTCTCAGTGAAAACCTTAACCTACAGTTTTTTTTGCAAAACATATAAGATTGTTTAACAAAAGCCATGCAAAGTGATGATGCTCGTTCGCCGACATGTCAAAACACTCCCTTAACAAACCACATTATATACAGGGTGTTTTAAATTACAATTTATTTCTGAGGACATTAAAAACATGGTTGGTTTATTTAAAACAAAGTTGCGGATTTTATGTTTAGTCATATATCCTAACCTATCGAGCTTATACTATATAAAATAGTAAACTTTATAGGTTTTATCATTTATCGTTTACCGTTTACCGATTACCGTTTATCGCTTATCGTTTATCGTTTATTGTTTATCTTTATTATTTATCATTATTGTTCATTTTTCTCCCGAAATATTGAATTGATTATAATAATAATAATATATTACGAACAGTTTCAGTACAGTCTTCAAATAGGTGATGATCTAATCTCGATATATTTAAGATGTCAATATTAAATAATTATGCACCTATGTAACATTATAGCTGTATGTGCACAAAATCAATTGTAATTAAAAAAAAACAACCATAAAAAACATAATGAATGAATAATAATACTAATCAATAGAAATACCTACATACTAAACAAACCTATACACTAAATAAACTTACACAATAAGTAACCTATGGAGATTTTGTCAAAGTAAAAGCTTAAATTGATCAATATTATGAAAAATATATGTTCTGCAAAGCTTACCAAATTTTTTCACATTTAAGATTGTTCTTATATTAATTGGGATATAATTATAAAAATTTGGAGCCAGACAGCTAACAAATCTATGACTAATATTCTTATTACTGTTTGGTATCCTTAGATGTCTATTCATTCTACATCTCGTTTCATTGGTGTGACTTACGTAATTTTTAAATTTCGCAGTCTTATGTATATAAATACAAGAAAGCAATATATACAATGAACGGACATTAACCAACCATTTGTTCTGAATAAAGAAACCTAGTGGAATATCGTTTTTTTCTTCCAAAAAATTACCTTCAAAATGTAATTTTGTACTACGATGAGTTGTTGATGCTGTTTCTTAACTTTAGAATATTCTGATCCCGTTTTAGATTTTATAAATAATTATACGCAAATATTTTTTGAAAGGTATACCTCTTATAATGATATTTCAATATGATTAAAGTCTGGACTACTTGATGTTGTTGTCGAAAATGCAATATAATGAGTCTTGTCAGCTTAGGATAGAGGAATCCAGTCAGTTTATTATTTTAAGCAAACCAGTTTTTGTTGATTCTTTTACTTGATCCCAGGTTTCCCCAGAAAAAAAGGCCACTGTATCGTCCGCGTATGAAATTAGAGAACCATGCTCCAAACACATGCTTGTTAGTGAGTGTGTATAAACTATAAACACCGATTTAGATGTAACAGCCGGATTCACTGACAGCAGAGGACTTAAACTGACAAGAGCAACAATAAGTCAAGCAAGTTTTAAACTCTAAAAATATAAGCATAAAAAAAAATTTTGTTTTATTATCGAACCGGCAAAAATGGAGAACTACATTTATTTTCGGGATACAATTATTTCTTTCACATATTTCAAGACTTCATCGCAAGGTTTTTACCCTTAATATCCCTATATAAGCGTTTATTTGTTGACATATGTAATACAAATTTTGACAATATCATAAACAAAACACAATTGGCCGACTATAAGATTTAAATTTCATAGCAACGAGATCAGGCTTAAATTTTATATCTTCTTAGTGAATCTGGCTGTAAGTATTCACATGGGTCTGGAATTTTGGACAGGATTTTTTTGGTCAGTCGCTGTCTCTATTTTAACCTAAAATCTCTTAACAAAAAGGTTTTATTATAGCCGATCTGTTAAAATAAATAATACTAAAAAATTATATACATGTTCTTGCATCATCTATGATTAGTAATACGTTGTTTCTGCAGGATAAATAATTTAATACACATAATAAATATACATATTAATTTTAAAAAAATACAAATTTTACTGACCCTACCTTGAAGATTTTTATAAAGAATTTTATATACGTTTAACAAGTCTATGAAGAATGTTAATATAAGACATAAATTGCGTTTTAGTTTGTTTGGTAAATGCGATTAAGTCATGTCTCGGTTTAAGTCGCTGACAAAGGTTTGTGACGGAGTTTGTGAGATATGTAATAAACACTATCGGAAACAAATAGAACAATAAAGTGCTTTGCTCCTTTGAATTATTTTGGTATACTTATACATAATTACAAAAAATCGATGAAACCAAAAGTAAAGCAAAACAGATATTGTTCAAAAGTATCTTATTTTATCATTAATAAATGATTAAACACCTGTAAAAATTACGGTAGTTAGAAATATTATAATACGAGAGGCAGTACGGCATTTTTGGTAGTGATTTCATATCGAACAATCTGTAATTTTAATAAATGGTTAACCATCAACATAAACCAAAAGTTGCAGTTGTGCCGTGAGCCTTTGAATCTGCGGTGGGGATAGTAAAAAGAAAGTGTCAAATTTATCAAAAAAGAAATAACTTTTAAAGTAATATCATACCGCTTCAATATCAGTGTAATGTGTAGTGATTCTTTGTATAATAAACGATAACAAAAAAAAATAGTCAGTTGCATTGGAAATGGGGAATTATACGTCATTCTCTGATCAGAGTTTTTATAAAGCTTTAAAACATAATTCATTTCATACCACATGAATTTCATTCATATGGTATTATAAAAACATTCAGCTACCGTTAGTAATGGGGGTGAAACCATCAACCGTAACCTTGAATATACCGCATCGCTAGGGAATTCGAATGCCATGGTAGAGTAATCCACTGTCACAATATTCACTGGCCTTTAATGCCGTAATACAGTGGGAAATACTTTATAAGGAAAAAAAATCTACTTCATTTTTTTGTCAGTTGAGTTCCTACCATTGTTGGGTATTAAAAATGTTCACTCTACTTATGGGCCAATCAAAAGAGAACTTTTGGTGACAAAAATATTATCAAATACTGATTATGCCGTCACACTAAAAACGATATTTTGTTATATTTTCTACTCTCTACTATGATCCATTAATTTGTTATAACTAATTAAACTCAAAAAAAATTTTTGAGTTTTTTCTTTCTTGCATAAAAACAAAACTAATGGAACAATTTCGATAGTGTATAAGAAGGAACTGTAAGGAATGAGAATACCAACAAAATGAGCCATGAATTGACTCGATCGGATCATTAGTAACGGAGAAAGATAGAAAAAAACCGGAATATTCAGCGTTATTTCAAAAACTCATATCTCCCTCATTTTTCAAGTTGAAGCACTGATACGAAATAACAGTAATTTACATGTACTTTATGTGTGCCAAGTCCCGGCGCTGTCCTTTCATTAGTTTTCGCACAATTGTCATTTGAAACTTTTTGTATACTATCTTTCAATGGTCCGATTACAGATTTTGAAAGTAGAAGTATCATTCTATAAGCCTGTACTTTCGTTTCGTCTGAAAATGTCTGTGAAATACTTGAAATATGCTAGCAAATTTGACCTAAAATGTACGGATTTGTACCAATAGAAGAGCACTGGGTGCATCACTGCCGCCAAGAGGATACAACTTTCCTCGGCAGCCGCGCTGCCTCCATTACTCAGCAAAATGAAAATATAGGCTTGTGAAATGACATTTCTACTTTCATAACACATCCAGGTGCGTTGAGAGATAGTGTCTAAAGGTTTTAAATGGCAATTGTGCAAAAGGTAACGAACTGACAGCCTGTTTTCGGCACGCTTAAAGTACATATAAATTATTATTTCACGAAGGACCAGCGATACAACTTGAAAAATGATGGAAATACGTGTTTTTGACAAAACCGCTGAATTTTCTAGTTTTTCTTATTTTTCTTTGTTATTAATACTCAAATTGAGAGGCCCATTGGCATTTTGTTGGTATTTATATTTCCTACAATTTATCTCTTGCACCGACGAGATTGAGTCTTCAGTTTTGATTTTATACGCAAAAAACCATAAAAAAAAACAGTTATCTGATTTTAATTGTCTATAACAAATTAATGAATCATTGTAAAGAGCGGGAAAGATAATAAAATATCACTACAGATTGTTTTCAGTGTGATGGCATAGTCGGTACCATGGTAGCATTTTTGTTACAGAATCCCTTATTTTTTTCTCCATTGATTGGTTTATTAAAGAAAAGCGGAAATATGATTAGTTTTCCTGATAATATTCTGAAAAAATTTAAAAATATTTTTACGTTTTTTTTTTTTAAGAATACTAAATAGCCTCTCTTTGAATGACGCAAAAACGTCTAGTAAAATAAACTGTTTACAAAAATGTTGCTGGCAGTGTTATTAGTTATTTAATGCTTTGTCAAAAAGGTGTAAAATAAATATTGAAGCCGAAGAGAGTACTACACAAACGTAAGGAAAAATGATAAATTATTGTAATTATTGTATTTTAAGGTACTTTTTTAAGCTATACACTATAGTCTATACTATTTCTCCCTCTTTTTTCCTTGTTTTTAATTTTTTTTTTGTTTTGGTTTTAGATATTAATATTAGTGTATGTATTTAACTTAAACTTTCCAATTATAACTGTTGCTTAAGTTTTTCAGGTCTAGAAAAAATTTTTTACTTTTTTTTAATGTTTAACAGTACCGACATGATTAATTCTGTGTAGGAAACTCCATATACCCATAAAGCTTGTTAGCTCAATCTTTTTTTCTCTCTACGTTTTTTTTTTTGTAATTATGACTTTTCTTTTGGGTAATAAACGTTTTTGATATTATTATAATTATTATGCATGTTCTGAGATAATGGTGATACTTAAATTCACAAAACGAAAGGGTGTTAATCCATCAACAACCGTGGTGAATACGTGAAACAGGATTAGGGATATCTGCGGAAGAATTACACGACTAATGTTGTGCACGATCCCGGAAAGTGTAAGAAAAAACTAAATACGTACATTTAACAAGATGGCATTTATCTGAACATTTATTAAGAACAAACAGTAAATTATTAACTATTAATAAATAATTAGTTACCATTTTTTTAATAAATGGATTTAAAAATGTTTTATATTTGTTTAAAAATAAAATTTTCCCTTATTTTGCTTTAACGTTGATTAATTTTTTATTATATTAATTCACATTAAAGTCATTGTTTCAAAGTTATTGGTTTTCATTATATTTATTTACTTAGTATTTGTTTGTTTTTTGTTTCCCATGGCTACTACGAGAATGGAAGAAAAATTCAGCAAAAACTATCAGAAACAGTAAATAAGCCGAAATATTTCAAAAACCACTAGGAATAGATAGAGGACATATTGAACAAAAGTTGTGGAGTTTTATTAGTCTCTGAAATAAAATGGCATTTTAACATTCGTTTGTTTGCATTTAATCTTATAGTGTTGTCGTTATCTTTTTTTCTTCCATAATAAGATTTCTCTCGCTCTATTAGGCAATCAAGGCCAGTGAATATTGAGACACTAGGTTACTGTACTATAACGCTCGAATTCCCTAAAGATCACGACTGACGGTCTCATTCCCATTATTAACACAGCTGGTTTTTTCTCAGTATTTAATATATGAGAAACTACATGAAAGAAATTTCTATACAAGTTTTGATCAGCGACTGACGTATAACTCTCACTTGCAATGCAACTGACTATTTCTTTCCTTATATAAAAAATCAATATACTAAGGTTGAAATGGTTTGAAATCAATTAAAACTATTAGAAATTTTTCGATATGAAATAACTACCAAAAATGCAACGTTGTCTTTACATATTATGTTAATAGTGAACAGAATACCCCTTATTGTTTATTACTTAAAGATTTGATTGTATATATTTTGCAATATATGCCTAAAAACGAACTGATTTTCGTTTCCAGTTTAAATGCAAGCGTTGTGACTCCATTTCTATTATCAAACTACTTTGAACTGTCAATGGGCTAACCAAAACTTTTGGAATTTCAGCAATAATCTAGGACTTCTAAGGATCGTTGTGAGAATGTTTTTAATACTCCTGTCCGTCCTTCTTTTTATTTTTCTCGACCTGCCCAATTTCGGTGGATCCTTTAAATATCCCGTTTTAATATAACATGAAATTATTTTGGACACACTGTCAGAGTAAAACAATGACTTAAATTAATTAGTTGTTTTTAACCCTTTAAAAATGCATTCACTACTTTCTGTTTGAATTTTCAAAGTTGGAATACCTCTTGACATAATTAATTCAACACAGAAATGATTATTATATATAAAATAAACTCCAAAAAATTATCTTAATCGTTACTGCTGCCAAATGTATCTTTTTTAGGAAAATATTAAATGTTGTTATACTTTTGACGCCTTAGTATTCTGTGATCGAAAATTTCATTGAAAATCACTTCACTGGTTTTGATTGATGGATATAGTTGTTAGTGCCGATAACAGCAGTCTACATAATGTATTTAATTTATTTATATAAATTAGCACAGATTATAAAAATCCATTTACAAAGTACTTTCAGTAATCATTTCTTAGATGATACTAATAAAAAAATGTATTTTTCTTTTTACAAAAATTTAAGTAGAATTGCTTTCAAAGCACTGCGACTGTCCATAAAATTTTTTTATTCAGATTGTACAGCTACAAGTTCTGAGTAAAGGTAAATTAAGGGCAATATTAAAGTTTTCATTGGTAAATTAAATAAATTTGGATTTCTTCTACTACATTTGGCACTTTAAAGTTTAGGAACTCCAATATCTCTCTATTTTAGGTAAAACCTCCTGAGACAAATATAGCAAATCCATTTTTTCCGCAAACGTTCCCTAGAAATGTTAAAATAATATAGGCCCGATTCCCGAAAATACATATATCTTAACACTTTGTTTTATATTTTTTTCAATGCTATATTGATGACACTGATAAAATTGATTGCCTAGGTACTTGACTACTCTACTCTAAAATATCGAAATAATATCGTTATATATTGATAGGTGGTGAGGTCTCTAGTTTTTCTAACAATAAAGCCGTAAGAGTGAAATGCCCTCTTAAAAATGGATTCTAGTTGTGTTTTAAATGTTAACTGTTCATCAAAAATGATACCCAGCCTTGAGTTTCGCATGTTGTAAATGTAATTAATAGAGTTCTTTTTCCCGGTCTTTGATGAGTTCTAGTACTGAGTATTTATCAATGTTAATAAGAAGTTTGTTTTTACTGACCAATTAACTAATTTATTTATATCAGATATAATCATTTAAAGAGGTTACAATATTGTAAAGTTCTCGATCGTCTGTAAATACTTTTATTTTTAAATAGTTTACACCAAATAAGAAAGCGATATCGTTTATAAACATAAGAACAAGCAGCAGACCGAGGTTGAAATATTGGGGAATTTCTGATGATGGTACAAAAGAGTGAGATGTATGGTCTCTAATAACAATATTTTGCTTTTTATTAATTATACAGGATGACGTTAGCCGCAATAAATTTAGATGCAACCTATATTGCAATTCAAGCTTCTGTAAAAGTATAGAATGAGACACCTTATCAAAGACCCTGGCAAAGTCGGTGTAGATAACGTATACCTGGTCTCTAATAACAATACGTTGCTTTTTATTAATTATACAGGATGACGTTAGCCGCAATAAATTTAGATGCAACCTATATTGCAATTCAAGCTTCTGTAAAAGTATAGAATGAGACACCTTATCAAAGATCCTGGCAAAATCGGTGTAGATAACGTATACCTGACTCTGTCCAACCAAGACCCCCGATATGCTTTCCACTACACATAATAAAGTTACCTATGCATGACTTTCATCTCATGAACTAATGGTGATCAGATGAAATCAACGGTGAAACTGAGGTATATATTTTCAAGAATTTTGATCATCGCAGAGAGCATGACAAATTGTCTATGTTTTTATATCTGTTGCTAAATATTTCTTAAAAATATGGCAAATTTTAACTTTTTTCCACTCATTGGAAAAACTCTGGTTTTTGAGCTTATATTAAATATAGTTTTTAGCGGAAATCTAAATATGTCCGTGAGACCCTTAATGATATATATCGGAATTCAGTCGGGATTAACTGCTTTGCCTGGTTTAAGTCCATAAATTGTTATCACTGACGGAATTCATCATAACTGTCAGAATATATACTTTCTATCAGTCCGTCATTTAGGGAAATATTTGCGACATACACCTCGCTAAAGTACTCAGCAAAGGTGTCGCACACGTTCCTACTAGTACTGCATTGCCTTCTCTCAAGGGACATCCTGCCCGGTGTACGGTTTGATTATTTTCTATTTTTAACGAAAATTCCAAAAGGACTTGGGATCATTATGTATATTTTGTTGAACTTTAAATATATAACTTTTATGTGCTTATATAATAATATATTTTGATTCTAAGCATGACAAGTCCAAGATGTGGATCTAATTATATTCCTTTTTTAATTTATTTTTAGTCCATTTTTTCTTTTTTAAGTCTTTTATTATTGTTTTCATACATGATTATATACAACGACCTTAGGCACATATATTATAAAATAGTTGAACAGTTTATTTAAAATCTAGAGAACTTCCCAGCATGAAGAAACATGTCATATAGCAAGCCAAAGTTAGCCTTCCTAAAGTTGTAGTTACTCGTCACATTTCGCTTAAGTGCTCTCTCGTAACAAAGCTCAATTTCGGTTTGCAAGGTTGGATGATGACTGTCCTGAGGCATAAGGCTGCACGTAGCTCTCGAAACCGTACAATATATTGCTATAAATGTAATTATCGTGCTTTAGTATATTATAATATCAGAATTTGTTTCGAAAATATCGCTATACTTTTGCCTTATAGTGTAAATGTTGCTAAAAATCAACTACATTTAATTGTGCCTTCCAGACTTGAAATACTTACTTTGCCTAAACACCTCACTCTCTTTTGCTTTGTAAGCAATTCCAGTAAAATTATTAATAAGCTAAAAGTAAGAATTTAATTCATGATCAATAAAATATACCTAAAATCAAGATATTAAAGCAAAAAAAACAACAATTTACAAATAATAAAAAAGTAGAAGGTCAGCTTTTTTTATTTCTGGTTTAATTTGCTGTTCCGGAATAAAATATTGAATTATATAACGTCGAAGAAAAGAACAGAGTCACTTATATATCCCCATAAAAAGAAGTTGAAATTAATAACACAAAGCAATTCAAGAATAAAAATGTTTTAAAAGAACTTCATGTGAGTTAGAAAAAAGGGAGCAAAGGAAAACAAGAGCATAAATTTTTTTAATAGTGAATTTTGAAACGATATACTTTCAGTTGGTATATATATATATATATATATATATATATATATATATATACATATATATATATATATATATATATATATATATATATATATATATAGGAGAAACCAAACCCCTCCTTATACGACTTTTTCATATGATAAGATTTTTTATTTTTAAGGAGGCACTCAACTTTATTTAACTAAAAATATAGTGGAAACTCGATTATTCAAATTAATTGTCGTTGAAAGTTATTCGAACAATCGAAAATCGGAGTAATCTCGTTTACAAGAAGATGACAAATTAATGTTAAACAATGATCAATAATCATTTCTCTAAAAGAACCCAACACCTAAAAATCAATTTCAATTGTGAAGTTATATTACCAATTTCTTCTTTAGTATTTATCTGTTTTCTAGGAAAATAATGTATAACTTGGATTTGAGATTATTCCATAGAAAAGGAATCTGCAGGAGATAAGTTTTCTTGAACTTCAACTGACGCATCACAAGGATAGTTTTGGATAAAAATGAACAGTGATCTTTGCGCTGTAACGCTTTAAATTCAAAGTAATAGTCTTGTCTTCTGATGCCTTCAAAAATGTATTGCCCCAATAATGGCATACAATGACATTTTTCTCTAGGTTAGTCTTCCCCAAAAGCTCGAATTTTATTTACATGTCTTACACGTCACTAAAACAGATATTAAAGCTCCTGAAATTCTCAAACGTTGCGTTTACGAAACTAAATCAATTAGCTAACCTGTTATTCATGCACTCGTTGAATCCTGTAGTTCTCCAGATGCAAATGTTTTTTCACAATTTTGTGTCAAGCGGCAGGGTGTAAACCTTATTCAGAAGCTTTTTTTCGTATAAAGTACAGATATACTGACTTCTGAATATAGTTTACATTTTCAATAACATTTGCTGTTTTTGGTCAACCAAAACCCGTCAACTTAACTATTGATCACATTTCTTCCAATAATCCAATCTAGTATCTAATAAGTTGTTTCCTTGCTGCTAATTCCATGTACTATATACTATTTTGGTAAAACCTACGCACGTAGAAAACATCTTGTTTCCCCGTGAAGGCGACATGGTTATTAAATTCCCTCACTCCTCTTCCCGCCGCTAATCAAAAACGAAATGTAAAATAACTTCTATAAAATAACATCGTCAGCATAGTAATGCTTTTTACAGTAGGAAAATAAAGAAATCTAAATAGAACATCGTTTCTTTTAAATTACGGCCTGTGTTCTTCTCGATAGAAAGGCAGATAACATCGCTATTGCTGATTCCAGTAAGCCAATATAATGAAGAATACTCATGCCGTAAAGTAGTCGAGCATCATAATCAAAGTCAGCCTCCACAATGTCATCAGGGTTATCCAATATAAATTCCAGCCATGTCCCTGTCTCAACACAGTTGGATAAATTGGTAATATTTCATTTATTTCGACCTGTTTTCGGACTTCAACTAGAATAAATTTTCCCAGTTTTTTAAAAGTGTTGGTCTCATGTCTAATATGAATCTTTTATAAGCTATTCGAAATCATGCTTACAAAATCTATTGCTGTCATTCAGCGCTCTTAAACAACTCCTAGCAAGTTTGAATAAAACAATTTTTTTTTTGAGATTTCTATAACTCATTCAAAAGATACTCGTATTCATTTTGACCCCGTACTTATAAGCAACATTAGTTAAAAATATGTGATGATTCCAGTATCAACAAATATAGTAAATTAAAAACTAATAGATTTTAGAGTTATTTTCACTTCAGAATTTTCATAAATTGTAAATTATTATTTACTTCTGTGAGATTCTTTATAAAATGCAAATTTCGATAAAACTGTTACCAAATTAATGCATATTCGAGTTTTAATTTCATTAGACAACAAATATGAAGAAAATACGTAGCTTTACTCTATTGATTAATATATGTAAATCCATTTAAATCATATTTATAATTCAAAACATACATTTAAATATCGTTATAAACAAAAATACGAAATAACTTGACCCCGAGAATATGAGTTCATTTCCATGTACGGATTTAACGACACACCTACACACTTTTAGCTACAGCACCTCTCTACAAGCTAATTTCTTTTGTACGTGTTTAGATGTAAGTAAGAAATCCATGTAAGCATTCGTTTAAAATTTTAGGTGTTGCCAAGTTTCGAAATTTATGTTTTAAGACTGTAACCATAAAGGAAAAGACTTTACTTACAAGTTATTATATATATATATATATATATATATATATATATATATATATATATATATATATATATATATATATTGCGGACGTAAATTGTAAATAAATATCATTCTCGTCTCAAAAAGGGCGGAAAGCTCCAAGGCAATGAAACACTCCCGGTCCGAAAAATGACGACAGCGCTGTTTCTTCCTCATTGGGAATTTATCAGGCCATTGCATCAAGTACAGTTTATCAATTTGCAGCTACGCCCTATTTATTATTTTCAAGCCGAGAAAACAGAAGGTAGAAAACGGCAGTCACATCTCTACGGATCCCAGAACAACGCAAGAGACATACCCACTAGCAATGTTATATAAAACCACTATGTGACGGTATGACGGTAAAAAGAAAATAGAAATATATTAAATTCGAAACACGGAGCATGCTACCCAAAGGATAGAGATCGTATCATTTGGCGTCGGCAACCGAACGAACCATGGTTAAAGCTTAATCGTTTTTTCTTACTTTTTATAAAATTCCCATAGTAGCCTGGTAAAATTTCTTCCCATTCTTTTTAGATTCAACACCCTAATACGTTAAACGAAAACGCTAGAGAATCATAGTTATTTAGCAAAGCATGTTTTAATTGTGACCACGAATTTTCAGTTAGGTCAGGACTTTATGTCGGCAATTGTAATACCTGAAAATCCTGAAAATAAGCTAGTTCTTTAATATTTTGGCTGTGTGTTGTCGAATATTGTCCTGCTTCATTTATCGAATGTTATCAACAGTTTTAATCATATAGTACCCAGTCGTCATATATTCTCCAAGCTTAATATTTCCTCCTCATGCTTTACAGTTAAAACAATGTGATTGAAACTGTGGATAATATGTCCAATCCAACAAATAATGTTCCAGCAGAACAATAGTCCAAAATATATAGCCTCAATAGTCAAGAACTGGTTTATTATTTAATTATCATTTTAAGACATTTGAAGGTAAAATTTTCATTGATCCACTCAAATATCTCACTAGGAACATATTTTCGAATAAAACATTTCATACAAAGGCTGTATGATTTGAAGGAGTCCATTTAGCAATGATCTTCGATTCGACCTTGAAGGTGACCTTGAAAGTTATTTCAATGTTAAGTCAATTTTTTAATAGGAAACACCTATTTTTTTTTAAGAAATGGAGGACAGTTCAGGGTCAGATTTTCTCTTCCATGGATTTGTGTAAATTACAGATAACTCGGATATTGCTTTGACCGTGACCTTCAGATTGAGATTTAAAGCCATTACATAGTTAAATTGATATTAAGAAGACGAATTCATATCGTTTCACGCAGACACAAAAAGTGTAAAAAAATTTCTCGTTTAGAGGTAGAAAAAGCTTAAGTGTTTTTATTCGTTTCAGGAGTCATTCCCAGGTGGAATGTATTATTTTTGCTGTCTACGTTAATATTAGTTCAAAACCGTATTTCCGACAAAGATGTTGAATATAAATATTGTAGTTATTCGAGAAAAATATATTTGACACTGGCCTTGACTTTGATAGTGTTCTTCAAGGTAATTTCAATTTTTCCTCATTTTCTTGAAGATGAAAATAACTACCCAGAAAAAATCACGTGGACGTAGTAAATAGTGTTCCCATCAGGGTGCTTGATTGCCATTGAGTTCCAGTACCTCTTACTTTCTGTGATATTCGCACATCCAGTACATTTGTATTTATCGCAGAAGCTACTCAAAATTTTTTTTCCACGCGAATGGACGATTTTTTTCGGAAAATTTTCTATTTTACTCAATATTTCCTTTGACCTTTAAATGGCCTCGAAACGGCACCAAAGTTTCCATTTATTTATACCGCTGGATGCAAAATTTTCCCCGTTTTTCATTTCTAAAATAAAAAAGTAAAGATTGGGTGCTTCCATTTAAAAAATCGATTTGAGTTTTTTATAGTCTCTAAGAGCATTCTCAAAGTTACTGCGAAATGACCCCCTTTAAACCATACGAGTTCCTGGCGAGATGTTTGAGTAGATCGATTTAAATGACTCACCATATATATATATATATATATATATATATATATATATATATATATATATATATATATATATATATATATATATAGGCTGGTTCAAATAAAGCTCTCAAAGAAATTATTATACATAATTTATAGTCGTGTATCTTAAAAATAATATTCAATTAATCTTGCTCTCAATTGACGTTCTCTCTAAATGGAACTCTTAAGGAGATTTTATTAGTGAGCAACGAACTTGTACCGTATACCAAAAAATAAATAGTATAAAAACTGAGTAAAACTCAGTATGTTTTACAAAATATCCTAATTAACAGATATAAAATATAGTATAAGTTATTTTTTTGTTTTATTTTATATATGCATAAAAAAGGATTTAAACACAATTCTACTTTAACATACTTCATTGGAACCGCGGTTATCCGGACCTGAGTTATACGGATTTGCGATCATCCAGATAGCTAATAGCGCATGGTCTCGTTACGCACCGGTAACGGTTTGTGTTAATAGCGCTCGCATACCTTCCACGCACTCCTGCTTTCTAACAATAAATACTATATACATAAATGTATCGATTTCATTATTAATATTATCAAACAATACGTTTTCAGTTTATGGTTTGTTCTAAAAATCAGTGATGGTTTTCATCTTTTTTGTGGGTTTTAAAAAAATGTTTATAGATCTTTGTGTACCTGTAACTTTTTTATGAAATCAATAATCCAGATTTTCCGTTATTCGAATGACCTTTAACAGCATTTGTCCAGATAATCGAGTTTCCACTGTACGTAACATTGTTTTACAGAGTATTTTTAATTGTTTTTTATTCGTTTCGACAATGGGTAAATACATATGTAAATTACGAAAGCTTCTCAGTGAACCCTAAATAAATACATACTTAATGAAAAATGAACAAAACTTTACAATTAACGGATGGTTAAGAATTACTGATATTAGACTAATAATAGGCACAGCGCGAACATTTGTTTCGTTTCCTTTATCCTCGACTAGTTTTACCTTTTTGTTTCTTAAATTCTTAAACTATACTAGTAACCAATTTGTAGGCAAAAGTAGATTATTAATAAGTAACTTCTTAAAAGGGGCGGATCAGTCTCTTTCTTTGGGGGGGGGGGTGATATCACATCACAAAAGTACAGTATGGCAAGCGAAAACAAGTTGTTGGCGGGGGGGGGGGGCAACAGCAACATTTCCATTTCTAGTGTAAAAGGCACGGTCGGGTCTATTTTTCTGAATTTCAAAGACTTGGAGAGGGGAGGGGGTGATCACAAGAAAAAACAAGTTGCCGACAAGGGAGGGGGATGCCAGCAGCATACACATTCCTAGTATAAGAGGCAGAATCGGGTCTATTTTCCTGAATTCAAAGCTCTTGGGAGAAGAGGGGGGCGATCACAAGCTACACATTCCTATAATCTATTCAAGAACTAGAGATAGAATAAAACTGTTACCGAAACCACCAACGTGCCTGCTCCAGTGCTGCAGGTAACTGAGGACTGTTGTAAATCTAATTATATTTAAATATTATAAGCTTTTATAAATTTATTGCATCAATAAAATTTCTGATAGTTCAATTTTATTTCCGTCAGTGAACAAAGTACACCTTACAGTGTGTCCTTAGTGATTTATCTTGTTTGCTCTTGTTTTTATATATTACTTGAGATTAGTGCGATACCCAAAAGATATGGCTTCCCCCTCTATATTTATTCCAAAATCGTTAAACCAGGGCATTTTTTCCTTAACGAAAAACTTATTACGATGAATGCTTATAATGCCTTAAAATATCAATATCTAGATAATAATGTTAAAAGCTCTGTTGAGATGTGTTCCAACATGATAGGGATTGGAAAATCTATTAAGTACCGAATACTGAAGGAGAAAAGAACGACTGGAATTGTTAGTACTCCTAAGCCCCATTCAATCACAGGCAGTCGAAAATCCTCGTTGTTAAACCAGGGCATTTTTTCTCAACGAAAAACTTATTACGATGAATGTTTATAATGCCTTAAGATATTAATATCTAGATAATAATGTTAACAGCTCTGTTGAGATGTGTTCCAACATAATAGGGGTTGGAAAATCTACTATCTACCGAATACTGGAGGAGAAAAAAACGACTTGAATTGTTAGTACTCCTAAGCCCCATTCGATCACAGGCAGACGAAAATCTTCGTTGTAAGAAGAGATGAAAACTGCAATAAAAGGAGTTGTACATACATTTTATTATGAGAAACAGATCCCAATCGTCGACAAAATTTTAATTAAAATCAATAAAGATCGGGATTTACCTGAAAGTAAAAGAACTGAGCTCTGAAGATTGCTCAGAGAACTTAATTTTTGCTGGGAAAAACCAGATAGGAAATCTGTTCTTATAGATTGTCCGAAAACTATCCATTGGAGAAGAAAATATCTCTCAAGTAAAAGTTGCTAGAAATAACACAATTTACAAAATTAGCAATTTAACTGAACTTTTGAAACATTTTTTTGAATCTAGTTACTGCGGAAAATTAGGAAACATCCATATAATAAAAAATAAAACAAAATCTCAGGATCGGTGAGATAAAGGAACCAATTATAATGAATGTGAGCGAAGATAGCTTCACTGACTTTGATTACGAATTGGATACGTAATGTTTACCAGTATAAACACAACTTTTTATTTAAATTTTTGTGTTTTTTTTGTATTTTAAGGTTTAAGGTTGTTTATATGTTTTTTTAAATTTTTTTTTATATATTTTTATTTTAGTGTGTCACACTCTTTCATTTTATACATATTTAATTCCAATTAGCCGTAATTTTTTTATTATTTTATTATTGTATTTGTGTCTTTTTGTCAAGCGTGTAGAATTAACATGTTTATTTTATATTTTTAGGACTTTCGGATTTTCATATAATAAAGTAAATTAAATTAAGATGTCAGTGTAATAGAAATAAAAATAAGTAGGTCTAATTTTAACTGTAATATATAAAAATTAATTACATTTGAATCCCTTTTTAGTGTTTAATTGTAATTATGCAGATGGTTTAAGAAATAAATAAACGGAACTTCAAATGTCCTAAAAATATTTTTAATTAATAATAAAATGACTGATTGCCCCAAAAGAATTTTAATATTATATGGATGAATTTATTTTTTTATATATGTTTAACTTCTTGCATTTTTAACAATAGGTATTTTGTAAGTATTTAAATTATAACGTAGAATTTTTTGAGAGTTTAAGGCTACGTTTTAGTCTGAATGTGCATAAAACGGTTTCTATACCAAAATTAAAAATAATAAGAATACAGTTGTGATTTGTGTTAAATATGTCAAAATTATCTATATTTTGTATGTATGTGAATTATTAAGAAATCGTAAGAAATAAAATAATAGTATAAAAACTTTTATTTTAAGTTTATTATCGAAATAATATTCTATGCCACAGTGATAAAAAATACCTCCTCCCGACGCCTATGACAAGGATGAAAATCCTTTTTAACACTTCACACTTCCAAATATCTATTGTTATTCAACCCAAATAGTCAATTATTATAGACCAGTATTTTTGATTATAAAATTTCTAACCAGTTATGAAAAATATATGTGTCTAACAGGTTTTGCCAAAGACACCTGACTAAAGAACACAGGTAGTTTGTGAAGAAAAAAAGGGTAAAAAATGATATTACTCTCTCTAGTTCTTGAATAAACTATAGTATAAGAGGCAAAATTGGGGTATTTTTCTGAACTCAAAGCACTTGGGGGGGGGGGCGATCGCCCCCCCCCCCTTGGATTCGCGCCTGCTTCTTAAGGTATAAAATCTGTTAGAAACCCAAAAAATAGCTATTGGCTTAAAATGGTAACATCACTATCATATATTTTTATATTAAATTTTTCATAACGTAACCATCTTTTCCACACGTTCTATTTTCAAAAGTTTACAATTAAGAATAAAGACTCAGCTATTTCATTTACCTACGTAAATGTTTCTTAAAGCATACTTTATTTTAAATCAGAATTTAGGAAAATTGTTGTTACTGATTTCACATATGGCGTTGACAAGACTAGTAAAGAAGCTTTTTCTTCTATATAAAATTCTAAAAAAATACGTTTTCCTTTAACGTGACCCAAATGCCTATTATTTCAATTTTTTGTTTGCGAAAATTAAGGAAGCCAGACAAAGACGGTATTTCAAATGGGTAAACAATTAAACTCAATTAATTGCTTGTAATCTGCACAAATTCCTGCAAACCACTACATGTGCAGGACTGACAAAAGGTAATTAATTACATTAAATCATTTATTGATCGAATTGAAAGTATTCTAAATATTCTAAAAGTGTAAGTGAAGTGGATATTTTTCGGGAATATTAGTTTTGTTTCATTAATTAGGCTGGGAAGCTATAATTTTACTTCAAACAATCAAGTTAACTCAAGTTAACAAGTATTTGTTTATGAATGAATGAATTGTTTTATTATTAATAGATTTCTAAAAGAAGAAAATTCTAAATTCGATCTCCGATTGGAATGAAATATTTTGCATGATGTTAAGGAAGTTGCTGCGGAAGCCCAATATTATTTTGGCCGAAATTGATTCAGTAAAATTCAATAAAATTAATGTCCGATTTTCTCTAAAACTGGAGTAGGAGAGCTTTAGGAGTCGTACATAACGAATCTAAAATTATTTTTAAAAAATTCAATATGGCGCATCCAATATGACGGTCTAAAAATATTATATTTCCTACTTATATCCAAAATTTGTACTGGGGACGTTTTCGAGAGAGTTGATTAAGATTAGGTTAGGAGTTTAGAATTTTTTTTTTTTTTGAAATTGAATTTGGAGGATTCAAGCGTGGGTTGAAAATTTTACGTTATTCACAGTTTTTCATTATTGTATAAATTGTGTAAATTTTTACAATTTAGTATGGCAGATTCTCTGTGATATGACTGATCTCTGCATGTTTTGTCAGTGCTATACCCATGACGTGGTCATGATCGTAAGAGGCAAATTTGGGAATACCCTCTGTGACATAGTTCAAAGAGGGCTTGAATATACCAGTGAATGGTGCCAGATGATGGGACTAAACATCAACCCCACCAAAAATACCTTAGTAGCCTTCACAAGGCAAAAAAAAAACCTCAATCTGAAGACCATCAAAATGGATGGGAATGTTATTGAGTGGAAGTCAGGCGTCAAATATCTGGGACTGACCCTAGATAACAAACTCGGCGGGAATAAGCATGAAAAAGTTAGTAATCAACAAGGCTACAAAAGCCTTTATAATCTGTAAAAATTTTGCGGAAAATCCTGCAGTGGATATACACTGCAATAGTGAGACCAATCATGAAATATGGGGCAGTGATCTGGAGAAAAAGAACCAGTCTGGCTAATACGAAAGCTAACTCTCGAAAGTTCAAAGACTGGCCTATGCCTGTATAACTGGGGCAATGAAAACCTGCCCAACGGCCGCCATGGAAGTAATCCTGAACCTCACGCCTCTACATATATTTTTACAAAACATCCAGAAATCAACAAATCTGGGATCTAAGAAGAAATGCAAAAGAAATTCAACTTTATGAAAAGCTTCAGCACAAAGTTAAGTCGAAAGCGCGAATAGGACAGAAACATCATTGAAAAACTCAGCAAGAAATTTACTATATAGTATATAGATGGCTCCAAAACAACGAAGGGAACTAGATTAGGAGTGTATGGACCCGGTACCAGATACTACGAAAGCGTGGGTAAGTTACCAAGCATTTTACAGGCAGAAATACATGCCATTAGGATGTGTATTCAATTTAACAACGAGAAAAACTATCACGGCCAAGAGATTATCATCATGACGCATGGTCAAGCAGCCATAGTCTGGGAATGCCTAGAGGAACTGAATGTTTTGAGTAAGAATAATAAAGCCACCTTCATGTGGGTACCGGGACATACCGGGGTAGAGGGGAATAAAATAGTAGACAAGCTCGCGAGAAAAGGGGCTGAGATATCTTTTCTGGAGCCAGAGCCTTTCTGTGGAATCAGTAGCAGCGTAATGCTGGAAGCACCAAAGGTAGAAGAAGAAAGAAGGAGATCCAATTATTAAACGGAGCTTCAAAGATTGAGACAAGCGAATGCATAAGCCTGAATAAAAACCAGCTCAGAGTTCTGACACGGGTCGTGATGGCCATTGCCACCTGAAGGGACACCTTAAGAAACTCGGACTAGTAGAAAGAGAACAGTGTAGATTCTGTGACGAGAAGGACGAAACCTCTGTTCATATCCTTGCAGAGTGCAGCGCTCTAGAAAACACTGGGATGTGGTTCTTGGAGCACATCAAATCGATGAATGGGAGCTACTCACCTTGAAGCCGTCCAACATCCTGAGATTCCTTTGGGCAATAGGATTAGAGGACCTGCTGTAGCCGATAAAGTAACTCTTACTACTGGACACTAGTAGGGGACACAATAGATCTACCAGGTCTCAGTGTACAGACCCCCAACTCTACGCACATATATATGACAGATACAATATGTTGTCAGATTTTGTATAAATTGATAAAGCGAATTCTTGGAGTTTATATTACGGATCTTAAATTAATTTCTTTAAACAATAGACAGAAAAAAATGTAGGACTTAAAAATATACATGTCTGAAGCTCTTTCATTGTCGGTTTTGGGGAGTTTTGAGGATCATTACTAGTATTTATTATAGCAGACTAAATATTTGTTTGGTACAATTGTATGTAAAATTGGTATTTAAAGAATTTTCAGAATAAAATAATTTTTTGTTGTTCAGTTTAGTGTGGTCTACAACTACAGTGGCGGCCACCTCACCAGTCCAAACCATCTATGGGAAAAATTACTGTTTAAATATTCTCTTACTCTTAAGGCATTATGTCTATGAGCACCATTTTGTTGAACATAAATGTAAAGACCTTCTATTAATTGTTCATCATCCGTTAAATTCATAATTTCTAATAGATTAATGTAATCCTCTGCACTGAGCTTTTAAAAACTAATTTATGTTATAAGAAAGTCTGTCCTGTCGACGAACTTCTCGCACAATATAAGGATTAGTATTGTTCCAATATCTTTCATTACATGGGTTTAAAATACCTTTAATTGTAATTCTTGCTTCATCAGACCATACATCGTTATAAAAAGTAGATATTTCGTTACATTTATTTAAAAACCAGTGACAAAACTGCAGTCTTCTTTTACGATTGCCAGGGTATAGATGTTGAATCATATTTACTTTGTAAGAAAAATAGTGGTTCTTCCTCGGTATTTTTTGAGACTTTGTTTTTGAAACTCCTACTTTTTATTCTATTTAGCTATAGATGTTGACTTTCCTTGCTAAAAATAAAATTTCAATTTGTAAAACTTTAAAATATTTAATTTTTATTATTTTTTGCCTGTGTAGATAATGATTGACGACAGCCTCGTCTCAATTTGGGCTACCTCGTATCCAAGAACATTTATGTCATCATTTTCTTTATTGTGTTTAAAATATTCGTGTGACCTCGGTTTATTAAAACTTCCAAAATTTTCAAAATTTTTTAAGGTTTTGTAAAAATATCTATAAAATGTTGACGCCTATCTGGAAAAGTTTAAAAATATAGATTAAGTAAATTTTCTTGGCTTTTCTGGCTTTCTAAACACACATATATCATACTTCTCGTAATTTTCTTATTTCATTTTTAATAATTATAATGGAAGCAAGACTTCACGAAAATAAATATCGTCATAAACTTAAATGGGATATCTCCAAGCAATTTTTCATGACAAACTCAAATTATTTGAAAATTTATCAGTAATTTTAAATATGTGTCATTACACCTTCTTTTGTTTTTTATTCAAGGTGTACCACGATTTTTAATGAAAAAATCGCAAAATCCAGCTTGCCTTTTCATTTTGACATAGAATGTGGTATATTGTTATAAATCAATTGAAAACTCTACCTTTTCATCTAAAAATATGCAGGGTGTCACTTCTATGGGGGTTACTTCTATAATTTTATGAAAATAAGTCGTTTAAAATACTATATTATCTTTTTAACTAAGAACGTTACAAGGCATTATAAAAATTGTCAACTCTTGAATTTTACCCTGTATCTCCAAAACTAAAGAAAATTTCTATGTCCTGTGTGCGGTATTTTTTGTTTCCCTAAAGAACAGTTCGTGAACACTACATTAGTTTCTTGCTATCTAAACCTTCATATCTTTTCTTGTGCCTTGGAATAATAAATGTCTAATTAAAAGTTCTTATTCCTTCATATTTTTATTGCACTCCTCCTCACTTTATTTAGGTTTAGAACTGGACCAGGAAATTTGGAGTTAACGAGTTAACAACAAGCACAGTCATTAGTTATAAAACAGTATTGTCAAACGATCCAGTCTGACAAACCTTTACCGTTTCATTTTAAATTTAAATTATTATCTTTAATGTGTTCCGGTGATTTTTGTGGGAAAATTTATTTGTCGTGGTCTTTTTCGTTGGGCAGCCTACAACTTTTTATATAAAGTTTTTAGTATCTTCCATACTATTTATTGTTAATTAGCCACTGAAACTAGTTTGCAAACGTAATTTTATATTACACGATATAGACTTATTAAGAAAAAAAGCTACAAATTATTGTAGGACTATGTAAACTGTTTTGACAACGGCTTAGTTGCCACAAATTGTTAAAATTAAAAAGAATATTAAGATAATTTTTCATATGTCAATATTTTCAAAACAAAAGTATTATTGGTATATGTATTATACTTTCTTTTGATGAGAACATATAAAAAAATAAATTGTGTGATTTGCTTTTACTTTTCCTAACTGTAACAAATAACATCTCGTTGATCCACATAACTCATATTTTATAGCAATAGTGTTTGATCATAATACAGAATTAATTTATATTTTTTATTCTAAATATCTCCTTAATTAACTTTTTTACGATTTTCCTTATATTGTTGTTTTCAGAAAAAAAACTTTTTCTGCAAAAGCCCCAATTTATTAGGAAAAGTAATGTCAAGCAAGAGATTAACCTTTCGTGCAAATCGGTGTAAAACCCGAGTAAAACCGCACTAAATGAGATTTTCCTTTCCATTTTAAACTCTTTCTTGTACTTAGCTCGTTGTTCATCTGAATTTGATCCCAATTCTGAAATCTTTGTAATACTGTTTTTAACAAAGTGGTTTTGTCACTTGATTAATATTGTGGCATATTTTGTTTTAACTCTATTTTACCCAGTTAGATTATAATGGATGTTTTTATTTCTCCGAGTTTTATAAGGAAAAAATGTGTGTGTTTAACTGAGACAAAAACACCCGTTATACCGTCAATATTGTTATATTTTCTTTTATTTTTATTTTATAGAGGTAGACCAAAAATGCTAATCTAAATCAGCTCATTTTTGATGGAATTTCCTGTAGATGGTTAGAACTTTATAGTGCAAATTAAACAATAATAAAATTTTATTAAATCAACGACCTAGTTACTATTAATCAATCTATTATAATGGGAATATTTTCTAAAAGTTAATTTACAGATCTTATACAATTCTCTCTCCTTTGTTCTTTTATCTTGTAAACTGTGTTTAAGTATTCGTTTATAAAAAATAATTGAACTGTTACATTTACTGACAATATATTTATTGAATATAAACTACCATGAATAAAATCGAACTGGCTAATATTTTGATTGTTACAATGAGCAGAATGTTAATTGTTGGGGTTTAGTTCAATACGCAACAACTTTTGGTTTATACAAATTTTTTTATGTTTTATAAAATTTTCATTATAGTCCAGGAGCCCAGTCAGTTTTCGTAGTCGATGAAAAGACATGGCTGCATTAAAGTTTTTTATGTGTATTTTGATTCCCTGATTAGGAATATCGAGGGTGAATTCCCGAAAAATGGCCAGGTAATTTGTTATAAACAAAAAAATTGTTAATAATTAAAAATATTATTTTTTTGTGATTCTAAAGCAAAAAGTGTCTCCTATGATTTTTCCGTCTAACGTATCGTTTTTGATTTAAAAATTGCTCAACATATAAAAAATGATATTTTTTGCCACTTTGTAACATGATTAACTATGAATTAAATAAATATTTTGAAATTCTTCGCCCAGAAGTTGATAGTTAAAGTCTAGAATTATGAGCTGGGATTAAATGCAGTGCGCAAATTTAATACTTTTATTGCTTTTTAAGGTTATGAACTAATAACGTTTCGTCAGTTATAACGTTTCTCTCTCTCTCTTTGTCAACCTCTGTCCATCCACTCCTGGATGTAGATCTCTCTCAATTGTTTCCATCTTTCTCTATTCTTCGCCAATCTCATCCACTGTTTGCCCGCCACTGTTCTTATGTCGTCTACCCATCTTTTTTGAGGTCTTCTTGTTGTCTCCCTCGGTCTCCATTCCAGGATTCTTCGTGTCCATCTGTTGTCCTCATATCGGGCTATGTGACCAGCCCATCACCACTTCATCTTTGCAACCTCCTTCACGATGTCTTTGACTTTCGTTCTGCGTCTTATCTTGGTGTTTCTAATCCGTCTCTTAATGATATTCCAAGCATGTTTCTTTCCATCGCTCTTTGGACTGTTTCTAATTTTTTAGCGGACTTTTTGGTAAGGGACATGGTCTCTAATCCATACGTACACACCGGTAATATGCATGTGTCGTATACTTTTCTTTTTAGATTTATGGGAATTGAATTATTTTTCAGCATGTATGCAAATTTACCGAAAGCGGCCCATGTCAGCTATGTTCTTCTTTTTATTTCAGCATCCTGGTTTAATTTCCAGTCTGATGTCATGACCCAAGTATACATAGTGTTCGACGTTTTCTATCCTCTGGTTCTGTATCGTTATGTTTGCCTGTTCGTGGCTCATTATTTTTGTTTTGTTGTAGTTCATTTTAAGGCCTACAGATGCGGATACGTCATTTAGCTGTTGTAGCATTTCGTTCAATTCTTGGAGATTACTTGCTATTAAGATTATGTCATCAGCAAATCTGAGATGTTTTTAAACAATCAAAATTTCAGTAAGAAATAAAGAAATCTTTCTGCCGTATTTAAATAGTTTGCTATATAAGTAATTCTCCTTTCAGGCAGAGAATATGAAAATTATATATACAAACAGTTTATTTCCTGCAAATATCGCTCTGGTCCTCTCTCCATACGCGTTTCGATCACCGCATGATCTCGTCAGTGGAGCTGTATCGGATCGAGAGCAACATTAGCAGGAAATAACTGATATATGAACCATAAATTTCAGGGTATGTCGGCAGGATATTACACCTGCCGTCTACCAACTTCGATGTCAGACTGAAAAATATCGCCAGTCGAACGACATCTATGAATCAATGGAGTAAAGTGAAATTTTTAAACAATCAAAATTTCAGGAAGAAATAAAGATTTCTTTATTTCTTACTGAAATTTTGATTGTTTAAAAATTTCACTGGCAGATCGAGTTATTGCCTTAACCTCCGCAAAATATCGCCATGAAACCCTAAAAAAGGTAAAAATAATTGTCATAAACAATCACTTTCCAAAAAAAAATTATATTGAAAATACTAAAACAAAGAAACTTATGTTCTATAATAAAACAAAAAGAACAAAAAATAAAAATCAAGAAGAAAATAACAAGTATATCAGTATGCTTTAAAACATATTTTATCCAAACATCATATAACCGTTTGTCATAAGGCACGAAATTTACTGAAAAATGTATTTTTAAGAAGTAAAGTACCTAAAAAGAAAAAATTCAACATTATTAAGTCAATACCACGTCTTAACTCTCGTGATACTTAAATATGAATGACAACAAGTACTTAGACAATAGATTGAACGATCGCAAATGTACAAAGAACACTTCAACTGCATTACACAAGCACGAAATCCTAACAAAAAAAAGAATTTAATTTTAACAACACCAAAATATTAACTCAACAAGATCCAAATTATCATAAATTAACTATAAAAGAAATGATAGAAATTAAAAAAGAAAAAAAAACGCCATAAATGATAAATAGATGAAAAGAAAAAGTCATGAACTTGTTTTATACCCTGCACTGATTCTATAAAATATTCAGGGTACTGTACATATTAATTTTTTTTTAATAAAAAGATAGAACTATCCAGAGAAATAGGTCAAAAATAAATTCTATTACATCAAATTAAGACATATTTAATAACTTTAATACCGTAGAACTGACAAACTCCAAAGTAGGCTATCTAAAAGAAATTTTAGTTGTATCTGTTGATGATTTTAAAATAAAATGTATAAAACTTTTCAGTGTTTTAAGATGTTTGACTGCGTTTTAAATGTTTTTATTTTTAATGTCTATAAATCTTCTGTTTAAGGAAAAAAAACTTGAAAAAGCACAACACGATGTGCGAAACGTCGTAAGTAAATATAAGAAAGAAAAAATGAATTTTTGGAATTTATTTTACAACCTATTACCCAAGTAGATATAATAAGAGTTTGCCATGTTAGTGCCATATAAAAGAACAATTGAATTCAACATATTAGATTACACCCAAATACCAACCAATATATATATATATATATATATATATATATATATATATATATATATATATATATTTAATTATTAACAACTCATTTGTTAATAACTAATTACCTGGGCATTTTTCGGGAATCCACTCGCGATGATCAGGGGGTCAAAAGACATATAAAAAAGTTTCTTCGAGCCATGTCTCTTCATCGTCTACGAGAACCCATTAGGCTCCTCAACTAGTAAACCAACTGAATTAATTTGCATATACTACCATTATACCACGATTTTTTGTATTATGCATATCCATAAATCCCAAATACAATTTCAAAACTGAAAAATTTTAGATACGAGGGCAGTCCCAGAATTAACCGGCCTGACACATAGACGGCGGTAGTTGTTAAAATACATATACTGACTGTTAGAAAGTTCAAGTTTTAAGTTTGAAGACGCTACTTTGTTTATTACTTGTTTGACAGCCATCAATAGGGGACTTTCACAGTGAATTTGTAAACATGGAAAAAATTGGTCCTCGTTTTGTGATTAATACTTTCATTTGAAAGGACTCAATGCAATTAATATCAAAGCTGAGCTAGACTCTACTTTGGGTGAGTCTGAAACTTCGTTTTCAACAGTGAAGTATTGGTGGCAGAATTTAATTGGATATGAGAACTCTCTGTAAAAAATGAGTGCCGCGTTTGCTCATAATCGAACAAACACAGCGTCGTGAGGATGTCTCAATCGAGTGTTTGGCCATGTTTCGCCACAACAAAGCCGAATTTTGCATCGATTCATAACTATGGATGAAACATGAGTCCATCACTATACACCCGAGACGAAGGAACAGTCAAAACAATGGCTGAAAGGGGAGAATCAGCTGCAAAGACAGCAAAGAGGGTTCTATCTGCAGGCAAGATCATAACTTCAATTTTTTGGGTTACGCTTGATATAATTTTTATTAATTAGCTTGGAAAAGAAAAAATCATCAACGGCGAATATTATGTGAACTTATTGCAGCATTTGAATGATATAGTTGGAGAAGCCGCATTTGGAGAAAAAGAGAATGTTGTTTCATCACGACAATGCGCCTGTTCACACATCCGTTATTGCAGTGGCCAAAATCAATGATTTAAAGTACGACTACTTCCTCATGCACCCTATTGGCCAGATTTAGCCACCTCGGACTATTTTCTCTTTCCAAACTCGAAGAAATGGCTCAGCGATAAGAAAATTTGTCAACGATGAAGAGGTGATATCTGCGATAGATGGCTGTTGAGGAACTCGACGTTTCTTACTATAAATAAGGTATCGAAGCTATCGAACATAGCTGGGAAAAGTGTATCGAGCTTAAAGGAGACTACTTTGAGAAACAAATAAAGTGTTCGCTAAATATTTTGTGTTTTCTTTGTCAGGCCAATTAATTCTGGGACTGCCCTCGTTTATTTATTCACTTTCTAATTCATTCCATAATAATACCCAAAGAGGTTTTAGACTAAAACCTCTTAGGTAACACCAGTGGCGGCACTTGATCTTAGAATATATATATATATATATATATATATATATATATATATATATATATATATATATATATATATATATATATATATATATATATTGGTTGGTATTTGGGTGTAATCTAATATGTTGAATTCAATTGTTCTTTTATATGGCACTAACATGGCAAACTCTTATTATATTATGCAAACAATTTTTGACTTAAATGCACTAAGTCCGTTATATACAACCCCATAATTGTGATTATATTCTCTCTCTTTGACAAGATTTTCCATGGTTTAGATCCTCTTTTTCAACTAAAATAGCCAGTAAAAACTTTGCTATTATTCTCTCTTTAATTTGTTTTTGTATTTATAAGTAAATAAGTTGCAATATTAATTAAATTATAAATTAAGTAATATAATAATTCACATTCCTCAAATCCAACTAACTTACAGAAAACAAAATGTACGTCATGCGAAAATACACACCCCGTGTTTTTCGCACAAATAGTAATTTAAAAAGAGCTAATAAACAATTATAAAGTGCAGGAGTGGACCAACTTGGCTATGAACGAGAACTATGGATAAAGACCCTTTTTAGCCTGCGTGGCTCACCGCACAGGTGACCCAGTCGCACACCTAGGCCGGTATCCTCGAAAGCCTGATGTCAGACCGAAAATGTCCGTAGTATGTTTTGTCGCCATTTTGGAAAAAGTAGTTTTGGTACGTCAAACTAACCGTCAAAAGTTAAAAAAAAAATAGTGTTGTTCTTATTGCTGTGAAGTTGTTGATTGTCATTAAAATATTTGTAATTTTCCTGTATTAAATTTATTTTATATTACTTAACATCCAAGAAATATAGACCAAGCCATCAATCAAATATTTAGGTGTAAATATAGACCACAAAATTATCTTAAATTGACCCTCTAGAACTATTAAACAAAAATGTATACAAAGACCCAAATACTTTAGGATTCTAATATATAAAGAAAAAGGGATGTCAAGAAAAACAGCAACTCATATATACAAAGTAATATACAGACGTCAATTGGAATACATGTCCCCTATATACAGTAATTGTAGAAAGCCAGCACTGGAAACTATCCAATCAGTTATTTATTGTATGAATTCACAAAATATCCAGCTTTTGAATGCAAGACGTCTTATCCTGACAACTAAATTTGAAAGAAAACCTAAAACTTGAACAATGATAATGAAACTGTTTAAGACCGAAATCAAAAGCCAGACAGAATACGTCCATTAAAGATCTAACATTCCAGTTTTAATATAGTTTTTTTTTTATTTTATAAAGATTTGTAGAGACTTGAAGATCAAATGTACCATAAATTGGTTTTTGTGCTGAAGGACCTCATTCGTTGGTTTATAGGATTCATATTTATACGTCCCGATAAATTATAATCATAATATTTATTTAATTGTAGTGTAATATAGTGTCTAATGCGCTCTAATTAAGTTAAATGCTGTAGTCAGCATTATTTAAATATAAAATTTGTTATTTATTTTTAAAAAAATTTCAGATAGCATACAATATGTTATTTCTCAAATTTATTATAAGTTACGTATTTAAAAGAATTATATTAGATTTAACTGTTTAAAGCTAAGATACTCGGCTGTTATGGACACAAGTATTTATGTTAAATCCATAAACAGAACTAGCCGTAAAAAACATTTTTAAATAACACTCTCATACAATTAAGTTATGAACAGGATCTCCTGTAATAATTTTATATGTCTGTAATCTCAAATATACTTAATATTTGCGACACATTTTCAACTTTCTAAGGATATTTTAATTAAAAATTTGAAAATATTAATAATATTGAGGTACCACCTAATTAACATTTTAACTGTTTATTCAAAAAATAAAACGTCAACATATTACTTTTTTTTAATGACGAGTTATTTTGAACCACCAAATATAAAATAATTTTTTTAATATTAATCGTCAAATATGTCATTTAGCGGCTGACATTTCATTTGCGCATGTTTCATGGTTCGCTTGCCTTCCACCGGGCGAACAACGATATGAATGGTGAACGTGTCAAGAATACACATTGGCCATCCTTTCACCGTTCACTTCACGCTCCTCAGTTCGAGGATACGGCCCCTGTTCTTAACCTAAGTTTTAAATTATATTTTCTGACTAACGCTTATTTGATAACTCAGCTATATTCGGGTGCCATACTATTTCGGTTAGGTATCAAATATAAATTAAGGATTTTTCAAAATGTGAGTAGTTCTGCAACTTTGAACTTCTTATGTATTAGCTGCCATCGAGTAATACTGTATACAGTTCTGACACGAACAGTTTTAAATGTTTCCTTTTAGTTTTCTATAATTAGGTATCTCAAAGTAGAAAATTATAAATCCTTATTCAGTATTTTTGTTTGAAGCCCATATTAATCACTATAATTTAGAAGTTATGTTATGTCAAAAATATTTGCTCGTTACAATTAGATACTACAACTTAACTAGTTATTTTAGGTTAAATCGGCCAAATATAAATTTATTGATTTGGATGTGCATGATTCCTCAATAGTCAATCAATTATAAAATCGCTTGCTAACCAA
Source organism: Diaprepes abbreviatus (assembly GCA_034092305.1). NCBI lineage: Eukaryota > Metazoa > Arthropoda > Insecta > Coleoptera > Curculionidae > Diaprepes > Diaprepes abbreviatus. The sequence continues at coordinate 39,222,845 of JASJET010000055.1, forward strand.
ATTATATACATGGACTGTACCCGCAAATAATAATTGCAATTGGTTTTCGAAATAATTGTGTCAAACATTCTGTGTTGTTAGTGGGCTATATTAATTATTTTAATTCGTAGTAATTAAAATTGTCCGTCGAGTCCAATATCAAATTAATTATCTTAATAGTCGATGACCCCTTTAGAATTTTTTTATGTTTATAATACGTGTCTTGTTTTTAAGTAGCACATGAAAGACAAGAAATTTAGATGATCGAAATTAATCAAGTGGTAGCACTTAATTCTGATTTGTTATAATAAACTAAAGTAAAACTAGTTTCGTTTTGACATAAAAACTAGTTTTAACATATTTTTTATTTAAACAACTATAAGAGCTAAAGATATAAAATTAATAAAAAAAATTTGATTAACTCCACGTCGGCTTTCTAAGATAATGAAAGCATAAAAACAGTTCAAAACAATCTCGACAAAGCACTTCAGTACTAGGAAATAAACAATAATATCCAAATAATTATGAAGTCACAAAAACATATAAACCATAGAGAAAAAAAAATTATATTATTCAGGAGAAAGGGATCTGTGTGGTTCTGCTGGACTTTAGCGGAGCGTTCGATACTTTGAACCTTTCCACTTTATTAACTAAGTTAGAGTACTATGGAACGAATTAACTTTGAAGTATATCGAAAGTTACTGAGAGGAAAAAGTCAGCAGAATGTGTTGCTTTCTTGTGCGTCGAATTTAATGCAAATAAAAAACGAAGTACCACAGGGTAGTATACTCTAACTACTTTTCTCTATCTATTCGGGAATTGTTGACAGGACATTGTCACCTGAGGGGCCATCTTTATCGAATCGGCGTGGAAAACGACTCGACGTGCAGATGGTATCTGGAGGAGGATGAAACTGCTGACCATGTCCTCAGAGAATGCCCAGCACTCCACGGACTGAGACGGAGATATTTCGGAGATACAATTTTATTACCGGAAGAAGTTATGTATATTTAACTAACGAGGCTCCTTGGATTCGCAAAGACGATTGGCCTCGAATGACCTGCAGCTATGCTGGAATGTACAGGGCCCAACAAAGCTTAAACATCGATGATCTAGTATCACCACCCCTTTTTTATTCATTTATTCATTCAAGTAGTTGTGGGTCTCATTAGTATCCCGATGTAACACAAATTAATTTTTACTTTTTTAACTACTCGTTTTAACCATCGACACACGTCAACGATGTTGATCTTGCGACTGATCCATTTAACGGTTTGTGGTCGAAATAACTTGTTAACAATCCCAATATAGATGACAGTGGAGTTGCTATAAATGCATCCAATATATCTACAAACCTAGGCATTTACTTAAATGCTAGCTTAAGATTGGAGAATTACGTATCCCATTTCTTGCAAAAGCCATTTTGTAAATTAAAGACTGTATATTCAATAAAACGTTTTATCCCTAGATATTAGACGAAAATTGCGTGTTTAATACTTTCGTTTCTCAGTCACACTGATGTTTTTTATTACCCGGCATTTACCATGTCAAGGCATTTTATTTTTTCCTGTAGATTTGTAGATATATTTGACGCATAATATTGCAACTACACTGACATTTATATTAGGATTGTTAACAAGTTCATCCTTATTTCTACTACAAACTGTTAAATGAATCTTACTACCATTCAAGATCAGATAACACGCAGCCGTTAGTCATTCGCAAGCTCATCATCGTTGATGCATGCCGATAGTTAAAAGGAGTAGTTAAAAAAAATAAATTTGCGTAACATCGGTATACCAATGAGACCCACAAATACAATCGTATAGATAGAGAACAGTAGGGGTCCGAGTATACTACCCTGTGATACTCCTCTGTTTATTTGCACTACTGCCTTCTTCCCCTCGGTAACTTGTAATTAACTTCAAAGATAACTCGTTTAAATCATAGTATTTTAACTTAACTAATACAGTGGAATGGTTCTAGGTGACAAACGCTTGTCTAAAGTCCAGATACGTTTAGCTGCATTTAAACTTTATTACTATATTGAAACTAATTTTTTTTATTTTTTACAGGTATGGACATTTAAAGTCACAAAGTTTGCTAAAAACATAAACAATAACAAATTCGTAAGTAGCAGTAGTTATAGTGTTTTTTAGTGGTAAATTTTATTGCTTAAAATAAATGTGTTTAATACATCTAGAAAAATAGTACTGAACGCGGCTTCGCCGACCTCCCGCCGGATGTATTTGCAGTATTTGCATGCTTCCTTCCGATCTGTCTTTTGCACAGCCAGGTGCATGTCGGTACCCTGATGAGTCTAGTAGAGACGAAACATGTATCTCTGCCGTATCACTGTGGCGGGGAGGGTAAGTTTTGACTTTCTTCTCGGTATGGTGGTATAGGTAGGCCATCATCTCGATGGTGGTGGAATAGGATAAATTGCGTTTTATAACAATTTGTTTCTAACTGTACAACCTCTAACACAGAAGGGATAAGATGGAGAGAAGTTTGCATTTATTGTTCGTATTTTACTTCATTCTATACACGGAGCTGCATATAGTTGTACGTTTGCTGAATGTGATTTCAGCACTACAACGGCATAATGTGAATATATCCACTGCTATTACATCTCACACGGAGGAATCCGTGAAAGCCGCATAAACATATATACGCTATCCGGCGGGAGGTCGGCGAAGCCGCGTTCAATATTTGCATGCTTCCTTCCGATCTGTCCTTTGCACAGCCAGGTGCATGTCGGTATCCTGATGAGTCTAATAGAGATGAAACATGTATCTCTGCCGTATCACTGTGGCGGGGAGGGTAAGTTTTGACTTTCTTCTCGGTATGGTGGTATAGGTAGGCTATCATCTCGATGGTGGTGGAATAGGATAAATTGCGTTTTATAACCATTTGTTCTAACTGTGCAACCTCTAACACAGAAGGGATAAGATGGAGAGAAGTTTGAATTTACTGTTCGTATTTTACTTCATTCTATACACGGAGCTGCATATATTTGTACGTTTGCTGAATGTGATTTCAGCACTACAACGACATAATGTGGATATATCCACTGCTATTGCAGCTCACACGGAGGAATCCGTGAAAGCCGCATATACATCTGTAAAAAGGGAACAATAAAATAAAAAAAAAAGTATTTAGGGGGATTAGTTTGGGGGCCAAGCTGTCAAGATGTGGTTAGGGTTGCCTTCAAACCTGGCAAATCAGCTGCGCTGTTAACTTATATTTTATATTAGTTGCAATACAAGCTTTGCTTACTCATGTTAAATGTTCTATACACACTTTTTTTTGTAACTTAGCCAACGAAGGAACGAAGAATTGCATGAGTAATAAAAATTACATTGCTACAAAAAATGTAATGAATGTATTTTTTTTTCTTTTTAAGCCATTCTTGGTGGAATAAGTTTTTAGTATTTTGCATTAGAACTGGGGGTAGCAAATTCAATTGTACTTCAAAGACTTCAAAAGGCTATAATATCTTTAACAGCGGTTTGAAAATACGTCAACGTAAAAAGGTAGAATTTATTACTTTTAGCGAAACAGCCAGAACATTTTATAAAATTTGTATTTTTATGTTATTATTTATATTTTATATAGTGGGAGACCTATCCATCGTCAACAGTGAATGATGCTATAAAAAGAAATTTATAAAATTATATTCTCAAAATATTACTTGGTAAAATACGTTTCAATGGACTGTTTTTACAGTTATTTGAAGTATGTTAGTGTTTTAAATTTAAAGATAAAAAAGTAAAGACGTAGAATTTTTTGATTACTAGCTACTCAAATAAAATTTTTCATATTAAGTTCTGAAATTTTAAAAAATTAAATATGCCATTTGGTACTATTTTTCATAATTTCAAATGTTCTTATTCAAGGACTATAATATAAGAGCCTTCAAAAGAGAATATAAATTTTATTTGCACATCCAAATAAGGAGGATTCACACTCGGAATAATAAATAATAAGCTATAAAATTGCATACATTTTTATTTTGATATGAATTAATTTTTTTTTTTTTTGATATTTTATAAGTTACCTCAAAAGTCTCATAGAATCTCATATAATCAAGTCAAAATATTCAAGGTCAAGGGTAGCAGAAATCGGTTTTTTGTAAATATATATTTTTTACTTTGCTTTAAATAACATTTCTAGTTTTTAGAAAAGTTGTAAAGCATACAATTTTCTACAAATTTGACCCTAACAGTTAACAATTATAGAGATAGAGGGCGCAGATATTATAATAAAATATTTTAAATGCATTATAATTATATTTTTATTTGCCGTCAGTTACAACTCAAGATTAATGTGAGGGGGGGGGGGACTTTTTCCTGTTTTTTTCATCATTAATAGCAATCATGCAGTTTAATATTTCTCTTGTTCGTCATTGTCTTCCTCTTCTGATGACTTAACTTCAATTTTCAATTCATTAGCATCATCCTCATTTTCTGTTACATTCTGTTGTAAAGCTTCAAGGACTTCAGTTACATATTCACTATCTTCGTCAAGATCATTTGGATATGATAAAGCGTTGAGGTATGCTTGTCCATTACATTGACCACAAAGTGAGGAGCATTGCAAACATACTTTCCTACATCCGTAACTCAAACCACAGCCTTTCTGTAATTACAAAATATTGTATTAAGCAGTTTTTCGGGTGTGGTGGTAATTATGTTGTTGTCGGTTCCAGGATTGCAATACCCATCCCCATTCCTGGTTTTCAAAATAATTCCTTAACTAAGTTTGGATCTGGTAATAGACACGATTGATATGCTGTCGAACTGCTGTACTTGTAGATGGAAGATATAATAACTACACCACGTGTGTGGAGGACAGTTTTCTTTCTGAAATACTTAATCTGATTGATCCAAATTGGAATGCTTCACGAATATTTTAATAATTCATAGTTTTCCTTTTCTAAAGCCCATATATTGTGTCACATCCACTGAAGGCATGCAAAAATTAAATATATCTTTTTGAACGATGATATTTGCCAAAAATTTTAGACAAATACGTTTGTGTCTCCACATTCCCCTAGCCATTTTTTAAAGAAAATTTCTTGCTATTGTGATTGAGTACGTTTTATTAAAAGAACTAGCAGATCAATTCATTCTCCTATGATGATAATAGTCGATGATAAAACCATTAGCCCTATCTCTGGCTTTTTTTGTAGCGATGATAACAGTTTCTAATTTCTAAATAAGCATTTCAATATAATTTTTTTTACTGCATCGGTTCGATAAAAACTTTTCTTGGCTGATTGACATAATCATTGTTTCATGAAAATAAACTTAGGAAGATGTTGAAAAAACAGCAATTCTTCTCAGTTGTTCCTTTCTTTTAATATTTTTAGAGTGGTCTGAATAACAACAGAACTTGAGCCATAATATATTTGCAAATATTTAACTTATTTATTAATAACAATGGAGATAGTATCATCTTTACTCCATATGACGCAATGCCATAGAAATTCACCATCCATAATGTTTATTACATTATCTTTATCCATTTCGATATCAACAGGTGCCATATTGTTATAAAAATTTACTCTTGTGGTTTATCTCACATCATATCAAATAAAGATATCGGATACGGACTCAGTTTATATTGTAGATTGTAGACTATTTTCAAAGTTTTTGTTCACAGTTATTCTCTTGAAGAGTAGTAATGGATCAACAGAAGTTTTACAATTGTTAATCCTGATGGATTGGTAGAACTTTTTCGACACATTTTAATTTTATTGGATTGACGTTCAAACCAGGTATTTCACCATCGTTTCCAGATCGATGTCATGGGCTAAGCTTCCTTCATAATTGTAATATTTGTAATAAATAATTAACTTTATTAGTACTGCTATGTATCGGATTCCACAGTTGACCTAGCATTATCATTCATATGGCTAAGTACTTCCCACTTTTCGGGCTCTATCACAAGAACGGAATTTTATGCTCTGCAACTTTTCTAAAAACAAGATATTTACAAAAAAAACGGTTTTTGCTACTCTTGACCTTGAATTTCTTGATTCGCGTACCCGAGATTCTATGAAACGTCTAAGCTAACTTATAAAATGTCAGAACAATGATTTATACAAGTTTATAGCTTATATTCTTCCATTCCGAGGTTTATCCCTTTTTTTCACCTTATATAATTAGATAAATTATCAAATCAGTAATTCGTAAAGCCCTAATTTTTTTCTTATTTTAAGAATATGAAAACTGACTCAAAGTAAAGTGGCTTAATGTGAATATATTACTAAGTTCAGACAATTCGATTTGATAGTTTCAAGAATACAATTGTTTAAAAAATGATCCCATAAAGAACTGATCAAAAATTAACTCTAAAATCATTAAACTCTTCATTTTACAATCTAAAAAAAAAATCCATAATTCAGTCATACAATATTTTTAAAATTAAAAACATCCCTTTGAATATTTAATGCCTGCAACTTAATATTTTTTCGTCCTTAAAATAGTAACATTGTATTTTAACAATATATAAACGAAATATATTCTCAATCAAAAATTATACATTCCCGTTATATAAAATGTCATTTTTAGGGATGGTTTCGTTCATATGTTAACTTTAAATTAATGTTTAATTTATGAAATAATGGCAGTAGAACTATAAAATAGCCATTAGGTGCACTTGGCTTCGTGCCAGATGACCTTATCAAGGTTTGACCCAAAGTCTATCCCAATAATTGTTCAATGTTGTAGCAGCGAAAGTCGCGGCGATGGTCTGAGATTTAAATGGCTTAATATTGTAAATTTTATAGTTTATTCCACTTTGCATTTCAAATTAACAAACGAAACAGGCACAGTTTTGGCATATCTCTTAAAATTTGTTTTAATAATAATTTATATGAAACTAGGGTATACGTGGTGTATCCCAAAAACTCCCGACCTGCACTTATAACTTGGACCTGTCATTATTTTTCATCATCCGATAGATAGCATCCTTCAAAATAATCGCATTCTCCCATCGGTATTCCCACATGATGGACCACTTCGCATAGTCAATTTTTGGAATGACAATTTTGTTTGAAATTGAATTTTCAATTTTGCGACTAGCCAAAAGTTATTGACCATTTCCAAGTTATCCTGAGCGACTTCAAAGCAAAGCATTTTCTGTTCTACTGTGAGTAATTTTGGAATGAAATTTGAGTACACGTAAATCATTCCCAAATTTTCCGTTAAAATTTTCAAAAAATAAGTTTTCGGAATGCCAAAGTCCCTTATTCGCGAACAGTGAAACGATGATTTTGTGCAATTAGAAGTCTCACACGCTCGACATTTTCCGGTGTGCTCGGAGGTTGACCAGAACGTGGATCATTGTCAACAGAAGTGCGGCATCTTTAAACCACTGGTATTCCTCTTTTATCTGTGTTTTACCCATACACTCGTCTCCAAAGGCCTTCTACATGTTTTCAATAGTTTCCGCACAACTTTTTTCGAGTTTAGAGCAAAACTTGATGCAAATTCGTTTTACACATGTCTCCACAATTTTTAGCAAAACCCCTATACCCACGAACTAACACGGACAATTGGTAGCTGCGGTAATCAGCGAGGTTTCCGATTACTCTGGACTATTATGGCACGAAGTTAAAATTACAGGTCAGATACTTTTGGGACTCTCCACATATATTTAGTTAGATTATACCACTCCAAAACTAACCACTTAGTTAGAATAAACATATTTTGGGGTGAATTTCTCGAAAACGTTTAAGTTAGATATTCTTAATTTAAATATGTCTACTTTAGAGGTTAGTCAATGCTGTATTTAATATATATATACAAGTGTGGAAAATCCAAACCGGAACCTGAACGTTTCTTAAATAAGATCAAACCAGAATGAGACAGCATATGTGCATCGACATGCATGCTTAAATTTAATAAATTACCAGTTTGGCCCTAGGGTGAGGGGTAATACAATGCTGGCGCGGTGAGAACGGGCGGCAGCATACGCCATGACCTAGCACAACAAGAGGATTCCAAGTTATTTGCTTTTATTCAAGCCGTCGAAGCGTAAGTACCGAGTATTGGTATTTCCGTGTTTCGCACCAAATTTTTTTGTATTTGAAATGGTAGTTTATTCCACGGAACAAAAAGAGCAGATTGTTAAGTGGTACTATTCTGGTAAATAATCGGCATTTACGTGCGAAAATCATCTTGTTACGTGAAAATTTAGAATTTCGGAAATTACTAAAATATTTGAGACAACCGGTTGTTTGAAAAATGCAGTGGTAACAATGAGGAACAACCAGTTACTCAAATTACAGAAGAACGAGCAAATCGGGAGACTGACGTTTGTAGTTTAGAAGAAATTAATTTTCCTTGCAATAGTACCGTAATTGCCGAAGAACTTGATATGAACGCTCGAACAGTTCTGAATATTTTAAAGCGGAACAAATATCGCTGTTACAAATTACGAAATTTTTCCGAAAGTCTAGGGAACACTTATGGTGTTTTGTGAGGACATGATAGAAAGGGCTAAAAGGGATATAACCACTGAAGTTTTGGCAAATACACGAACCGTATTTTACAATAGACTGGGTTATTGTCTCGCTCAAAGTGGAGGCCTGTTTGAACACCTCTTGTAAACTTTTAGGTATTTTTGTTGATTTAAATTGAATTTAATTATTTGTTTATTTATTTACAATTACTGAACTTGTTATTTTTATTTTTTACCAGAATAAAAGTTTATTTTTGAGAATGATTTTTAATTTTAAAGTGGTCTATTAGCTTATGTACTTAGAAATTACCGTTGCGTTTCACTAGTATTTTTATTAGAATAAATGTTTATTTTAAAACAGAAATATCAATTTTCTTTACGCTCAACGGCCAACAAAAACTATTTTTGTTTTGCATTTCGACTATTTGCTGAATTTAAAACAATGAATATATCAAATAGTCATTAAATATTCCAAATTCCGTAGATTACGTTATAAGTTTAGACGAAAAGTAAATACACCCTCTCATTCATTTCAAGGTACTGCTCGTCTTTGGGTCATACGGAAGTTAGCGGGGGTAATATTGCGCGTAGGCGTTCCCTACGATCTTCTGTCCCGAACTAACCTGAAAGAAGTTAGACGGCTTAGTGGGTCAGAATTTGAGAAAAGGGCCAAAATAATTTCTAGTTAAGAAATTTAAAATAGAAGGTTGGCTATATTAACGTTTCTATTAAACCTCGATAATATGAACGGCCAGTCTTTTTTTTCTAAAGTTTCGTCTCAGGTCAAAGGCAACAGTGTTGTGGTTGCGTCGCGCCCAGTTATATTTGTGCGCCGCTCTTCTATTTGACATTGGATTGTCGAGAAACAAATATCAACGATTACAAAATTGGGCTAAACAGAAAGACGGTAGTATATTTTCGCCATACTCTGGTGTGTAAAATTCAAAAAAGCATGTTATCCGCATGACGAGTATCTAACTTTTACTAAATCAAAAGCCGAGGTTAGATTCCAAGGCTTACTGGATCACACAGTGGATCTAATTATATGGCTTCAATTAGACGCCCTTGAACAAATCGATAAATTATATTTGTACATATGAGTTTCATTGGCAAATGGGGCTTCGATGGAACGTCAGGTCAGACCCAGTACAAAATAAAATTCACTGATCCGAATATTTTAGCAGATATTACCACGCAAACCCAACAAAAACAGATTGTGTTGTACAATTCCAAACCCTCATCTACTATGAATTGGAATTTATTAAGGAAACCGAATAAAAGTCTTTAAAGAAAATAGAAAATTATGAACTCGAACCAGACAACTTGCACCATATAAAAAAGCTCTCTTTGCCACCCGAGCTTCAGTACAGTACAACTTATCTATGACGATGATAGACGGCTAGGTGAATGCTTTGGCTGGAGCGAAATTGGTCCAACGTTGTTACATCTATACTGTGTCCCAGTAAATACAGAGTATTTCAAACTACAACTGTTAACTCTACAGGCATATATTCGATTCTTCGAATGCTGCTTGTATTTGTCGTATCAACGTGACACACAGCAGTGGCAAGCCCATAAGTAGAAAGACAAAGAGGTGAAAGCACAGACAAAGGCTACCATCCAACAGACCTTTAAGGAGAGAGATTAGGACTTCTTGTTGACATGCCAAAGTACGGATTAGGAAGCACTAAGCACTAACGATGGCAATATAGTTCGACGTTTTTTCGAGAACAGTGATGAGTCAACCATTATAACAAGAGTAAAGCGAAAACTGGTCCTTCGTTTTCCTGTCATTTTGCAAACTATTGGAAGCGGACATTAAACTGCAATAGAGAAGATTTGAGAATACAAACTTCAAATAGCAAGATTATTCTTCAAAGGATATTCTTGGTACAACATGCCAACAGGAATCCACAAATTACTTACTCCATTGATCAGGCATCCTAGCATTTGCAATATTACCGATAGGTAAACTATCGAAAGATGCACAAAAATCAACGGGCAAGTTGATAAGAAACTATCGCCTAGATTTTGCCCGAAAATCTTCTCGAGAAAAATATGGAGGATGTGTTTCAAAACTTTTGGCGTCGATGGATCCTTACACTGTTTTTTGACATCGTAAGGATTCGGACAACAATTCGTACGTATTGAGGAACAAGAAAAGAGCTGTTAACAAAGAAGGTAATGATAAAAAAGTTCTTTTTATTATTTTTATTACAGTCGTATTATTTATTCATTTGTGTGAATCAATAAATATTATATTATTTACTTATTATTTGCATTGGTATTTGTTAAAAAGTCCTAAGCATAGAGGAAAAAGTACTTTTGCCTGTTTAACGATTATCGATATCCACGTATTTATTATTATAGTGTTATTTTTAAAATGCACCTTGGACTCAAGCGCAATATTTTGTTCATGGAAATACAATTATTATTTTTATTTTGTTTTTAAATTGCATATTTATCAGCTATTCAACCACATTAGACGTTTTTCGAATTTATTTTCATGATTTTAAAGATTCAGTCTCCCGTGTTGGATCTAATTTTTATTTTTAATATTAAATCCGTGCTTTCAACCCACTGTGTTTTGACAAGCCCTCAACCATCTTTGCTGAATACCAAAAAGCAACTACGATACAAAAGTATGCTTTATTTCACTTCTTCAACATGGCTCTTTCTGTTACATTCCCAATATTTAGAGGTTCCGGTTTGGATGTATCTAAATTGCAATTAAATCAAAATGAATATTATTAATGATTTCCATTCATATAAAAATCCCCCGTATATTAAATACTAAAATTAAATGCATGGTATATTTTCCAAGAAAAATCAATAACCCTTTCGTATAATTTTAAAATGCCGGACGTTTTTAAAATTGTAGGCAATATGTAAAATAGGAAATACCTGTTGTTTTATTGTTTAAAACGCGTAACTAAAACATAAAAGAGTAATTAATGTTTTTTCAATATGCAATAGTATGTAAATTTTGTTTGTGAAGTCACACCGTATTAATACCTATGGCTTTTTTAACAAATAATCCATAATTAAATGTTTGAAATTATTTAAAATATCACAACAATTCGCGTCTGATGAATTATTAAATTAATGTTTTAAATAAATATTTAAATAATAATATTTTAATTTCTGATTTAAACGGATAAATGCAATACAATAAAATCCAATAATTAAACTAATATGATCAGTTTGATTTAAAATTGCTGCATATTCGCACAGTTTAAATTTTCAGCCTGACTTTATTAACAATACGGACAATGAAATTCTTTATTTCTTTGATTAGATTTCTTAGTTCTCAAAAAAAGTATATTATAAAAATGAGTCTTTATCACGTTTTTATTTACTCGTTTTCTTGTCTGTCTGCTTGTCTGTCCGGCACAAATTTGGCAGTCGATTTTAAACTGACTTCCCAATCAGCTGGAGACTAGAAATTTTAAACATGTAGCTCAAAACTGGATGACAATATAATATTATTACCTTGAAACTGATCATCAGAGTATATTTCAAGGTCAGCTTCGCTTCCGGTTATCCCAGCAAGCTGAAATTTGGTACCTTAAGGTGCGTATAAATATGGCGAGTCGAGCGCGTGACGAGCTTGCAACGAACTGATCTTTGTCGGTTCGAACCCTTCTTAGACGCCCGGCGCCAAAAGAGGTTCTTTATATTCCGAAATGAAATTTAGTTAATATTTTCTTATATAGCTGATACGGATTTCAACGAAACTTAATTAATCTCGAAATTAGCTTATACGTAGGTCGTCAGTAATCTGTTCAAGGTTTAATATGGCGGTTTTCAGGTTGCTAAAAAACAACCTACTTTTAATGCCGTTTCGGCAGTCCTCGCTGATAATTTTTTTTTTAATATATTAAGCAATTAACGTATTTCTTACAGTTTACATTTTGGGTTATCCCGAGTTACGAATTAGTTGTGCCCATATAAGTTTAATGGATTTTAATTAATGGGTTCGAAGCACAACATTTCCATGTTCTTCAGTCCATTTGTCTATCATGTGTTTTTTAAATTGTCTTTCTTTCTCATTCACAATTTTTACAAGTTTTTTCTTTAGTAAACCGTTCAAATATATTTTTTTGATAACCAATCTGTAATATCGCTTTTTCAACTATGTTATTGGCAACTTTTCCACCAGTCTAGAATGATAACTGGCATTATACAAATCTACAACTGACCCCTCCGGAATCAATTATATCATTTGATAAATATATCTTTGAAAGATATCCCGCGTCATTTATTCATGTTAATCTTTGGTAGATTTCGGTTCAAACTGCTGCAAAACTCCTATAAATTCCCTCCAATATGAGTTGTAATGAGTTTGTGGCCCTGAGCGGATAAGGGTTTTAAATCTGTCGATAACCATTCTAAGAATGCTTTACGAAAAATTGCTATATTCTTATCTTCATACATTTCTTGTACTATGTGTCCTGTACTGAGGCAGATTACATCCAGGTGCCTTTCCTGTGGTATTTTCTAATTTCCCACAAATACCGTTTTCTCTAAAAGTATTTCCTCTGTATCACCTCTATTGTCACTTTCCCTACGAGAAATTCATTTTTGTCAGCACTTTCTACTGTTAATTGCCCAATTGAGATCTATACTTCTAAATCTAATTATCTTTTAAGTATACAACTCTCTCCTCAAATACATACCTAAGACACATACAATATCTACCCCTTGCGTTATCCGAATTCAGAAAGCCGAATTATTTATGAAATCTATTCTAGAATTTCTATGGCTTTGGTTTACGTCTCTCCACATGTGTGCATACAATTATCATACTTTGTCTGACAATGAAGAACAAATGATAGATTTGTTACTTTTATGCAGTGGGATTTTACCGTGAAAAGTATATTAAATAAAAAACGAAAACTTGGACTAAAATAGCACACTACCTTCTATACAAAAATGGTTAGGATTCGAACTTCTAGAAAATATATAGTTTCAACATATTAGCGGATAATCCAGAAATTTCGCCAAAATCCCTTCGTTACATTTTGAATATATGTTAAAGAAAACAGAAGCAGTCATTTCCAAAAGAAAAATATATTATCGGCAGCACATTTCCAAAAGAAAAATATATTATCGGCAGCACATTTCCAAATGGCAGACGAACTTGAAATTTTCTTCTCGCTGGTCTCTGCAAATTTTCTGACGCAATTTCATTTCACATATTTACTTCTTTTCTTCTCTAAAATTTTTGTCCATAACTCACAAATTTTGGAATTATTTTTAGGTTCCTCTATTTTCTTCCGATCACTCCATATTCACTTATGAACAACTTTTAATCAATTAGTGCTAAGTGCTAAATAAATTTCATTTCATTAATAAAAAAATAAGAAAATCTCGTGTCTTCAGTCTCACTGCAAAGTAAATTTTTTCGAAAAAGCTTGTCATAAACCCGTCCCACTAGATAAAAAAACCCTTTGAGTTCGCACCAAAAAACCGACAGAAAATGGATCGCTGTGAGTATCGGTCGAGCTACTCGAAAACAATAGAACTATAACAAAATTGACTTCTTGTGATCCAACTGCCTTTATTGCCTCTTTTCAAATTTGCCGACGATGGCCCTCGATAACAATAGAAATCGGCAAAATTTCAAAGGAGTCTCGTTGGAAGTTCGAGGCATACTCGACTCGCGCTCGACTCGCCATATTTATACGCACCTTTAAATGCCACCAACAAAAATGAATTAAGAGGAATTTATTTTTTATACTTAACTGCAAATATTTTTTGGCAATTTAACCTCAAATATCTCAATATCCTGACGTGAAAGGTAAATTCTAAGACCAGATTTGGATTCGATCTAAAAGAATTGCTTTAAAAATACCTTATACTCTTCAAATCGCTGAACTTTGCATATCTGTGTAATCAATGCGTTATACCAAAATTAATTTCCAGACTTTTCTGTGATCTGCTAATCAACAGATCAAGTAGGATTATTTTAAAACATTATAGATATTATGATTTGAAAATTCCGTAGAACCTCGCTAATCCATCACCTGGAGGTCTGGAGGTATGGTCGGAACACAAAAAATATCGGATTATCAGAAGGAAACAAAATAATTATTTATATTTGGATGTATGTACATAAATAAGACAGTCTAAAATAAAATAACATTTATGCAGAAACATATTTTATTTGTGAAAAAATTCCCTAATGTTCTTTTGTTTGGCAAACTTCAGTCTACACTTAGCTACTGCTCCTCTATTTCTTGATGCACAAGATATCCGTAGGTTCAGAGACTGAGTTCTGTTCGATGTACTGAAGAGAAACATCAAAAACTATCTTGGCTTTCGTTTAGGGTATTTTCAAGAACTTGTGAAACAGCAACAATGATCTCATCGTCATTTAGTATATATGTTTCACAATCCACATTTATTAAGCCACCAAGGTCATTTGCTTGAATATCGTATAAAGTCTATAAGTCGTTAACAAATCCTTGCATGTCTATGTCTTGGTCATTCACAGTTTGCTCATTCTCGATCATCACCTGCGGCCAACGTTTACGTCAAAATTTTTTCAGACTCGGCTATCAGGTTAATTGCATCTTTGGTGGTTACGAATTTCATGACTTCAAAAAGACTGCAACCCACTCTTGTTTTTTATACAACAGAGCTGACGTATTTTCGGCGATAACCCATTTTCAAGCACTCGATTACGCCTTCGGTTGAATCAGAGAAGTAACTTTGGGTGGGAGAAATGCAATTTTTATATCGACTTTTAGCAATTCTTCTGCAGAGGGGTGCAACGAAGCATTATCCAACAACAGAACGTGAACAGGACGTTTTTGAGTCTAAGTTTTTTTCAACTCCAGGCACAAATTCGTCAAAAAAACATGATTTAAAAAGCTTACAGTCCATCTAAGTTGATTTTTGGTTGTTGTAATAAACTGGTAGTGATGAACGTTCTTGAAGGCCTTTGGCTTTTTGAATTTGCCAGTAACAAAAAGTGGAAGCCATCAATATTATTAATAGTAGCAATAGTTAGCCTATCTTTGACCCCATCACGGTTTCATGATGCAGCAAGTATTTTTATCGGTAACATTTTATTGTTTAGGCCAGTTTCATCTATATTATAGATTTGGCCAGGTGTCAATTCATTTTCTTTAACAATAGTTTTAAATTTTAAATATAATTCTCTTGATGCTTCATCATCAACTGATAGTTTTTCACATGATATTCTTAGATATCTAACGCTATGACTAGTTTTCCATCGATCTAACTAACCTTCACTTGCTGTGAACTCATCTTCAGTAATTTCTTGTTTAGAATTGGCGCCTTTTCTTTGATAATAGGCTGAAATAGCGGGGTTCCTTTTCTCCTTTTTTGTCAAAACCATATCCATAAAGCGTTATCCAGCAGTTGTAGCTTTGGCTTTTTTAGTGTTTTGCGATTTTTAGTGCTTTCTCGTCATCTACAATCGCGTTCAAGATTCAATATATTTTCTATTTTTTTTCCAGTTCTTTATGGAGTGATTCCCCCTTCTCCAGTCTCCATACGCTTTACTCCTTGTATACTGTGTGTACATAAATACAAAAACTATGTTCAGGATTCCTATGCCACTATAGTATTTACCACTTGAAAAACTAAACAAGAAATCCATTATATGGTATACAGATGGCTCCAAAGCAACGGAGGGAACAAGACTAGGAGTGTATGGACCCAGTACCAGACACTACGAAGGCTTGGATAAGTCACCAAGCATGCTCCAGGCAAAAATACATGCCATTAGAATATATACTCATTTGAACAAAGAAAAAAAACCATCATGGCCCAGAGATTATCATCATGTCGGATTGTCAAGCAGCCATCAGTGCACTGAGCTCTCAAGTTATCAGCCCCAAGATGATCTGGAAATGCCTAAAGGAATTAAATGATTTGAGAAAGAATAATAAAATCACCCTCATGTGGGTACCGGGACACACCGGAACACACCGGGATAGAGGGGAATGAAATAGTAGACAGGCTCGCGAGGAAAGGGGCTGAGACACTATTTCTGGGGCCAGAGTCTTTCTGTGGAATCAGTAGCACCGTAATGCTGGAAGAACTAAAGATAGAATAAGAAAGCTGGAGGTCCAATTATTAGACGGAACTGCAAGGATTGAGACAAGCGAACATACTTCTTGGAAACTACGACCAGAAGAATTTCAAAGAATGTGTAAGCTTAAGTAAAAACCAACTCAGAGTTCTGACAGGGGTCCTGACGAGGCAATGCCACCTAAAGGGACACTTCAAGAAACTCGAACTGGTAAAAGGAGAAAAGTACAGATTATGTGAGAAGGAAGACGAAACCTTTACTCAGATCCTTTCAGAGTGCAGCGTTCTAGAAAACTCTAGGATGCGGTTTTGGGAATACACCAAATAGAAGAAGGGGAGCTACTCAGCTTGAAGACGTTCAGTAGGTTCCTTAGGGAAATACGACTGGAGGATATGTTCTAGCTGATAAGGTAACTCTTACGACTTGACAGTAGTGGGGGTACAATAGATCTACCAGGTCGCAGTGTACAGACTCCAATTCTATGTATACAGACTAGACCCTAGATACTGGCTCTCGAAACATCAAAACAACTGACTAGCAAACAATCACACATAATAGTCGGCCAGGGTTTAACAAATTGGTACGGTCGCACCAACCGGAGGGGCTGGATAAGCCGAGAGCGAGGTTCTACTGTATTCTGGTTTAAGTAAAAATTTTCAGAAATACTACTGATAAGAAATCTGTAAAATTTTTTATTTACGTTATTCTAATAGTTTTTAAAATAAAAATCGATTTTCAGCTAGGCTGTGTTTTTCTTAATACACGCAACTTTTTTTTTTGCTTTTTTAATATTTGAGTTCTTATAATTACAAGAAACTCACATTTTAATTTCAGCGGTAGCATATTTTATTACTCCAACAAACGCAAACACAGTGCAAATATACAAGTTTTACCAGCATGCTTCCATAATACTATTAATAAATTTTAAAATAACATGAAGAACCTACCGCACGAATGTTGTACTTGTAGCTAAAATAACATACGGAATCACAGAGGCACTAATGCGTAACGTACAGATGAGTGCCTGCTTGTGCAATAAAGATGCCGAAGGTATTAGCGGCGATTATCCATAAGTGGTGTTGATAAGCCTATTAGGATTCCGTGATTTTCTAAAAATAAACCTCTTTTCTTACTAGATTATTTTACCAAACGTGATTATGTATGTGATTAAATAGATTAAACTATAAAACCTTACATCGGTGCCAGTATGAACGTGAAAGTAGGTTAATAAGGTTTTCCTCTACTATGCTTGAATAAATATCGTGAAAAAGGGTTTTAATTTCCTTTAAGAAAAATAATTGCACGATTTGCTTGAGAATATTAAAATATCTTGCTTTAAATTTCTATAAAAAAAAACAAAAGATAATGACTGTCAAAATAAAAAATTTTGTTATTAGGAGGTCCAATCGCTACCCATATTAAATAAAAAAACTATATATATAAATATATATACATATATATATATATATATATATATATATATATATATATATATATATATATGTATATATATATATATATATATATATATATATATATATATATATATATATATATATATATATATATATATATATAGGACAGATCGGAAGGAAGCATGCAAATACTGAACGCGGCTTCGCCGACCTCCCGCCGGATGGTGTATATATGTTTATGCGACTTTAACGGATTCCTCCGTGTGAGATGCAATAGCAGTGGATATATATTATGCCGTTGTAGTTCTGAAATCACATTCAGCAAACGTACAACTATATGCAGCTCCGTGTATAGAATGAATCTGTCCTTTGCACAGCCAGGTGCAGGTCGGTACCCTGATGAGTCTAGTAGAGACGAAACATGTATCTCTGCCGTATCACTGTGGCGGGGAGGGTAAGTTTTAACTTTCTTCTCGGTATGGTGGTCCAGGTAGGCCATCATCTCGATGGTGGTGGAATAGGATAAATTGTGTTTTATAACAATTTGTTCTAACTGTGCAATCTCTAACACAACAAAGGATAAGATGGAGAGAAGTTTGCATTTACTGTTCGTATTTTACTTCATTCTATACACGGAGCTGCATATAGTTGTACGTTTGCTGAATGTGATTTCAGCACTACAACGGCATAATGTGGATATATCCACTGCTATTGCATCTCACACGGAGGAATCCGTGAAAGCCGCATAAACATATATATATATACCTGTTTTTTTTTTGTAATAGTTTAAGTCGTAATTTATATTATCTCGGAATTTCTCTAGGTAAATTTTTGAGAATTCAGTTTTGAAAAATGTAAAAAGTCTTATTTAGAAATAAATCGGGCCAGCTTGAGCCTTTACTGCAGTAATTATAGCACTCCATTAATACTCCCTACTTTATTACTTAGGAAATCCACAAAATTTTCTGTAAGACATCATTAATCGATGATAGATTTAATCATGCTTTCAAAATAACAATCAGAGCTTTTGTAATATTTAAACTAAAAGTTTTTAAAACCGATTTGATTTGATTATGATGAGAGTACATTTCTAGACCTATACTTAAGAAAGATGTTCTGCATACTCTCTATAAAATTAGTTATTGATGGAAAATTTTTGCTGTTCGTTTACGATTTTTATGCACTCTAGATTTAAGCTGGTTGTTACTTCGGCTGTAAAATGTTTAATACTTTTTTCAATTATGATGAAAACAGTGCTATAGTTGATCGTTATTCCTATATTTGTAATTCTTTATAATCTATAATTTTCAAGAAACAACTGGAAGTGCGGGGATACATAAGGAAGTTGTTTTTTTTTCCTTAAAACAGTTATGAAAGGGAGACAGACAGCTTATTCTGTGCGAATTCCACTATGGTTCTCCCTCCATAGTAGTTGTTTTCTGTGCATTTTGATCTCACTTTGTTATAATTCCAGTGAAGAGACCATAAGGTGGTATCTACTATTTTTGAAATAAAAAGAAAAAAACAGCAGACGAGACACGAAGAGCGACATCTCAATGGATCACTCAATAACATACAAGTAGCACACATCAACAATATTGTATAATGATAACGGCAAGATGGTAAAATAAAAATATATCAAAGTCGATACACGAAACATGCTACCCAAAGGATAGAGGTCGCATCATTCGGTATCGGCAACCAAACTAACAGCGGGCATTCGCAATTCAAGCGGGTGTCGCACCAATGATCTGCTTGTTTTTTTGGCCAAAAAATCTGAAAAAGAAATAAGTTATCGTATGTATATGTGGAGATAGATTATTAGTAAACATTATTCTCGTACTGAAAAGTGTGAAGAACTTCAAGACAATGAAGAAGCTCTGAATCCGGAAAATGAAGCCGAGAATTTTCTATTTTATTGTAGAATCATACGAACGATAATTTCTCTCCTTTTTTGTATTTGTTGGCTTAAAAAATATGCAGCGCTCTCATAGTGAGATCGTTGCTGCGATACCTGCTTGACCTGCGAAAGCTCGCGGTTAGTTTGGTTGCTGCTGCTGAATGATGCGACCTCTCTCATTGTCCTGGAGTTCTCTACGAACTTTTTAATACGAGAGTAATATTTACCAACAATCTATGTTTGAACAGCCGAGAATTTCGTATTTTATTTTAAAATTATACGGACGATAACTAATCTCTTTATATATATATATACATATATATATATATATATATATATATATATATATATATATATATATATATATATATATATATATATATATATATCCCATATCCCCAGAAAATAACCAACTAAATATATATATATATATATATATATATATATATATATATATATATTATCGAATTTAAAACTGTCGTGGTAATCGAACTTCGTCCATACCTTACACATGTCCTTTAGTTTACCTTTATGTCTTCTGCAAGACTATATTTATCTCCCATTATCCTTTCCATTTTTATTTCCTTGCCACTTGTCCTCAAAATTCCCTATCAGTTGTTTCTAAAACTTTTTTTGATCTTTGTTTGAGCTGCCTTACCTCATTATTGTACATACCTATAGTCTTAACATTGCTGTTATTGATTCGATGTTTATTTTACTTTAACATTCGTTGACCACATAGGATATTATTTAGTAGTTTGATGGCTTTTCTTCCTTAAATGTTCCTGTTCCTTATTGCTTCACTTTTAATGTGGTTCTGTGTCATATTCATACCCAAATATTTATTCTTAATAACGTACTTTGTTTTTCTATTGACCTTCTATTATGAGGTTTTATTGGGTTCCCCGAAAGCGCATGTATTCTGTTTTATTTAAATTATTTACTTCCAAACTCCACTTGCAATTTGTTTCTATTTTCATTCAAATATGTATAATTTTTTCACCAGATGGGAAAAATGAATAAACCACATTTTGGTTTATTGACTGAACCTTGGATCGGTAAAAATAGAAAATGATTATGTGTTCAAGTAATTATTCCAAAATATTTATATGATATGTAATCTAGTTACTCTACGCTTCTAAAAAGTGGTAAAGTAAATAAATTAGAAAGATAAATTCATATAGAAAGATGTATTGTTATTTTTACACAGACTAGAAACGAATTAGAATTTCCATACCTTGTTTTAAATCTCTATCTTAATTCTTAAATAATATAGATTTTAAAAATCCATTTTTAGATTTGCACTACTAACTTTATTTCTGAATATATTACTGTATTTTAAGTAGAAGACGTACAAATAAAGCACACAATTTTACTGCAATGGCCGAAAATTATTTTTTAGACAACTTGCATTCAATATTTTTCTTCAAAATGTTATATGAAAATCAAATTTTAAATTCTAATTAAATCAAATATGCTTTATTGTCGGAAGACAAAAAATTTTAGTTTCAGAGAGAAAACCAAATAAATGTACAAAGACTATGAAAACCTATCTAAAGAGTACTCTTCCAGCATATCAAAATCTTTTAAAATAAGTTATAATTAAACTTTCCCCTAAACATCTTTTTTAATTCGCCTGATTCCAAGAGACAGATAACTAAATATATTTTGAACGTTATATAAAATAGAGTTCTTTGTAAATGTGCTTGTGGCAATCGGCAGGTTAATGGTAAAAGAACTACGAGTTATAGAAGATGTGGAATCGATGAACGAAGAGTATTTTTTATAAAACACAAAGACAAATTCAAACAGCTTGAAATATTTTATTCGTATAACACTAGGGGAAAAATACATTCAATATACCATTCCACTCCCTTGTAGTAGCAAAGCAAAGCCCCTACTATAGTTCTGTAGTCCTATACAACTCTCTTATAAAGGGTGTTTTTTATAGAGGTATAGAACTTCTAAATAGAATAAAACAAAGATGAATTTTTTAAATTGACATGAAATTTACTTTATTCGAAAGATAACCTTCTGGCATTATAATTTAAATATGACTTCTGGCATATGATCGCCACGGCTGGCTCGGACGTAGTCTAATCTGGAGGTTCAATTTTCGATGACTTTTTCCAACATTTGTGGCCGTTTATCGGCAATAACGCGGCGAATGTTGTCCTCCAAGTGATCAATCGTTTCGGGCTTATCGGCGTAGACTAGCGACTTCACATATCCCCACAGAAAATAGTCGAGCGGCGTTAAGTCGCACGATCTTGGAGGCCAATTCACGGGTCTGAAACGTGGAACTATGCGGTTACCAAACGTTTCCTTCAATAAATCAATTATGGCACGAGCTGTGTGACATATTGCACCGTCTTGTTGAAACCACAGCTCCTGCACATCATGGTTGTTCAATTGATGAACGAAAAAGTCAGTAATCATGGCTTTATAGCGGTCACCATTGACTGTAATGTTCTGACCAGCATCGTTTTTAAAGAAGTACGGACCAATGATTCCACCAACCCATAAAGTACACCAAACAGTCAGTTTTTCTGGATGTAACGGTGTCTCAACATACACTTGAGGATTATCATCACTTGAAATACGTGTAACGACGGAGAGAAAATAAAACGCCTGATAACTTCTCAACAGCCAATTTTATTCTACTTTCGAATCTTAAAACGTTAATACTCAATACAAGAGCTGGTATGTTACCATAAAATAAGGGACTAAGTTAAAATAAACATTCAAAAGACGGTCTAGACTTATTATCCCAAGCATAAGGTTAAAATACTAATTTAAGGTACTTGAGATTTATTTTGACTATGCATAAACAAAGATTATACGGAGGTGTTACATTTACTAGTGTTATCTACTACAATCTATCCTATGAAATATTCGTAACATTCGACCATCCTGCTCATTTAGACGTCCTCGTCTTTTTTTCTTGAAGCATTCGGTTGCGAGCCCTGCAAAAATACAAAGAAAAGTAGCAGGTTTAAACATATGTTGTATATCATTTGATTTTTTTTTCTTGTCGCTCAACAAGAGCTATTATTTTTTTTTACGCTCAAAGAGCTATAATTTTTTTTTATTATACTCAACAAGAGCTATAATTTTTTTTTTCACGCTCAACAAGAGCAGTAATTTTTTTTTTACGCTCAACCAGAGCTGTAAATTTTTTTTTTACGCTCAATAAGAGCTGTAAATTTTTTTTTTTTACGCTCAACAAGAGCTGTAAATTTTTTTTTTACGCTCAACAAGAGCAGTAAATTTTTTTTTTACGCTCAACAAGAGCTGTAAATTTGTTTTTTTTACGCTCAACAAGAGCTGTAAATTTTTTTTTACGCTCAACAAGAGCTGTAAATTTTTTTTTACGCTCAATAAGAGCTGTAATTTTTTTTTTACGCTCAACAAGAGCAGTAATTTTTTTTTTACGCTCAACCAGAGCTGTAAATTTTTTTTTACGCTCAATAAGAGCTGTATATTTTTTTTTACGCTCAACAAGAGCAGCAATTTTTTTTTACGCTCAACCAGAGCTGTAAATTTTTTTTTACGCTCAACAAGAGCAGTAAAATTTTTTTTTTACACTCAACAAGAGCTGTAATTTTTTTTTTACGCTCAACAAGAGCTGTAAAATTTTTTTTTTTACGCTCAACAAGACCTGTAAATTTTTTTTACGCTCAACAAGAGCTGTAAAAATTTTTTTTACACTCAACAAGAGCTGTAATTTTTTTTTTTACTCTCAACAAGAGCAGTAAAAATTTTTTTTACGCTCAACAAGAGCTGTAATTTTTTTTACGCTCAACAAGAGCAGTAAATTTTTTTTTTTTACGCTCAACAAGAGCTGTAAATTTTTTTTTTTAACCCTCCAATAAATCTAATAGTTCGTCAGTACTATCTACATCACTATCGGAATCGGTTTCTGAAACTAACCCCCCACTATATTCTTTCAGCTGGTCAACTGGCACTGTGGCTGAGTACTTTTTATAACCTTTGATGCCCTTTAAAGAGGTAATTTTGTACTGATCGTTTCCTTTTACTTTGGAAATTTTATAAGGTCCTCCAAATTTAAGATTCGTTTTTCGACTTACTTCTTTTTTAGCCGTACTTCCTTTACACCACAGTACCAAATCACCAACCGCGTATATTTTTGCTTTTTTTCGCTTTGCGTCGAATATACGTTTCATTTTATGTGCCTGTTTATCCATATTATTTTTAGCTATTTTTTGATCGTATGTTTTATCTGCCACAATGTCACTATTGGTATTTAAATCTCCATGCTTTGCCTGATCAAAACCAAACATAAGTCTATGGGGAGTAAATCCTGTACTTGCATTTACAGTGTTATTTATTCCCCACACTGCATTCGGAAGCGCAGAATACCACTCAATTTCGTCGTTAATACTAACATTGATAGCAGACTCTAGTGTCCGATTGTATCTTTCCACTTGGCCATTGGATCGGGGAGATGACACGCTATTAAGAATGTGTTTAAATTGATATTCTAAGGAAAAAGCTTTAAAGATTTTGCTGGTGAAGGCCTTGCCGCGATCTGAAATAATATTCTTTGGTACTGCAAACATACTAAAAATATCTTTTAAAATATGAACAACTTCTTTTGAATTAGTTGTTTTTGAAGGTCGTGCAATTAAAAATTTGGAAAATGAATCAACAATCATTAGTATGTAAGAGAATCCACCTGCACTTTTAACATATGGACCCAGATGATCAATATGCCATGTGTACAATGGTTTTGTAGGTTTATTTATGGGATGTAAAAAGCCTTCCTTTTTTCCATACTGATCTCTCTTATATGCGCAATCAAGACAAGATTTAATATATTTTTTTATGAATCGCGTCATACCTTGAAACCAGAATTTACTTTTATCAATGAGTCACATTTCCGCAATCCAATGTGTCCAATTTCATCGTGGTACTTTCGTAGGATGTTAAATCTCGCTGTTTTGGGTATAACTAATTTTTCGTGACCATCAGCTGTTTTTCTGTAAAGCCTATCATTTTTAATAAAGTAAGTATTTTTTAGCTGTTTGTCACAATCTTTTTGTTTTAATTTGTTACAAATTGTTCGAAGGGTATCATCTTGAAGCTGAATGCACAAAAACCAATCATCAGAGTAAATTGTTAATAAATTAGGATTTAGTATATTTCTGCTAAGGGCGTCAACATGTTTCATTTTTTCTCCTGATCGGTGTTTTATTTCGAAATCAAAATCCTGAATCGCAAGCCACCATCGCGCAATTCGCGGTAATATGTCACGTTTACTAAAAGTTGATCGTACAGCTGCACAATCTGTTATTATAGCAAAGTGAATTCCTGTTAAATAAATGCGAAATCTTTTTATTGACTCGACTATGGCAAGCGTTTCTAGTTCATATGAATGATAAATTTTTTCATCTTTATTAGTCATACGGCTATAATACATTACTGGTTTAAAAGAATCGCCATGTTTTTGAAGCAAGATACTAGCGATGCCTTTACTACTAGCATCTGTGTGCAATTCAGTTTCAAGATCAGGATCGTAAACTGACAGTAAAGGTCTTGATGTTAACTGTCTTTTAATATCATTAAAAGCATTTATTTCTAAAGAAGTCCATTGCCAAGGGACAGATTTTTTTAAAAGATTAGTTAATGGTGCCACAATAAGTGCGTGATTTTTAATAAATTTTCTAAAGTACGAGGATAGTCCCAAGAACTGTCTTAACTCGTGCAAGTTTTTAGGTGCAGGGAAATTTGTTACAGCCGTTATTTTATGGTTCCCAGGACGTATTCCTTGCTCATTTATTTCATATCCTAAATAATCTATAGTAGTGTCAAAGAAAAAACATTTTTCAACATTTAATTTTAAACCTGCTAAACGTAACTTCGTAAATACTAATTTTAGCAAATCCAAACCTTCTTCGATTGTTTCAGAGGAAATTAATATGTCATCTAAGTATATACTAAGATTGTTATTACACGCGCCCGAAAACAAACTGTTTAATAATCTCTGGAAGGTAGCTGGAGCGTTTGTGAGCCCAAAAGGCATTCGGAGAAATTCATATTGTCCATCCTGGGTCACAAATGCAGTTTTATCTACCGAATTCTTTGAAACTGGTATTTGATAATACCCTTGCGTCATGTCTAGACTACAAAAATATTTTTTTCCTCTGAGACGACCGATTTGGTCTTCTATATGTGGCAAAGGCCATCTTTGTTTATAACTTATTGAATTTAATTTTCTATAATCAATTGCCAATCTATGGTCGCCATTTTTCTTTTTGACAAGAATTGCTGGGCTAGAAAAGCTAGAATAAGATTCCCTAATTATCCCGTTTTCGAGTAACTCTTTTATTTTTTTACGAATGATATTTTTTTCTTTTTCTGAATATCTATAAGGTTTATAGAAAACAGGTTCATTTTTTTCTAACTTAATTTCGAATTCAATTAAATTGGTCGAGCCTAGCTCTGAAGTATTTTTAGCAAAACAGTCTTGAAAGTCGTTTAACATTTTATAAAATGTTGATAAAAGAGGTTCTTTTAAAACTTCGACGTTAACTTTGACATCTGTCAAATTGAGAGACCAAACCTGACTTATTTCAGGTTGCAAAATAGGAAATGTTTGCAAGAAATTAATCTCGACACCTCTAGCAACAATTCTACCCTTATGCCAATAAAGCTTATTTAAACTAGTATTGGTAACATTAAGAAAATCTTTAGATTTGGTCAATAAAGAGCTAGGAATAGAATAATGTTCAGAAAAATCATACGTCCTCGGTGTAACAAATAAACACTTTTTACTATTGGTACTTACAGGGATTATACATGTAGATTGTGGCTCTATAATGATATTTTCCTCTAAGACAATAGGGATACTTTGTTTATTTTGTGATTTATTTAAAATTACACTATCCCCATGAATTTGCATAATAACATTTTTATGGTTAATAATAGGTTGTCCTATTATAACCTCAATATCACCCATACTAGCTTCTACAAAATGAAGTTTTGATTTAATTGAGAAATCTTTAAATTTGAAAGTAACAAATCCCATTCCTTTAGGAAAAATAACTTGATTTCCAAACCCCTTAACTACAATATTAGAAGTTTCCAAGTTAATATTTAATTTATTTACTAAGGAATAGTCAGCCACATTTATCTGACTCCCTGTGTCTAAATATCCCTTACAGAATTGGTCATTTATCAAAACATCAACAATATAACTATTATTTATGGGTACTTGCCTTTGTAGTAGCTGGACTTTTGCAGGATTTAGATACCAACATTCTTCCTTGACATGTCCTTTTCGATTGCAATGGCTGCATTCTTTAATCTTCGGTTTATATCCGGAAGGTCCTGCTGTGGCGATTCTATTGTCACCAGTCATTCCAGAGGCAAGATGATTCGATGGCTGAGATTTTTTTTGTTTGTAGAAACAATTTATGGCTATGTGTCCTATTTTTTTACATATATGGCACTTTAGTTCATTTTTGTTATTCTTGTCCTTTTTTTGAAACGGCGATTCGAACGATTTTGGCGTAGCACTCGTTATTTTGCACAAAAATCCTTGAAATAGTTCTTCAGGTGTTCTAAAATTGCTCGATTTTGCCGTTCCTTGAAATTCCAAAGGAAGTCCATCTATAATACATGATACTGCATTAAACTCCGATATATTACATTTTCTTATTAAAACACACTTAGAATAATAGTAATGCAGCATTGTTTCACTTGTAGTCTTTTTTCTTTCCAACATTTTTTTAAGATTGTCCACAAAATTTTCATGCGCTGGAAAGGCACTCAGTAAGGCTGTCTTCCATTCTCCCCATGTTTTGTTGTAGTCTGAGAGGCCATTATACCACAGTTTAGCAATTCCTGATAATTTAGACTGCATGAAGTATGCTTTAGTTACATCATTCCAGCCGTGAATGGTACCAAGTTGTTCAATTTTACTAATCCAATTTAATGAATTAATGTCACCTTCTTCCGGGTCAAAAACAGGAACAATGTCACTTTTTGCTGAACTTAAATTGGAAGGTGCTGGCTGCACTAGAAAAATTATTTGGTCGTGAATTGTCAAAACTTGGCTGAAATTGGCCCATAATTTCACATATTTCTTTTGTAATGATTTCTTCGATTTTCATCTTTTTAGCTGCTTTCTTCAAATTTAAAGTAGCATGCTCAGGTTGTTCTTCATCAGATGAAGAATCGTTCTCGTAATTTCTGCTGTTCTTCTCAATATTTCTTTCCCTTTCATGTTTTGAATATTGTCTGGTTTTTTTGGGACACTCAGTATCACTACCGACACTACACTCACTTTTACTATTATTCTGACTCATTATCGCTCGTGGGCAAATTGAAATAACCAAAAAAAAAATTTTTTTTAGTTATAAAAAATATGTATCCTCACTTCTGAAATGTAACGACGGAGAGAAAATAAAACGCCTGATAACTTCTCAACAGCCAATTTTATTCTACTTTCGAATCTTAAAACGTTAATACTCAATACAAGAGCTGGTATGTTACCATAAAATAAGGGACTAAGTTAAAATAAACATTCAAAAGACGGTCTAGACTTATTATCCCAAGCATAAGGTTAAAATACTAATTTAAGGTACTTGAGATTTATTTTGACTATGCATAAACAAAGATTATACAGAGGTGTTACATTTACTAGTGTTATCTACTACAATCTATCCTATGAAATATTCGTAACATACGGCAGTTTTGTTTATTGACGTATCCATTCAAACAAAACTGAGCTTCATCGCTAAACAAAATTCGCTTATGAAAATCGGGATCAACGGCAATCTTGTTTTGGGCCCATTTACCGAATCTACGCCTTGCTAGGTGATCGTGTGGCTTCAATTCTTGCACGAGTTGGATTTTGTAAGCACGCAAACCAAGATCTTTCCGCAAAATCTTCCATAAAGTGAATGGACACATATCCAATTCCTGTGCACGATGGCGGATAGACTGATTCGGGTCTTGCTCTACGCTACGCTCTACAGCAGCAATAACTTCTTCTGTACGTACTGTACGACATCTCTGTGGATGCGTATTATCATTTAGAGTAAACGTGGTGCGAAAATGTTCCATAGTTAATCGAATTAATTGCTCTGATGGACGATTATGTTGACCGTAAAATGGACGTAGTGCGCGATACGTATTTCAAACAGAACCATGATTTTCAAAATAAATTTGCACAATTTGGAAGCGTTGTTCAGGCGTCAGTCTATTCATGTTGAAATGCCAAACCAAACTAAACATAAATCACTTGACAGCTGACAAAATGGCCGCCAGTTAAAAAAGTGTTGTCAACTTAAGATTTTATACCTCTATAAAAAACACCCTTTACCAGAAATTAAGAATTTGCGGAATATACAGCGCTTTAAGGACAGTCTCTTTAATTTCCTTTGTAACCTTGAGCCCTAAAACTTAAATGAATACTTAGACCTACATCAATAACTTGCTTTTAATAGTGTTGTTTTTGTTTAATGTACAATGCATGTACATATGGGCTTGCATTTAGCCTAAACTGTTCTTATAAAAGTGTTCATGTACATACACACTGTGCGTAATGTGATGTAATTTTGTTTTAATGTATAGTCTTATAATACAAGTTTTATATTATATTACAAGTGAAATAAGATAATTTATTTATACTTCGCATTCAAATATATTTCTGACGTATTTCAAGCTTTGTACTGATGAACTGTTTTGAAAGAAATTCTATTCTATTCTATGCATAAGACAAACGGACTCTTGGACTACCATACAAGCCAGTCAACATTTTTTGTCTAAAAAGTCAGACCTACATGAATCACGAGGTTTAAGGTCTGCACGCTCCTGCCAAAAAATGACCGACTTAAATAGAGTACCATAACAAGCACCCCACAAACAAATACGCCAACGCAACTGTGACTCAATAAGAGAAAAGTATGCGCTTCTGGCCACAGTACCATCCAATTTATTTTTTATATAATAAGCATTCAGATAACAATTTAGGAGAAACGTGTTCATTTTGTTTGTTAAATTCAAGTTTATTCTCAATATATAACCCTAGAATTATACTGTGTGTCAAGCTTTCAATTTCTCTACCGTCAAGAGAAACACCACCCAAGTTACATTTGAAACTCAAAACATTTATTTTTGAAATATTAAAAAACGATAGCTCACAATCACATCATTCCTTGATATGAACCAAATCAATGTTTATTAAATCATTTATTCTACGACAGATAGTCGAAAAAATGTCTAGAATACAATAAACCAACATTTTTATGCTTTATAGATCTAACAAAAGCATTCGATCGCATAAAGCTAGATGACGTAATCCACCTGTTATATAAGAGAAATATTCCTATCAATATAATTCAGACCATCGAAAACATATACGCAAACAATAAAGTTCAGATTCGCATTAACGGTAAATTATCAACACCCATACCAGTCAACAGCGGTATTAGACCGGGAGACTCGCTTAGTCCTTTGTTGTTTAACATGATAATGGACGAAATAATAAAGGAGGGGCGACTTGGTAGAGGATATAAAATGGGTGATACAGAAATAAAAAATCTCTGTTACGCTGATGACGCTGTGATATGTGCCGAAAATGAAGACGACCTCCAGAGATTGTTAAATACCTTTAATCTTGCGGGAAGAAAATATAATATGATTATCTCAGCTGAAAAAACTAAATGTATGACAACCTCAAAAGAACCCCTCCGATGCAAACTAGAACTAGACGGTCGAATAATACAACAAGAAATGAGCTTCAAATATCTAGGAATCGACATAACTAGTTATGGCAACATCGAAGATAAAGTAAGAGGGCAGGTGGCCAAAGCAAACAAAGTGGCGGGTTGCCTCAACGACGTGATCTGGCGAAACAAACACTTACAACAAGAAACAAAGGTTCGGATCTACAAAACCACAATTAGACCTATTATGACATACACCTCAGAAACACGGCCAGAGACGACAAAAACGAAACAACTATTGGAGACTACAGAAATGAGAATACTTCGACGAATAACAGGAAAAACGCTACTAGACAGAGAAAGAAGCGATAACATCAGGCAATCATGCAACACAGACTGCATTAATGAGTGGGTCCTACAACATAAGACACAATGGAACAAACACATACGCCGAATGACAGAGGATAGACTGGTAAGGATCGCATCAGATAAATCGCCTAGTGGTACACACAGTAGAGGTCGATCACGGAAAACGTGGAGCGATAATTTAAGTCCATAATGAGGAAAATCGAAGAAGGAACAGGTCAGGGACTTATTATAGAAGGTAGAAGAAGAAGAAGAAGATTAAGATCTGATGATGCCAACGAATGGTATTATCATCAGCAAAAACTGAATATCTACTATGCCTAATGAGAGATGAAAGGTCATTCACATACAACAAAAAAAGCAAAAGATTCAAAACGGAGCCCTGGAGCTCAGTCACGGAAATGTCCAGTCCTCTTGAGACACCCTCCCTAAAGTGATCTTCTTACGAACCCAGAAAAATAAGATCTAAACCTTTCCAGAATAACCTCCCTAAAGCCATAGATTTCAAGTTTCTGCAGCAATATTCTATGATTGACACAAATAAAACTTTTCGTCAAATCACGGTAAACTACCTCTGCCCGATCATTCATCAATATGGCATATTGCATCATCGGTAACATTTATCATCCATTTTTCAAGAAATTTTTCAACAATCTTCGTTAATGTAGGTAACAATGAAATAGGTCTGTAATTAGATACCAACTCATTGTCTTCACTCTTGAAAATAGTTATCACAACAGCCTGCTTCCAGATATCAGGAAAATCTCAATTGTTCTATTATTTACAATATTTTTATTACTTAAATACTTCCTCCTAATTTAAAAAATAAATGTTTTTAGAAATATAAGATATATATACTTACTTTTGAAGGGAAATTTTTGTAAAGTTAAACTTAATATTTTTCAAGAACTACTCAGAAGGACAGATTACACCTCAAGCTTCTTCAGTAGAGCGAAGTTTTTATGTTATTGTAAAAAACGTATCTTGGTTCTACTGTTGTCAAGATCAAATATAAAGCATGACAGAAAATAAACTATATTTGAATAAAACAATCATACCAGAAATATTGTGTCTAATGTGTGTAATCAGAAATAATTATTAAAGCTCTTTTAGGTATTTTAATAAAATAATTACTGCAACGAATTAAAATAGTGATCCGGGAGTTCCACCATTCAACGGGATAAATCCATGAATAAAATACATTACAGATCGTTGCAATGGCGATTTTCAGTGGAATAACTTGCTATTACTGAGTGCATCTAGTTCGTTTCTTTTTCTATATAGTAGCTAAGTACATAAAGATATATCCAAATTTTATTATATTTTCAAGCAGTTAAAGTTACCTTCCAGAAGATCGTACCACTCATTTCCTTAAACTGCTCCACAACTAAATGCTATCGTACTGTCATTACCACGGCGCTATTTTAAATTTCATATTTAAGTAATTTTAATTATATCTTGTTTGTATGACAAACATCTTAAAGAACAGTCTTATTGTTTGTCACCAACGAAATGTTCATTAATAACAGTGTTAAATCCCTTCCAATTACAGGGACCAAGATCTAGAATTCTCCAATAGTAAAAAAAACCGATAAAATGAAAATATCTCATTTTAAATAGCTATTCTAATAACATATGCTTGTCATCACCTTAAAGCCGGCAAGCAACCAGAATATATATAATAGCTAAAGTCATCAGAGGGAAAACTTGTTATACCATCAAAAGCCACTGATATTATAAAAGTAATTCTTCCTGACAATAATCAAAATTCGCACCAAGTATCTGCTTGAAATCGGCACCAAATACCGGTGCAAAAACGCTTTTAAACCGGTTGTTTCGCCCATCTTTTAAAAATAAAATGAGCTGATCTTTTGGCCTCATTCAGAGACGGATTTTATATTAGGCGATTTTGATTTCTTTCAATATTTGATCTGTTCTGAAAAGTTGCCTTAAAATTTTTAATTTTTGTGGTCAAAATCGATAATTTTTTTAGCATTTAACTTGAACGTATTTTAATGGAAAGTTTGATTTTTGGAATTACTCATTTTGCTGATCAAACAGAAGTAACAAACAGAGAAAAAATTGTGTGCGAATAATCCGTGCATATTGCATTTCTCGAGCAAGTACACGAAAAAACGGTTTTTTGGTTTATTATAATCCTTATTACAGTACACATTAGTTTCCCTCATCAATTTAGGTAGGTTCTCCTATTTGGACATTAATTATAAGTAAACTTCATATCAATATACCGATTTATGAAAAAAATTAAGTTGTTGCTTTTTTAGTTGGCCTGTATTTTATACTAACATAAAAACAAAAAGTTATCTTAACTGCATTCGCAATTTAAGTTTGCAAATTTAAAAATCTCTTTTCTGATCTAATATATTTGCGGAAATATTTCATGAAACGCAATTGTTTTATTCCGTTACCGACAAGTTGTAGGTAGTTCAGCGAACTACACAATATACCTGTAGATTATTTGGTATTTCTCATAAAAATATGATCATACACTTACGATGGCAACTTTATATAATTCTATGTTTTAATATTAAATAATAGGCTTATTCGCTGAGAAATCACAACCCAGTGTGCACCAACCAGAATTTGTAAAAATAGTCACCTGAAAGTTGAAAGTATTTATGGATAGTCTGATTGGCTCAAATTAGTTCTGATTTTTCTACAAGTCGAGCTACAAGTTAGTACAAAATAGCATTGACATTCTAACTGACAGATTTTTAAATAAACGCTACGTTTTTTTAACTATAATTAAATAAGAGCAAGATTGTTATGCAGTTGAGACGTACTACTGCGTAAGTGTCGGAACTTAATTTTCTAAAATAAAACCCCAAATATCATTATAAAATTTTCTACACGTAGAAAAATATAATTGATTCATTCGCTATTAGGATTTTTTATAAATTATAATTTATCCAAAAAATAAAATATTGCACTAATTTCTCAACTCTTACTGCCAGATTCACTACAAAAGTTTAAGGCTTAAACCCGATCTAGTGGCTCTGGAAGTTAAATCTTCTGGTCGGCCAGTTTTGTTCAGCTTGAATTTATATTAAATATGTCAATAAATAAAGGTTTATAAAGGGATATTAAGAATATGAACGTAGCGACAATACCTTGAAATATGTAAGAGAAATAGTTGTATCTCGAAAATAAATAAAATCCTCCATTTTTGCTCATTCAGCAAGCTTTAAACCCTAAAAATGCATGCATAAAAATCTTTTTCGTTTATTACTGAACTTGCAGAAATGGAGAATTTTATTTCTTTTTCGGACACAACTATTTCTCTTACATACTTCAAGGCTTTATTGCAAGGTTCTTATTCTTAATATCCCTATATAAGCGTTTATTTCTTGACGTATGTAATATAGATGATGATTAAATCATAAGCAAAACAAAACTGGCCGACTAGAAAACTTAAATTTCAGGGTAACTAGATCGCGTTTAAGTCGTAAATCTTCTTAGTGAATCTGGCTGTAAGGGTTTAAAACTTGCTTGACTTATTGTTGCTCGTGTCATTTTAAACCCTTTGCTGTCAATTTAGGACCATTTTAAAGTAAAACTGTATTAATGAATTAGGGGATAAATTTCCTGCCTAAAGAGATTACCCTAAAATTGCAAGTTAACCCACTAATACACTAACATGGTTTAACTTGTCTGTGTTGGTAGTAAAGGTTTTTAATTGACAAGTACAATAATAAGTCAGCTAAGTTTTGAACTGTAAAGATACAAAAATAAGAAATCGAAAAGAAAGATAAAAACGGAGAATATTGTTTATTTTCGGGAGGCAGCTGTCCTTTTTAATTATTTTCTGGCATTATTTCTACATTTTTATTACATACAGGTTTGTTTTGTTGACATAGGAATATAAGTTATAACAATATCATAAACAAAAAAAAAGCCCAACCAGAAGATCAGATGTGTGTCAAATTTAATTACAACTGGTTCATTACTTTGTGTGTTACAAAATATTTTGTAACAAAAAATAAGTTGTGTGAGTTGGAACTATCACAGTGTTATAAAATGTTTAAGAAATGAGCATAATCACAAACAAAACCCAGTCAGCCCTGGTGATTGCAAGAAAGTTGAAACAAGATTCTAGAATATTGTCATTTGAAGGTATTAAATATATATGAACCAAACATTCTGACATTTCTGTAAAATAATTTAGGTATGAGAAAAATTTCAACAAGGTGAGATTACTGTCTTTCAAACAAAAACTTCACAAATTCTACAAAATCTTTTGGAATCTGTTGATGCAGACCTCGGCTTTTTCTCTAAAATAGTTACAGGTAATGAGACTTTTGTATATCACTGAGATACAGAAAGAGCCCATGCAAATATATCCATAAGGATTTTCGGCGTCCAAAAAGGCAAACACACGATCTTTAACCAGAAAGCATGATCAATTTCTTTGAGGTCAAGCAAGGATTAGTTTTGTTAAATATATGGAGAATATAATAACAACAGTTGTCTTCTGAAATACATGGTTTGCTGGTTTGAGCCACAAGAATCTCCTTCTTCATGGAACGCGCGAATTCACAAGGCAGTCAAAGTTCAACCCATCTTTGTACGAGTGCAACTGCTTTAAGGTAGACCATTTGTCGTATAGTCCAGATTTGACTTAATCTGAACTTTTTTTTTTACAACTTACTTCCAAAATTTACAGTAATTTTTTTCATATTATACTGTCTCATACAGATGGCATTCTTTTAAATAATTCACTTTGTTATTGTTGTAATAAAATGTAATCTTATACAAGTTATACAGAAAAAAGTACCTTAAATGATTCCTTTTGCTAAATTTGGATAAAACATGTTAAAGAACTCACGTTAGTGAGAAGTACGTCCCTGTAGTCTGTTCGCACACATGCATAAATGCATCGAGCCAAGTCCGAAACGAGTACCGGGTGCATTCTTAACGCTCTGAATTTTTGCTGGGAGTTTCAAAGACCCTGCAGTCGCAGGAATGCAGTTAGTTACCTTGCGACAACAGTGTGGACCTATAAGACCAACAAACTTAAATATATTTAGATCCATAAAATGCAAGACTTTTATAGATTTTAAACAAGCAATAAATGTTAATTATTAATTATTTGATAAGAAGCTTAGTGTACGGGCCAGGGGGTCCGAAGCGGCTCCTTTAATTTATATTGAGCCGCCCATATTTTTTTCAAGCTTTTTGAGTTCCTGAACAATAATTTTTAGGGTGGAAGTTCATCTGGGTGGGGATAAGATTTTTATAAACAAATAATTGTTTAAATTTTGAAGAATGCAATTTTCGGAAAACCAGTCGTATTCTTTGAGTGATTTTAAGCAAGAATTATACTAACTTTTACGTACGAAGCTTAGTTTCCGAGATAATTGATATTAAACAATTAAAAAAGTGATTTTTGCGATTTTTTAATGCTAATAACTTTTGACTAAATGAACTTTTTCATTTTTCTTGCCAGCAATCGAAAGTTCTACAAGTTATAATCAAATGTTATACGAAAAAGTTATGTCTTAGTTGGGCCACTTACATGCATGCAGCGTCCAGTGTGGCGCAGAGGGAAGCCTACTCGCAGGCGTCTCGCACGATCAAGCGCGAGTACTCAATACATCATAACTTAAATAAACCTGCAATATAAGTTTTTCGCATTGCATTAAATTTTTCTATTCTTTACACAGGCTTTTTAGCAGACTATCTTTTGTTTGTTTTGATTGTTTGTTTCCACCTGCATCAATGTATACTGTTGCAAAAACGTTATGAATAGTCGTTAGTTTCTTGTTTATAATGTTTTTTACTTATTTATTAAGTTTTTCATGATGAGTGACTTAATTAACTTACAACTTTGTAATATTTGTAAGAATAATGAGAAAATGAAGATTACTAATACAGAAAATGGTCGAAATAAAATAAGGCAAGCAACAAGCGTACGTCTTGACGAAGCCTATTATAGATTGAAAGTCTTCAAGTAATTATTTTCGACAATTATAGCTCATTGCAGATATATATGTATCTTGTGACAGGTGTAGTTTTGTATATTTTTGTTAATTAGATCAGTCATCATAAAATAACTTAATACGAGTAAAAACTTTGTACACACGAAACTAACGACTGTTCATAATGTTCTGCGACAGTACACATTAATGCAGGTTGAAACAAGAGAAAAATCAAAACAAACAAAAGATAGTCTGCTAAAAAGCGCGCGTAAATAATAGAAAAATGTAATGCAATGAGGAAACCTTATATTGCGGGCTTATTTCGGCTATGAAATGTAAAGTATCCGCGCTTGGTCGCGCGAGGCCAGTGAATAGGCTTCTTTCTGCACGCCACACTGGACGGCGCATGCAGGTAAGCGGCCGAAAGACATTTGTTTGAAAAAAGTTTATTTAGTCAAAGTTATTAGCATTCAAAACTCGCAAAAATCACATTTTTTTTGTTTAACATCAATTATCTCATAAACTAAGCGTCATACGTAAAAGTTAATAAAAACCTTTTTTGTTTAAAATCACTCATATAATACGACCCAATAGTTGGTCTTGCGAAAATTGTATTTTTTAAAAATTTAAATAATTATTAGTTTATAACAATCTTATCCTCAGCCGGACGAATCCTAAAAATTATTGTCCGGGGACTTAAAATATATATAAATAGCTCGGGTGGATCTACATAAATTAAAGGGGCCACTGCGGATCTCCTGGCCCCTACACTAGCAGTGATTATGATGATAGGACGTGAAAGATTCTAATTAAGGAAACTCAAAATTGCGAGCATTGGGACCGATTTTCTAGAGAAAAGAAAAAGTCTTCTTCTTCTTCTTCTCCTTCTTCTTCTTCTCCTTCTTCTTCTTCTTCCTTCTTCAATATAGGCGAACCCCCTATTTCCTTTCGTCGTCTCTCTGCCTATTGCAATGCTAAGTTGTCACTCCATCATTTTCTGGGGCGTCCCAAACTCATGCGACTTAACTGTGAATTGTCGCGTGCAATTCTGACTATTCTTCTGTTGTCCATTCTACTGATAT
Source organism: Diaprepes abbreviatus (assembly GCA_034092305.1). NCBI lineage: Eukaryota > Metazoa > Arthropoda > Insecta > Coleoptera > Curculionidae > Diaprepes > Diaprepes abbreviatus. Next base: position 39,260,763 of record JASJET010000055.1, read on the forward strand.
GCTCGTTCCATTTCTTTTTTCTATCCAGTACCCACTCATTAGCGTTTTCTACCATGCATGATATTTTCACTTATCTCTCTGTCCAAGAGCGTGTTTCCAGTTATTCTACGAAGTACTCTCATTTCGGTTATCTCTAATAGTTGTTTAGTTTTCGCTGAGTCAGGTTGAATTTTTGCGGTATATGTCATAGCTGGTCTCACCATTGCCTTGTAAATTCTTGATTTGGTTTCTATTTTAATATTTTTATTCCTCCATATTGTGTCATTTAAACATCCTTCTATTCTTGTTGCCTTAATGGTCTGTTCTATTACCTTCGCGTCAACATCGCCATAACCTGAGATTTCTATTCCTAAATACTTAAATTTCATTTCTAGCTGGATAACTTTGCCTTCAATTTCCAGTTTACACCTTAATGGTGTTTTTGACGTTGTCACTCATTTAGATTTGTGGGCTGATATAATCATAATCATATTAAATGATTTTGCAATGCAGTTAAATCGATGTAATAATCGCTGTTCGCTGTAGCACAGAACAATAATTTCCCAGTCCTCCATTCTGTATCCTTTCAATAAACGTATATTTCTTATTACTTCGTCCATAATAAGGTTGAAAAGAAGAGGATTCGAGCAATCCCCTTGTCGAATATCACGGCCCACAGCTATTGGTCCAGTAGGATCCCATTTATTTTTGCTTGAATCTGATTTGCTTCATATATATTTTCTCTGGTTTTGATGAGAATATGTGGAATTTGCCTGTTGTAAAGAAGGTGTATAACGTCTTTCAACTGCATACGATCGAAAGCTTTTTCCTAATCAATAGAGCACATGTAGGCCGGCTTGTTGTATTCAGTTGATTTTCCTGTTATCTGCCTTATAACAAAAACCGCGTCTGTCAGAATCTACCCGATCTGAATCCTTGCTGTTCATCTGCTAAGGGTATTAAGCTATTAATTTTGTATGTTATAATTTTTATTGTAAGTTTCAGAGTGGTTCTTAAGAGGTTTATACCTCTGTAGTTTGAGGACAATTTCTTATCTCCTTTTTTTGTATGCCATAATATTATTTGTTTCTTAAATAGTCTAAAATAGATTTCTAGATACATTTGAAAACTAGTTCAATCAAGTGTAATTCTTAAGTTATTGAAAAAATATTTTAAAAGAAAGAGAATGCAATAAGTAGTCGAAATTGCATAAAAGATTTTTCAATCTAACATATTCATCCCCAAAAAAATACTTGAATTAATTATAAGATAGGTGATTAGTCTATATTTATTTCTTTTCTAATAGATTTTCAAACTTTCAACGCACTTTTTAAAATGTTTATCAGTAAACTTCAGATTTTGCCCTGAAAATTACATATCTGGATCAAAAGGTTGGTCTCTATGAGATACTTGGTTATGAATGAACTATAGTTACATTTTTTTAAGTATAATCAGTAACATCCGAATATGAGTGTTACAAGTTAATAACACTTTTATATATTCGAATTATTTTGGAAGGTACAAATGTATTTACACAAAAAATATATTTTTCATGTTAAACGCATATTTTCGCTGGTAATACAATACAAATTTCTAAAAGAATTTTAATAACAATTGGAAAGTGTCAACTTGATGAGCACTTCTCAAAATATGTTTAGATATAATGACACCTACATAAAGTTTGTGCCATGATTAAAAAATGATGTTTAATTGATATAAGATATAATGTCTTGGTTTCAGCTTTTAAAAAAATATTCCTCATTCAAGGTTTCTAAATGATTAAACAAAAGATTTTAACAACCAGTTTTTTAGACCAGAACAAATTACAACTCCTCATTTCTTTCGACGATATATGCGGATTGCATGCTAATAATGCAGCTCTTTTTGTACTAACTACTTTTTGTACTAACTACTTTTTGTTGTATATTAGGGTAGTTGTAGACATACGTTTAAAACATTATATAGAAGCAATTTACTCAAACATTTTTTTGTTGCGAAAATTCCGATGTGTCTTAATTGTTTTATTTTTATTTTTTTAAATTTCAGAAAGAAATAAATTGAAAAATAAGATAAAAATTGCAAAAGTTGCGAATATATATATATATATATATATATATATATATATATATATATATATATATATACATATAGGATGTCCGGTAAGTAACTTCTAATTTCTCGGGAGCATACAGGGTAGGTCAAAATAACCCTACTTATCATAGAAATAAATATCTAAAGTACCCCTTAACGGAGATACAGAGCCCTAAAGAAATACTCAGCGATTTACCTTATCGGCTCTAAGATTTGAATCGACTTGTATAATTTAATAAAATTTTAATATTTTATAGAGGCCATAAAGACTCGTTAAACCTTAAATACTATACTAGATGTTTTAAATCATCAGAGAAGTCAGAAACGGCCTAGCAGCGACACTCGTTGGACCTAATTTTTGACAGGTCTCATTTTACAGAGCTGGAAATCAATTGTTTAAATACTTTCGTCATTCCTCTTCAAAAAGATACTCTTAATTTATTTCGATAAAACTGGCGGTTTTCGAGATAAATCAGTTTTTATGCGAAAAACTCAAAAGTTGCTAATGCTAAACACAAACAGATAAAAATAAAATATGCAGGGTGTGCTGATGTGCTTTACGGAGAAGTGCTGTCTCAGTCTTCGAAGATGAGAAAATGTTATCCAGAAAGATTTCCAGTTCAGACATTGTCAAGTCCAGAAATCCTTCAAAGAGTTGATCGGGGCTCAGTTATTCTACAATGTTACTAAAATGCAAAAATAGTGAAAACGTTTAAATGTTATTTTGGCAAATGTTCAGTATGGGCTCCACGTACTTCAATAAATTTTCTTATTCTCCGAATATTTTTCGGCTGCCCTGGAAATAATATCTTAGAATTATTACGAACTTCGTTAGAGTACTGAACTGTTCTCGTTAGTAGTTCTTCTCTAGAATTTAAATAGTTCCTTTAGATGTCCCTAGAAGTAAAAGTCTCAGGGATTTAGGTTTGGAAACCTTGGTGGCCATAAAACAGGTCCACTCTGACCTATTCATCGAGGGCTCAAGGGTTGTTAAGTGTTGACGTACTATATGGTTAAAGTGAAGTGGTGCACCTTCATGCGTGTACCACATTTGCCTTCTTCTATCAAGAGGTACGTCTTCCATTAAATTATTTAAATTGTGCAGCAAAAATTGTAAATAAATCTCACCATTGTCATCCTTCCAATAAACCTTTGTTGGTGTTTGTTTTGAATTATAACGTGCAGGTTTTCATCAACCCAAAAATATAAATTGTGTGAGTCTATTATATCATTTCTTGTAAAACGGCCTCATCATTAAACAAAATAAGGTTAGAAAAATTTCTATTTACGTTACGTTGCCGTATAAACCAGTCAAAGTATTGAAGTCTTGCGGGATAATCATGACAGACATAGCATGTACTTTTTCAACGTGGTACGGGTGAAGTAACTGTTCTGTTAGAGTTTCATGTACAATCCATTTTGTAATATGGTTTTGTGTTGCGAGATTTCTTATACTGTTTGAAAGAATGTCAGTAATGTCTTGCAAAATTTGTTCCTCTACGTGAAGGTCTCGGGCTCTCCTGGGAGGGCTCTCACCGCCACGTCGTAACAAAAATGACCTTGAATGAAACATGTATGAAATTAATTCGTTAACTCTAATAATTATGTTCGGATCACCATTTACCTGTTTTCCTTAGGCTTCGATCTACCCTTTGAAAGGTTTTTGGACTTAGCAATGTTCGAATGAAAATCTTTCAGCATAAAGTCTTTTTGCCTTCGGAGAATTTGACACCACTTCACCATACATTAAATTCATATCAGCATACTTTGCGTAAGAATATTCTTCCAGTTTTTAAAATAATTTTTACTTGATTGCGGTTTTGACAAGTTCTGTCAATAGCAAATTCATTATGTATGTAAGTATTAACAATAACAACCTGCTTTTTACCTGTTGGTGTTTTTAGCATTAGCAACTTTTGAGTGTTTCGCACAAAAACCAATTTATCTCAAAAACCGTCAGTTTCATCGAAATAAATTAAAAGTACCTTTTTTGAACAGAAATGTAAAAAGTATTTAAAAATCCAGTTTTCAACTCTGTGAAATGACACCTGTCAAAAATTAGGCCCAACGAATGTGACTGCAAGTCCGTTCCTGACTTCTCTGATAATCTAAAACATCTACAGTAGTACGATTTAATGAGTTTTTATGGCCTCTATAAAATATTAAAATTTCATTAAATTATACAAGTCGGTTCAAAATCAATCTCCGTTAAGGGGCACTTTAAAAATATTTTTTCAATGACCTCCTTGTATGCTCCCGAGAAATTAGGAGATACTTACCGGACATCTTATATAGGTAACTGTTTAAACAGGACAGAAAATAGATTTATTTATTTCTTACTGAAATCTTAATTTTTAAATGTGGCACTACTCCGGTAAATGTAAGATGTCGTTCGACAGACGATATTTATCAGTCTGCTGTAGAAAAATCGGTAGGTTTAATATATTGCTGGCATGCCTCAGAATTTATATTTTATATAAATTGTTTCTGCGAATGTTGCTCGCGATTCGATACAGCTCTACCGACGAGACCATTAGGTGGTTGAAACGCGTATGAAGAGGGAACCAGAGTTGCATTTGCAGGAAATAAACTGTTTGTAAATATTATTTTCTTTATCTGCTTGAAAGGAGCATAGATATAGGCAACTAATTCAATTTGTTTCAAAAGCCCCGCACTCAGTCGAGTTTGGTCTTTAAAAGGACTGATTGAAGGAGTCTTCAAATATTAATTATCCAGTATTACTATTCTATACCTCTTACAACTATTTATTGATTTTGAAGACCATTTAACACATAAACTAAAAAATCAATTAGGTGGAAAAAATAACATATTACTACTTAAATTATATATAATAATTCAGATAAATCAACTTTTTTAGGAATATTACATCATTTTAAGTTTGCGTTACCTTTACTGGCCAACCAATTTATAATATTAATAAAAATACTGATGAGAATAGAAAATAAAATTGGGGAGCATTCTAGTGCTGTCGTCACTGTGAATTACCGTAAGTCCCTATTGGGAAATACTACCGGTAATAAATTATCCCTAAGATATTCAAAATTAATTTTGTGCAATTATCTGATGATTACGGTGAGCTGTACAACGTTTTATTATCAAAAATTTTAAATATTCATAGAAGAAAGAGCTAATAAAAATTCGTAACTTCCTGAATTTTGTGGTTCATATAAATATTTTTCATATAATATTGTCAAAACTAGATATTCAAAATAAAAAAATTTCCAAAATTTCATTTCAAAAATTACCTATCCTTTTATAAGCTAATTCTTTTAAAAAGGGAATTTCCTTTGCAATAAATTAAATACGTTTTCCCAGTTCGATCCTGAGAGAAGGCTAATAGTAAATAAATCAAAATGTGCCGCTGCATTATACCCCAGGAAAAAAGCTTTATATATTTATCACAAAACCTTTCCAATACGAATCTCTAGCAAAATATTTATATAGGTAACTTTTAACCTTTAAAGCCTATACAGAACGAAAAATTATTTTTATCGTGGAAAAACTAGCTTTCCGCTTTTTTGTCCCTTGTCGTTTAACAGATAAAAAAAGGCCTTTTTATATTCGCTAAAGGATGTTTTACATAAGAATAATTTGTATTATAGATTTTTTAAATGTTTGCATTGGAAATTTGTAGAAATTCTACACTATAAGAAAAACTATTCTCAGTTTAAGATACTAGAAGGATTGAAAATACGCTAATAAAATCTTCTGCTCATTGAACTAAAATGACAGGGGAAACATCATCCTTTTTTTAAATTATTTATTTACTAATACATTTATCAATCCAAAGTTAGTACTAATAATGAAAGCATATTAATTATATAATTTTTTTTTTAAGAATACCTTTATATATTAAAGTTTTTGTACTTGAAAGATATTAAAGTGGGCACAAAAGTGTATGTGTTCAATTGGAAGCCTGTTTGAAACCACTTTTTTGTATATTATTTTTATTATTTATGGCAAAAAGTTTTCTAACTCATTTTCTTATGGTAAATAGTTTTCCAATAAAAATTTTTTATATATAAAAATATCTCTCCAGTATTTAATACGTGATTTCTTTTGAAATTTATTTATTTTGATCTAAAAGTGTGATTTTTACGTTATTTGCAATGAAAAAATATAGTGTTATATCATATATATCTGTCGCATATGTATGATTAGTATGATAACCTAATTCATTAGGTAAGGTATATTAGTATTAGAGGTTATAGTGGGATAAGATGGTCAAATCTGCCTCCCAGCGATTCACTATGGCCAGTAGCTTAATCGCGCTACTAACCTAAACTAACCTGAAAAATGTTAAAAGATGCCTCTGTGCAAATTTTGAGCCCCCTATAAGCTCTTTGACGGCCTGAACAAGTTATGTTCACTTTTTTTAGACTTTAATTTTTTAGGGGCGCAATTTTGCACCAAAAAATCTGGAAAAATTCACAGAGATTTGTTTTTTGGTTGTAAACATGATTTTTTTCAGGTTTTTTCAGCAAAAATTGAGCCCAGGACAAATTTTGTAGTTTTTTTAAAAATTTTTTTAAGTTAGGATCAAAATTCTTTAAAATAATGATTTTTTTGTGTATTTTTTTTGTTCTTTCGAATGCCGCTCATGGAATGACGATTTTTTAGGTAAAATACCCTCAAAATTAAAAAAAAAATGTTTTTTGGCATTTTCATCAATTATTTGGGGCTTAACCTCAAATGCAAATAGCTAAATAAATGTCAATCCACTTAGTTATGCTCTGGGACTCATTTTCAAGAGAAAACAGTCTTTGAGGATCGAAATTTTGCGTCACCGAGAATAGCAACGTGCCTTAAAATGCTTCAGGTATAAGGAAATTTCATGTAGAAATGTTAAATACTTTCAACAGGACTTAGAATGACTAAATATAATGAACAAATAAATAATTTTTTTAACAAAATAATTTTTTTTATTGTTTTACTATATATATATATATATATATATATATATATATATATATATATATATATATATATATATATATATATATATATATATATGTGTGTGTGTGTGTGTTAAAATTACATTAATAAAAGTTCTCAAGAATCGTATCATATAAAGATTATAACAAAACGTTCTATATATTTTTAATCTTCGTCACTATCTTCCTCTATTACTGAATCAATATCCGTAGTAGAAGATAGGTTAGAAATAATTTTAGCTGGTCTAATAATATTCGATTTATATCTAGCATTACTAAGATAATATACGCCTGCTGCAATGTGGGAACAGGAACCGATGGTCCTTAGTCCATTAGCACAGTTGCAGGCATGAGATAAGATACTACGGTAGCCAATAGAACCAGGAAAGTATTCATTGTAACATTTATAGGTTTTTTTATTTCTATATGTCTAGCCTTATTAAAAATTTAATTAAGTTAGGTTTCATTTTAGTGTACTCCAAATTGATATTATTAGAATCGTATATTTACTTAACCAAATAACATATGGCATGACTTAACTGATCTGTATTTGAAAACCTTTCAATCATTTCAGATGTTAATTTGATTGTTGTAGTCTAGACCATCTTGCAGTCTCAGCTTCTTTTTCTAAGGTCTTTTTCTCCGTATTGGATTTCAACATTCTTTCTATGATTACGTCTTGTAGTCCATCTTCACATTTATCGCTATATAAACGCTATCCGAAACGATTGTCAACATGCAATCCTATTATAAAGACCAGCCTTTGGTAAAAGTTTATTATCTAGATGTTGATGGAGAAGCTAATATTTTTTTCTGAAAATTCCATGGACGGCTTCAACTACCCATCTTAATTTCATAAAGTAACGAGATCGATTAGCTTCATTCGTATTTAGGTTTGGTCTCTTTCTTTTTAAGGCAAGTATGGGGACCTTACTAGGTTAGTTCTTTTAAATAATGTACTATGTCCCTAAAACCTCTATTTACAAAACAAACATCACCTGTACTCATGATAGTTCGTATACCATCAGGGTTTTCCATCACTTTGTTCATGATACTTGCATCATTTTCAGTACCCCAAATGGTCCGGAAAGGTCTACAACAAACCTATCTATCAGTAGTGCAAATGATGAAGAGTTTACATCAAGGTTTCTTCTTTTGATCAAAATATGACTTTATTTGGTACCACTTATTTTTGCCATAAGACCGTTGCCCACTTATATATGAAGCATTTATAGACTCTAATCTGTAAGAGTTAGACGAAAACATGTCGTAATTATCTGATAAGTATACTTAAATATAGAAAAACATAATTGATTGATATACGTTAATTATATAATAAATAAGCATATTAGCATCTATTTAGCTATTTGTATTTATATCCCAAATATCTGATGAAAATATTGAAAAAAAGGTTTTTTGAATTTTTTTAGTGTGTTCCACCAAAAAATCGTTAGTCAGCCTATAAAAGAACAGAAAAAAAAGTACACAAAGAGATATTATATTGAAGTTGGCCAAAAATTTTGAATCTAACCTAAAAGAGGGTTGAAAAATTAAAAAAAAAAATTATAACTCGATTTTCGCTTGAAAAATCTGAAAAAATACAACTCTGTGATTTTTCTTGGACTTTTTGATGCAAGATTGCGTCCGTAAAAAAAAGAAAGTTGAAAAAAGTGAATATATCCTTTTTGGAGCGTTATAGGGCCTATGGGAGGCTGAAAATTTGCACAGGTACCTTGTTTGGCTATCGAACTGGCCGTAGTGAATCGCTTTGGGGCAGATTTAACCATCTTACCTCGCTATAGCCTTTGTTAAAAAAGTCTCTATCAGTGATGAAAAAATGTGCGCTTATTTCCATTAAAACCTACACATTTAGGAAACAAGAAATCTGATATCATCGCAATTTTTACGTTCATATAAAAGACATAAAGATTCATATCTTTATTTAAGACATAGAGATGGACGTGTGGATGGTAAACTTACTGTTTTTCTCCGATTCACGATCCAAATCGCGGTTAATCTTACTTGAATAATAATCTCATAGTTAATATCCAATGTAATAAAAAATAAAAACTATATCGTTTTGACACCTATCATCCGTCCGTCTATATGTCGCAGCCTTATAACTGTAAAACATTTATTGAACAAAAAAAATATTTTCTTAGTTACGTAGTTGATAAATTTTCGATTCCAATTAAGCATTTAAAAAAATTCCCTGCTCATTGCAATATATCATAAGGCACAGATGAATCTTTAAAATATTATTTACAGAATAGCAAAGTAAAGAACAATATATATTAGGCGATTAAAAAGGGAAATACCATGCCAATATAACCAAATCTTATCAGCAAACTGTTTCTTTTAATTCCGTTTAGGAAACCTCCGGATAGAAAGTTCATCATTAATGGTTATATGCTAGTTTCTCATTGACCTATTTAACATCGTCCATAACGTCTATAAGCGATAAAATTCAATAAATCCATAATAATTTTATTAATTTAGATTGGAAACCATAATAGGATATTCTGTATACCTAAGTGTCAGCAAGTCATTATTGTAGGTAATTTATCAATAATTATTAATTTTATGCTAATTAAAATTTTAATGCTTCAGTAGGTTGATTCATTGATTGCAACTTTATTAATTACCGATTAAATAGATACTCGTCTAGGTAGTTTATTAGTAATATCACCTGCTGCATATATCGAGTATATGCACCGACATATGCAAATCAATGTCTTAAAGTTGTGTACACACCTATATTTATTATTAAATAATTAATAATAGTAATATTAATAAGCAGTTTTAACTACAGAAACTAATATATATATATATATATATATATATATATATATATATATATATATATATATATATATATATATATATATATATATTTATATATACAGGGTGTCCGGTAAGTACCTCCTAATTTCTCGGTAGCATACAGGGGATGTCAATATAACTCTACTTTTTCATAGAAAAAAATTCCTAAAGTGCCCCTTAACGCAGATACAGAGCCCTAAATTCAGGTAAAAATCAGATTGTTATTGTTAATCCCTTAACGGAACTTGTCAAAACCGCCATGAAGTAAAAATAATTTTGAAAATGGAAGAATATTCCTACGCTGAGTATGCTGATATGTATTTAATTTATGGTGAAGCGTTGTCAAACTCTTCCAAGGCAAGAAGACTTTATGCTGAAAGATTTCCAGCTCGAACTTTACCAAGTCTAAAAACTTTTCCAAGCATTGATCGAAGCTTAACAGAAACAGGCAAAAGATGATTAGAAAATAATTATTAGAGTCAACGAATTAATTCTTTAACCGACTTCTAAAAGAAGGAGGTTCTCAATTCGTCGAGTATATATGTTTTTTTTTATGTATGTACATCGATTACTCCGGAACGGAGGCACCGATTTGAATGAAATTTTTTACGTTATGTTCAGGAAGTTGCTGTGGTGGTCCCATATTTTTTTGGATGACATTGGTGCAGTAATATCCAAGATGGCGCTGACAATATGGCGGCCAAAAAAACTATTTTGTTTGATTTTTTTGGGGAGTTTTCGGGGTCGCAGATAATGGATCCAAAATATTTTTAAAAAATTCAATATGGCGGATCCAATATGGCGGACAAAAAAATCAGTTTTGTCCAATTTTCTCCAAAATTGGTACGATGGAGTTTTCAGGGTCGTACATAACTAATCTAAAATTATTTTTAAAAAATTCAATATGGCGGACGAAAAAATTTAATTTTGTCCGATTCCTTCAAAATTGGTACGGGGGAGTTTTTGAGGTTTCCCATAACCAATCTGAAGTTATTTTTTTAAAATTCAATATGGCGGATCCAAGATGGCGGATTAAAGATTCTACATCTCCCGATTTTGTATAAAATCAGTATTGGGGTATTTTTATTAGTGTTAATTATGAATTTAAAATATTTTTTGAAAAACTCAATCTGGCAGAAATGGTGTCCTAAAAATTTTACATTTTTCGATTTTCTCCCAAACTGATATAGGGGATTCTTGAGAGTGTAAATTATGAATTTTAAAGTATTTTTCAGGATTCAATATGGCAAATCCAAGATAGCGGACTAAAAATTTTACATTTTTCGATTTTGTTCAGAGGTGGGACTCAATCGTTTTTGAGGATTAAATAGCAAATATGTCTAGAAATTTTAATTTTCCGGATTTCATCCAAATTTGGTACTAGGGGACTTTGAAGAGTTTAAATTTAGATTAGATTAAGACTTAAAATAATTTTTCTGAAATTCAATATAGCGGATGCAATATGGTGAGTTAAAAATTTTACCCTATTCGCATTTTTTTAGATTTTGTATTAGAGAGTTTTCGGGGTTGTGTATTACGAATATGAAGTTAATTTTTTATAACTATTTAGTTGATAAGATACAATATGAGGGACAGAAAATTTTACATATTCCGATTTTGTCTAAAATTGATATTGTGGGGTTCTTGAGGCGCATACAAACTCAATATGCAGTATAAAATATATCGAGCTAAGAAATTTACAACTCAATTTTTTAAATATTGAGAATTGATATTTTGGGGTTCTTGAAGCGAATACACACTCAATATGCAGAATAAAATATATCGAGCTAAGAAATTTACATCTCAGGTTCTTTAAACATCCATATTGGAAGGTTTTGCGGCCTATATTACCAATCTAAAATTAATTTAAATTTAAGATAGTGGATTTACTACGACAGACTAAATATTTGTTTGACACAATTTTACTGGTATTTGGAAAACTCTAAGAATTAAAAAATGGTTCATTTTAGGGTGATTTACAATTTTGGATAAAATAGGTACTTTTTTGCCACCTTGGAGTCATTGCGAGGTACACTAATCTCGATTAGTACTTAGTTCAAATAATTTATGGATATCATAATGAAATCTAAAACTAAAAATAGAAAAATAAAATTTTTATAAAAAAAATTGAACCGACTTCTAAAAGTGTGCTAAAAAGTGAAAAATAACTATCAATTTTTATATGAAATTGAACTTTTTAAAGTCGGCGCCCAATTATTTGTAAATGAAATAAACAACTACTAATATATACAAATTATGGTAAGAAAGCAATTACAAATAAAGTATTTTTAATCTGTTTATGCAAATCACATTTTGTCAGGTACTTCACGACTTCAAAAAGTTCAATTTCATGTAAAAATTTATAGTTATTTTTCAATTTTTAGCACACTTTTAGAAGTCGGTTCAATTTTTTTATAAAAATTTTATTACATTTTTTATTCAGGATTATTCTTTCCGCGACGTGACGGTGAGGGCTCTCCCAGGAGAGCACGGGAACCTCACGTAGAAAAACACATTTTGCAAGATATTGCTGACAACTCTTCAAACAGCATAAAAAAACTCGCGACACAAAACATTGTTACAAAATGGATTGTACATGAAACTTTAACAGAACATTTACTTCGCCCGTACCATGCTGAAAAAGTGCACGTTATGTCTCCGGATGATTATCCCGCAAGACTTCAATACTCCAGCTGGTTTATACAACAACCTAGATCTAAAATTTTCTAACACTGTTTTGTTTATCGATGAGGCCGGTTTTACAAGAGCGTACATAATAAACTCACAATGTGTGGGCTGGCATCATCGGAAATAACCTTATAGGTGCATTTGTTTTGGAAGAAAGACTCAATGATAGGATTTATTCACAATTTTTACAGCAAAATATAAATAATCGTACGTCACCTCTTGATAGAAGAATCAAAATGTGGTACATACATGATGGTGCTCCACCTCATTTTAAACGTATACACTTAACAAACGTTTTTGGCCTTCGATGGATAGGTCGAGGTGGGTCTGTTTTATGGTCACCAAGATCTCTAGACCTAAATCCCTTAGATTTTTACTTCTAGGGACATCTAAAAGAACTAGTTTATTTGACACCAGTATATACTAGAGGAGAACTATTATCCAGAATAGCACAACATTCTAACGAAGTCCGTAATAATGCCGAAATATTATTTGCAGTGCAGCGGGAGAATATTATATGACCATAAAATATTTAAATTTCATTAAATCATATAATCAGAACTTAGAGCCGATAAGGTATAACGCTCGGTACCCCTTTAGTGCTCTGTATCTCCGTTAAGGGAGACTGTAGAAATTTTTTTCTATGACCTCCCCTTTATGCTCCCGAGAAATTAGAATGTTATTGCCGGACACACTGTAGATCAGCTATTTCAAAACAAAACTCATAAAGTCTTTGACACCAAAATGCTGTGAAATCATAGTGCATCTCTCGGATTTTTTTCTTTTTCTATTCACTTTTTTGGGATAGTAGATCGTCGGATTTACCCGGGGGCCGGCTTAACCCTGGTCTCCCCTGCAGTATTTTCGAAATATCTCGTACCTAGCATTCAGTTTTTACTTATTTTTCATATCTTGGTACAAAAACTTCTTAAAATTCATAAACGATTTGCTCTTTGAAGATGCTATATTTAAAGAAAAGGGAATGATATACAAAAATAGTTCGAAAATGCAATATTTCGAAATATTCGTATTACTTGAATGCCTTTTAAACCCATGGCATAGCGTAACTTGTTTATATTTTAAAAGTGTAAATAAATCTTCCGTTTAGAGAATGATCACATATTTTTACCTCTTTAATATAAAAGTTCAACATTCTGTTATATTTTTGTACTATTTTTCATAAAGTTAATGTACATAGGTTGGGTATTAATGGCTTAAATTAAGAAAAATAGTTTTCACACCCGATGTGTCAACGAATTATATAAACGATATTAATCATCTTCAGGCATTCACAGCTTTTTAATTTTAATTTTATTAATTATGGTTACTAAATAAACGTAATTAAATTAAATCATGTTAAACGCATTTCAACCGTATTAGGTAAAAAAGCCCTTCCTGTTGAGCAGCTTACATTATGCTTAACACGATTAACATTCTAATAGAATTATAACGCGCTGCTGCATTTTAGAAATAATTTAATTCCTGCAAATTCCTCTCATTTCCAAGATATTCTCAGGTTCCTTCGTTAAGTATGCTATAAGACGAAGAGGCTTTCATATATGTTGCATCATATCTATACATACTTGACTTCACTACACTTGACTCTATAAGAGAGAGAATATAGGTCTGGATATAAAGGAACTAAGCGGTGCACGCTCTTTGTTTCCCACATTCACGTTTGTTGGCTTATTCAGATTTTCTGATTTCTTCGCTGATATCAGAGTTTAAACTTAAATTAGAATTTTTCGTGACTTAATTAGTGTAGCTAAAATTTTTAATATGTAATGCAAATAAAAGTTTTCAAAACGATTTAAAAAAGAATCAACAATTTTAAACTATTCAGTAAATGAATATACGTTTTTTCGGCGTTGAATCAACATTTCCGTCGTTGATATTACATTTTCCGTTGAATTTAACTATGCTGGTTTTGGGTGAATTTTTCAGTATTAAAAATAAACCTTTATGATACGTTGTTTATGGACGGCCTATTCTAATGTTACGAAATAATATGATGAAATCAAATTACTAATTATGGATACAGATCTGTATCTCTTAAGAACTGATTTTTCAATATTAGAAAATGTTTTAGCTATTTTTAAAGTACATTGATTTTCAGGAAAAATCCACCTTTTATGAACAAAGCGGATTTCAGTTGAACTATTAAAAACTTTCAAAAAATTTTGCCACGAAAATACCTAGTGTTGATTATATACAGGGTGTCCGGTAAGTACCTCCTAATTTCTCGGGAACATATAGGAGAGGTCAAAATAACCCTACTTTGTCATGGAAAAAAATTCCTAGAGTGCCCCTTAAAAGAGATATAGAACCCTAAAAGGGTACTCAGTAATTTATCTTATCGGCTGTAAGTTTTGAACCGAGTTGTACAATTTAGTGCAATTTTAATATTTAATAGAGGCCATAAAGGCTTATTAAACCATACTATAATTTGTCTGTATTACAGTATTACGCCAGGAAATTTTAATACAATCCAAGCTAATCCATTGGAGCGAATATGGAGTTGCTTATCTAAAACGTGGAGATTAATTTCGTCTCATATGCTCTATACAGGGTGATTCAAAAATCGATCACGAAACTTAAGGGGGTGATTCTACTTGACAAAATAAGGGTAGAGCTTCATATAATTTTTTTTCAAAATGTCATTCGTTTTCGAGTTACAAGCCGTCCAAGTTCAAGTTTTTATTTTTTGTTTTTTGAATTACTCGCTTACAGGAAAACCGATTTGACTAATATTTGAAAGATAGGCTAAGTCTTCTGCGCTTCATCATTTTAGTAACAATTCACATTGATTGTTTGCCGCTAGAGGGCACTTTACCTACATTGAAAATTGTTTTTTTGTCATAATTTTTTAGTGTTGACAGCTACAGTAGTTTTTGGCATAATTTCTGAAAGACTGATGCCAGGCCTTTAAAAAAGGTGCTCTTTATTTACATCGCTAAACCCAACGGTTTAGACGTAAATCACCCTTAAAAATTAAGTGGTAAATTTACTTTTCTCATTTCATTACCACCAGCTACCAGGTAAATAGCTATCAAAGTATACTAGAGCTGTCAGTTTAACATCAAATAAATTCGCTTTTTAAACTATTTAATTTATAATCTTAAAATAACTAATAATGGCTAATCAGTAAATATTCATATTATGGATTATTGCGATATACATTTAATTGATAAAAATTAATGAAACAGTACTAAACAAACTAAAAAAGATTCTCAAAATGTCCCCCATTTTCTTCAATACATTTCCTAACACTCTTCAAAAAATGTCGCCTAACTCGATGAAAAATTTCTGGTGTTTCTTTAATAATTTGGCACTTTTCGATTATCCTGAAGCGAAGATCCTCGACGTTGATTACTGGAATATCGTACACCAATTGTTTCAAATGACCCCAAAAGAAAAAATCCATAGGATTAAGGTCTGGTGACCTCGCTGCCCATGCCAATGGTCCACTTCGTCCTATCCATCGCTCAGGATACGTTGCATTCAAATACTGTCGGACACGTATACTAAAGTGGGGAGGAGCTCCGTCTTGGAGGATCCACATGTTGGCCCTTACTTCCAATGGCACATCTTCCAGATACAATGGGAGACGATTTTGGATAAAATCTAAGTATACGTCACCAGTTAATGGGCCATCAAAGAAATGAGGACCAATAAGGTAATCTCCTATTATCCCTGCCCACACATTTAGTGAAAATCTACGCTGATGTTTCGTTTCTACCACATTGTTTGGGTTCTCGTAAGCATATGTGTGGATGTTGTGTAGATTTGTTATGCCATCACGAGTGAAACCAGCTTCGTCAGTGAATAATATGACGCCAATTAATCGATTATCGTGTTCATACTTAGCTAGGATCTGATTGCACATTTCCAACCGTCTCGGCCGATCATCGTCATAAAGAGCCTGCACCTTTTTTGAATGAAACGGGTAGAGTTGTTCTTCTCTTAGTATCCTCCATGAACTAGCCTGACAGAGCCGCACTTCATTCCCAATTTTTCTAGTACTAATACCTGGATTATCTTCAATAATTTCAAGCACTCTTTCTTCTTGTTGCACGTTTCTAGCAGTTCTAGGTCTTCCCCTATTTCCATTATAACTTTTAAAGGAACCACATTCCGCAAGCCTCCTGTGCACACTGGAAAATGTTTGAGCATGAGGTATATTTCTTTCCGGATAACTCTCCATATAATATCTTCTTGCCAACTCTGCATTACCATTTGCTTTTCCATAACAAAAATGGATATCACAATATTCGATATTTGAATATTGGTGATTAGCCATTATTAGTTATTTTAAGATTATAAATTAAATAGTTTAAAAAGCGAATTTATTTGATGTTAAACTGACAGCTCTAGTATACTTTGATAGCTATTTACCTGGTAGCTGGTGGTAATGAAATGAGAAAAGTAAATTTACCACTTAATTTTTAAGGGTGATTTACGTCTAAACCGTTGGGTTTAGCGATGTAAATAAAGAGCACATTTTTTAAAGGCCTGGCATCAGTCTTTCAGAAATTATGCCAAAAACTACTGTAGCTGTCAACACTAAAAAATTATGACAAAAAAACAATTTTCAATGTAGGTAAAGTGCCCTCTAGCGGCAAACAATCAATGTGAATTGTTACTAAAATGATGAAGCGCAGAAGACTTAGCCTATCTTTCAAATATTAGTCAAATCGGTTTTCCTGTAAGCGAGTAATTCAAAAAACAAAAAATAAAAACTTGAACTTGGACGGCTTGTAACTCGACAACGAATGACATTTTGAAAAAAAATTATATGAAGCTCTACCCTTATTTTGTCAAGTAGAATCACCCCCTTAAGTTTCGTGATCGATTTTTGAATCACCCTGTATAAGTTGCAAATCGACTTGCAAACCTGGGTTTAGTTTACCCCACAAAATATCCCTTTACTAGAAAAATTTCTTTTATGTAATCCACTGGACGACTGACGCTGCTGAGCATTAAGTAAAAGTTTCTTCTTCAAGCAGCGGTTAAACCACTTCTTTAGTTCAGGTTAAAATATAACCGTGATGTCTACTGTGCCGGTATTTTTATGCATGATGTCTGATATACTCGTATTATAATTTTTTTGAAAGTGATGTTTTTACTTTGATTAAGATATTTTGTTACATTTTAAAGAGGTTAGAAATGTTTGTGAGAAAAATACCATCCAAAATTAAGTGCTCTGTCCCAAACTGTGTAGACAAATTCAGTGACTGATTTCGATTTTCGAATTCAAAGGATTACAAGTTATGAAGGGATTTGTAAAAACCACCGTGTATGTGTTAGACATTTTTTATGAATCTCTTGTTAGAGATTTTGGAAAACTAGTTAAATATAATGCAGTTCCTGCTCTCTATCTTCCTGTATGTGTAAGTAAAACCAAGTGAGCGCTTTCTTATTTTCTAGAAAATATGAGCGTCTCATCGAATGAGGTGCAAGCAATTATAAAAAAAAAACTGTAAACATCCTGGTTACATGCACATCAATTAAATTTGGTAATATTAAACTCTTAATCTGCCAATCAAAATGTCCGCAAATTTTTGTCCAGTTTACAAGAGATTTATTTTTTTCAAATAGTCCTTAAAGAACTGCAATTCTAGATCAAATTGTTAACAAACGCTTACCTCGTTGGGCCTCAACAAGATGCTCTTTTAGTATTATATGGAGTAATGTGTGCTGGGAAAAAACTGACAACCGTGGGAAAATGTCGGCGTCCTTTGATGTGTTGTCGACATCTTTTGATGCGTGGGCGGTTTAAATAGGATATTGTATATATATTTATCTCTCTCACACACATTAGATCTAATCTTGTTCTTGTCTAACTTACTATACATGCCAAACAAGGTGGATAAATTTTCTCTAGGCTTATTTTGTTCATTATTTTTTTACATTCACCTTATTTACATTGACTTTTTAATGTTGTACACCTAGTTCTTTTATTCCTTGTAAGGCTAAAATTTATAAGCAAACACTCGCTCCCTAAAAAAATACGTATGTTGTGCTAAAATTAACAAAAAGTTGTAATACTATAGTTATATCATTCTAACCTAGAGTTCAATTGCTAGAATTTATGACTTGGCTTGATAGCCGCGTGTCTATAGACTTTGTTTTCCAACCCGAAGGTAGGTGTTTCGATCGTCGCTGAGATTAATGAAATGAAAAAAGTGTGACGTGATCCAAATAAAATTAAAATTGCAGCTAACAATAAGAAGATTTATAAGTGGGTTTGACTTGACA
This sequence comes from Diaprepes abbreviatus, assembly GCA_034092305.1. NCBI lineage: Eukaryota > Metazoa > Arthropoda > Insecta > Coleoptera > Curculionidae > Diaprepes > Diaprepes abbreviatus. The sequence continues at coordinate 39,279,557 of JASJET010000055.1, forward strand.
GGTGCAATGTGACAGGTGACAGGTCATGTGACTTTGACAGGTAACGTATGACAGGTGACATTTATACAGGAAATTATTTAATTAATTAATAAAACTTAAAATATACCCAGGTGTCTTAAATATCTACTAGCTTAATTGAAATATTACGTCATCTCACGACTCGCAACCACGTGACCACCCACGAAGACTACTCATGCACCAAAGGATGCCGACATTTTCCCATGGTCGTCAGTTTTTTCCCAGCACACACTACCCCATATACTACTAGTAATTTTAATTCTAAAAATGTTTGTTCCGTTTTCGAATACAAAGACACCATTTTAGAAACAACAGAAAAAATCTTAAATGACAGTAGACACGTTAGTACCATGAACCAATCATCAAGGTATGTCAAAATTTCAAAAGCCGGAGTTTCCTTTTATGTTTACACTTATTTTCCAAAATAATGCCTCAAATTGATTTGTTATTTGGTAAGTTTCGAACAAGACAAATTGACGTTGTTATCGCAATTAAAAATATATTATCATTTGAGTCAAAATTAACAGAAATTAGAAATAATATTACGTTGAGCCATCTTCATCTACGTCAAAACGACATAAGCTGGATGATTCCGCGGAGGCAAAAGAAGTTTGTGATATAAATATTGGTCAAGCAAAAGAACGATTTGGCTTTACCCCGGTCACTTGGTAGCAGTCAGTCTTTTTTTTTTCGGATGTAGTACATGTTTTCACTAATAAAAATTTAAGGATACGATTAAAATTTACCCCTTTTTTTATCGAACAAAAACTCCGTACAGAACTGACCACCATATATTAATCTGAAGAATTTAGATCAATTTCGGAACTTCTTGTACTTTATGACTATATTTCGCAAAACATTGAGCTTAGTGAGACATTTAATGAGGTTCTAAAACTTTTAAAAATTTTAATTATTATTCCGATGGCATCGGCTGAAGCAGAACGGTGCTTTTCTACCCTCAGACGGATAACAACATTTTTACGGAATACTATGAGCCAAGAAAGACTTGCTGCTTTGCAAGGCATCTTATCGAAAGCAATCAGCGGGGTTATTAATAAGTTTGCTAATGTCAAAGATAGTCATATTGATTTTCTTTATAAATAAGTCACACAGTAAGTTATATGGGCATTTTGTTTTGATTGCTATATTTATTTTACTACCTTTTTTATGTTTAGTTGTTTAAAATAGACTGCTTTCTTTCATATTCACTCAATTTTTAAAGACTCACTTTTTCATCCACCGGTGCCTATTTTTTTATTGCACCAGCCGCCACTGATTATATGGTCGTATTATGTAGTTTATTTTAACTGTCATTCGACGTTATAACAACGTTGATTTTTTTTTGGCTCTTGTCTTTGTTTTGTAGAGTTTAGTTAACATTAATTTTGTGGGTATTTTATCTAGTTTATTTCAGCAATTATTCAACGTTATGTACAACGTTGTTTACCGCGACATTTTTCTTACAATTCAACGTGGTTTACTAACCAAAACATAACATTAAGTTACAATTTTTTTATACATTGATTCAACATGCGTGTGTTTACTAGGTATATAACTGCATTGTTGTGGCTTTGGGTTTTGGTTGCGATGGAAAGAAAACTTAGTTCTAACCCAAAATATTAACTTTAATTTTCTACCTTTAGAGATTAAATGACAAAAAATATTAAATCCAATTATAGGAATGATTCTTTAGAGACAAATAAAGCTCATGTCTTCTAATCAAAAGAGTTTATAATTCAAGTTATAAACTCTAACCACAAATATAATTATTTTGCAGACTGCGTTTCGCTTAACAACATATTGCACTTTTTTATTATTTAACTTCTGTTTGTAAAATTTTAACCATAAATTAAGATCACCAAATACCACCCATAAATGCTATAAACAATTTGTAACCACAATTAGTTTTTTAGACTTACAAAAGTTTCTAGTATAAAATTTTTTTAAAAGAGTTAGACGTATGTAAATAGAAATTATTTTGAATTTTGTCAGACTATCGTGTGAAAAGTAACTTTTGCCATTAACGGCTAATTTTCTATAAAGTAATGAGTGTGAAATGCTATAAAAGCAATTTTTGTTTTTTAGACACGAAAATAGCTCAAAAATTACTTATACTGCCGCTATAAAATATATGTACGCATCATTCGTGCAGTCAGCAGCGTACATATTTTTACCCAATAAATTAAATAAAAATAAAGTTATAATTTAATGTTTATATCCGAGATATTCTTCTTCGTAAATGTAATATGCAAACCAAATATTTTTACATAGGTCAAACCTTTTCTTTTAAGTTATTTTAAAAAAATAAATAAATAAATATTTAACACCCTGTTTCTTGGTAACCCCGATGGATCTATGTTCATATAAACTTCAACTTTTAGATAAAGTATCTTCATGTTAGCTTTGGTCCATGTTTCTTAAACACCCTGTATAGATAATTTCTTCTCGAATATCGGCGCAAAACGCTTTGAACTTAGGGCATGTAATAACCCTTAAATTAAACTATGAAGTTTATATATAACTTACCCCTAAGAAAAACTATTACAATGGAAACTCGATTCCAAGGACTAATTGCCGTTGAATTTAATTGAATTCATAAACAAAAAACAAGTTACAGGAACACAATGTAAAATAAATAGAAACTAAAGCATAAAAACAAGCCATAAATTAAAAACGATAATAATAGTAATTAAATTCAAATATACAGGTCTAAGGCTAAGAGAGTGCGGGGGTTAAAAAGAAGTGAGGATAAAAAACGCTAAGGCGTTTTTGTTGTAACTCGCACTTGCACCGTTGCCAGTACTTATTTTCACTCGTAATGGATGAAACCGTATACAATTATCTACCGAATAATTTCAAATTCACAGAACTGAGGTTCCGATAATGTTTTTCGTCGCTGATAAGTATTTGATTAAACAGCCAGAACATTTGTTTTTATTTACACGGCATTTCGCCCTAGTTGAAGTAAGCCATTCCTCGAAAACGGCGAGAAGTAACAGGTCTTAGATAAAAAAATTAAATTTAAAACAATGTTTTTAAAGATTTTATATCCAGATATACAAAGAGTCTGAAAAATATGGAATGTGACACTAAATGTTCCATTTTCACGTTTGAAAATAATTTTACTTGTTTTTACCTTTCCAAAAGTATTAATAAAACTACTAAATTTAAGGAATACTCCCCTTAGAAAGCGTTAAAAACTGATTTCCCAACCATATCAATCAACTTCTCTTAGTTTTCAAGAAAATAATTTGACAGATTGATTCATGATTTTTTTTTGTTATTCAAAATCTTTTCAACAGCATTAAATTGTAAATAATTTTATCAGTCACTATGTTTAATAAAATATATCTTTATTTGGAAAGGAAACACATTGTGTGAGAGATACATTAGGTATTTAATTTTAGAGACATTACAAGAATAGCGTTTAAGAAATAGTAAAAAGCTATTTATTATACCTGAGAGAAAATATATAACTTACATTATATTAGGAGTTTAAAATTGGCACTTATTTCGTTTTACTGCCAAGAGTTATGGTCACTAAATTCCTGACATAGGAAACCGAACTATAAAAGATAATATTGTAAAACAAAAGTTTTACAGTTATACAGGCAGTAATAAAACATTACTACAAATGAAAAATTTATTACGTTCATAAATATTAGTCAATGTACATATCTACGAAACAATAAGACTAAATTAACTTTTTCATTGCCTATTATTCCTAGGTCATTAATTCTTACCATTGTTGTGCCTTTTAGCAATGAATAGAAACAACCCAATAGTTTTATGAGTATTAGTCCAACAGGCATTATTCAATTGAATGGCTATTTTTTTTATAGTAAATACAAATGTTTTCCTATAGAATCTGTAAATCTTAAACGAACGTGGCTAATTCTTTTGATATTCAATTTGCCTTTATTCTTTTAGACTTTCTCTATAATAAAACCATTATAACATTCTAACCTTGTTTTCATATGCCTTCATGTTGTACTTTTTGGATCAAGTATAATACTAACATCTAAAATAAATACATAGGAGATTCTTACTTGTAAGATGATAATAATTTTTTGGTTTAAGTAAAGTATTCGAAATGTCTGCACTAGAACCGTCATAATATTATTGAATATGCTTGCATCTTCTTCAGTGTTCACAGAAATTTGAAGAAAATTATTTGCACTCATAAACAATGATTATTTTAACTAAGGTAAGTAACGACAGTTATTCCATATATTTTTTTCCACGATTGATTACATTCAAATTTCATTAAATCATATACATTTTTAGATTTGGCGAAATATTATTTAGTTCATCACACCATCCGAATTGATGAGTTTACATATTTATGTTGTTTTTCTGACATTTTTCATGTATTTTTCTTTATTTTTTTTTCAGTTGTATCACGTTTCCATATAAAAAAGGTGAAAATTAAACTAATTCGTTCCAACTGAAGTTTTCCATAAAACTGATTTATTTTCAGGGTTTGGACAGTTTCGCAAAATGAAAATGGAAATAATCACTTAAACAAGCCTCACAATTTTTTTTATACCTGTATGAAAGATTAAAAATTATCTATTTGTTTTCAAAATTGCTTCAAGTAATAAGTAGTTTACTGACTTTAACGCGACCTCTGCAAGATTTTTTACCATCTTACGTTATTTAACCTATATGTCATTTCACTTAAAGATTTGTACAATACAAAACAGATTAAAAAGAAATTTCTTAAAAATCAAAAGCTAAAAATGTTTTACTCTACAGTGTGACCAGTATCCTACTGTTGTTTCTTAAATGGAGAAATTGATTTATTTTCATAATATAACTGTCTTTTTGTCATAAGATCTGATTGAGTGTTGTCGACAGAATAAAAATTTCAAAACGTACAAGTCGTAACTTTAGTAAAACAGTTTTGGGGATAAATTCACTGCGACTTAATAGATCTATTGTGTTCCTCTTCTGCTGTCAAGTCATTAGAGACAACTTGCTGACTAGAGCACGTCCTCCAGACCGATTTTCCTCAAGAATATTGGGAGGTTGGACTGCTTAAAAGTGAGTAGATCCCCTTTTTCTATTTGGTGTGCTCCCAAGAACCGCCATCTAGAGTTTTCTAAAGTGCTGCACTTTGAAAAGATGTGAATAGAAGTTTCGTCCTCTCGCAAAATCTGCACTCTTCTCTCTCTCTGCCAATCCAAGTTTCTTGAGGCGTCCCTTCGGATGGTAATGCCTCGTCCGAATTCCCATAGAGCTTAATTGGTTTTTGTTTAGGCTTATGCATTCCTTGAATCTCTTCTGGTTATAGTTCCCAACAAGTATCTTCGTTTATCTCATTCCCTACAGATCCGTCCAGTAATTAGATCTTCTGCGGTCTTCCTATCTTTTTAGATCTTCCAGCATTACACTGTTACTGATTCCACAGAAATTTTCGGTCTCCAGAAATGGTGTCTTAGCCCCTTTTCTCGCGATTATGTCTACTATTTTATTTTCCTCTACCCCGGTCTGTTCCGGTACCCACAGGAGACTGACATTATTATTACTTAATTCCTTTAAGCATTCTCAGACCATCTTGCAGCTGATTACTTGAGAACTCATTGCAATGATGGTTGATTGACTATCCGATATGTTAATAATCTCTTGTCCGCGATAGTTTTTCTCTTTGCTGAATTGAATGCATTTCCTGATAGCGTGTATTTCTGCCTGGAAGATGCTTGGTGACTTACCCAAGCTTTCGTGGAGTTTGGTACTTGTACTGTGACTTCATCTCTCATCATCCTATATATTGTCGTCTTCGCCATACTCTCCATAAGTATATATAAAGGTGTGAGGTTTGGGATTACTTCGGTGGCGGCCTTTGGACAGGTTTTCGTTGCTCCTGTCATACATGCACAGGTCAGTCTTTCAACTTTCAAGAGGTTAGCTCTCATATTGGGCATACTATTTCTTTTACCCCAGATCACTGCACCATATGTGATGATTGGGCTCATTACTGTGTATTTTTGGGTTTGTGCCCCAGCTTTTTCCCGTGAAGTTTCTACATACCATCAAGGCTTTTATAGCCTTGTTGATTACTTCTTTTCCATGTTTATTCCAGACAAGTTTATTATCTAGTATCAGGCCTAGATATTTAACCTCTGATTTCCACTCAATTACGGTCCCATCCACTTTGTTGGTTTTCAGGTTGAGAATTATTTTCCTTGTAAAGGCTACTAAGGTGGTTTTGGTGGGATTGACATTAGTTTCATCATCTGTCACTCTCTAGTGTGTTCAGCTCCTCTCTGGACTATGTTGCAGGGGGTATTCTCGAATTTGCCTTGGCGATTATAACCACGCCTCTAGTGGTACAGAGGGCGATAGTGTTCTGTCCTATCCCCCTGCTTTCTTCATCGTTTTGAAAGTAAACAATGTGACGTCGATAGATCGCAGGAATTTAGGGTATGGTAGTGTCCTTTTCCCCTGCTTTTCTAATGAAGGTGACTCCGAACTTTCTCCATATTTCTGGTATGTAACCCAATTCCAGACTACGTCTACTAATACGCACTATATGTGATAGAATGAATTTCTTCCTGCCCTCGTTGGAACAGGGCCGGGATTTTTTCATCGCCTAATGAGGTTTTAAATGGTTGCAATGTATTGATTGCCCATTTTAAACGATTGTTACATATATATCGAAATATGCACCACTGTAACGTTAAAGTTGCAAAACTTTTGAAGTTACATGTTGACGGCATTTTGTGTCGCATTTTTAGATTAGCGGTCGGTGGGTAGGAAGTACCTTTCCAAGATATATATAAAATGCAATCGTTTAAGTTGTAAAAGCCTGGTATCTACAGTTAACTAACGAACTGAAACCTTTAACAATCTTAAACACGCCATTTACTCCTGGTGACGTCACCATTTAAACCTTGCGATGTCACTGGTGAGTTTATAAATTTATAGTACCCTATCTCACAATCACATTTTCTATTAAATCTTAAAATTTATAGCATACCAGATTTTTTTCACAATATTTCAATAACATTCAACCAATTTATAACACCTTTATGGAAACAGACAAATTGTAATCATTTTCTAAACGTACTATTAGGCTATTTGTAAAAAAATATGTCATTACCAGAGTTCAACGAGTTTTGATGCATTACCGAACAAATGTTTGATGATAAAAGAGTTTAAGCAATCAATCAAAAATAATAGTTAAATCGAGAAAGTATCATCAAAGCAGCCATACAAATACCTGTTGAACTGTATGGAATGAAATTTTATTTTTGCATGCATTAAAAAACAAGGGCACCTGAGTGATTTGCATAAGTTTTCTTTCCCTAAAGATTTAAAAATAAATTCTAAAATATACGGGGTGTCCGAGAAAATGTGGGAAATCTCCCAGTATGAAAAAAACTCGTGAAAGAAATACTACAAGTTCATATAAACTTTTATCGTATAGGCATCCTCTTCGAAGATATGGGCTCCCAAAGACATGCAATGGAATCACGTTTTTTACATATCATTATTGAACCACCAGGTTTATTTAATCTTTTTTAATATGATGTATACCCGATAAGACACTTCAAATTACTATCCAGGAAAGTGTTGTGAATTACTCACAGTTACAGAGACGGACTAACTGTAACACTCATGATATCATTTTTATGCCCTGTATGATACGAACTTTGGAGAACGTTTTTTACATACCTTTAACTATTGACCAAAAATTAAGTACTCTTCATTCATGTCGCTAATCCTAACCATTTTCGAAAAAATCGTCATTTTATTTACACTGTTATTCCCCTAACTTCTATCGGGTTGAATATGAAAAAGAAAAATTTCCCTTGTCACGTAAGGGAGTTCAACATGGGCTCCGTGAAGTCTTGCGGGCACGACGAATTGAGGACTGCTGGACCCGCCACATTAGCTCAGTATTGTTCCTTATTTGATCACAGTGAAACGTGGTTCTCCGTAGAAGATCCTCCCTACTGTCGACCTGAGTGGAATACACCAAGGTTTTGAAGTATCCCCACAGGTGAAAATCCAACGGTGTTAGGTCGGAAGATCGAGGAGATCAGGCAATAGGTCCTCCTCTACCTATCCAATGGTTTAGACAAACGTTATTCAAGTGCTCCCGCACCGCAACGCTGAAATGAGGTGGTGCCCTATCGTACATGTTTCGAAGGAACTCCAAATAAACTACTCCATTTAGTCGTGCTGGCAATGCAAATGGTCCAATCAAAAAATTGCCAATGATTCCTGCTCAGACATTAATTCATTGGAACTGATGTTGATGATGCGAAATAATAGTTGCATGAGGATTTTTATAAACCCATACATGTGAGTTGTGTAAATTAATGTTACCATTTTTGCTAAACCCTGGTTCATCCGTGAAGAGAATAGCGCTAATGAAGTTTACAATATTTCGTTGTTGATCCAAGAGCCAGTTTGCAAACTACGGGTAAAATCTTCAGGAATCAGTTCATGCAGCTGTTCCTAAAGAACTTCATGTACTATTGGTTTCGATGTATTAAACTAGGCTCATAATTTTCAAGTGCTCGTTGAATGAGTGTCATCTACAGCATTTAAAACATGTTCCTCTATTTGCGACGTACGTACTGTTCTTTCCTGACTAGCATCAGTACTTCTTTTCCCAAAATTTCCTAAAATTATGAAAAATAAAGAATGAATGAATGAATTCATTTTTAGTCGATGGTTAAAGGTATGTAAAAAACGTTGTCCAAAGTTCTTATCATACAGGATGTAAAAACATGGGATCACGAGTGTCACAGGTAGTCCTTCCCTGCAGCTGTAAGTAACTCACAACACTTTTAGATAATAATTTGAAAGGATTTGTATTTGTAAAATGCTTGACTCCATTGCAGCTCTTTGGGAGCCCATATCTGCGAAGAGGGGGCCTATACCAAAAAAGTTTATATGAACTTGCACTATTCCTTTTACGTGTTTTTTTCATATCCGATAGATTTCCCACATTTTCCGGGACACCCCGTATTCCCTTAAAAACCAGTTAACTAAAGGGAAAGTTTAACTGCTTGGATAATTTCCGATACTCATTCTCCCTCTAGAGATAAGGCTTTAAAATCGGTAAGAGGAATGGTTGTCTCTCGAAGATAAAAAATTTTCCATATTTGCCAATTTAGTTGTAAGATTCTTTACAACTTGGTCTATTTATTGTTGCACTTTTGAATATAAATCCTTTATTGTTGTCTAGAGCCAGTTTTAAAGTTAGATGGTGTCAGTGAATTAGGGAGTAACGTCTTTTCGTTCTCTGCCATTGTTGCCAGTTGTATAAAACTTCTCCATTATTTGATAGACCAAAAACATACTAGGTAAAGCCTTTTTGAATAGTATTTTAAATAAGTAAAATTGTAATTCACTGGTTTTTCGATAGTTTTAGGGGAACATATTAAAATAATCTAAGGAATATAATTACTAATAAAGGCACTCGAGGTTCGTAACTTGCGTGTGTTTAATTTTCCCACATTGTTTTCCATTTAATAATCACCAAACTATTTATGAACACAAATTTACTTTCAGCCATACTACTCGTATCTATTACATTAACTTTAATTTTCGGTTGCTACTACAATTTTTTGGACCTTCATGCCATGCCAAAACATAAAGTCACGCTAAGCCACATTATTACCTATAAACACATAGTTCAAGTATAGAAAGTAATCGCTCGTTTTGATAGTGTTAATAACTACATTTATAAATAAATCCTTGTGTGGTGTGTTACTGAATTAGATTTAATTGCTGCCATAAAAAGGTTACGATTCTTGGTAATAATAAGAAAATAAATGTGTTGAAATAAAGAGGGTCTTCATAGCGGTATCGACATATAATTATTCTTAGGAAATAAAAAGGGAATAAAGGACTTTGTTACAAAGGTTTTGTACAAAGAAGATTATAAAATATTTTCTTAATCTACGGATATGCTCTCTTGTTTTGGGTCTTTTTCTCATAATAAGTATAATCTGTGGAGAAGTAAATAATTTAAATTCAAAGGTACATCTGCTTGATATTGCGTACCGCATGTCTTAGAAACGCAAAGAAAAATTAGGACTTTTAATAAATCGTAAGAATGCCTTTTTGAAAACCACCGGCTTTCTTTTATTACACTATGCAACAAATTTTAGATTATTTGTTGTATCTTGTATGAAAAGTGTATTTTTGTTAATTTTGAGGTGCTGAACTCAAAAATGACAATGAAATTAAAAATCAAGTTGAAATTTTCAAGACAAATTTTTCTTATTTTATTGTTAACAAAATAAAAAATAAATACATACTTTTACGGTTGTCGAGACACTAAATATCCTGTTTTGTTGTTTTTTTTGTGAATTGTTTCTGGAGCATCTATAACAAGAGTCAAGCAGTAGTCGACAAGCATAGAATCATTCCACTTTCCCGGGTATCTTTGCTCCATTATTGATGTATCCTGATGGAAGCGTTCGTCGTGCTCATCACTTACAGTGTAAGAAATGGATCTTTAGAGACATATTGCAACCCATTTTTTGATTCGATGACGTCATATTTTCAACAAGAGTAACGTAACTGTCACCTTTTTCGTTTCCGAAGAAATTAATGGCCACGAGGCGAAAGTCATTTCAAGCATTTTCTTCAATATCTGATAGATTTGTCTTTCAGAATATTTCGATTCTGTGGCCCAACAAAATTACCTTTTTTAATTTTTGCTTCACTTAGCCTTGGGAATTTCTAACGCAGGTACTGAAAAGCTGGCTTATCTGTATTTAGTGCCTTAACAAAGTTTTTCATTAGGCGCAATTTCATATGTAGAGGTGGCAAACAAATCTTTTTGGGATCTTTCAGTGGCATATGTTGAACATTCTTTTCACCTGGCTCTAATGATTGTTGAATGGACTTTTCTCTTTTAATGAAATGCCTTTGCCCGACTATCCAATTCGTACAAAAAACAGTAAAACTTGGTGTAGCCTAGCTGCAACCCAAGTAAAAGTGCGATCATCTTTAGGTCGCCACAGATCTGTCATTGGTACTCATGGTATTTTATACTTGTCAATATTGTCGTATAATTCTTTCATGTGAACTACATATACAATAGGAATAGATGGTAAAATATTTCCCATAGCAATCGTACTGCTTTTAAACTCAATGCTGGACTGTCTATAAATCTCCATCCCTCTGGCTTTTAGTTTATATTTAAAGCCGCCAATAAACCTCTAATGTTATTGCAGAGAACCAAATTCTTTTTCATGTTAGAAAATGATGCAAAGCCTTTATGTTATTTACGAAAAACACATACTGAAACATCGTCTTCCAATAAGTTCCACTGCTTCAATCTTGACCCTAGTAACGCTTCTTTACTTTTTGGAAGTCTCTCATATGATCGTTTAATTCTTATTGGGTGTGAAATCAGGATCTCTTGATGTGGATGGCATATCCTATGAGGCACAGGTCTCATGGCAGTTGATATTTGGATAGTTGATATCCGACTTTTTCTTCTAGGACATACCTGGTGCCTTACCTAACACGAGATATGATGCAGAAATAGCAATAATTAACATGGTTTGAAGGTTCTCTCCAGATCATTGGGCAAGCAAATCGCATAGATCGTTTTTTACTATTTAACCAGTTTCTCGGACTTGTACATCATATATTTGGCGCCCACTGTTTGCCTTGATCTCCAATATTGCAACCGAAATAAAGCTGAAATGCTTTTTTTATCAGTGGGGCAATAGATCGCTACTGAGACGCAAAAGTCATCTCACCACAAACATAACAGAAGTGATCTGGATTGTTTACACACTTTTGAGACATTTTACCATCTCAACTACTCGATTCGACTCACTAGCTCCGACTGACTAATCTTTTTTTTTTTTTGGGGGGGGGGGGAATCTTGCATAGACACCCACACGAAGTGTGCGGGTAGTGCCGGATTCTAACCGGCTAAAACCCCCCCTGGACTGAAGGCCCCACGATCTGCTTCTGTTTCCTATAGTGAAGCTATAGTCTACAGGAATGCACTGTGAGTGTCCCTTTCGTGTTCGGGCCGTAGCCCTATAAACCTCCGGTCTTCACTCTTTGGTGTTTTTGCTCCAGGAGCCGGTGCTCCTAATCCTTCTGCTTTGTAGCTGCTTATATATCTAAAAGCAGCTTCTACATTTTTAGAGAATATTCGAGAATTTTCTATTCAATTCCATAATATTTGCAATAGCGGCTATTGTCATATTTTTGTAAACAGGGTCTGTTTAGTACAAAGCAGACATAAATGTCGATTTACATGGGTTTAAATGGCTATCTCCTTAATTTTAAGCCAGAGGAGATCCCCCATGCGGTGTTGCCAAATTGCTCAAAATTTCTTTAACTTGGATAAAACGTATATTTGGAAAAGTCGCGTCCCTTTATTGTTATAACAATACAAATTTACCATATGCATTCTTGCGGTTACATTGTTAATATCTTGGGAGACATGATATCACGTACCTCTAAAACTTAAACCAATATTAAAAAATAAGTTTATTTTCGGTTTAAGCACATCAAAAATGGTAAGATTTAGTTGATTTTATTTTAGATACATGTTGTTCAGTGTTATTATTCTAGATAACATTCAAACGCTTTTAAATTTAACTTGCTATAAAATAACTTCTCTTATGACAGTGTTTTTTGTTCATATCTAGTTACTAACCTGAATTAATCTTCACAATATTCATTCATAATTCTGAAATTTATATAATATATGGCAGTCGCGGATCCAGGGGGGCGGGGCGATCGTCCCTCCCCAAGAGCTTTCAATTTAGAAAAATAGACTTGTCCCTGCTTGCTGTATTAGGAATGTGAATGTTGCTGGCCATACCCCTTCCCGTCGACAATTCGCTTTCATTTTCCATACTGTATATTCGTCCGCCCTAGAGCTTCGAATTGAGAAAAATAGACTTAGACTCACTCCTGCCTACTGCCGAATTAGGAACATGAATATCACTGCCCTTCCGTCGACAACTCGCTTTCGCTTTCCATACTATACTCTTGTGATATCATCGCCCCTTCCCCCTCTCAAGAGAAAGGCTGGATCCGCCTCTGAATGTTATAGTCTTACTCAAATATCAGCAGTATTTATTGCGAAATTTAAAAATGGTTTTTATCAAAGAAAATTGATATACCTATATCTACGAGTGTAATATTTTTGTTTTCCGTAGCCAGCTTGACCTATATAAATTCCGTATTTATTAAAATAAATGAAATTGCACAGAATTCTCATAAAAGAAATTACGTGTTACAACTGTAAACGACCAATAAAATATAAATTTTATTAGATGTTTAGGTATTTACAAAATTAAATTTTTTGCTGAAAGTGCTACTAGACTTTTTGTTTTTATTTTTAAATAAACAAATTAGCAACACCAATTCGCCAAATCCTTTGCAAAAAAAAATAGATCCGACCCCTGCCTCCCTCATAGTAGGTTTTCCTAATATCAAAATATTATATTAAAACACCATCAAATGTATTAGAAAATTGTTTTTGATTTAAAAAATTGACATAAAAATCAATAGGTAATGAAAAAATTAATGAGGTGGTTGAGGCTGGAGTTTTAACAATTTGTTAATATCCGGTTTCAATTTTAACAACAGTTGCATATCGCCACGCTCAATGATTCGTAGTGTGTTCCTGGTTTCGGAAAGTAAATTTGCGACCACACGCTCAGGCAAATTTGATGAGGGGAATGCAATAAAAATTTTTTGAATTATTTCCACAATTCTGGGTATGGATTTTCGAATTGTTGTTATACATTTCTAAATTATACTTTAAGTTCTTCGTTAGTTGTGAATTATACCAGTTCTTATAAATTTAATGATACTACTGTCTCTGCGTTTAAGAAACGATCCAAAACCCATTTCGGTATGTTCATATTTAGGATATTCTGCAACCTCTCCTTGATATCAGCGTGAATAACGTCGAAGTGTTAGCAGTAAGTAAGAGAATCTCCCCATTTACTTCTGATAATGTTGAAAAGTGGCTGAGTCAGTTTGGCAGCTATGACTTTTTTGTTTCAATTATTTTCAGCTCATAATCTTGAATCATAAATTTAGTACTGGCACCTTTTGGAGGATCTTCTTTTGGTTTCCTACTATCTGATTAGTATTTTTCATCGCTACAACTAACGCAGTTTGATCGGACTTTGAAGTTTAATGTTGCGTGCTCGAACATCAGTCAATTGTAGCACTGGAAGATTTAGGTCCTAGGTTTTCGACTTCAATCCTATTGTCCATGATGTATATGATATTGTGGATAAGGCTCTCATCTCAGAAAAAAACAACTAAGATCATGTTTATTGGTTTCTTATTCCTGTAGTGCCATATAATGATTTTAATGGGATGAAAGCCTTTTTCTCTTCTCTTCTTTAATATTCCTCTGAGGACAACGGTTATGGATCTCTCCTCTTTTGTGAGCGTGAGGTATGGCAGACTTGTCTTGTTTAAGATGTTTATCGAGGACTTGTGTTCTTTTAAGGGGGATTTTGCGTATATTTTGACCCCTTCTAGTATGGTTTTGGTGAAATGAAGGCTTATGTGATTACTTCTGCAGCTCTGCAGAACTTTGCTGAACTTTTTTTTCTCTCTTAAGACAACTGATGGAGCCTGTGGTTTTGGGTCCGGAGGTAAGGTCCTTTGTTGGTTCTCGTCCTTATTTTGGTCTTTGTCTTGTTGTATTGATGAATTGTCTTGAGTTTTTTTCCAATTTATTTTTCTTCTTCACATCTTCTGGAATTGGGAACATGGGTGTCCTTGTCTCTATCTTAAGGTTCAGACTCATTCTAGAGTTTTCTTCAGTATTTCAATTTTAAAATAAAACTCTCTCAAAGTAATTTGAAGGGTTTGGTTATCCTCTGCAGTAATAGCGTGCTTTCCTCTAGTTTGTTTAACATTGTTGCAAGTTATTTTCTCTTCTTGTGTTTTGCACTCCCGTATTGCCGTAAGAGCTGCTGTATTTGTTCGCGGAGAGCTTGTTTTTTCTTGGCTTGATCTTCAGTAAGTATGTAAATCTTATGTGGTGTTTCTGGCTCCTGCTTGCTATACCTTTGTTTCCATCCGATATTCTTTCGCTTCTTTCTATGTTTCTTTGCATCTTTGATTCGTATTGCGCCCACCTAGCTTCGCTTTCTTGTTTGTGTTCAAGGTTCATGTTTTAGTCTTTATTTTGTTTCTGATATCAACTGTATTATCGGACGGGAGCTATAGATGTTGCCTCTACCGCTACCTGGCAAATTAAGCTTACATCAACTTATTGTTTGATTTAAGAATTTGATCTTATATCTCAGTTGCCCTTAATACGTGGATATTTTTATAAAGATTGCTTCAACTTTTTTATGACTTTTTATTAGATTTTTAACCGACTTCTAAAAAGAAGAAGATTTCAGTTCGTCTGGGACAATATATTTTTTTAATGACTATAGATAATTGGAATCTTATGTAAAGCAACACTCCAATAAAAACATGAAACATTAAAAAGTGTAAATTATTTTGTAATCATAGTTTCAAGAATGTTCCTAGAAGAACCAACTGCAATTGCCTGAAATGGCAAAATGGCATATTTTTATGTATGTACCCCGATCACTTCGAAACGGTTTCACTAATTTGACTCAATTTTTTTGCTTTTGTTCATCAAGTTGCTGCGATAGTCCCGTATCATTTTGGCTGGAATTGGTTAAGTAAAATCCGCTTATAATATGGCGAACAAAAATAATGTTGTCCGATATCCTTCACAGTTGGTATAGGAGAGTTTTCGGGATTGCAGATAACGAATCTAAAAATATAAAAAATAATAAAAAATATGCTGGATGCAATATGGCAGACTAAAAATTTTTCTCTTGCTAATATTTTCCAAAATTCTTATTGAGGGTCTTCTTATCTTTTCTCAAGAAAGCTCTAAAAAGCGAAAAATAACTATAAATTTTGACGTAAACGTTTTGAAAGTGGGCGGCAAATTATTATCAGTTGAAAAAAAAACGACTACTAATACAACATATAAACGAGCAAGTAGAAAACAGTCACAAATCAAGTTATAAAATCAATACGTAGATATATGTATGTTTGAATATTGTAGGATTAGTAAGTTGTAGATATCTTTTTTTGTAAACCAATTTTTTTTTGTGTATTAATTTGGCGCCGACTTCAAAAATGACAATTTGTGTAGAAATTTATAGTTATTTTTCACTTTTTCTGTTAAGGATACTTAATATTTCGAAATTCGTATTATCTAAACCAGTTAAACGATATAACAATTGGTAGGTCATGGTATGTCAAAAATTTAAAAGCTATATTACTTTATCATTATTAAATTTCCTGGTGAAAATAAGTTATTCAACTATAAACAGTAATTAAATTTAATAATAATAATTTGTTGAACAAATAATTTAAGGATTTGTTTTCTAGTTATCACATGTTTCGTTTAATTTTAAATCCAAACAACTGAAATTTTATTTATTGGAGATTTCAATTATTTAAAGTTAGGTGAATATAAAATTAATTTTTGTTAGGTATTTAAATGAATCATAACTCTAAATACATTATTTCTATATATTTCTAACATTAATTAAATAATAAAAACCATATTTCTATTACAATACGTTTTAAACTCTTTGATAATAAAAACTTGTTGAGCTGGCGAGTAATTAATGAAAAACGCTATTAGCTAATGAACTATTGAACTAACAAGCCGTTACTAAACCACCCGGAGGTGAAAACAAACTGGCGAAATCGAAAGGAAAACTGAGATAAGCCACAGGAATCCTTACAGGGTACTGCTAGCCAAGAAAATACTGACATAATATAAAATTATGCCACCGTCCTGCTCTGTTACTAAAAAGAGGATCCATGTGAGACGAGTACTGAGCCGACTTAAGAAAAAAGCTGCGAGTTCAAATCTGTAGGCAGTGCAACGAATTAAGCCAGATAGAACCCTATAACAAGAGCTTTAAAGAGAACTTAGTAGTGTGTAGCTTTTTAGCCTACTCACTTTCCAAATCCTAATCCAGACACTTGAAAAAATTATTTTCAACAAAATTAAAAAGTATCTCAATGGTGTATTGAGAAAAGTTTTATTTCATGTTTATTTTCCTGATTTTGTAAAAATTAATCCGACAAACCCATAAACCACGCAGCAATAAAAAATTTTGTGATTAATTTACGTAAATATTTAATCTTCGAACACCTGTATATAAGCTATATCAAGGTGACTTCTAATTGTTGCCAATAAAAATTCGGGGTCCACGAGATAAATTCGATTATTGAGTAATATTTGTGGCAAATAATTTTTGGCTAATAATTGTTCTAATATTTGATATGTGAGTGTCTTTTTAATAATGTTTATTGTTTTTTATCCTTTCAATTCATTATTAAAAAATGGATATAATTTTTTGAAATCTGAATCACCCGAAAACTCTTAAATTCAATTTTCGTTGTCCTAGGTGATTGACACCCTTAAACAAATAGGCCCCGGCAAACTTAGTGTAAGAGCCAGAGGGGTAAATTCCTTTTTACATTGGTAGAACAATAGCTTATTTCGGTTGTAAATATTTATTAGAGTGGTAAAGTTTAACTCCAAGAATGGCAAATTTAGGATATTAAAACGTAAATATAGTAAAGTAACTTTGGGCATGCGCATTATAAAATATTCAGCTGACCATTGACAGGATTGAACTTTGAAAATCTATTTGCCCTTGTTTTGGCAAAACATAGGCATATACTTTGTGGATCTCATTATACTAAATAAAACACACCTGACGCAAATAAATAAGTTCCTTAAAACACCATAAATCCGTCTAATTCGCACACAATTTACAAGGCAAAAACCACAAAACATAAAAATGGCGTCGAACCGGTACCGTTCGTATACAAATAACGCTAGAAAAACAACCGATCGATAATTGAAAATCAGTTTCGCGCAAACCGTTAAGTACTAATATTCAAAAACATGACGGACGCCCCATGTGCACAAGCGCGCATCAACTTCTGTGTTTTGTCCTTTTTGGCTTCAACAGCCTGCAAATAAATTTACCTCTTAGCCACGTCTACATAAGGGACCAAAGGTTATTTGTTTATAGCCACCATTTAAAACATAATTTTTTCGCAGAGCATTTTATTGTAGGTTGTAGATCTTGATTCGAACTTTCGATAGCTGCAAAAAGAAATGAAAAATATTTATGCAGTCAAAAGTTATCAATATCTAAAATCGCAAAAAATCACATTTTTCCAACATTTTAACATTTTTTATCTCGGAAACTAAGCATTACACACATTAACAACACATTTTTTTGTTTAAAATCTCTTAGAGAATATGAAATTTTCAATTTTTAAAACAATTATTTGTTACTAGCAACCTTGTTCCCTCTCGACCGAACATCTACCCTAAAAAATCATGTTCAGTGGCTCAAAATGTATACAAATTTTGGTATGTTCATTTAAATTAAAAAGGCAATTGGAACCTCTCAGGCCTCTACACTAATTGCAAAAATAGCAACAAATATGAAGAGCAGATTAATCAGCATGAAAATTGGCCCTGACGTCATTCCTGCTGACTCTTATGTAAAATGACACCCGTTTTCTCCCATCACCCACTATTTTCGGGGGAGCCGCCATCCCTACTTTTAACCGTTTTCGATAATAATTTCATGGCCATAAATTTAATTTGGTGGTACTTTCAATACATCGCGCGAACAGGTTTGACCAGGAATTGCACTGCTTTGACAAATTAAAATTTACATTGCTCTCGTCCCTATAGTCCCGCACTGTTTCCTTATCTTTCATCAGTACATCTCTTGCGATCGTAAAGTCAACATCGGTATTCTAGGCAGGGATTCTGTATTTCCAAATTGTGTAAATCGTGTAAAATGGTTGAAATTTTTCCAAGTAAATTACAGTTCGAGAGTGTGGTGAGTTGTGAATAATATCGAGCATTGATTTACTGTTGAATATTATTATGCTATGCTTGCAAAGAACTGACATTAAAAGCGTAATGAAATCCTCTTTCTCCGCATCTTAAAAGTTCTTGTATATTTTACTTTCTTTGCAAAATTGACGATCAGAACAAGGATTAGGCTCCGAAAGTTTGCTGTACTACATGTTACAGTAGCTTGACCAAACGACACAAAGGTACCCGTGAATCAATGCCATTTGTTGTACCCATAGTTTGGCACGAACGTTGTTGTCATCTTACAATTTTTACTTCCACCTTCAGGTTCTCTAGAAAAGTAAGCATACAATTCTGTATCCTAATATCCCAGCTCTAATATCATTTCCTCATAATGAAACTTTGCTAATCCCCGATAACCTATACTTTACAGCCAGAAATGAATTTGGAAGACTTTGAGCTACAGCTTGAAAATTGTCCTGTTTGTCAACGGAAATGAGTTACCATCAGTCTCTGTGGATATCAAGGAGATGTACGAAAACATTGGCCGAATCCTTGATAAAATCGGTTGTTGTAATTATAAACTTCGCGCTGACTTAAATATTATTGTTCTACTCACAGGTCTGTAATCAGACTTCACAAAATATTGGTGCTTCCTATTTGAATTTGGATTGCATTCCAACCGGTCTATGAAAACTTTTTGGGTAACAATAAGAGTGATGATTATATCGATCGTGTCGAGGAATTATTGTCAGCGTACAAGGCCATGGGGTGGAATTTCTCTCTTAAAGTGCATTTTCTGCCCTTATACCTGGATGTGTTTTTTGAAAATTTAAAAGCAGTTTCGAACATGGAAAACGGTTTCATCGAGAGGAGATTTTCAGGGAAGTGGAATGCGAGCTTGTTGGTAGATCACTGCTGAAATAGTCCTTTTCATCCTTCCAAATCAAACTCATGTCCATAAAATTATTATGGAAAAGGTATACGAATAGGGATAGGGATTCCACAGAAACCCTACCAAAGGTAGTAACAGTAATCAGGAATGGTATCAGGGCTCGGAAAAAAAATTTCTTTTTGCGGACTAGTGTTATTGTGTGTACATAAATTATGTGTTATAAGGTTCAGGATATTTAAATTTATATTTGCATGCAAATTTAAAAATAAATAAGAAAATTCAGGTACTTAATTACTTATACTACGTTTTCAAATTTTATTTTAAGAAATAGCACTGGTTAAACTGAAGTATTGTGACATAATGGACAGACTATTCGGTGAAATTTGTTTCCTTCAGTAAATTCGATTAATATATAATATTAACGAATGTATTTTGTTTTTTTGTTGTAGTCAACTAATATAATTTCTTCACATTTCCAAATATTATTATTTTGATATTTTTAATATATGGGACTAAAATGACTATTTACTTAGACCGTGCAAGATTTATTTATTAAAAGTGAATATTTGAAAAATAAAGTATTTTTTTTGCTAAAAAGCATCAACTTATAAGTTATAAGTGAAAAAGCTTCCAGAAATACGAAGTGTTGCAATTAACTTCCGGGAATTTACCAATAAAAAACAAGCAAATTAAGTTTTGGGCAACATTTTATTATCAACCTTCAGAATTGTCTCCCTCTAATTCTACACAACGATTCCAACGTTCCTCCCACGATTGGAAGCACTCTTGGTAATCCTCCGAAGTTAACCCGTTCAGCATCACGGTTACAGCTTCTTTGACCTCCTATACGCCGCCATGATGAGTTCCCTTGAGGTGCCACTTCATCTTGGGGAATAAAAAAAAAGTCGCAGGGGGCAATATCGGGGTATAGAGTGGATGCGGCAACGTTGGAATGCCCTTTTCGCCAAAAAATCTTGCACAATGAACGAGGAATGGGCCGGCGGGTTGTTGTGGTGCTTCGAGCCGTTCTCGGCGAGTTCAAGTGGCACACGGAAAACGCGTGCCCGCAGCCGCTTTACGACGCCAATATAGAACTGTCCAGTCACGGTCTGGCCGCAGATATCGAAAAAAACGATCAACATTGCGTTCAGTTGCGACTTGGACATCCTCGCTTTCATCGGCCGCTCCCTACTTTTTCCACCCACTGACTGTCTTTACGGGCTCGGGGTCAGACTCAAATATCCAGGTCTCATCTCCAGTAACTACCCGACTCATCCAGTCTCTGCCATCACTCAGAATGCGGGACAAGTCCTCACAAATCGATTTTCGCATTTGTTCCTGTTCATAGGTGAGAACTTTTGACATCATCTTTGCGCAAATCTTTTGCATATTTAAATTCTCGTGTAACATCTTGCGAACGGTCTTTTTTTTAATGTTTAACTCGTCAGACAAGGCACGAATGCTTAGGCGCCGGTCAGAGCCCCTATTCTCGAAGATGTGAATGGCGATGTGAACTTTTTGACAGTAAAAGCCGTATTCTTGAAAAGCCAATGTTGCCAAATATAAACGTGCTAAAACCCGAGAATTTCAAAAAATACAATGGATGACAGATTGAATTGACCTGTCAGACCGAAAATGTCCGTAGTATATTTTGTTACCATTTTAGGCAAAAAGTAGTTTTGGTACTTTAAATTAATCGTCAGAAGTAAAAAAATAGTGATGTTATTGTTATTTTTGTGAAGTTATTGATTGCCATTACAATATTTGTATTTTGCCTGGATTAAATTTATCTTAAATTGACGCTCTAGAACTGTTAAACAAAAATGCATACAAAGAGCCAAGTACTTGAAGATTCTAATATATAAAAAAAGGGATATCAAGAAAAGCAGCTATCATATATACAAAGTAATATACTGACAGTAATTGCAGAAAGTCAGCACTGATAAACCTTGAAACGGTGGAAATTACACCTCTACGTAGTATGACTAAAAGCCATCATCCCAATCCACTACGGAAAGTATCCAATCAGTTATTTATTGTATGAATTCACAAAGTGTCCGTCCTCTTACTGCAAAATGTTCTGTCCTGAAAAGTAAATTTGAAAGAAAACCTGAAACTTGAACAATGAGAATGAAACTGTTTATGACCAGGGACCGAAACCAAAAGCCACACAGAGGACGTCCGTTAAAGATATTGGTGGATCTCACATTTAACTTTAAATATATATTATTTTTATTTTATAAAGATTTGTAGAGACTTGAAGATCAAATGTACCATAAATAAGTTTTTTATGCTGATGGACCTCATTCGTTGGTCTGTAGGGTTCATATTTATATGTCTCGATCAATTATAATCATAATATTTATTTAATTGTAGTGTCGTATAGTGTTTGACACATTTTAATTAAGTTAAGTGTTGTAGTTAACATAATTTAAATATAAAATTTGTTACTTATTTAAATAAAAGTTTCAGATAGCTTAAAAATTGTGATTTCTCAAATCTATTATAAGTTGTGTCGTGAAGAGAATTATGTTAGATTTAACTGTTTAAAACTAAGATACTCGGCTGTTATAGACACAAGTAGTTATGTTAAATCCATAAGCAGAACTGGCCTTAGAAAAACATTTTTAAATAGCACGCTCATACAGTTGCGTTATGAACAGAATCTCCTGTAATAATTTTATATGTCTGTAATCTCAAGTTTGCTTAATATTTGCGAGACATAACTTTCTAAGGATATTTTATTAAAAAATTTGAAAATATCGGGGTACCACCTAATTAAGGTTTCAACTGTTTATTCAGAAAATAAAACGTCTTAAAGAAAGGGTTCGTCAATATATTATTTTTTTTAATGCAAGTTATTTTGAAGAACCAAAAAGAAAATAAAAATTTGTAATTCTATTTTATTTTTTGAAATTCGTGCGTTAAATATGTCATTTAGCGGCTGACATTTCATTTGCGCATGTTTCACCGTTCGCTTGCCTTCCACCGGGCGAACGAGGATATGAGTGATGAACATTTCAAGAATACGCATTTGCCACCTTTTCACCGTTCACTTCACGTTTCCCAGTTCGAGGATAGGACCCCAGACGTGATCAGCGCACGCAAACGGTCGACATTCGCGTCGGTGACGGTAACTCCTTCACATAAATCGTCTTATACCGATTCACGCCCCTCCTTGAACCTCTTAGCCCCTTGAAACTAGCGCCTTTTCGACATGCACTCGATACACTACCTGCAATTTTCGGAGTATTTCCGAGGATTTTTCACCAGATATCATTAAAAATTGAATCGCAACACGTTGCTTGTAATGTGAATCACTCATTGTCATAACGCCACTAAAAAAGTTACTTTCAAAAAATGCACATAAAACAAAAACCAAACGTACTATCGACTTCAACTTTGAGCTAAACCTAAAAGCAAGGTCCCCCCTCTCTACATAAATGTTGACGAGCGACGCAGTATTGCCAATTCCCAAGTTATAACTAAATTCCCGGAACTTAATTACCACACGTCGTATAGTTTAATGTAAGATTTCTTCAAAATTCTATACAACACGAAAAATCGTAAAAAACTAGCGGCTGTTTCGTTACAAATAAATATTTCGCACAGATGGCAGAAAAGCTTACAATTTTTACGAACAGCAGCACAGTAAATTTTATAGCTTAATCATGTTCGGCCTTTTGCGTGTAGAATTTCATTTTTTTTTTATTTAATCGACTCTAACAGTTTTTGTAAGCCCAATCGAAATCAATCCATGTGTATACAATGTAACTTTCCAGTAAAAAATAATAAAATATTCTGTAGCTTATATACTCGCATTCCTTCATCGCTCTGTACGCTATTAATTAAAATGTTTTTATTAATTAACATATTCTAAAGTTTATCTGAACTTGCTAGTATTTTGAAATAATACCGAGGTCACAATTGACTAATTAAATTAGAATTATCTTGGAAATTTAAGTTTGTTGACATACTGTTGAACTATTTCATATATTATATCTAAAATTTAGAATTTCCTTGTGTTGATAAAGGATATAAGCTTAAATTTTGTTTCAGAATATGTGGTTTTATATTAATATAGGAATATACCCGTTTGTTGGTTTAGTTTCTTGTGGAAATTGGCAGACCTTTTGCCAAAATTTTACTTGGCATATTCTGTGCTGTACGTGTATTACAGCATATAGGATGCCAAATGAGAATTTTGCTAAACATATGCCAGTTTCCAGAAGAAACTGGAAAACTTGATAAAGTTCCGCGTTGATCTACTTTTATAAATTTTTAGACGAGTAAAATGTAACCGTCCGCAACACCTTCTAAATCATAAGGCGTCAGTGCTTACTCGGGACATCATTACATCTTGATTATTCATTTTGACTGCGTATACAGGATGTCCGGGAAAATGTGGGAAATCTCCCGGATAGAAAAAAAAACACGTGAAAGGAATACTACAAGTTCATATATTTTTTTTTCGTATAGGCCTCTTCTTCGGAGATATGGGCTCCCAAAAAGCTGCAATGGTATCAAGATTTTTACATATAATTATTGAACTAAGTTGAGCGGAGATTTTCAGGGAAGTGGAATGCGAGCTTATTGGTAGATCACTGCTGGGGATTAATACAAGAATCTTCCACTTTAGGGTACAGAAAGAAAGCAAGTACTAAATGAAGGTACTTTTCTTATTTTTATTTTAAAATTTAACAGCTCAAATAATCCTTTTCATCCTTCCAAATCAAACTCATGGCCATAGAATTATTATGGAAAAGTTATACGAATAGGGGCTGGGATTCCACAGAAAACGCTACCAAAGTTAGTAACAGTAATCAGGAATGGTATCAGGGCTCGGAAAAAAATTTCTTTTTGCGGGCTAGTGTTATTGTGTGTACATAAATTATGTGTTATATGGTTCAGAATATCAAGATTTTTACATATAATTTTTGAACTAACAGGTATATTCCAATTTTTTTAATATGATATATACCAGGTAAGACCCTTCAAATTACTATCCAAGAAAGTTTTGTGAATTACTCACAGCTGCAGGAACGGACTAGCTGTGACACATTGCCCTATTTTTTTATGCTCTGTATGATAAAAACTTTATACAAAGTTTATTACATATCTCTAAATATTGACTAATAATTAAGTACTTCATTCAGGTCGTTAATCGTGACCATTTTCGAGAAAACACCATTTTATTTACATTATGTTTTTGGCGCATTTCGATAAAAGATACATCATTGTTCCTATGAAATGTTCAACCTTCGACCTTATAATAAGAGAAATTCGATTCAAAATTAGAGTTTACCTCTTTGGGTAAAAAGGTTTAATCCTGTGACCTACATTCGCAAAAAAAAGCGTTTTATTTTATCGGCACCAAAAACAAAATATATGTTTGTTGTTGCAAACGTTGCTAGGCTGCATTTTGAAGCTTGTCAACTTTCACATCGCTGACACATTGATTCTTTACTTGGATATTAATTTACTGATTTTTGGAGTTCGTGGTTAAATTAATTGTGAAATAATTGGAAATATGGAATACATGTTAATTGAATATGCAGATATGCATCTTGCAATACTTTGGGAGCCAGAGGTTTATATCACGATAGATATCGTATCTTCCAGATCCGAAAAAAATTTAACGAGTTGAGTACGTACGCCGCAAGTAGAGGAAAATATTTTAAATGCTGTAGATGACAGTTCTTCAACGAGCACTCAAAAATTATCAGCGCAGTTTAATACGTCGAAAATAATAGTATATGAAGTTCTTCAAGAACAGTTGTTAGATGCATATCATTTGAAAAAAGTGCATGAACTGATTCCCGAAGGTTTTCCCCGTAGAATGCAGTTTGCAAATTGGCTATTGGATCAGGAACGAAGTAATGCAAACTTCATTAGCACTGTTCTCTTCACAGACGAAGTAGAGTTTACCAAAAATGGTATCATAAATAACTCACATGTATGAGCTGATGAAAATCCTCATGCGACTATTGTTTCGCATCATCAACATCAGTTCCAATCAAATAATGTCTGGGCAGGAATCATTGGCAATTTTTTGATTGAACCTTTCGTATTGCCGATACGACTGAATGGAGAACTTCATTTGGAGTTCCTTCAGAACGCTTTTCACGATTTAGTAGAGCACTTAACATTTGAAATCGGCCAAAACATGTACTACATGCACGATGGGACTCCACCTCATTTCAGCTTTGCTGTGCGGGAGCACCTGAATAATGACTATAGGTAGAGGAAGACCTATTGCCTGGCTTTCTCGATCTCCCGACCTAACGTCGTTGGATTTTTACTTGTGGGGACACCTCAAAACCTTGGGGTATTCCACTTCGGTCGAGAGTTGGGAGGAACTTCTAGAATCACGTTTCATTGTTATCAAACACGGAAAAATGCTGAGTTAATGCGGCGGGTCCTCAATTCGTCGTACTCCTCGAGTGTATCAAACTACAAGGAGCCCATGTTGAACCCGCTTGTGGAGTTTTTAAACAAGCAGTTAATTTAACTTTTTATTGAAACTATGGTGATATGGGAAAATTCCTCTTTGTCATATTCAACCCGACAGAAGTTAGGGGACTAACACTAACAGTGCAAATAAAATGACGTTTTTTCAAAAACGGTTGGGATTTGCGACATGAATATAGAGTACTTAATTTTTAGTTAATAGTTAAAAGTATGTAAAAAATCGTTGTCCAAAGTTCTTATCGTACCGTTCATCATTTCCGTTGTTAACGTACTAAAAATCAGTCTTTTTAAACTTTAAAAGTGGTAAATAAATTGTTTGTTTTCTTCAACTACTTTTGAAAAACTTACTTTATCACCGAGGAATTTTCAAACTACATTAAATAATTGTAACTGTTTGTGGGTCCTGCTCTGAAATTTGTCGAATTATGTTACCTTCAGAAAAGTTTAATTTGCAAACTTTGCCATTTTTTCCACAAAATATTGTCGGTTGGAAAGCCAAAAACATTTATTACTTTCGGACCATTCTGATAATTTCCGCAATACGCCGGGATATTATTATAAATTGTCAGTAACCACATAAAATAGCTTAGTATATCGCATTTATACATAAATTTAGCATTCGACATTTCAGATTTCAGACAATATTAAACTAACTGAAATTGTGAGGGAATTCCGCAGAATGTAGAAATGATGTTCGGCATTAATAAATGCCCATTTTAAACACGACTAGAGGAAAGATACAATAGGGAGCATTTGAGATGCAGAACAGTGAAACCATTGGGACAATTCAGGTAGAATAGACCTATAAATACTTGTATATGAAACCGGCACAAAGAATTAACCAATGAACTATGAGTGCCGAATTGTTTAAATAGGAAAAACCTGTTTAACGCGTTCATACACTCAGTTACTCTTTTGGAATTGTGAAATGGAGCAGGACAGACAAGTAAAATCTACAGAGAAAGGTCAGAGTATTCCTGATAAAGGCACATAAACGTCATTTTCGTAGCGGATATTAGTAAGCAATTGAATCAACAACTTACATATTTACGCTCATATTTTCATAGGCTAACCATTCATCCGCGAAAATTATCCATCAAGATTTACCAGAGAAATTCAAACTGTTTCAGGTAAAGGAAGTGCGATACTATGATGGCTAAGTTTATGAAATTTGTTTGGCTGGATATGCTTATGTCGGTTTAATTTTTTATATGTAAAAATACAGGCGGCTTTGAATTGCGCACAGCATACTGGGTACCTCATTTTTTTGACACGAATTGCTCTCTGGATAAAAGGCTATAAATTTCGCATCAGATGATACTTGAGCAAGATCACGTCAAGTGGACCCCCCATTTTCCACTTAATCATAAAAATTAAGTCCATATATTTTTTTCATAAGTAGTTAGTATGAAAAATTGATCCCCCAAACGATTTTGAAAAATTTTAATTTTAACAACAATTTTTTTTACAATGAAAATTTTAGGTATTTTTAATTAAAAATTAGATTTTAAATCAACCGTTAAAGATAAATTAATAAAATTTTCAGGATTTACTGTCAAATGTATATATTTTAAGAAAACATTAATAAATAAAAATTATTTTTTTATTATCATATTGTTAATTAACTTTTAAGTTAACAAATGAAAATTTTATTGATTTCTCGGTCAAAATTTAAAGTTTTTTTTCATCAGTCCCATGCGTTATATATCTAAGTTTAAGATTCCGGAAGAAAATTTCACTGCTCGCGATTAGTTTAAACAATATGAATTTATTTATCACAGCGCGCCGGCTGCCGCGCGCTGTCAGAACAGCGGGCGGCCGAGCGTCAGACTACATTGCAGCTTCGGTTGATTATAATTACAATTAACAATTAAAAATATAATTATCAAACGAATTTTATTATTATTATTATTATTTTTATGATTACTATTATTAGTAGAGAAATTTTATCTTTGTAAAAATCTTATGGACAATGCAATAAAATTTTTTTTTAGTATTACATTGATCAGCGAAAATTAACTGATAATCAATTAAAAATTTTACAAAACCGTGTATTTTATATTTATTTTTGCTTCGTAATTTAGTATGCTATCATTTTAAATTTACCAGTAAGTACTCCATTTTTAGAAAAAAAAAAAAATAAACCGCTCGGTTACTATTTTTATTTGTTTTTTGCGTCTCCACGTAAATAACAAAAGAGAATTTTAAGCAGTCATTTCAATTTATTCGTTAAATAAGTTCAGACGTGAGTTAAATAATTATTAGAAATAAGAAAAACTGTGGTTGTGTCAATTTGTGTTTTGTTACTTAATTATTTATATTCTTTTAATTATTATTTATCTTAGTCATAATTTTTGTGATTTAAAATGGGCCGAGTAAATAAATGTTGCAATTCATTGAATAAAAAGAATCATAAATACGTAATTAAAAATTTAGTTCTGATCAGAGGCAATCGAGCTAACGATTTTAAAGATTTTATTGGATACTACATGTGCAATTCTTGTGAGAGAGCAATATATCTTGGTCGTAAACCTGGAAAACCTGATAATCCTGCTGAAAAACCTGTAAATAATTATGTAAGTATCGATGTGACTGATCCAGAAGTAGATGAGATCGAAGATGATAACACGAAATATCCGACTTTTAAATGTGATGCTGTAGATAATCAATTAAAAATTAATAACGTTAATAAATTGCTATTAGAGGTCGGTGAAACACCAATAAAATTGAGACGAGTGTCGAGTGTATCTGAGTGTAAAAAAGTAATTCTAACTTCTGTGAAGAAATTAAGTGGTACTAATATTAATCATAAAAATCCAAATGAAGTTCTTGTAAATAATTTTAAGACTGCATTTGACCAAACAAATAGTAGATCCGAAAAAATCCAAGTGTTGACTACTCTTCCGTTAGATTGGTCAATAAAAATGATACGACGCGAATTTAAAGTTTCAAAGAGAATGGTACAAACTGCAAAAAATATTAGAAAAAAATCAAGATTTGCGTCACAGCCTGATACTAAGAAAGGAAAAAGCCTAGGCAATTCAACACTCGATCGCGTTAAAAAATTTTTTTATCTGATGATGTTAGTCGTGTGATGCCTGGAATGAAAGATTATGTTACGGTTTCAGAGAATGGTAAAAAAGTTCAGAAACAGAAAAGACTTCTATTATCTAACATAAATGACTTATATAAAAAATTCAAAGAAGCTTTCCCGGATGAAAAAATTGGACAGACTAAATTTCAGACTCTACGACCACGAGAATGTATTTCAGCTGGAAAAAGTGGAACACACAATGTGTTTGTATGCAAAATTCACCAAAATGCTAAATTACAATTGCATGGACTGAAAAATGAACTGAAAAAAAAAGGAATTGATCTCCCTGAAAGCTTAAATGACTTGATATTCAAAGTTCTGTTTGCGTGCAACCAACATCATCATGTTTCTTTTCAACGTGTAAAAAGTGTCCAGAAGTTGATTTCGTCGTCAAGAAGTTAAAACTATTGATTGATAGTCATGAAATAAAGGAAATAACTTTTAGCCAGTGGAAAAGTACTGACAGGTAAGATAAAAGACTAAATGTTAACAAATTACTCACATAATTAGTAATCTTAATACACACTTTAGAAGAATAACTTGTTAATTAGATAATTAAATAATTTCTATTTGTTTATTAGTTAATAAGAGTAAAAATTTATCACATTAACATTATTGATACAAAATTATCGAATTCCATTTTATAAATTTATCTAGTTATTATTGTTTTCTATTTTTCTACTCAGTTAATAATCTTACACATTCGTTTTAAATTTTACAGGACTGAAATCGTTGAAGCAACTTATACCAAAGAAGATTTTTTAAGTGAGCTGAAAAATAAGTGGTCAGAGCTATTGAAGCATGATTTTGTAGCAAAATCTCAAGCATCTTTCTTCTCTAAACAAAAAGAATCTGCTGAAGCTGGAGAGTTTATAGTCTGTCTGTCTCCGAAAATTATTCATTTTTTGTTCAAGATGCAATCCAGTCACACCATTGGTCTAATGATCAGGCTACACTTCATCCGTATGTCGCGTATTATAGAGAAAATGATGAAATAAAAGCATGAAAATTTAGTAGTAATTTCTGAGAAAGTTAGTCACGACGCAAGTTCGGTCCATCTTTTTAATGCAAAACTAATTGAATTTTTAAAAAATAAATTTGGTGCTCAGAATGTTAAAAAAATTAAGTACTTTTCCGATGGAGCAGCTTCCCAATATAAAAACAAATATAACTTTGCGAACTTAATAAACCATTTAAATGATTTTGGTGTTGAAGTGGAATGGAATTTTTTCGCAACATCTCATGGAAAAGGAGCGTGTGACGGCTTAGCAGGAAGTGTAAAAAGACAGGCCTTCCGCGCTAGTCTTCAACGTGACAAAAATAATCACATTACTACACCACGTTCCTTTTTCCAGTGGGCAGAAGGTTAATTTAAAAAAGTTCATTTTGCTTTCTGTTCCCAACAGGATCATGAACTACATGAACAAAAGTATCAACAACGATTTGAACGCGCAATTACAATAAAAAATACTCGTCAATTCCACTATTTTAAACCATTGGATGCTGTATTATTGGAATGTAAACTTGTATCGGAGGATGAGAAAGTTTTTACTAACAGAGTTTTAAAAAAAAATGAAATTTAGATTACGAGAAGTTCATAAATTTTAATAATTAATTACTAGTTAGTTTTTTCTGTTTTTGTTCAATAATAGAAAATTTATTTATTGTATTAATCATAAAAGTAATAATAATAATAATAAAATTCGTTTGATAATTATATTTTTAATTGTTAATTGTAATTATAATCAACCGAAGCTGCAATGTAGTCTGACGCTCGGCCGCCCGCTGTTCTGACAGCGCGCGGCAGCCGGCGCGCTGTGATAAATAAATTCATATTGTTTAAACTAATCGCGAGCAGTGAAATTTTCTTCCGGAATCTTAAACTTAGATAAATAACGCATGGGACTGATGAAAAAAAACTTTAAATTTTGACCGAGAAATCAATAAAATTTTCATTTGTTAACTTAAAAGTTAATTACCAATATGATAATAAAAAAATAATTTTTATTTATTAATGTTTTCTTAAAATATATACATTTGACAGTAAATCCTGAAAATTTTATTAATTTATCTTTAACGGTTGATTTAAAATCTAATTTTTAATTAAAAATACCTAAAATTTTCATTGTAAAAAAAATTGTTGTTAAAATTAAAATTTTTCAAAATCGTTTGGGGGATCAATTTTTCATACTAACTACTTATGAAAAAAATATATGGACTTAATTTTTATGATTAAGTGGAAAATGGGGGGTCCACTTGACGTGATCTTGCTCACTTTTAATTATAAATAAAAATAAAATTTAAATAATTTCTTTTATAAAAAGAACATACAATAACACCGATACACAAAAAAAGTGGTCTGATCTCGGTACCCTACCATCGTATTTTCATGTATTTTAACTCGCTGAATTCGAATACGGACTCCGTTTGATCTCATCACTCACAGTTTTTCCGCAAATCACGAAAAATAGCTGAAAAAGCGGAAAATCTGGAAGGTAACACTTAATTCATTAAATGCTTCCATATATATTTCTAAGCTGTCGAAGGATTTGACTTAAAACTGCAATTTCGCGAAAAATTGTCATGTCCTTCTATCCATCAATGGTTCTTTAAGTTAGTCTTAATCTCTTTTTTTTTTTTGTAATAGTCGAGTTTTCTAATCGAGCAGCAATGGGTTATATTTCAGTAAACTTTTTATTCTTTCTTTCATCTGTAACGATCTCTTTTATTTTCAAAAGATCTGTGTAATGGATTTCTTACCCTTTTAGAATATCTGTCATCTTCAGTATCTCTCTTCGGTAGCTAACAGTAGTTTGACATCATATTTACGTCCCATTTTCCTTGCCACCTTCGTTCAACTTCTTTCATATCTTGATGGAAACGCTCGCCTTGCTTATCGCTGTAGTTGCCTAAGTTTTCAGGAAAATAGCTCATATGAGAATCCAAGAAATGGAGTTTGAGACTCATCAAACATCCTAAATGCCTAAAATTGTTTACGATGGTTACTACGATAGCTGCATAGTCATCACTTTTGTTATTTCCCAAAAAGTTCTGAGAAACATCTCGATAACTAAGCCATGCAGATTTTTCAACATCGTTCATTGTACTTGGGAAATATTCGTCTTTGAACATTTTACAGATCTGAGGTCCATCAAATATTCCTTCTTTCACTTTAGCCTCAGTCAACTGAGGAAACGGGCTTTTCAGGTACTAAACATTGTCCTTCCTTATCTAAGGACTTGACAAATTGTTTCATACATACAAGTTTTATATGGTTCAATTAAAGGCTGTTTCAGTACATTGTTATTTCCTGGTTCAAGTCCTGCTCTTGCTTGCCAAACTTTTTTCTTGTAATGATTTGCACGATCTCTGCTGTGTAGGATGATAGCTATAATTTTCAAATCACCACAAACTTGCCATCCATGCTCATAGTATCGAATTTTCTGTAATACATATTTCATAACTTTCTCTTAATCGTGTTGAGTGAGCTATTAGAATACTTGCGTAATAATATCCATTGTGCAGCAGTACAGCCTTGAGACTCCGTTTTGAAGAGTCTATGAACAATCTACATTCTTCAGGAACATAACGATTTTGTTTCATTTCATTCATCAATCCGCAAACGTTTGTACAATACACCAAAGATCCCGCTTCATCTTTATTAAACTATTGGCGGTATGGCTCTTCTCGATTCCTGTAGAACGTCGAGTTTGTTCCTTGTTTTAGCATCCCACGGCTTTGCAACTCTGCAGACCTATATTCAGATACATCATCATCATACAGATTTAGGTAGACCCATGTTCCTGATGAAATCACTCGAACTTTCTTGATCAAATAGTCTTAGAGGTTAATTGCTCTTCCTTCTTGGCAGATATTCTTCATCTTTATCTTCTTGGTCCCAACCACTTCCAGGTTCTTCTTCACTGTCTTCCGTCACTTCTCTATCTGTTTCGTCAACACTTGTTGAAGGTTCATTCATTGTAGCGCTGGTATCCATACCTTCAATATTGAACTCTAAATGAGTTTTTGCTGGTACAACAGAAGACACTATCGAATAACATATTTTTGAATTAGTCTTCACATTAAATCCTTCTACTATTGTATTGCAAAAGTAACAGTTCTCTTGTGATTGAGGTTCTGACCATATAGTCGGTGAGATGTATTTTAAAACTTTGTTGTTTTTTTTTTCTGTCCATCGTCTGAGATTGTGGTAACAAGAGCAGCAAATGCTGTCCGGAGCACATGTATCATCTTGATTAGATATTTCACTTTCATAACATTTACGATATATATTTTTACATGTATCACTCATTTTCCTACGTAATTTGCTTACTTCATATTTTCCGCAAACGTAACAGAACATGCTTCTGTCCTGACAGCATTCATGTCTGGCAGGTCCATTAGTTCTTATTGTAGCTTCATATTCCTTATCGGCCAAGTTGCCAACTGATAAAGAACTGCGGCCGCTTGATGACGACGCCTGCGGGCCCGCTTGCTCACCCTGACCAGCTGCCGATACTGGGCATCCGAATCCCTGCATCGTAACCAATTTTTGCTTTGCTGTGCCTGCCATGTCTTTAAAATTCTTCTCGTAATCCCTTGCTCCCCATAAGCCAAGTTGCCAACTTATGAGGAGTTGATATATGCGTTCATCGCATCCATGTATCATTTCTTTTGTTTATCACGACAGTCGTGACGGTAAAATATGAAGTAAGCAATTTTCCGCTTTTTCAGCCATTTTTCGTGATTTGCGGAAAAACTGTGGGTGATGAGATCAAACGGACTCCTTATTCGAATTCATTGTGTCAAAATACTTGAAAATACTATGGTGGGGTACCGAGATCAGACCACATTTTTTTGTGTGCCGGTGTAATTAATGAAAAGTAAAGTAAACACGTAGACACTAAATTATAATATATCATATTACAAATTGGTCTATGGGCATATTCTTATTTATACAAAAGGATGTACATAAATAATATCCACCTCTCAAAATCACAACTTTATTACAAGCACATCCACAACATAAATGTGAAAAACAACTGAAAAGTTAACATTTCTGTTGAATAAACAAGCACTCGTATAACAAATCTACCTGATTATGTGATGTGTCAATAAAAGGATTAATAAATAATTAATAATTTAAATAACTGCAATTGCGCCAATGTGAAATTCGTGTTTAGTATTTCAGGTAATAAAACGAACATACAACACAATAGATAAAGACTAATTTCATTTATGTTCAGAAAAAGTAATACATAATTACTTCATGAATTACTACAAGTAATGTTTTGGAAAAAAAACAAAAGGATCTTATAAAGCTGCTTCATATTTTACCAGTTGTCGGATTCCAGTTTAGTTTAACCTAAGTGTCGCGTAACAATGAATCAACACTATAACGAAAATCAGGTCTCTTATTCTTTTTATTTTTTATATCATGCAATACATTATTTCGTAGTCAGTTTATCTGAATAGTGGTTAGTGTTCTACCAGTAATTTTCTTACGCCGCTTAGCAGTTAGTCAGGTCAATTGATCTGCTGAACTTCATATTCTAGGTCAAAATTGAGAAAACTATGTGTTTTTTTAAGCAACGTTTATATCTCACTCAGACATCGCCATTTCTGAAATAGATTGTAATAACGAATTAAGTACTTAAATACAAATGTGTGTATTAGTATTTTCGTTGATTTAAAAATATTTATTTGATACTATTTCACGATATTAAAAAATGAGCAAAATAAGTGATCATTACGAAATTCTTAACCATTCCATAATTTTTAATAAAATTTTCGAATTTACACAAATTGCGTTCAAAAATGTAGTTAAGAAAGATGACTTTAATCACACAATTTTCTTTAATTATTTTAGTTTCTCGTTAGATCATATTCAATTATAAATTAAATACGTCGTTTGCCAAGTTATCTCACTCGATTTGATGGCCAATCCTCAATCTAAAATTAAATCTAAGACAAGGAATGTCCAATTTAAGCCTTTAAATTTGGAGCTCTATTCCCAAGTATCTAATATGTATTACAGATTAATATGAAATACCAGTTTTGTACACGAACTGCTTGTCAAACTTTATTTCCTGTATTTAAAAGCCATAATTCAAATGTGTACATCCTTTTAATATAATCAACCTGAAATAAATAAAAATAAAATTTCATATACAAATCAGACTTTTAAACGTTTCGAAACCGAGTTAAAAGAAAAATATTGTAGGTTGATTTAGAGGAAATGACTTCTGTAAGACATAAACCATGAATGTTTATAGGGGACTAAACGGAATCGTGCGGTAATATACTTGAGAGTGTTGGTAGAATTTCAAATTGTAACAAAAATTGCGTTAAATAAATTATTTGCAATGGTGAGTAAATTAAAATTTTATTATACAGGGCGTTTCTAGAAGATCTGTAGCGCAAATTTATCAAGCTAAAAGACAAGGATCTAGCCCCATTTACCTTAGTACGAAGGTTGATGGTTTCCAAAATACATATTTGATCCAAAAAAGTTATACCTACTGGGTGTTGCTTCAAGCAGCCCTTTCTGAGATAATCGAATTTAAATATTTTATTGCATACTGTGACTCATAGTAGCCCACCTTTACACTTTATCTAGACTTAGGATTGGTTCAAGGGCGTTTATGGGCCAACAACAATAAAAGTTTACATAACATAAATGTCGGAAACGGAGGGCTTCTTGTTAGCTATCCAATATCAGGTTATTCCGACGAAAAACTATCGGAAGTTCATCATTAGAGATCCCTCAATAGAAAATGACCAATGCAGATATGGCTGTCCAACATCAGAGACAATGCAGCACATAACTGGAGGCTGCTAAGCGTTTGCCGCCACCGAGTATAAGGAAAGACACGACTCAGCCGCTAAGTTACTCCATCAGAGTTAGCAGAAAAGTTAAACCTATTACAGGTAGAAAAAGTGCTTTATTACAAATACAATCCGGAGCCTATTCTTGAGAACAACCAGTTCAAGTTATACTGGGACCGAACGGTTCTGATGAATCAGACAGTTGCTCATAATAGACCAGATATTATACTAATAGATAAAATTTCCAGGCGAACTACACTAATCGACATTGCTGTACCTAACAACAACAACCTAAGGCCAAAACACAACGAGAATATCGCCAAATACAGAGATCTGGAGGTGCAAATCCCAAGACAATGGGCAATGAACACCGTCCAAACGATTCCCATAATACTCTCAACAACTGGAGTGATACCAAAGAACCTCCTGCAGAACATCAAGAGACTGGGTCTTAGTGAGCGTCTGTATAAGCCGATGCAGAAAGCAACTCTCCTAGGAACCGCGCGAACCGTCCGAAGGTTCATGGGAAATACAGCAAAACACGTCACCTAGGACCCGATAACATGGTAAGGGTTCCCACAGAGCTTCATACTTTTGGTATGAGTCAATCTTCCCTGGAGGGAGTGCGAAGCCGTTTGGCTTGTAAATCATGATAATAATGTAAGAGTGAACTAGTAAGGAATAATAAGAATAACACACAAGTCAATAAGAAATCAAAACAGAAAAATTGTATTTATTTAAGTTTTTAATTAAACTCTAATTATTCAAAATGACTTCCGTTTTCATGTACACAAAGTTAGTTCTACGGAGGAAGCTGAAACTTACCATTTCCATCATCTGCTTCAGAGTTCTTCATAAACAAGTAGCCCATAGACTTTAAATCTGGTGAGCGGGGTGACTCGAGAAACTAAATGCTTGATGCCCAAGAATCAGAATGTCTCTAAATATAGCTAAGTGTAATATTATGTCTCTCTCAAGAAGTTAAACTCACATGGTGCATGACTATGGGGTCAACAGTGTCTTTCTAAGGCGTGTTTACTATATTACAGATCTGAGAGTCACGTTTGATATGCTTACATTTTAATTATTTAGTATCAAGATCTTACAGAACTGTGAGCTTTCTGGTTAGATCTGGTCAAGAACTTAGTTGACTCCAAGTCATTATATTATTCTCGAAGTAAGTTAGAATATACCCCAGCTCTCTGGCATCCATAATACCATATAAACAAGTTACAGAAAATTCATTATCGTTTTTAGGCTATAAAGAGGATTAGTTCTATCCACAAGCTACTACTCCTCCCGAAAGCCTATTGGCAAGATTTATTTTCAATATTCTAGAAAAATGTAGAAACTGGGTTCCTATAGTATTTTTGTATTCACTGATTAATAATAAGATCTTGGTATCTGATTTGCTTGAGAGAGTTCATTTCCACGTTCCAGAGGTAACTTAGCCTCCAATATATTTTTATTTGTCCAAACATAGGGCTGATGTACTACAATTATCCGCATTATACTCCATGTGTTTCCTTTATGGTTACCGGAAAGACACATTAAAAATATGTAACGGTAATTACTGTATGAGCAAATCGCTTTGATATAAATATGAGAGTAGTCCCAGAAGTAACCTACCTAGTAAAGAAAACACAAAAAGAATTGGGAAAAAATATTTTTATTTCTCAATATAGTCTCCTTCTGGATCGGTACATTTTCCCCAGCGATGTTCAGTGGCTTCGATACTTTGTTTATAGTAAGAAGCGTCGAACTCCTCAAACGCCGCATATTCATTATTGACAAATTGACAACAATTATCACCGAATCATCTTTTCAAGTTTGGAAAGAAAATAATTCGAAGGATCTAAATCTGGCGAATAGGGTGCCTGAGGAAGCAGTCGAAACAATAACCTATTGTTTTTATGAAACAACGCTTTCTTTTTCACTAAATACGGGCGTTTGTTCTTGATTTGATCACACAAAAGTGCAATAAGTTCGTATAATACTCGCCGTTGAGTGCTTTTTTCTTTTTGAAGATCTTATGAATGGAACTATATTCGTCTTCTTTGGAGACGATTCATCCCATTCACTCCATTGTTTTGACTCTTCCTATTTCTCATATTTCAAGTGATGGACCCATATTTCATCCATGGTTATGAATCGATACAAAAAACTCGGCTATATGTTCGAGAAACATCATCAAAAATCCGATTGAAAGATCCTCACGGCGCTCTTTCTCATGTCCAACTTTTCAGTCAATACGTAATATACAAGCAGATTTTGAAATGGCTACCATGTTTCCTAGATCACGCATTTTCAGTCGACTGTCATCTGATACCATTTTGTGGATTTTATTCACCATTTCTGACGTCGTCACTTTATTTAGTCATTCACATCTAGGTCATTTTAACAGCTCGTACAGCCTCGTTTGACCTCTGCCACTCAATATTTTGTTGTTTCAAACGAAGAAGAAGATTGTCTCAGAGTAGAAACTAGCTCGGCTTTGATATTGGTTGGATGAAAGTATTGTATCATCTAATGATGATCAATTTTTTCCATGTTTACAATTCCACTGAGAGTATTCACTATTGATGCCTGTCAAATAAATTCTAAACAACGTAGCATCTTTAAACTTTAAGCTTTAGCTTTATAAGGTTGATACTTTCGACCATGGTAATTTTTTCAAACAATTACTGCCATCTATACGTCAGGTCGGGTACTTCTGGGACTACCCTCGTATTTGTGATTTATAGACCATATTACGCTTATTGTACTATCTGTATTGTGAATGTAATATCTAGGATTTAATCAACAGTGTTCTGTCTCCTGCCCAGTAATAGCGACTTTTGGTCCTATATGACAATTGAAATAAATAAATAAATAGATAAATAAATTATAACAATTTCATAAGCAAAATAAAGCTGGCCAAGTGGATATGCAATTTCAATTGGCCTTAAATTATTATTGAATCATAAAATAACCCTAAACTGAAACTTTTTATTATTATTTTCATGCCGAACCGAAACAAAATTCCTTTCTCATACGACCAGACCAGTTTGAGACACGGCTGTTATAGTTTCAAAAAAACAATGAAAAGCTCGTAAAGCGTGAAAAGCATTCCAAAAGCTTCTGCGAAAACAATAGAATCAACCGCTTTGATTTTACTGTTCAATCGTAGCCGGCTGGGAGATTTATAAACGATATCGTTTCGATTCGTCCTTTATCAATTTCAGATTTAAACAAAATTTGGCACGTCAAAAGCCGGAATGATACTTTTTAATTAACGTTATCAGTGGAATTGTTACAATGAAATTTTAGTCACTAAATGTGGAGGATTTTATATCAGACAATCAAAATTTCGATTGAAAAAAATCTAAAAAATTATTTGAATGCATATAAATTGCAATTTTATTGAATTATTCACAAGAATATACTAATCACTGACTCCTTACATAGAAGTGGCCCAGAAACAAAAGTTGTTTAAATTATTGTATCTACTTTATCCAAATTTAATGTAGTACAATGATAACTACATATTCCATTATTTAAGGAAATAAAAAGATTCTGAAAAATAATAAATAAAGATTTCGTATATGATATCAGATTTCTTTTTGTATACGGAGATAAAGAAAGAATCTAAAATATTAATTAATATTTTCGTATTTTGGGTTTTGTTACATGACTAAGCCAGTAAAATTATTCAACCATTAACCACAATTTTATATAAAGGCTTTATATTCTGATTTAATATATTATACCTAGTTTGAATATTGGGATCTGTCTGAGAGAAAGAATGCTCCTGGTTTCTAATTTCTTTGTTAGCGTATTGAGTTAGGACGAGGCCTTTTGCTCTTACATTGTAATGGATCAACTTAAGGGCAAGGCGTTAAATAATAGCTTATATAGTGTATATTTTAAATATTGTGTTGTATTTATTCTTATTTAAGATTCATGGATTATTTGACTGAGCTGTACTGATTGAGCTTGTAGAAGAATTGGAATTTGGGCAGGGTTGTTGGCTTCTGTTGCTAGCAATTCTGAAAATGATACCTCATTTTTTCTGGAAACAACTGCATGGCATTGTTTTTTTGGAGTAATGATGGACCCTGATCTTGTGGTGGTCTAGAACTGAAGGTTGGTTCCTGCCTTCTTGTTAATTCATGGGTTGGGCGTATGTATGTGTGTGACCCAGTGAATTATTGGTGTATGGGTTGGATTTTCCACTAATCCTAATTGTGGATGCCTTGTGCCAGCTCTTAACGAAGAAGAATGCTCAGCTCTGCAATTTGAGCTTTTTGCGATTCGTCTTTAGGTTTCAGTTTGGCTCTGGTGCGCTATACTTTGACTTTAACTGAATTTTTAAAGGCTACAGATATGCAGTTCTCATTTCTTGATAATAGAACATGGACTATGGGCATTATGTGCCTGTTCTTGTAATACCACCAGCGTATTATCTTAGAAGGGTGAAATTCTTCGTCTCTGTTTTGATATTTTTTATAGAAAGGAATTCTAGAATCACCTTGAAAATAATACAGAGAGGTTTATCTTCTTTGAGGGAGTGGATGGAGTATTCTTCCTCTTTGCTATTAAATACCTTTGAAAGTTTTCGATAGTCTTCAATTGTGACTGGCTGAAGTTTAATCCCTTCGGAGTGGTGGTTGGATTTCCAAAGTTAATTTCCTTCGTTACATAATTCGATACTATATCGTGATGTCTCCCTTTATCTTAGAACTACAGAGGTATCATATTGGGCGCCACTTGGTCCTGGCTTGTCTTCAGGGATGGTTTATATTAAGGAGTCCTGGGTTGATCCCCTTTTCTTTTTTCATTTTCTGGTATTGGGAACTGAAAAATCGTTATTTTTTGGGTTGTCTATTTCATTTGTCTGGTAACTAGGTTCAATATGATGTTTGGGTTTGTAATATTGTAATTTCTGTGATTTGGGCTTGGGTTTGTTTTCGTTCTTCTGTTTGTGTTTGGATATAGTCCTGTTTATATTTCTCGTGCATTGCTATATTGATGTTCAGATTATGTCTTTCTGCTTTGAGTTTGGTTTGTTCGCAGATGTGGATTTACTTTTCTATATTGTATGGTAGGGCCTCTTGTTTTTGTTGCTGCTTTCTTTTTGTGTTTGCCTTTTATCTCTTTTGATTTCCTTCTTCATGTGTTGTCTTTCCTGATTTCTTTAAGTTTTTTAGGACATCTGTGTTGTATGTTGTTCGCTGGAATCTGTCATGGTTGTTCGAGATGAATTGTTGTCTCGGTTATTTGGCTATATATATATATATATATATATATATATATATATATATATATATATATATATATATATATATATATATATATATATGTTCGGTATTTGATTACGAGCTGACCAAAAGAGTTTTCTTATGGCAATTTCCAAAAACTACTTATCAAACTAACAAACCTGTCTATGAGGCTCTTGTTTAATAAATTAAAAGAAGAAATAAAAATATACCATAAATAACGAAAACACTTGAGGATAATTAATTGTGTGTCATCATATTAACCTAAAATGAAAACGAATACTAAGTTACGGGAAGTAGTTTCCAAGAGGGTAACTTCTATTACTATTGTTCTTTTTGATTTTGATTTCATTATTATAATTCAAGTTACACATGAAAAGAAACTTTTAAGGTAAAAAAAGTTTCCTAAAAAATTACGCAAAATATCTATGCTCAGACACTAACAACTTAGAAATTATAAGATCATACATGCCAATTTGCTTAATTTGAGATATACTATCATAAGTAGAGTCAACTAAAATTCCATTGCGCCTTATTAATTCCAAAAAATAACGCAATAAAAAATAATGGGTTCTAACTTAAATTATTATTAATATTATTTATCTAACTCGTTCTAACTCATTATATTTTAAAAAATTAACATACAATTTTCTAATCAAAACAGGTTGAAACAAGCCTAATTAACACAAGTGGTTTAAACTCAACCCATAAATGATTATATATTACATTAAGCAAATTAATTCTAAAAATATTAATTAATATCTATATTATTATAATTTTTTAATGAATTCATAAAGTCTTTTTTACCGAAGTATGCAGTTTAGAAATTTTCTAATTTAAATAATGAATTTCCACTAGCAGGACTATTCAAATAAAAAAATATTTTTACTAATAAATCTGAGATAAAAAATCGCCTCACTTCTATACTCTTGTACTAGACCAAAATTACATTTACTTTATAATTCAAAGCAGTTTTGTCATAAGTCTCGGAATGATACGGGCTACACGTAATAATTTTCGTTTAGCTACTCAGCCTATAGAGATGGATAATGACACTTAAGATTACAAGTCTTAAAAACTCCTCTTAAAAAATATATGGTTGCCTTATTAAATATTGATCAACCTAATGGCAACTAAGAATGAATCAGATGAGTAAAAACACCTTGGTCGCCATTGGGTTTAATTACGAGTTAATAGGCAATTATACATTTTTTTAACATTTTTAATTTGATATGAATTCAGTTCACCATAGGCAAAGGAGTCCAATATCGCAGCTTCACGACTAGTGTCTGAGTACATACATTTACTTGATAATCTAACAAAGAATAGCTGCACAATATAAAACGTGTGGGTCCAGATTCAATCGGACATAAAAGGAAACGAAGAAGAGGATTATTTGGCAAAGATAGGTCCATGGGTGAAACATACGGCCCCTAACTCATTATACCCTGTTGCAGGAAAGCAAGTTTATTAAATACTTGAAGAAGGCCCCCAGAATAAGGTGTAACAAGAAACGTATAATTGGACCTAATACATGATTTACTAAAGAACTTCTTTTCTTGAAAAGGAAAGAACTGCGAAGCGTGGTGGGATTGCTGACGGAATATTGTCACCTGCAAAATCATCTTCATAGGGATGGCATTACGGATGACCCGTTATGCAGATGGTGCCTGTTAACCATGTTCTCAGGGTGCACCCGACATTCAATGGACCATGTAAAGACATTTTGGGGATACAATAGAATCACTTGAAGTAGTCAGGTAAATTCAGGAAAAGAGTCTTGAATTCGCAGTGGCAAAGGGCCTCTGATAACTTGTGGTCACATTGAAATGTAATGGGCACAACGAGGACTAAGCATCGCAGATCGAGTATCACCACCCTTCTTTTTCATTCATTCATCCATGAGACAAGTAACTAATTATTGCCGGAAGCGGTGTTCTTCATCCGTCAGTTCAGGTTTTCTTACACCTGCGACAGCAAGTGATATTAAAAAATTTTATCTACTGGGAATTGATCTCCTTTTTTTACAGGCGGCTCTTCTTCTAATATGACTATTTATTTAGCGATCTCTATAATTCATCTAATATATTTTACTACAAAGTGTTTTATTAAGCAACACTAATCAAAATATCAAGCTTATTGTTAGTTGTAGTTTAAGAGCGGAAAAATCCCTTAACATATTTTAAGAATATTTTTTATACCTAAATATGCCCGATACGATAATATTTTATTTTTCATTAAAAATTCCCTTATAGGATTTTCTCCGAAAATTTAAATAAATTTTCCCGCTATCTTTTAGATTATAGCCGGATCATATTTAATGAAGAAGAGTATCAATAAGTGAAATAAAAGAGCGATCATTATACGCTCTTTTCAGAGCTATTTTGTTATTATTAAACCTTTTAGTTATGTTGGAAAATAACATTATTCTGTTTTTGTGTCTATATTTGAATTGGTTCAAGAAAATGGAAAAAAGTTAGATAGTTTGACACAAGCGAAAAGAAAAATAACTTATAATAATATTTTCTTGTTTTTCGCGAACTAATCGACCATATAATTTAATTACATAATAATTATGTGCTATAAGGAAGATTCAATTTTATCAGTCTGTAACAAAATATAAAGAAAAACAAGAAAAATTATGTTCATTCGGAGACTGCTACAAAACAATTTAATGATGCACTTCGGGGCTCTTTTAAGGATAGCTGTAGGACGAGGACTCATGAATTTAATATCCTGATGGATCTTCTAAATTGTGAATCACCGGAAAAATGTTAGAAAGCTCTTTACAAGAGCTTTAAAATATCTGAAATAAACTGGGAAGATTACACAACTGCTCAGAGAGAATACTAGATATTAATAAGGGACTCACAGAGAAATTGGAAGAAATACTGCGAGAGCATAGAAAGTATGCCCTCAGCATCCCGCCTCTGCAAGAAACTACCAAGAGATCCTGCTGCCCGAATTGGAACAGTGACTCTTCCTGAAGTAGTTCAAACCATGACAGAAGATGGAGCCCCAGGGAAGCTACTAAAGATGCATTTTCTAAGTTTAAGTCAATATGAAGGTAAATTTGAAATACAACAGAAATTTCCCGTAGCACATCATGACTACAAGATAGCTAAAACGATTTGGGAAATATGGGGTCTGCGATTAAACCGTACAGACACCAACCAATTCTATCTGTTCCATTGACCATTGGTAAAAAAATTGTTGCTGGAAAGTAACTTTATTAACTCGTGGAGGAAGGCTTCTGGAATGAAGTGTGTCAAGGAACATATAACTGAATCTAACACAAGACTTACTAGGAA
The DNA here is from genome assembly GCA_034092305.1 of Diaprepes abbreviatus. Taxonomy (NCBI): domain Eukaryota; kingdom Metazoa; phylum Arthropoda; class Insecta; order Coleoptera; family Curculionidae; genus Diaprepes; species Diaprepes abbreviatus. The sequence continues at coordinate 39,324,309 of JASJET010000055.1, forward strand.
ACTCCCCTCCTTGGAGAGGAAAGAAGAGCAAATCGTATTGGAACTACTGACAAGACAATTGCCACCTTCATAAGATTGGCGTCATGGATGACCTAATAGATAGATGGTGTCTAGAGAAGAGTGAAACTATCGACCATCTCCTTAGAGACTATCCAGTACTCGCCGGACTGAGACAGAAATATTTCTGAGATACAATATTGTCACCCGAAGCCAAGTTCAGTTAACGAGGCTGCTTTGATTCGCAAAGGCTGTCGGTTTCGAATAACTTGCAGCTAAAGTGAGATGTAAAAGGCCACTGAAAATCAAGTGTTACTATTTTTTATTCATTCATTCATCCATTCATGTGTTCATTCAACGTTTCAGTATTTACAATCCGAGTTTCCATACGAGTTTTAATCACACTTTTAACAGTTTTTGGGAGTTTTAACTAAATTTGTTTTATTATTTTTTTCAATAGTAACGATATATTATCACAAGTTCAGTATCTTCCTTAAATAAGTAAAATTATATAGTAAAATTCGTATAGAGTATTAAAAAATTTCGAAAGAGCTGATACGAAATTAATTAAACTCTTGTTATCAACGAATTTAATTAAAATAACAAAACAAAATCTAATAATAATCTGCTACCAGATTATTACTTAATTAATATCAGTTATCATCTAAAGCCAATGGACTTTAAAGTAATGCTATAATAGAACATATATTTATTTTATGGACATTGATGTATATATATATATATATATATATATATATATATATATATATATATATATATATATATGTTTTAGGAACTACCATCGTTCTACTTTTTTAATTAAAATGGTTTTTTCTACATTCCAGTGGCGGAACCTGACATGACATTAACGGTTTTTTTATTGTTTTTATTTTACGTACTGTTTGAGAGCTTTATTTCCAAAAATACCTATAATTAACTAACTAACGTACATTGCAACTACGCAAACCTTTTGGTTGTTTTTCACACCACGCAGAATTAATACGTTTACCATCAACACTGTCGGAATCGCCTTGTTTTTACGTATATTACCGCCACAGACCAGAAATTAAAACAAATAAAAATATAATACGTGCCATTTATTCAACAGGCAAGTAAGTTGATTAGGCTTCACCACGAATATACTAATGATGAAAAATATAATTTAATGTTTTCGTTGACGAATGTAAAAAAAAATCCTGTTTCCTTCTCTGTAACGTTATAAATAAAAAATATATAGAATTTAACCACTCACAACAAATAGTCTGAAATAAATTATAGCATTACTACATTATTAAGAGCTTAAACATTAACAACACTGGTCTGCCTGAAAATCGGCCCTGACACCATTCCTGTTGATCCTTATTTAAAACGACCTTCTAATTCGAAATATGACACCCGTTTTCCCCCACCGTAGATTTATGGCTATAAATTTAATTTGGTGGAGCTGTCAATAGCTCACGTGAACAGGTTTGCACAAAAATTGTTCGACTTTGACAAGTTAAAGTTTGCATTGCTCTCTTCATTATCGTCCTGTATTGTTTCCTTATCTTCCGTCAGTACATTTCGTGATCGTAGAGTCAACATCGGTGTGCAAAATCGTCGAAATTTTTCCTAGAGAATTACAGTTCGTAAGTGTGAGTTGTAAATAGTATCAAGCATTTATTTACTGTACACAGATATAGCTTTTGCAATGTTTGTGGAAAATTGACTTTAAAAGCGCAACGAAAGCCTCTTTCTCCATTTCTTAAAAGTGCTTATAAATTTTACTTTCTTTACCAAGTTGGCGATGAACAAGGATTTGGCTCTGAAAGTTTGCTGCACTACATGTTACAGTAGCTTGACCAAATAATTCAAAAGTACCCGTAAATTAATGCCATTTGCTGTATCCATGGTTTGGTACGAACCACACTGTCATCTCACAGATTGTTATTTTTGTGTAACTTCCACCATCGGGTTCTCTAATAAAAATAAGCATACAATTCATCATCCTAATATCTCTTCTGTTATAAGACCAGTTCCTCACAACGAATCTTTGCCAATCCCAGTGCCCCCGAAAACATATATTCTACAGCCAGAATCGGATTTTGAAGACTTACTTATACTTTCACCGATGCTGAATCGTTTTTAGCTAATTTAGCTCATCGACAACGTCACCTGGTTACTCAGGCGTTTGGGTTTTGGGGTTACCTAAAAGTGTAAATCTCAACTTCTTGGATCTCGCCTTCAGCAGTGGAAAATGGCGTAAAAATATCTTCTTACAGGACCATGCAGTCAATCCTGAAGTTACTTTTCTTGGAAGATGAAGTCTTAGTGTTCTGCCCTAATTCAACTGCATTGATAACAGCACTGAATATGCCATGGAGGCTATTTATAGACTCATCAAAGTTTGAAAGTTGTCCTGTTGGCCAATTGATATGAGATACCGTCAGTCCCGAGTGAATACTAGTTGGATATCAAAGAGACGTACGAAAATATCAGCCGAATCCTAGATAAAATCAATTATAGTGATTATGATTGAAAACTTGGTGTTGACTTAAAAGTTATTGCTCTACTTACGGGTCTGCAATTAGGCTTCACGAAATACTGGTGCTTTCTATGTGAATGAAATAGCCAGGAAACATTACATCGTACAGAACTGGCCTCTACAAGAAAGTGGTCAAGAAAATGTCGCTTACAATCCTTAGGTACCGGAGATAAATATTTACTTGCCGCCTTTGCACATCAAATTCAAGGCAGGTGACAGATTTCAGGTTTTGGGTAACAATAAAAGTGATGATTATGTCGCTCATCTCGAGGAATTATATTCAGCGTACAAGGCCATCCGGTGTAACAGGTCTCTTAAAGTGCATTTCCTGCACTCAGATCTGGACTTCTTCCCTGAAAATTTACAAATGACCACGAGGAATGGTTTCATCAAGACATCACTTCGTTCGAGAGGAGATTTTCAAGGAAGTGAAATGCGTGCGAGTTTACAGATTATAAATGGGGATTGGTACAAGAAACTTCCACTTCAGGGTCGAAAGAAAAAACACGTACCAAATGAAGATCCTTTTTTCATATTTATTTTTAAATTTAACAGCTAAAATAATCATCTTTCAAATCATGACTGTAAAATTACTATCGAAAAGTGATAAAAATAGGGGCGTGGAGCTGCCCCGAAAAGGATGGTGATGTGGGAAAACGGATATCATATTCGAATTTTGGCAGTCATTCCAAATGACAATCAACAGAAATGGTCTCAGGGCTCGAAAAAAATTTTTTTCAGACAAGTGTATAATTTATTTACTTATCAAAAGATAAATGAATTTGATGTTATTTTTGATAAATGGTGCTTTTACCTTTATTAAATAAGAATTTTATTGCTTTGCTTTTACTTTAAAGACGTAAAACTGAGATCTTGTGTTAGTTTTCCGACCCCTCTAGATATCTATTTATGTATAGCATTCAATAAACTTGAGGTTTTCATATTTGTTAACAAGTTAAATAACAGCAGCAACTAACTAATGATTACTCACATAATTTAATTACTACGTAGTACGTACTAAAATCAATTCAAGGGTAACTAACTCAATTTTAATTAATTGAGTTCCTATTCCCTTTATCCTAATCTAATTCTATACGCACCGGTTCCTTCTGATATGCTATATATTCGAGAATTGCAGTATGGTTACCGTTTCACCGATATCCTCTTAACTAGTTCAGTGGGGAAACCCTAAAATTGCTGTGTTTAACCTAGGAAATATACATTTTGAATTGCCGCATATTGCTCTAGGAAATGATATGTTAATTGTTGATATTTTATGTCGGAATTATTGTATGTATAAAGAAAATGGAGTATTTAGAGAAATTAATTAAACAAAATTTTTCATTACTTTTTTTTTTAATTTTAGGCAAATATAGCTATATCTTTTATCACTTTTGAATTCCTTTTAAATTCTTCACTCATTTGTATGGAAACTGCTACGGCCAGACAAAAACCATCTTACAAACCCTTTCTGTAAGCCAGATGGATTTTTCAACTGCTAATGCCAATCAGGTAAAAGCTCTTATGCGGTTCAAGAATTTCCGAACTAGGCAGCGGGAAACTACATATTTACAAAAATACGTGAAATCCCAACAAAGACAATTTTGTAAAAAGAAATGTGATTGAAAACACTAACAATTTTATAGTCATAATGAATTACTTGCAATGTAGTGATTTAGTCACCTCAAAATTTCACATAAATATGTATTGGGGATGATGAACTTTAAGGTTTTATCAAGATAAATTTAGAATGTCGTTTAACATGGATATTTAGATCTCACTACTATTAATGATCAATTAGATACTCACAAAAATGTTGTTCTTGAGGTTACATTAGAAGTACGAGGTGTGTCAATTAAGTTCAGGAAATTTAGTTATAACTCAGGAACTGGCCATATTGTGTCGTTGTTTGTCAACATCTATCTGGAGAGGGGAAACCTTCATGTTAGTTTCAGTCCAAGGTTGACGTCAATAGTACTTTTGGTTTGTGTTTTATGCGCATTTTTCGAAAGTAACTTTTTTAGCCGCAGTGAAAATGAGTGACTCACATTACAAGCAACGAGTTGTGATTCAATTTTTAATGAAATCTGGCGAAAGATCGTCGGAAAACTTCTGAAAATTGCAAGTGGTGTATGAAGACGAGTGCATGTTGAAAACGCGCGTGTTTGAATTAACGAAGCGATTCAAGGAGGGGCATGAATCGGTAGAAGACGATCCACGTAGAGGAGCTACCGTCACCTCTGGTACCGACGCGAATGTCGACCGATTACGCATGCTGATCACGTCTCACCGGCGCCTAAGCATTCATGCGTTATCTGACGAGCTAAACATAAACAAAGAAACCGTTTGCAAGATGTTACACGGGAATTTGAACATGCGAAAGATTTGCACAAAGATGGTGCCAAAAGTTCTCACCCATGAACAGAAACAAATGCGAAAATCGATCTGCGAGGATTTGAGCATAACTCCAAGATCGGTAAACAAAGTCAGCAGTGGGTGAAAAAAGGTTGGGGGGGGCAACGAAAACGAGGATGTCCAAGTCGCCACTTGATGATAGCTTTTTTCGATAACCGCAATGTTGATCGTTTTTTTCGATAACCGCGGCTTCAGTCATCGTGAATATGTTCCTGCCGGCCAGACAGTGACTGGATAGTTCTATATTAGCGTCCTAGAGTGGCTGTCTGTACGCTTTTTTAGTATGTGGCCCGAACTCGTCGAGAACGGTTGGATCTTGTACCATGACAACGCGACGGCCCATTCCTCGTTTATTGTGCAAAAGTTTTTTGTAAAAAAAAACATTCCAACGTTGCCACACTCACTCTCTAACTCCGATATTGTCCCCTGTGACTTCTTTTTATTCCCTTTTCGCACCTCAAGGGAACTCATCAAAGAAATTGTAACCATGATGCTGAACGGGTTAACTCTGAAGGATTACTAAGGGTGCTTCCAATCGTGGGAGCAAAGTTGAAATCATTGTATAGAGTAAGAGGGACACTATTGTGAAAGTCGACAATAAAATTTTGCCCAAAATTTAATGTGCTTCTTTTTATACAGGACGTCCAATTTTTGATGGTTTTACGGATTATCTCCTTTACTAGTAAGAACAGAAGGATAAAGCTTTCATGGCACTGTGCTACTTTTTTAAGAAATGAGCGATGCCACTAACGTAATTTTCATATAACCCTTCGTTTTGGAAGTACAGAACGATTTTGAAAATTATGCATTTGGGGCAACCTTCGTATCTCGGTTAAGTTAAAAAATAGAACTATTAAGGTTTTTCACGTAGGGTTCAGTGGCATAATCGGTTTTCTATAGGTTCAACTGTTTCAGAGAAATAAATCAAACTTGTCTTTTTTTTTTTAATGGGACACCCTAGATATTTTTGAAAGATGTGATTTAGGTACAAGCTTTTCAAAAATATATAACACTCTATATTTGTTATTACTACTCAGTCTTAAATTCACGTTTTTTTTTCAAAAAATAATAGATCCTGTTAGTAGGCCGTGACGGGTATTTAAAGAAACAAAAATCTATTACTGGTATCAATAGTATGATAAACACATATAACTCGTTTCGACTAGTGATATTTTTCAGTCTGACATCGAAGTTGGCAGGTTTTTAATATCCTGTCGACATCCCTCGGAATTTATATTTTATATAGTAGTTGTTTCCTCTGATTGTTGCTCTCGGTTCGATACAGCTCCACTAACGAGACCATGAGTCGGTCGAAACGAGAATAGAGAGATCAGAGTTGTATTTGCAGGAAATAAACAGTTTATATATTATTTTCTTTTTCGCTGCCTGAAAGGAGAATAACATATAGGCAACTATGCCTTAAACATGTTTCCGACATAATTCTTATTTTCTTCCATTCATACATTTGAAATAATAAAAGGCCCTTTGAGTCGCATTTCTTAAATCCGCTTGGTTTGGTACTGGACGGTATTTTTGAGGTATCACAACAAAAAGAATTCCAAAATCAACAAATTGGAAAACCTGGGTGACTATCTTTTAGGTCCATTTGTTCCCTCAATCCAGTGGCCTGGGAAATTAGTGTCCAGATAGGCCCTCACAATATGCGCATTGTGGGCGGGAGCTCCATCTTGTGGCAGGTACAGGTTGTTAAGTCGCTTAAGGGCACTTCTTCTCTTATTTCCGGAACAATCTGTTACAGAATTTGTAAATATTTATTTGAGGTAAGGCTGCGTTCATATATATCATATATAATTTTTCTTTGTTGTTTGTTATTAAACATGCAACGCTGAAGCCAAAGCTGCCTTGCCAATCCTGTGGAAATATTACATGTGATTTTCCTGGGACCAAAACCTAGTATTCTGTCGATTCAATATACCGGCGCTAGTAAAATAGGCCTCATCATACGGCTATTTGAGAATTCTGTTCTCTGTTTATGTTTTGTAAATATCAATTACAAAATTCGGCGCTGTACGTCATCAGGATGTAAATATTGCACCAGGTGATATTTATATGGTTTAAACTTGTGTTTGAACCCGTCACTTATTAACGCCTATAGAACCTTCTATTATTCTACAAGAACTACTTTGATTTGCTTCAATAGTAGCTAGTACATCGATTTCATCAACCTACCGTTTTTACTTGTAGATTTGAGACCGTGGTTTAGAAAATGAACCGTCTTAAATTAAATTTGATTTTATCTTTAAAAATATTCTTTTATCTGGCTATTTTCTTTCTAGATATCTACGAATACAAGCATTTATAAATTTCAAATTGAAAAGAATACAAAAATTCTCAAACCTGTTGAAATATACTTGTCAAAGTTTACAAAGCCTGCCATTATTAAGAAGAAACTGATTAATTGAAAATTTGAGTACAAAAATATGAGGAATATCTAAATATTCTGACAGAAATCCCATAGGACATGATTTTGATGCGTACTAACACGATCTGATTATTTTTTTAAAAAACTGAAATTTTAGACTCCATATTTATTTTTGAAGGACTCATTTAACAAAAGGCATTTATTTCTTCGAAACAGTTGAAGCTATAAAAATAATTACTACACCACTGAACCCTACAGGAAGAATCCCAATAATTCTATTTTTTAACTTTGAGATAAGTTGCAAGATAGCGGAGATACGAAGGATGCCCTAAAATACATAATTTTCAAAATCGCTCGTTATCTCCAAAACTGATAGGTTTACGAATATTCTGTTATTGGCATCATTCGTTTCTCACAAAAGTAGCATAGAGCCACTTCTATTTTTAGTATTACTAAACGGAGATAACCCGCAAAACTATCGAAAATTGTACATCCTGTACATAACGAATATGATGTTTTTATTTTACTGAAAGAGGTTTAGAGGGTGATCAGAAAATCACTGAAATCAGGAATAACTTTATTAAATTCAATAATGAAATTATTCACCAAAATCCTTGAAGGTATAATAACTGACTATTGCAGAATGTCAGAAGAACAGCAAGGTTTCCGCAAAAACAGATCTACAGTAGATGCCATATTCATCGTAAGACAGATAGCAGAGAAATCTATTGAATTTATTAAGCCGGCCTTTATGTGCTTTATAGATCTCACTAAAGCCTTTGATAGGATGAGACTGGATGATATTCTGCAAATAATGCGAATTAAAGGCATCCCAAACAATTTAATTAACATAGTTGAACAGCTAAACTCCAA